>OU862911.1:5241694-5895968 GCA_917880885.1 Limnephilus marmoratus
TTCGCTCCCTCCGTTGTGGTAAATTTGCCGTCCCACCCTATCCCATTCCGCCCCCTACGTTGGGGTAAATATGCCGTCCCACCCTATCCCATTCCGCCCCCTCTGTTGTGCTATCCGCCCCGGGGACCGTGGGCCAAAAGAGTTTGAAAACCACTGATTTAGATTATTAGTGTTATCGTCTTCTTCAAAAAAGTAAAAAAAAAGTAAAAGCCCCGTAAAAGGGCGTAAATAAATAAATAAATAAATAAATAAAAAGTCATTCATCATTACTATCGTGAATTGTGAGGCTTAGAAATATGCATTCGGGTGTTAAAAAAAATCAAAACGCCACTTTGTTTATTCCATACTTTTATTGCTTTAGTTTTGAAAAAAAAAATCGAACTAATAGCATCAAACTCGGGTAGTTACTACATATAAATATGGAAATGCGAAATTATTAATAGGCTCGCCAACAAGGAATAAATACTTTGTACAACTCTGAAAGTTCCGGTAGAACTCAGTTTAAATGTAAGAATTTTTTTATCCAAACGCTTCGTACATCATGGTACCAAACTCTTAGGTTTCAATTGACAGACGTAAATAGAAATAATGGAACTTATTCAATAGAGTGTTTATATACAATAACGACGATAAACTACTATGTTGTTCTTCTTAAAAACAAGACAGAGAAATGTATAGTAAGTGACTACCCTAGTTGAAACAATTATAAAAACTTTGATATGAAAATTCTCACGACCGCGTCCAGTCACTTGTCTCTTTAAACGCATTACTCTTCCAACTTTCTGCTATCAATTCAATTCAACTGTTGCACGTCCACGTCTCCATAAAGTAATAAGCCAGCACTGATCACATGTGCAATCTATTGTATGAATGAACCTGGTCTCTTAACCGGCCTCCCGTATCGAGTATTGAGGCTACGCAGGTCAGACAAATCGATTTACCGCTCCGTACCAGCGGGCAGACGGTTCTTGGTCATTGTTCAAGAAGATGAAGAAAGAAGCTGGAAGAGTATTTTCTGTAAAGTGACTTTTAGTATTAATGTTCTACCAGACACGCTGTGACCAGGTTAACTTAGTCAACTCTCCAGCTCTCGTCTGGTCAGTGCGTGCTTTTCTAATATAAAATACTTGCGAATCTCACAGAGGCTGCTAGTGCAAGAGTGGTCTAACCTCAACTTTGCACAATATTGAGATAAATGCGATTGAAAAGGACGTTTTAAACTCCACATGGAAGGCCCATGGGGAAAATTTCCTTCGGGGCTTTTGTCCTTTGGGGATGATATGTATATGATGATTTTGAGTATAGGAGGTCCAGGATCCCTAGAGACTGGAAGGAAGACCTGGATCTTGAGACCCATTTTTCTATTTATTTATTTTATTTTACTCTCTTATACGTTTTTACATTTACATTTGCTCCACACAAGAGGCCCTGCGGAAAATAATTCCCCTCAGGGCCTGTGTCATCTTAAGGGATACCGTGTGGAGGATTTTTTAGAAAAGGAAGAGAAGAAGTTCTGGGAAGGAAAAAGGTATGAGGGGTGGGTACGAATTTAGGGGTTAGGACGTCTAGGAGTAACGGACATTTGAATCTAACCATCCCACTGCGGTGCAAAGCGATGTTCCGAGAGAGTCCTAGTCCTAGAGATCAAAAGATCAAGTTGTGATTTAAAACTCGATATAATGAAAAATTGCGACACTAAAAAGAGACAAACAGGTCTTCTCTTTGTGCGGTGCTTCGTAGCCTACCCACTCTTGTCTATTTTAGGTTTCTGATGTTTCGCTTCTATCGCGTGTGAATTGCACACTCTGTTTTTTTTTTCAAAGGGATCAATGACGCTAGTTCTTTGGATCTTCTGCTATTGTTATTATTAGACAAAATACGAATCCTGGTGACGTAAATAAATAATCTGTTGTACAATAAATAAATGTCGAATTTGTGGTTGTGGGTCCCTCTTTACTCTACACTTCTAGAAGTAAGAGAGAGAATGGCTTACTCTCCCAATGCAGATATTATGACCAATCTCAGTCGGAGTCAGAATGATGATAAGTGGATAGTTGTCAGGAGGTAAAGCATGTGGCAGTAGTGGGCACAATGATGCACCGCGCTCATATTTCTAACGCCGATAATGCTTATTGCAATTTAACATGGTGCGCTCGGTTATTGCCAGATCGGATTAGGAATTTATCGTCCTCCGGTAAATGAACTTACTTAGTAGGTAGATAATAATAGATGGTATAATATACCTAGAAATGGTCAACTTTATAATATAACATAATGTGTATAACGTTGATTAGTCATACAATCACCACGGCACCTTACATTGGTTACGTATTTATTTGTATTAAACTTGTGGTAGACATAATACTTTTGTGGAACAATAATCATGAATTGAAATATAAGAACCCATTCAGAAGAATAGTTCGTATTAAGCTAACATTGATTAATATTATTGGGGGATGTTATTATATCTTGTTTGTAACTATATTCCGTGCAGGTGAACACATCTACAACTGCTGAGAAAGTATTGCCACCGATAAATGAATGCGATCAAGCGATCTAGGTTTTTTTTACGTTAGTTCCACACAGGAGGCCCGGAGAAAAAAACTTCCCCTGATGTCATCTTTGAGGATGCTGTGCAAAAGGTAAAAGGTATCTTAAGTATCATTTAAAGAAACATTGTGATTTTTTTCACAACTATAACTTGTAAAATAACTGAAACAAACGTGTTTGTAATAATTTTCGGAGCATACTTTGCGAATTTTTTCTATGGAAAGAATTTTATATAATTTGCGCTTCGGCGTGGAACGCGTCTAGATATTATATTCAAAATTAACACGTATTTTTTTAAGAGCTTAATAACCTCAAATGTTTAAGGGAGATATGTAAGAAAATATATTATAACGTTGTAAAATAACACAAATTATGAATTTCTCCAGTTGTGATGTGTTTAAATATACTATGGATTACCACGGACACCTACCCGAACAAATCATCACTGAATTCTCTAAAACAATAAGTTCGCTCAAAGCTAGTGACCAAACCAGATTTTCGTTTGGCTTATGTGTGGCAGAATACCTTTATAATGTGGATTTGCTCAAGGCTCACATTTTAACTTAATCTGACAAACTATAATAACTTTTTTCTTAAGTCGATACCTACGGATATAAGTTATTTATTTAATATTAATTAAAAGAGTACCTTACCATTAAAATATTTTACGTAAAACGGTTTCAAAATTTCATAACCCGTTTTTCAACTATAAATTTAGCGGCAAGCATTAGATTTTATTTTTGAAGGCCATGAATGAACTTTCGGAGGGATTCGTTTAGCAAAATCTGAAATTTTAGTAATACGTTCATCAGAATTGAGTCATTTATACCCCACGAAAAGACCAAATTTCCAGGCCTTCTCAGGCGAATTTGACCGTAGGTCCGTCCAATATACCATATCTATTTGTGTGCACGCCTTCTTCACTTACATCGTTAGGATTCTGACTACATTCTGTAGTTTAGGTTTTTTGTGTCGCCTTAAGGCGATCCATTAGTCCAGGAAAAAAATCTCAATCGGAATTCACGCCCTTTTATGGGAGGAGTTTTTTTACAGGTTGATTTCGTAAAGGCCTGTAAAAAACATTTTTTACGCATTGTTTATTGTAATAAAACATAATTTTAAAATTGATTTTACGGAATACAGCGACGCGGAGCCTAACGTCCGTTCCCCGCTCCGACCGGGGGCGAACTGATAAAAAAATGGGCATGACAAATTATGTAGTCCTTCGGTGGACGGCATAAAGTTCTTGAAAATGCAAACTCGTCTACTGCCGGCCGTATTGTAAAATAACAACACGAAAATGCATATTTTATTTCATTTTGTGAACTTCGGGCGTAAATATATATTTTTTTGCGATTGTTATAAAAGAAACTGAATTTGCCACATTATACAATAAAACCACATCAGCAAAGGGGTTTATAAATAGGAGAGTTTGGACTTGAAAGTATTTTTTAAAGACCTTATTTTTTTCTAGGCTTATTAAAAGACTTATAAAAGAAATTGAATGATATTTTAAGGGCCAAGGTATGATCTACACGCAGTATTTAATTGAAGCATTTATAATACTTCTAAGCGATCAAATTTTCAAAACAAAGACATATGATTTTGTATGATTTTTGCATTATTTGGTATGGCTTCACCTTAGTATATTTTGAATATAATAGATTACTTAAATACATATTTTAAAAAAACCATAACGTGAAAAGAAACTTAATCGTAAGATCAGATCACGATCAAATACGAATATATATGTACTTGTACGAGAAGCTGAGAAAGATCAACAATTATTCGCTTGACTGATCATAATATTCCACAAGCATCCAGAGCATCGGTATCCACAGCTATGAAGAGCATACACAACGGCGAGGAATGAAGGAACTTGGTTCACGATCGGTTCCTGGATCACACGGGGTCACAACAATGAGGGAATGGATCAAGAAGAACTGTAATAATTGCTCTTCCAATGAAAGATTCTGCACAAATAGATAATCAAATATGTAATTCAAGACAAAACTTAAATAATTTAACGAAACGAAGGTGTTTTGTTTTGTATTTTTAAGGCGGAAGAAAATGCATATTTTATTTTATTTTGTGAACTTCAGGCGTAAATATAATTTTTTTGCAATTGTTATAAAAGAAACTGAATTTGCCACATTATACAATAAAACCATATCAATAATGACGCAATATTTCTTCACTGGCTAATTCCAACTTATTTATTAATTATAAGCACCTTTTACAAAAAAAACTTTTTCCCGACCCGACAAAGCACTACAATAGTCTTCAGACCATAACTTAGTTGATTCTAGCTGTTTTCAAGAGATAAGAAGCGTTTTATTTTACAGAACATGGCATTTATAACCAAAAAAACTAAACTAACAAATATAAACAGAAGGCACAATAAAATGCGACGCATTTAATGTTTACGCTTTTACACAGACAACTTTGTAGTTACCTACCTACTGAAGGGGCCATATTTTTTGTTATTCGACTGTCAAAATATTTTCACCTGGTTAGCCTCAAAATATTGTTTTTTGTTTTATGGTAAGAAGTGTTAAAAAAAAGATAAACTGTGAAAAGTGACGCACGAAACATTAAGAAAAATAACCTTCAGGGATGTTAATTTATAAATCCTTCAGAGCCTGTGTTATCTTTAGAGATGCTGTGAGGAGGGTCTTTTTGGGAAAATGATAGAGAGGAAGCGCTGGGAAGGAAAAAGGTATCTTCAGTGTATCCAGGAGTGACGGACGAATGAATCCATTCCACCCACTGCGGTGCAAGGCGATGGGTCGAGACAGTCCGGCTGGAGAGTTTAAAAGGTTTCTCTCAATCAGTCTCTTCCGATCCGGTCCACCACGCAGTAGTTGGACAAACCCATCCGCCGCCAAGACCTATACAAACCTCACCCCATGAACCCGGGCACCCTTACTAAGTCACCAAATGTAGCGTGCCGCTTGGGGTGACCTATGGAAGGGGTGTTGGTTATCCAATAAATGGTTTCCGGGGCGCCTCCCAAATTGATGTATGTTTTTGTTATATATTAATAAAACAAACAACGTTAGGTGAGATAAAGATTACTGTACATATTTGATTTATTAATATTTATACAAAGGGCCGTGTAATGCAAAAATTGAGAATTTTTTGTTTTTAAAATAATTCGAAAAAAATTTATGAGTACTTAAAAATAATAAAGAATTGAATCAAATTTATATATTTATTTATAAACAAAAACCAACAGTATCTACATTAGTTAAATAGGTGAAAAAAATTACAATGAATAAGTATATTTCATGGTGGGTACCTATTACGTGTTTCATTGTAGTTTCTTATTTATGGTATGCATATTAAGTAATTATCGGGTGATGTGTGAAGTGGGAAGGTGTGTGTGTGTAAGTATGATGCTCTTTTAAATTTGGGCAGTGAATCGGAGAAAATGTCGA
Organism: Limnephilus marmoratus; assembly: GCA_917880885.1. Lineage (NCBI taxonomy): Eukaryota > Metazoa > Arthropoda > Insecta > Trichoptera > Limnephilidae > Limnephilus > Limnephilus marmoratus. The sequence goes on from OU862911.1 coordinate 5,247,685, forward strand.
TGTTAGAATTTAAACCAATAATATTGAACATATGAAGAGCATCCCAATAATACACCCATTTGGGGATTTATTTTACACTGGTATCTCCGATATATCTGACGACAAAAACTACAAAGTTATTCGTGTCAAACTTTAGGTACGTTTCGATTGAAAATTGAGATAGGTATAATTTGAATCGCAAAATACAAACCATCATGCTTGAAATCGTTTGTTAGATTTCCAAGTAGGCACTCAGATGGTGCGGCGTCGGATCGCTTACTTTCGTAGTTTCAGTTCAAATACCATAAATATCCCTCGCTACTGATACTGACCAACCAACAGTACAATCACCTCGGGTCACTCCGACATGCCCCGTGGAGTAGGTACCTACCCACAGTACTCAGACGCAGACCAGTACCCAGTGGCGTAAAAAAACTTAAGAAGGTAGAATATTGCCACAAAAATATTTTACTTGTAGTTTATATAAAAGCTTCCTGCTTGATCACATAGATGGCAGTACTAAGAACTGTCCTAAGACTCCGCTAGATGGCATCTAGCTTAGTTCAGGCTTTGGGCAACAGAGGACTCAACAGCTCAGAGGCAGTCTTCAGCAGATCTCTCACCTCAGATTCCAATTAGCCAGTTCCTGGATAGGTCGACTATCGTCGTCAACACTGTATAGGCGAAGGATCAATAAACCAGATTTATACGAAAATAACATTATTCTACCCATTGAATATATCTCCTTCCAAAGTGAGTTGGAGGACTGTTGGTGAAACACCATACACGTGAACACTATCTTTTCATATGTGTCATTCTCATTTCCTTCATATATTGTAATTGATAAGTTTTGAAAGACGTCTTTCAAAAAACAAGATAAGTGGATTGGATAGTTCATTTTTTGTAATAAACATGGCAGAATCGATAGACAACTGATTAAAAACAAAAATAATCAATTATCTGAATGTTTTTTTTTGTTTTTCATTGTTGTGCGTAAATAAATAAATAATTAAGGAATAATAATAAGTATTTTAGAGGATTTCAAAAAACGTTTTTACACATTTGACTGGGGTAGTTTCGTCGTTATTTGTTCGACCAAGAGCGCCCCAGATTTCGTCCAATCATAATACCGACGTTATTTTACCGAGGACATTATCCAAAATCTAAGAGGATTACTAATTCTTGGGGTGACACCACGTTCATTCTTGGGGTGACACTCGTGATAGCTACGCCACTGCCAGTACCTACCCAGGACCTACTTACTCTGTACCCACACTACTTCGGCGGGAGATAAATGACCACTCCCGACGGACGAGAACTACTCGATAGAGGACTCATTCTGTAATACCTACCTATTTGCCAAAGAGGACTCATTTTGCGCATTTGTAATTACCGTGACGATTCACGGTTACGGTACCATGACGGCAAAAAAGGCAATAAACACGTGCTCCTTATCGCTATATTGCTGCAGCTCTTTCTTACACATTAAATAATCGTGAGGCACACAAAATACGTGCGACTGTTTCCTCCAAAGTACTCCTTTTTTTGCGACGGGTATTGCGTTTCATTTTCTTTATATGATAATGATTTTATCTATGTTTCCTTTTGGGTGGTCAGACATACGTTCACCGTTTGTCTCATTTTCGATTGTTGTTATTTTAGTGTGTAAGAAATAGCGGTAGCATTATATGATAATAATAATAAAACGTTTATTCATCGATAGATTTTTTTATGATATTGCATATTTTGTTCTTTTTTCATTGATTCTATTGACGAAAAGGTCACTGCTCAGCTACAATTCAGGATTTCTCCTATAATGCAGCTGTTTTTCAGCAGTGCCTCCTGTATAAAAACGGAAAATAATTAAAATTAAAAATTAAAAAATTAAATTAAATTAAAATAAATACAATTAAAGTAAATTACCTGAAAATAATTAAATCAAATTTCCAATTCTACACACAATATAATACAATATAATTATTAGAATTTAAAATAAAATAAAAAAATAAATTAAATAAATAAAAAATGTAAATAAATTAATGATGCAAATCAGAATTCAAATTAAAGCCAATTATCTTAAAATTAAAACTACACTGTAAAATAAAATCAATTCAAATAATTAAGAACAAAAGCAAAACCATCAGCGCATTGACATTTGACGTTTTTGAATTTTTGGAATTCACTCACAATTCAATATTATCCTTGTAACTAACTATATTCCATACTTTCAAAATTGTCGTCACGGCTAGTAGTATTGGTAGGGGTCTACTACGGAGACGTCTCGGTGCGGTGTGTGAGAGAGATGCAAGAAAATGAATACTTTTTTCTTTTGGATGAAATAGACCTGCGTACATTGTGTAGCTCATCTTTTGAAAGAGCTGCAGCATTATGGCGATAAGGAACGTATGTTTATTTCCTTTTTTTGCCGTCACGGTACCGTAACCGTGAACCGTCACGGTAATTATAAAAGCGCACATTCTGTAATACCTACCGACAAACTGCCACTTGTTGATAAGTTGGTTGGTAGTTTGCTAAGTTGTACAGGTCAGAAACAATTTCTCAAAATCATTATTCTGAACGTGACTACCTTTGTTGGCCGTTGACGAGCCTCTCTGTCATTGTCCGTGAATTAGAAATCTACGGCGTACTTATTTCTCGGATTGGACTTTTATCTGTGCTTACGGTAAAATTAAGTCCCATTATTGGACATTAAGAGGAGCCCATAAAATATTAGATACGGTTCCATGACAGTAGATCCCCCAACAGTCACTCGGCATTCTAATATAGAATACCTATATGTAGTCGTAACGAAAATACGGTGTACCTACTTGCACAAAATTTTAATAAGTGTCCTCGAAGGCCTGTGCCCTACTGTGCAGAAAGGATGTACCTATCGCCGAATCACAAAAGTATAAAAAATATTTTCATTCAAACGCATCAAGGAAAAAACAGCATACTTGTCTATATACTGCATATGCCAACGTATACGTAAGTACCAAAAGTCACAAATAAGTTAAAAAAATCGACACTAAATTCTTTTGATATCCATACCAACTTATTATTAAAGGTATTTTTGAAGTCCATTTTAGGTTTGAAAGTGGTAAATAATGCACAAAAAATTATAATAATTATAATGTCGGAAGATCAACTGCCGGGTCACTAGTAGACCAAACGTAATGTCTGTAAATAAAATGATACTTTGTCAGTCCAACTGGGAAGGATTCCCGCTTCAGGACAGCCAAATTGTATATTTAGTTCATAATATTATTAACAAAAGAATGGTTTCGCTCAAGAGATCACAGGAATGTGCTTCTGTCAAGACAACTTTTGAGATCATTAATAATTGTATTCTGAACGAAGGGATGGCTTCTTTATGTCCTTGAAAGAATCGCAAAGATGTGATTTTTTCAAGGTCATTTTGGAGAAAATTAATAATTGCATTCAGAGTGAATGGATGGTTTCTTTAGCTCATTTCTGAACGCAAAGTGCTTTCTTTTAGTGTATTATATTTTTGTTTAAAGTTTCTTGTTTTGTCCTGTATTACAATAGCACCGGTATTGTCTATTATTATTATTTTCCTGTGTATGCTATAACAGCACTGTCTTTGTTAATTTTGTTCTCTTGTCATTGTTTTGTAAATACTGTATATTCCTTATTTCATATTATTTTCTCAATATTATAAGGAGCACTGTACGATTATTTGTAAATTTATTTTAGTTAAGCGCACTTGAAGTGAAATGACCCAAAACTGCGCTATATAAATACAATGTTATTATTATTATTGTTACAAGTATGAGACTCTTTCCAGGTCATTTTAAATAACATTTACAATTACATAATTAGAATTTACACAATTATAAACCAATATTTGACATATGAATTCCCAATATATTTATGACTATTTAATTTTAATAAAGTACTATAATTATTAGAATTTCTTAAGTAGAAGAAATTACACATTTATAAACAAGAATATATGACACATGATTTTTTTTCAAGCTGGTTTTGGAGAACATTAATAATTGCATTCAGAATAAAAGAATGGTTTCTTTCGGGAGATCACAATTATGAGATTCTTTCCAGGTCATTTTGGAGAACATATCAACATATCAACGTATCATAACTTAGGAGGTTTATAAAGAACCTAATCAAAACAGGATGCAAACAACATTTTAATTTTTTAAGGATCTAAGAATGTTTGAAAGAAAGTTTATGGATGTTATCGAAATGTTTTTACGATCAGAATACACATCTAACGATGTTTAAAATTTAACAAACATTTACGATTTCAATGTTATAAAAAGATTTGCGCAAATACTCTAGAAACTTCGTATCAAGTAGGTAAGTAAAGCTACTGATTTTCACAAAATGACTGAAAAGTTATAATTCTCGCATCGCTTTCATTTTTAACATTTCTCGATGATGCCAATCGCAAATAAATAAATAAAAATATTAATTGATAACAAATTGTACGGAAGTTGATGTTATAATTCGTTTAATTGGTGTAACAACACCTAATTGATGAGACGATGAGGCAAAGTTACTGTAAGTATTTTCAGGTTGAACTCAATCAATTTCAAATCAACTCAAATTTCCGCATCGGATCGGCGATTTATTAAACCAGCTTCAGTATATTGATTATATTAATTATATGCTTATTGCTATAATTTTAAAGCATATTCATTATTCATACTTAACTCCTCGGGCCTCGAGCCTCTTTGGTCGGAAGGTCTAAATATTTCCGCTTTGCAATAAAATGCAAATTAATGGAATATTTCTGAACGTATCCGAAAATTAAAACCGTTTTTGAAAGGTGATGAAATACGCTTACAAATTTTATAATTCGAAAAAACAACTATTTTTTTAACTACACAAATCTTTAATGCAAAAATAAAAAAAATATAAATAATGGCTTACCTTACGTTTTTTCTGATAACGAAAAAAATAAAAACATACACAAATTTTATTAGGAATATATTATAAACGTTATTGGGGACTCACTTTTTTCTCGTTTCATGTAAAAATAGTTCATAAAAAAATCCCAAAGTTTCATAAATATTTTTTAAGAAACGCATACATTTGGGAGGCGGGAATGGGTACCGCCGCCCCGGGAACCTTTATTGGATGACTAACACCTCTGCCATAGGTCACCCCAAGTGGTTCGCTACGTTTGGTGATTTAGCAGGGGTGCCCGGGTTCACGGGGTGAGGTTTGTCTAGGTCTTGGAGGCAGATGACCAAGACACACTGAACCCCAGATTCCTACCCACCCCTTAAACCCTTTTCCTTCCCAGAACTCTCCTCTCCTTCCTTTCCTTAAAAACCCTCCACACAGCATCCCTAAAAGTGACATAGGGCGTCCTGTGTGGAGCTCATGTAAAAAAAAATACATTTTAATTATTTTGTGGTTTATTTTTAGATTTGAATATAAAGCGTGGTGTTTTCTCTTTCTAACCATTAAAGTAAGGGAGACACAACGATTTATATATGAAAAAAAGCGTTTTTCCGAAAAGCGATCAATTTAGCCTGAAGGGTTATTTCAACATTAATAAGATCTCTATTAAGTATTATTCAGTATATAATTTGAAAAATTAATAAACATTTTCAGCATCGCAAAAACAGGTGCAAAAATCAAAATTCTCTACAAAATGACATTGTAAACACATTTTCACACTTACAAAACCATAGTACCTATTCAAATAAATAAAGGAGTGACCAATTTTTCACCAAGGTAAAAGCGAGGTTCAACAAAATATTGCATTTCATGAATAATCTTTTTTGTTAAACGCAATACCAAAGGGAATTGTTACAAAATTTCGGTTTGAATTAACAGGGTCTGAATTACAAATTAAGTTTAGCAGGTTGCATAAAAAACCAAACCACTCACACAGGCTGTATTTCACTTGTTCACGTTTATCCAATGAGATGAAAGATCAAAATTAATTTACATTATTATAAAAATTATAAATGGGTCAACCTTTAATTCTATAACTGTATGTTATTTTGCAGATAGCGAATCTACGGAATATAGTTATAAGTATATACGTACCTACGTATTATAATAATTGTAATAGATACCTATTGATTTTTGGATTGCGATATACATTGAGGTATCTTCGTCCAACAATTTCCGCGTTCTAATGTCCTGTTTCTATTCCATTCTATTACATACTGTTAAAATCTAAAACCGGAGAACTATTTCATAAAATTATACCTTATTTTACGAATATAATATTCAATTGATTGGAATAACTTTTGGAGGTTAAACACAGTTCCAGTTTATTCTTGAAGAAGAACATTTAATAAATCTAAACGAAACATGTTCAAGAACAAGACACAGAAAATTTAAAAAAGATAACTATCGTAGCTGGGGATCTAGCCCAAGACCTCTGACGTCTATCTGTCTTACACGCTGCAGCCGTTAAGTTGTTACGACATAATATGAGATCGACAAAAATTACGCAGGAATAAAATAAAATAAAACACAATGTATCTTAAATATAAATCTGACACCAAGTCCTGGATTACCAGCCAAAATAGATCCAACATCAAAGATTATGTCAAAACTAACTTATAAGTATTTATTTTTTCAATTTTACGTTGATGATTAACTGTTACTTGTAATATTGTGTTATTATTTGTACTTTGTATGTGTTATTATTAAAAACTGCTCATGCTAAGCGCCTGCTCTCAACACAGGTTCTCCTAGTGAGACAGGCATAGAATAAAACAAATTGTAACTCAAAACTAATAAAGATGAATAATAAAAAAATAAAATAAAAAAAAATCAAGTCTCAATAAGACAAAACTGGGTTCAATTCCAAGTTGCTAACGTTACATTTTATTTTCTGTGTCTTGTTCTGTTTCATGTTTCGTTTTGGTTTATTATTATTATTATCTCCTTCTTCAACGATTAAATATTATAATACATCAAATTAGGGTTACTTTCTTACCTTTCTTATAAGGATTACACGTGTCTAATTTTCAAGGGTTAGTTAAGGGAACGTACCCATACTACGTGACCAACTTTTTGCAATTTTTAACCGCCCCTAAGGCCGCTAGCCGCTCATTTGTACCAAGCGTAGTATTTTGAAGACCCCCCCCCCCCCACTCGAACAGGTCACGTAGTTTGGGTACGTTCCCTAATATGTAGATGGATTATTGTAGGTAAAATAGGATTTTCAAAAACAAAGTCGGTGGGTTAACAAGGAAGTAAGAGAAAAATATACAAGTGTGCAGTTCACACGCGATAGAAGTGAAACATTCAGAAAACCAAAGTAGACAAGAGTGGGGACGCTACGAAGAGGAGACCGATTATTCCTTGAGTTTGTCCCTTTTCAGTGTCGCTACTTTTCGTTTCATCGAGTTTCAAATCACAACGGTGCTAAATAAGTTTTCGCTTCAAAAATTACAAGTGTGCAGTTCACACGTGGTAGAAGTGAAATCTTCAGAAAGCTAATGTAGACAAGAGTGGGGAGGCTACGAAACACCGCACAAAGACGAGACCAATTAGTCTATTTCATTCTCTCGCAGGCTAATCCTATGGATGTAACTATGTGTTTGTCTCTTTTCAGTGTCGCTTTTTCGTTTCATCGAGTTTTAAAACATAAGGGGGCTAAAGAAGTTTTCGCTTCAATAATTGAGAAGTGACGGTAAAGTGTAGTTGAAATTATGAAATAAGTTTAATTGGAGTTGAAACAGATCTGTGTTCTATAAATTAGTTCAATTTTGAAGAGATATTTTAAGATCTTCCGAAAACTATTTAGTAACTCGCTCGAGTGCATATATAATTTTAAAAAAACAATTATGACACGATTTCAAAATGGATTATAATTAATATGCACAACATGCACGTGCTTCAGCATTATGAAACAGCGTGTTAATTAAAATATTGTTTTAATTAATTTTCCCATGTGAATATTCATTCCTGGCTTCAATCCAGGAGGATGTTCATAATTAATAATCCGCGGTATAATCAATCGCAGACTTTTTCCACGAGCGGAAACTGTAGCATCCAAATACATAATGAATAAGAAGTAATCGAATCCCAAGCGGAAACGCTGTAATATACCTCTCTGCTCTCCGGCCAATCGTAGAACAGATCGCAGCATCGTCTGAGGAATTTCCAGTCGTACTTAAACTAGAATCTCCAGCGGAGGATATCAGAAAATAGCGAAGCCATTGGACCCATAAACTGTTAAGATTTATGAGGAGTTAACATCTCGCAACAGGTACGATATAATTTAGATGGATAGCGACAGAGTATGGATAAGGGTGGAGCAAATGGACACTAACTCCAGGCACTTCATAATATAGTTATATACCTAATATGAAGGGCTCGAAATTCGGACAGCTAAAATAAAAGTAAGTAAATGCTTCTTAATCAATGTATATTAAAAAAGAAAATGTACAATGTGTGTGCCGCTAAAACTCAGAAACGAGTCCCAGTACGATCAAAGTAGTTTTATGGTGTGGTAGCCTTCTATCCCCCATCCATGAAGAAGGTTTCCATTTTTACCTAAAGGTCGTGCTTCTGAAGATATAAGGGCTGGAAGTTTCGCTCTCTAGAAATTTCTAGAACAGTCCAGAACATTTTATAGTATTCGAGAGCATACCACAATATTCCAGAAAATCCCGAAACCTACTGGAATGTTGTGGAATATTCGGGGAATAATCTGGAACGTTCGGGAACATCCCGGGACATCTCATTGTGGAACATTGTGGACCATTGGAAACCTTTTTTGTATGGGTAGGGCTACTCATTGGTAAGGATATATAAAGCAAGATCCGTCGTTTTGAACGTCAGTTCAATCTCATATCAACTCCCTGAGCGCAGCCGGGTACCCCAGCTGGTGTGATATAAACCTAATAAAACCTCAAGAAGTCACAGAAACACACAATTTTTTTACGTGAACATGTCAAATTCTCGGCACAGGTTCTCATTGTGAGGAGAAACACCATACCTAACATTATAAAGAATAAAACATTTATAGTAGGTACCTACCCATAATCCCTATCTTGGAAAATTAATCCACTTCCCGACACCCAATCGAGCTGAAATTCCACAGATAGACTGGTTGTCGATGACAATGTTTTCTTTGGTGGCAAGCACGCACAAACACATGGACAATTTATTTCTTAAATTCGAAAAAAATAGGAACGCTTAGTGCTTCAATTTTCCCTGGTCTGTGGGAAATAATGTCGGTTTTAAAAATTGGAATTTGGCAAGCTTGGTATCGCGGTAGATTCCGATCATTGGAAAGGAAGGTTCAAACCTCAGTAAACAAAAAAAAACACATTTTAAAATAGCTGTATTATAGTTTATAAAAGCGTTTTTTACGGGTTGGTTTTAATTTTATTTTATGAATCGTCTAACTTTTTACGGCGACGCCCGGGTGACGGGCTCGAAGTGTCATTGTTTCCAGGCGATTTCACGGTGTGGAAATAATATATGGCGAAGATCAGCGTTTGGACAAATCTCAACTTTGTCTTCCGCGTTATGTCCTAAACCTTTTACGACTCAGTCACAAACGTTCTATTGTTTCAGAGAATTTATTATTTTCAAGAAGTAGTAAAACCATTCTTAATATGTTCACGGTAAACCACTCAGTGTCCATCCCACACCACATAGGTACATACTCGTATATCTCTTGTGCTGTTTACCACTCCAAAACTTAGGCACAGTTGTTTCACAGAAATTCAAATGTAACACTGTTATCAAATAGCCACTCAGCGCCATTTCGTTTTTTTTGACATTTGAAAGGTCCCCGACGCCGATTTTAGGTCCGCTTACATATGATGACAATGTTACAAATGAATTTCTGTGAACCAACCCATCCTTAGTAATTAATTACACGCATAATATTTCATAATCCTAAAGATAAAAGAAGGGCGTTTCCTTGACTGACTGTATAAATAAATACAGATGTTTAAAAAGTTCATATATAATTTAATTAAAACTACTTTCGGAGGCTCGTTTCAACATTTCAAAAAACTGTTAGAAATAATTAATTTGGGAGGTGAGAATGGGTACCGCCGCCCCCAGAACCATTCATTGGATAATCATCACATCTGCAGTAGGTCACCCCATGTGGTTCGATACGTTTGTTAACTTAGCAGGTGTGCCCGTGTTTTCTAGGTCTTGACATCGGATGCATTTGCCCTAATACTGCGTGGCGGGCCAGATTGGGAGAGGCCGATTTAGGGAGACCATTTGACCTGCCCTGCCGGACTCTCTGAAAGAGACGAAATGCGAGTAACGGATTCACACATTCATTACTCCTGAACACATTAAACCCCAGATTTCTCCCCACTCGTCATATATTCTTATATTTAAAATCTTTTTTGTTTGCAATTATTACAAGCATGTAATTTCTTTAATGAGAAAATTAATAAAAAAACATACATATATTCTCCTTCTTTTCCTTAAATAAAATCCTGCGCACAGCGTCCCCAAATATGACCTAAGGGCGTTGATTTTCATCACGGCCTCCCAAGTAGAGTTAATATTTTTATGTTTTTCTTTTCGTCACTTATAAATTTGCCGTGCGTGATGTTTAAATGGGAACGAATGTATCCCACACGACAATTCATACTTTGTAAAAAGGTGTAGGTATCTACTTTGAATATTTTGTAACCAAAGGTTAAGTAAGAGCATTTTTTATTGATGTTGAGCACATCTAGCCATCATATTTTAAAAACTTATCAGAGCACGAGAAGATGTTAGCAAATATACACCTAACTAAACTTAGATAATATATGAATAAGAGAAGACAAGCCCATCGGAAAACAAAGAGAATGTTAATCTGAAGGTGAAGAAATAGCGCGGCCATTATAAAGTAACTGTGGCATCTCTTACCATCTTCTAGCTAGGCCCAACTAGAGTACCTTGTGGCATTCCTGGGCGTGAGGAACTTGGCAAAATCACAGCCGGCCTCCTGCCTGCTTCACTGCTGCCTACACTGTTTCTATACTATGAGATGTATCGTGCAATTTATTAAATTCAATCTGAACTAGTGTGGTACCTATCTACTACATATATGTCTGGAAGTGGCTACTTCCTAATAGATACATACTGATAGCCTTATTAAAATGGCCCAAAAGAATTTTTTCCAAAGAGATCATAAATATTTTATTTATTTATTAATTTAATAATCATTAGCGCCCATATTGGTTTTTACATATTTTTACATTTTCTATGATTTAGTGCCTGCAGGTTGCAGGTGTCAAACACCCAGCTGTAACGGTGAAGTAAAACGTACAATAAAAGAGACTGAAAAATCAGTTTTTGGACTGCAGATGGTATAAAAAATGAATATGTGGGTTCTTAATAGATAATAATATGTATGTGCTAAATACATAACGAAGTAAATTTAAAAACAAAAACACACACTACCTATTTGCACAGCACCAATTTTTTTTTTTGCAATTTTGTTGTGGATGGCAATCACTTTGTGGTTTGACATATTATAAAACTTAAAGAAATTGGTTTCTCATCTATAGCCATTAAATTAATAGAAGAGTATTTGAAAGACAGAAAACAGGTAACAAAAATAAATAATCAATTCTCAAAACCAATGGAAAATAAATTAGGAGTACCGCAGGGATCGGTCCTTGGACCCCTATTGTTCATACTCTATATTAATGACATGGTGAAAATATTTTCAAAATGCAAAGTACGACTTTTTGCCGATGATACACTTATATACTTAATTGGAGATAACTATGAAGAACTAATAAATATTTTAAATAATGAACTAGATGATGTATCAAGATGGCTAAAAATAAATAAGCTTAAATTAAATACAAAAAAAAAACAAAATGTATGGTGATTGGATATAAGAAGACATCCAGTGAAAGCAAAATTAAAATTGATGGTGAAATTATTGAAAATGTTTCTGAAATGAAATACTTAGGAGTCATATTAGATTCCAAACTAAACTTCAATAGACATGCCGAATATACCCACAAGAAAATTGGCAAAAAGATATCTTTTTTGGGAAGAATTCGGCCTAAAATTTCCAGAAAAACCGCCATCACCATTTACAATTCAATTATTGCTCCACACTTCAACTACTGTTCAAGTATCCTTTTCCTTTGTAATGAAAGAGAACAGAATAAATTTCAAATTCTCCAAAACAGAGCAATGCGATTAATACTCCGAAGAAATAGATTTTCAAAAATAATTAAAATGCTAAAGGAACTTAATTGGTTAACAGTGAAACAAATACTGACCTTGAACACGTTGATATTTATTCACAAAATATTAAACAACATGTTACCAAAATACTTCACAAATAAAATCGTATACAATAAGGACATTCACAGACATTACACAAGGACTTGCAAGCAAATAAGATTAAACAAAAAGGACAAAACGAATACGCAAAACAGTCTGCTGTACAAAGGAATTAAGTTATATAACACACTACCAGAAACTCTTAAGTCCTCACCAATTGAAAAGTTCAAGATGGATTGTAGGAGCTACATAAAACAAAAACAAAAAATTTTGTGATTTCAAAAATTTTGTGAATTTAAAATATTATAATTAAAAAAAAAAAAAAAAAAAAACTGCAATATGAAATATTATAATCAATTAGAAATTTGTAAACTTAAATGTACAAATTACTAAAATAAAATTCAAATAAATAAAAAAAAAAAATAATAAAAATAAAACACTTAATTTTATATAAAACCGCGAGTTTTTTTTATGTTTTTACCGACCGGTTTCGCTTTGCCCAAAGGTTGAGCAAAGCGAAACCGGTCTGTATATAAATAATAAAAACTCGTGGGTTTACTAAAAATAACTTTTTTATTTTTACTAAAATCAATATTCAAAACTAGCATTTGGTTTCTTTGAGACACCTCTTTTTATCCAACTAAAATTTTAAGTGGAGAAAAAACGTTTTCGGCCTTCAAAAACTGTGCAATATTATGATGAACCGCGGAAATCAAAGTCGGCATTTTATTGACAATAAATAGGTACCATTACAAATATTGCAAAAAGATGCTTAAAGCTAAATAAAGGGATCGGCCAGGTCAAGCGCCCGAGGTCTTCAGTTACGAGAAGTATTTAATGTAATCTCCTCCATTCATTTATACTTGCTTCACTATTAACAGCAGATATGTGACTGCATATTTCAATGTATTTCCTAACACACGTGCTTTGATTAATTGAGTTCAATACCACGAGACTTCGCAACCATTGTTCTGTGAATAATTGTCCATTTTCACTAAATTGCCATTAGAGATTTAATGCACGAATTCAGCAGCTGATTAGAACCTGCACGGGTGACAGTTTTAGTAAGCAATAAAACACGCGATCTAAGTATATGAATAATGACCTCTTCAACAGCTAGCAATGCCTTCGTTATTGTGGAATGCAAGTTATCTTTAGCAAAAGTAAAAATTAATTAAACCCATAAGAAAGTATGTATTATTAAATTATACTAAATTTAATTTTTATTTGAATAACTCCTGTCGTAATATTTTTTTAAGGTTGTACACATCATTGCAATATATCATTGAAGACGAAGATAATACTAATAAATCTAAACCGGGACTCGAACTCGGAATCTCTTGTCTTATCAAAATCGGATATGTTTATCCGTGACACCATTTAAGTCTTTAGAACTTTGTGATCATTTAAAAAGGTAGCAGCCAAAAATATTAGTTAATTTAGCCGAAGATAATATTGTTAATTTTAAATATGAGATCGACAAAAATGATTTTAAAATAAGAGGTCCCGCGATAAGACAAGAGATCTTGTGTTCGAGTCCCAGTTGCGACCGTTACCTTTTTTCCTGTGTCTTGTTCTTTTTCATATTTTCATTTAGATTTATTAGTACCTTCTCCTTCAATGATACACTTAACTTGTCTTCTTTCAACATCCCAAGGTCGCTCAGAGATATAGTTTTGATGTTATATCGCGAACTATGTTTCGCGGTTCAGGTTTCTTAGAAGAACTGCGAAGAATTTTAAAAATAAAGGGTAGAGATGAATAGACGCCAGTTCAGTTATTTTTTTTTTTAATTTGGTCTCCCTTGCCTAAATTTATTCGTTTTATTATTTTCTGTATTGTATATTATGTAGACTTATTCAATGGTTCTGTAGTGGAGGCCCTTGGCTACGATTTAGCTGTGCTAAAGGCCGATCTTGGTGAATGTGATGGCATTTCCCTGGCATTTAACACGTCCATTTCAATAGCCTTACGGATGTCTGCCAGCTGCCTCAGCTCTTCCTCGCTCAGCTCCTCAGCTCTTACATAGCTTGTATATAAATACTTTAACAACCCTATGAGATCCACACGTAATCGACACCTAACAACGTGAATTTATGTTTACATAATTATACGGGTATAGTTGTTAAAAAATATATTTACACATATAAAATAAGTTATAGATAGTCAGGTAGGTGCTGGAGAAATATGCACTGGTTTCCATTGACAGCTAGACGAATAGATTTGTCCATTCTGGAAGATTCTTTGGAAACGTTGCTCGCCCAACTGAGGACCATAACTAGGAAAAACTCATGGTCAAAGTGGAAGACAGAAGAAGCAGAGGAAGGTCACCAATGCACTCGAGGAGGAAAGAACTACGATGAATGGAGGAGCCTTGTCCACCAAAGAAATGGAATTAAGGGTCGTGATACTCAGCAACGAGGAACTGACTTAAAAGAAGTCAGGTAGGTACTTTATGCTTAGGCTGGAATGTTTTCCAAGAATCAGAAAAATGTCAATTCATCAAAGACCAGTTTCACTATAAGTAATAGACCAAACAACTCTGTCACGCACACATAAAAAATAAATTGCATTTACGGTGAAATGTTTTTAAGTTTTGTACATAATTTGTTCTAAATGATATTTATAATAATTGCCACCGTTTCAAGCTTTGCATAACGCTTAATAGAGCACCGTTGGTTACCGCCATTATCATCACATCACCATGGTGAAGCAATTACATTTGTTACAGTCTTACACGACGAGCACACCGTGCACCGCGCACCAGTCGGGTCAGAGAGCGTGGATTGGAACTTACTCGCTGTTCGTACCGGGAGTAAAAGTACGTTATCAACAAATAATAACCCTGCTAATGCGCATAGCTGCTATATAGCTAATTGGACCATTATTTAGGTAGTTTCTTCTATTAGGTAATCCAATAATGAATGTAAAATCAACCGTTAAAATTACGTAAGAAAATGTTGCACTGCTGAGAGATGTTTTAATGTTTTTTTTTGTGAATGAAGGCGGAAGTATACGCCTCTGAAAGCTAAATAAGTATTTTATATCATTGATGAAGAAGATGACACATAATAAATCTAAACGAAAATGTGAAAAAGAACAGGAAAAGAAAAATAAAAATGTAACGGTCGCAAATGGGACTCGAACCCAGGATCTGTTGTTGTGCTAACCCAACTCGGCCATTAGGACCTCTTATTTTTTAGTGATTTTGTCGATCTCATATTTCAAATTCATAATTATTAACTATATTATCTTCGACAATTTTTTTCTGTATTTTTAGCTGCTACCGTTTTTAAATGTTCACAACGTTCTAAAGAATTGGTTTGCAACATGAATAGTGTCTCGAATGAACATATCCGATTTTATTTATATCATTGTTTGTAACAATAAATAAATATCAATGCCTATGCCTGTAACTTAAGGGAAATAAAGGACTTGGTCTGGGAGGATTTCTGTAAATAAATAAATTAACAAATTGCACCACGGATTATATGTTGTGAAACGATATAGTCCAGTCAGTTTAATAGGAGTTGTAAGGTATCTCTTTTTAAAAAATAGTTTAAATCTCAGACAGAGATCGCAGGAAAAAATGCTTTAATACAGGCTTGCGTAAGTGTTGGACCAAGATAAATGATTTTGGTGTTCCATTTACCATCCTTTCTTTCTCGCCTTTCGAATACCCGGCATGATGATGATATAATTACTTAAACAACAAAATGCAGGTAATTGGCCCTGCAATTACTGAGAATGTAAAAAAGGAGAGTGTAGACCGTATGGCGGGGCAGCTGAGCTAAAGATGAATGTTGAATACTTATTCAATCAGCCTCAACACCTCATTTGTTTCCGTTCTCCATCAAAGTTTTCCGCAACCAGAATAATAAATACCGCGTGTTGCTAATTATTGCCGCATATTCTTGCCACTTATTCTAACTATTTGTTTTCTCTACATTTTCTTAATGCCTAGTTTTGCTGTTTTTCCTTACTTGTTATTCTAGCTGTTCACGTTTGATTATTTTTCGTACAGCTAGCTACCCTTTTCAATATTTTCGTGCTGTTCAAAATTGCTATTAATATTTCTGTTCATCCTAGCTTCTTGTTCCAGCTGTTTTAAGTTTGGTTATTTTTCTTATCGCTTGTTTTTGTAATATTTTCTTACTGCTCAATATTGCTCATTAGCATTTCTGTTGCCCTTGCTTCTTATTCTAAGCGTTTCATGTTTTTTTTTCTTACTGCTTAATATTGCTGATTAGTATTTCTATTTATCCTTGGTTCTTATTTTAGCTGTTCACGTTTGATTATTTTTCGTAAAGCTTATTTTTACAATATGTTGTTGGTGTTCAATATTGCTGATGAGTATTTATCCTTGCTACTTGCTCTAGCTGTTTATTTTGGTTACGACTTCTTTTTGCAATGTTTTCTTGCTGCTCAATATTGCTAATTAGTATTTCTGTTTATCCTTGCTTCTTATTCTAGCTGTTCACGTTGGATTATTTTCTTGTAGCTCAATATTGCTAAATGGTGTTCCTGTTTATCCTTGCTTCTTATTCTAGCTGTTCACGTTTGATTACTTTTCGTACAACTTCTTTATGCAATATTTTCTTACTGCTCATAATTGCTGATTAGTATTTCTGTTTATTATTGCTTCTTATTCTAGCTGTTCATGTTTGATTATTTTTCTTGCAGCTTCTTTTTCCAACATATTCTTTTTGCGTAATCTTGCTGATCAGTATTGCTATTTATTCTTTCAGCTAATTCTTATTGTTCCTGCTTATTTATCCAATATTTCCTATCAGTTCTGTCTTGTTGCTTAGTCTTGCTGCTTATCCTTGCCGTTTATGCTTGCTGCTTATTCTTGCTTCTTATTTTTGGTTCTTATTTATTCTGCCTCCCAGAGTAATCGAAACGAGGTAATTCGGTGACGAAAGATTCGATGTTGTTATTACCATGTTCCTCCATTGCTTCTCACCGCCGAAGTAATATGGCGTGACGACGTTACAATATTTACCTCAATTATTGCAGCTATTGGCAAGCGGCGATTAAAAAACACAATTAAAACTGTATTAAGAAATTGAATCCTGTCAAAGATATGAATTCCCACTATCAAGCAATAGTTTGGGTGCGTTTTTATGATAATTTAATCTACCACCAATGGAACTAAATATGCGTGATAATGTAAAATAATTTTAAAAGAATAATACTAATTTTTAAATCATTTGACCACTTGGATCATAAGCTTGTTTTCAAGACCATATAGCATTATAGTCTTAACTTTTAAAACTAAAACATAAATAATCAGTAACTTTTGGACAGTAAGTATCGGGGAAGGGGGTTGGACGGTTACTCGGCTGAGTAAAATGATTTTTTTTTGTTAATTTTTGAAAACAAAAAAAAAATTTAAATGTCACCGGAGACCATAATGTCGTTTATTTTTTTTATTAAAAAAAATAAAGTGGTTAAAATCAGAGCAATAAATATATAATAATATAAATAAATCAGCATAAAATTAAACGCAAGTTTCTTAACAGACGTGGTATAGGTACCTACATCATTTTATTTGACTATCAGGCCACTATTTTTCGTTATTTGTTTTTGGGGTGTTATGCCGTGTTGCGCTACCTTCTTCTTTAGCCAGCGTTTCGGACATCGTTGCAGTGTCCATCATCATAACACCCCAAAAACAAATAACGAAAATGTTTTTGGCCGTGAAAATCTTAAAACTTATCATCAGGCCACTAGTTTTCCGACGCAAATAATTATGTCAGACGGAAGAACAACCTAATTAAAAATTTTGGATCCTGTGGTATACAGGATAATACATCTTTCGACAGATGTCGCCAGTATAGATAATTGTATGTAGTTTTGAGGTGTATCAACAGGTGTCAGTTAAGTAGTGCCTTAGAAAAGTGGTGATCATCGCGTTCGTGTCTAATGCCCGAATGGTTACGGAAATAACGATGATACACGATAGACAGCTAGGCTCCCACAGTGACGGGTTTTCTGGCTTCAGAATTACTTAGAGCATCCGATAGGACTGAGTTAAATATTCATGGTAAACCTCGATCTTAACTGGAGTTCCGAACATATTTCAACTAATTCAATCATAGGGATTGAAGAAAATTACAGATCCCTTGAAATAAATAAGATCATTATGGTCATTTTATCCCACTTCATGTTGATGATGCCACTACGCGTCTACTTCTATGATTAATTTCTTAAAATCAGTCACAGACTACAGATTCGTGAATCTTATTTTTTATCTTTCTCTTACTATTTCCCAATTTGAGGTCAGCGACTTGGCACTCCTTCTCCTCTACTCTCTATTTCTGCTTTAGTGATGCTGTACGTTTAACATTAAAATGCAAAGTTATGTTCATCGCAGTTTTTGTTTGATAGGTCAATAATAAATAGTAAATAAAACGGCGATAAAGCTTAGATGAAACGCAAAAGAAAGCGGTGAAACATGACTAAGAACATGATAATTATGCACGTAATGCTTATTCTCTTTCCGTCTCATCTTTTCCGGTTTAAGATGTTAAGTTATGATGTTTAAAACCGTCTAACAGTGTGAAAACACCTTGCTATGCGTAATGTTGTTGACATTGTTGACGGCATGCTTTATTAATTGTTTTCAGCAATAAATAAACGTCAAAACTGTACTTTGAGTTCATTCAAGTTTATGGACGTATTTAAATGCACGAAGCACATAACATTGCTAACCGTGTATATCCACGTACGTGTTGAGTTTTGTAAAGAGTTTGTTATGTTTCATATAATTGTATGTCAATATTGAGTGCTTTGCACTTTTACGAAAATGTTTTCTTAAATAAATTGAAGAAAAATGGGTAGGTACATCACAAAGAGAAATTCGGAAAATCTTCCTGGTGTCAAAAAGTGATTTGCGTCCAGCCGTCGAAATGATGCCCAGATTTTACTTTTGGGCATATACCAGCGATTCCTGAGCATATTTTGGGTAAAAATTGTAGATGTAATTTTGTTGTATTATGATATGTTTTAAATTAAAACAAAAAAAATTGTTTATCACACGTCACCACTGATCCCACTGCTACGTGTGGCGACGGGATAAAACACATAGACATATGGATATGACACAGGTAACATACTTATAGTCATACACAAACTCAAAGGCACACAAAATACTTAAACTCATAGGCGTATTTATGCATAAGATTTTTTCATATTAACTCCACACAGGAGGCCTCGAGGAAAATAATTTCCCTCAAAGCCTGTGTCAACTGAGATGCTGTGTGGGGGGACTTTTTGAGGAGAGGAAGGAATGAACATTGGTCTTTAAGAGACCCATGTTATAGGAAGGAGGAAACACAGAGGCCGACAAATCGTTCCACAGCAGAGCTGTTGAACTCAAGAACAAGGCGAAGAAGTGACCCGTTCTCATGTGACAAATGTCAACCGTGTACATATGTTGGGCGCGCGTTTGGCGTATTTCCCGACTATGCACCGGTGCCGAAGGGATCAATGACGCTAGTTCCTCGGAGCATCTTCCATTGAAAACCAGTAGGATAGCATTCCCGACGCCTGTACTCTAAAGATTGAAATCCGTTTGTTAAGGTGGGAAATCTAGCAAACGGACCGCCCGTTTCTGCACGTATTGTCCGTTTTTCAGGTATTTTGGGCTCCAGACTAGAGGTGGCTGCCAAATTCAACCATGGGGCGCACTTGCGTTTTGTGTATAATTATTACACGCACACAATCGATTTATGATGATGTAGAGGTGCTTAGAAACAATATCAATATAAAATCAACATATATCTTGATCTATTAATCAATTTTTCTGTTATTTATTTAGTTCAATGACGCAATTTGGTTCGCCTTTTATATGCAATGGCATCTTATTTAAAATAAAAGGTACGACATAAGTGCATGTAGACAAGATATGTGATGTGTGACTCGCCAAGAATCGGCTAACGAAGACATTTAAGGGAGGCATGTCCAAAACTGGACGCCAAAAGACTGGACAAGAACCAGAAGATACCTAAGCAGATAATCAACCAGAAATAATAAGAAACCATCACAAGCTCATTGAATAAACAGTTGGCTTTTGTATTTTCGAGCGTGTGAATTACATTATATTTAAGATAAGACTTTGGTTTTCTACTTTGATTAACCCAATTATCCTCCAACCGTGCCAGGCTCCCAGGCGGGCAGAAGCCAGGGGGGTATGTAAGTGCTCGGTGAATAAACAACAATAACACCAGTAGGTAAATGCTCAGCTCATGTGAAGAACTTCGCATATTAAACAGATTAGATTGGGTCACTGTCACTCTTGGCCGGGGCTTTCAAACCGCGTTTTACAAAACATTTATTTATAAATAAATTGAAGATATTGAAATTCTTTGTATATTACTGAGGAATTCAAAATTTACCTAATATTTGCAAAAAAAATGCTGCGGTTTTGAACACACGATTAATAGGAAGCCACAAGCCAAAAATGTATCTATTCTTAGTGAGAATAGATACATTTATTTCACAAATATAGGTAATACATTAATTATGTGAGCTCAAAGGGGGGGGGGGGGCTCTAGCAAAGTTTCACTTGAAAAAAATATACGAAGTGGCCCAAATTTATCTAACCAAGGGGGGGGGGTCTAGATTGGAAGAAAAACTGCTCACGTAATTAATTAATGTACGTCCCCTAATCGGCCTCTGGGGTCGAGGGGCAGCAATCCGAAGGTCGAAGGTTCGAATTCCTGCGTGCGCAGATAAATTTTATTTGTTTTTTCACAATTGTATCATTTAAAATAATGTACGGTACATTTTCGGCACTTTCCAGGGTGAAATACGCTCTCAGTATCGCCATGGTTAAAGACCACCATTCAGAATTGAGACGTTGCTTGAAATGGCTTTTAGCTGTATTTGGTGACCAGATCTGAATAGCAGGTACTTTCCCACCTTCCTCTTTCCACATCTCCTTCCCCTCCCCACTACCTTCACCCTCCGAGCAGACCCTAATCGGGGTAATGCTTATTCTTCGTTACATCTAGTTTTTATATTAATCCGTCGTCTATTGTGTACATCATGACACCTTCAAAAAACTAAAGTAGACAAGAGTGGGGAGGCTACGAAGCACCCCACAAAGAGGAGACAGATAGGCTACGAAGCACCGCACAAAGAGCAGACCGATTATACTATCTCATTCTCTTGCAGGCTAAATCCTATAGATGTATGTGTTTGTCTCTTTTTAGTGTCGCTCGTTTCCGTTTCATCGAGTTTCAAATCACAACGGTGCTAAAAAGTTTTCACTTAAAAAACTTTTTACTTTTTTTTTTGAGTTTGGGCCCCACGAAGCAAAAGTTGATAAACCCGGCTCGCAGGCTGTAGAGACAGTGAAGGCACTGCCGGCGGTAGTATGGATGGAATTCTGCACACGGAAGTGGGTCACGAGGTCGGAAGTCGGAACAGCGCACTACCTCACGTTGAGTTGCACTCTCAAATAATCCAGACGCCTCCTTTTAATGTACGCAGGTAAATAATGCGGTTTGGAGAATTGGTCGTGGAAGGTTTCACTTTTTGCAGCTGCATAATAATATAATGGTTCCCATGTTCTTGGGCGAAATATTCTGCAATTTAATGATGGTGGTTATTGTAAACGTAAAGCATTCTTTTGTAAGACTTTTCGTTAATAATTAACTTCATTTTGCGTCTGCAGAGACCGGCCAAAAGAGAATGTTGTAATAATTGTATGTACATAAGTAGATACTCTTTACACATGGGTTAAGGGACATACTTGACTTTCTTTAACAAGTGATTCCTGACGTTATTTGGAATAAAAATGCAAATAAATTATATTAAATATTTTTTCAATATACATTAAATGATAAAAATTTATATTGCGTTAGTGAGATTATTGACTTAGGTATAATGTTCGATAGCAAACTAACCTTAGTATAGCATATTAATAATATTATCAATAAGGCCCTTAAGACTCTTGGTTTTGTGTTGAGAGCTGCAAACGACTTCAATAATTTAGGCACATTTATCATGTTATATAAAACCCTTGTACGATGCCAACCAGAGTATAACTGTACGTTATGGTCTCCGTTTTACAATATTCATTCCGACAACATTGAAAAGATTCACACAAGTTCCTAAGGTACATAAAATATAAATTGCATATTCCGGTACAAAACATCGATTATAATTACCTACTGGATAAAATGTCCATATTAAAACTTTCAGAAAGAAGAATAAACACAGATTTAATACTATTACATAAAATACTGCATTACAAAATTGACTGTCCTGAATTGCTTCAATTAATCAACATCCATATTCCCAAAAGATCTGTCCGACATTTATTACCCTTTTACTTTAACAACACCAGGACACTGTCTTACCAAAATTCCCGATTTCGAGACTTCTAGTCTCGGAAATAAATATTCTGACCTGAAAGATATATTTCACCTTAAAAATAATCTAGTACAAATATTTTTTATTCCAATCTTTTATATATCTGTACACAAATAGACGTGTATAATAACTTCTGCTATTTTTGTTTATATTGCATATTTATAAGCGGGATTTCTTATCATTTTTACCTATGTATTTTATTTTATTGTATGCTTTTGTTGTTTACAATTTTTTTTTCATTGTATTAAAATATTTTCTTTATTGTTTTAATTTTCAAGTATTCAAAATGAATGTGATACTCAACTTATAAATTAGAATATAAAAGCCCAATAGGGCGTGTAATAAATAAATAAATAAAAACATTAACAATCAGTAGATGTCAAGGTGAGGGGTTGGGCGGTTAATTGACTGAGTGACAAGTGATGACATGTGGAAGAATTTTTTTGGGTTTGATGATAAAAAAATTGAAAAAAAAACATTTTGAAGTTGTTAAGTTTGACGAAACTTAAATTCATGATTCTTTAGCGGTCGTAATGATCATTGAAAAACTTATGAACATATTGTCATCTCCTGCTTTTTCCTATTCCTCCAATTATTCTTCTTCATTGCCTGATTTCTATTCTAGAAGTCGTGCATAGAAATAACTTATAATAAATAACTCAACACGTTGTTAAGAGTTAGATTAATACAATTCCAACATTATCAACAAATTCCGATTCCATTTTAATTTATTTTCAATTTCTCTTGATCGCTTTATCACCATGACCAATTTTAATAGTTTTGCTAATCCCGCAGCAGACCGAGAGATTTAGAATACTGAACAAACCGCCGTTCACATTAAACTTGGATTATATTTAACGCTTGGTCATCGGTTGTCACGAGAATCTGTATCAGTGAGTATCATCCTCCCGCTGAGAGCTGCGTTGTAATCTCTCCTTTTGTAACTTGCAACGTTTATGTGGCAGAGGGAGAGGTTACAACTGAGCTATCGGCGGTACGTCTTGAAGCAAGTACTAATCTCACCTGGTGACAGTAATTCGTGACGAGGGTAGCGGGGAAGAAAGTTTGTGATCCCCTTTACAGTACAGACGAGAGATCAGAGAACGGTGACTTCAAAGAGAGCTGTAAAGCACGAATCGCTTTGATTAATACGCTTGGCTCTAAAAGATTAGTAATTAAAACCATAAATTTGTAGATCTACGCCAAAAGCTTAGTCGGTAAAGAAGGTATCGGAACTATAAAGCAGAAATATCTTACGGCTAAAACCGCAAACCTAAAACTTTCGAATGCTAAAAATGGCTAGGTTAATATGTGCATTTTCTCCTGAAAATGTTGTCCAAATTTCATTACGCCAAACTATTTTTAGTTGGCAATGTAATCTCTATCAAGACTTATTAAGTTTTGTAAAAGTCGCTAATTCCAGCATATTGTTAGATGTGATTTGAAATTTTCACATCTAAAAGTATTTTCGATATTTATTTTTGAGATTACATCTTCCATCATCAGGACAGATGTGGAAAGGATTACACATCTGCCCCGATGATTAAAACTGTATCCCTGTCCGAAACTTTGGCTAAAGAAGGAGGCAGCGCTACACGGCATAATACCCCAAAAATACTATAAATAATCGTGTCATAGTTTTCAAAACGAAAAAAATTCATTTGAAACCCAGGGTAAGGCGGGTGAGTAACTACACTAAATACTAGTAAATAATAAATAAACAAATCAAAAACCAAAATTAAACCGGAAAAATTTACGATAAAAATACCTACATAACATTTCTCTTAGTTAACAATGATGTGCAGGAAAGATTGCAAAATTAAAGATTGATTTTACTAAACTCTCAATAAAAATCACAGTTAGATATATTTTAATGAGTTATTTTCTGCACAGCTTGTGCCTAATCCACTAAATTGTCCAAATGGCAGAACAGCTAAACCACAGGTTCTCAAACTTATTTCGACCACCGCCCACTTTGAGATTTAAAAGAAATCTAGTGTCCCCCATAATTTTTAACTTGTTTTTTTACATAACCATCTGCTGCGTGTCTTAAAAACGCTTATTGCAAATATAATTTTTAAACATGCTTTATTGGTGTGACCCATTTCCTATTTCTGAGATCAAAGAATGTTTCAACGAAAGGAAAAAAGTCACACTTAATCATTTTAGAAGAACCTACATGTATAAAAATCAAAATATGCTTGCTTGGGTATAAATATTTATATGAGTATGCGTTGCTAAACCATTCATCCGATTGCGATGAAACTTTGGGGATTTGATGTGTGCATGCCCGCGATGGTTTCTATATATAATTTAGAGCCCTGCCGTCATGAAATTATGCGTTGCTAAACCGTTCATCCCATTGTGATGAAACTTTGGTGAGTTGTAGTGAGCACACCCGCGAAGGTTTCTATATGTATTGTTGAGCTCTGGCATTATGGAATTTGAAAAATAAAAATTGCAATAGGTGGCAAGAGCTGTTTTAAAACTAAATGCCCGGGACTGAAGGTAGGTATGGAATGCGGGAGGGGGGAGAGGAACTCGGGAGGGGGGTTTGCAGGACGGGGGAAGCGGGAGAGGGGAGTGGGGAGAGGGAAAGCGGAGAAATGGGAAAGGACACGCAGGGAGAAATAATTTCTTTATTTCGTGGCATTGCAACGCATGCCGGGAACTCGCTAGTTTTTATTAAAATAAAATAATGCTTTGAATTTAAAACTTATCCAATATGAATATGATAGATGAATCTGAAGAATTTCGACGAGTTCATCAGGCTCGAATTCACTTAAAAACAGCGATTTCTTCACACCCCGCACCCCCTAATTTCTTCAAGTCTTCTACTGCCCCCTGAAAGCCTCCAGCGCCCACAAGAAGGCGTTATCGCCCACTTTGAGAAAGACTGAGCTAAACGGTGAACAAAGGAGCGTAAAAAATTTAACAGTTTTTCTAGATTAGTTTGCACTTGATACATGCCTATATTACGTTACGTCTGAGAGGATGTTGACCGATGAACACTGACTTTGAATATTCTGTATCAATATTATTAACTCTTTCTTATTCGCGTGATTTGTCTATTGGTGTTTACTTTATCTGAATCTTTTGTTATGTTTTTGCGAGTTTATTCAATGAACACTTCTTACACAAATTATTCACGGTTTGGTTTTTATTGCGCTAAGTCATTAAAGTTTTAATGCATTTTTAAATAAATCGTGGAAAAGCATGGTAGATTTAAATTGCATTTGTTGGTACGTATACTTTGAATTGTATGCCTTATTATGTTTAATATTAATCAGAATACGAGTTCCCGGCATACATTGCAATGCCACTTAATAAAGAAATTGTTTCTCCCTGCGTGTCCTTTGGGGGCGTTCAAGTATTACGTAACGCAATTTTTGAAGATATTTTGAACTTTTTATAATAAACTGTTTTTATACATTGAATAATAATATTATTAAATATATAAAATAAATAAAAAAAATAAATAAATAAAAAAATAAATAAATAAATAAAAATAAAAAAATAAAAATAAAAATTTGACCCCCCCTCCCCCCCCATGTAATGCTTCGTAACGTTTTTCCATACTTTCCCCCCCCCCCCCTAACGTTACGTAACGCCCAAGTGACAATTTTTACCTGAAAGTCACGATTAAGTTGCGCAAAGTACTGGAAAGTCGCTTACATACCTTTTTTCTTGTTTTAAATATAACAAGAGATTTCGAGAACGAAATGGATTGCCAAAAACATGTTACGTAACGCGTTGTTCGAACCCCCCCTTCTCCCCCCCCCCCTCGTAACGCTCAGTAACGTTTCACAAGACCCCCCCACCAAGTGCGTTACGTAATACTTGAATGGCCCCTCTCCCATTCATCCCGTTCTACTTCCGGCTCCCCTTCCCCTTCCCTTGTTCCTCCACGCGTTCGTATATTCAGTTAGTTACATTCAGTTTTCAAACAGCTCGCGTGCTACCCATTGCAATTTTTTTATACAAATTTTCATTTTTCATATATCACAAACATTCGTTTTTGTATATTATAAAAGCAATCAATCAAATTTGGTACCTAACATAGGTACCTATTTAAAATACTTATAATTCTTGATTATATTCAAAATATTCGATTTTGGTGAGCATCATAAGTGAGACCACACTTAAATTTATTAATATAAAGAGTTTATTCGAAAATTGAATTTTGATGGTTTCCAAAATGTCATTCTCAATTTGTGACACTTTTTATATGAATTTTTTAATGCAATTGTAATTATTGAAAAACTTTTCAGATGTACTATCATGCAGTTGTAATAATCCAGAAACTTTCGCGAGGGGGGAAAGAAGATATTTTGAAAGTTTAAAACAATCCCTATGATTAAAATAGCAATACATAAACAACAAACAAACATACATAATTATTTTTTTTATACATATATAGACTAGCTGGTTTCCGGCACGTGTTGCAATGCCATATTCAAATAAATAAATTGTTTCTCCTTGCATGTCTTTTCCCGTGCGTCCCCGTTCCCCTCCCGCATCCCCTTCCCCTCCCGCGTTCTCCTTCAACCTTCCCCTCCCACCCTCTCCCGCTCCCCGTCACGCAAACACCCCTCCCGCGTTCCATATATTCAGTCCTAGTACATTCAGTTTTCAAACAGCTCGCGTGCCACCTATTATTTTTTTTATTCAAATTTTCATTTTTCATACATTATAAATATTCATATAAGAAAGAAAGGAATAAAGATTTTGACGTGAGATTTCACATGGATTTGGAGGGAAATTGTTTGTATTTATAATAGTTTCGTACCATGTTCTTTTAATAATATTACAACTCTTAGTTAAACGTATTTTATATCCAAAGCGGATCTACGCATAGGAAGTCGGAAACACCGGTTGTTCTCTCACGCTTCAGTAGCCATCCATACAGCATATAGCACACCGGTTACCAGGAGTACAAGGGTTCGTAGGGTGAACTACTTAAATATGCATATACCTACTTTATACAGGAACTGTCTGGCTGAATCAGGAAGCCATTATAGATTGGGGGACAGGGGACAGGAGACAGGGACAAGAGAGCGCAGCACCTACCGAGCCGTTATGCGCTGGGCTGTGAAGGGTTTCAAGCATGCAACCGTGAAGGTTTATGGGAAATAGGGGTAATATAGAGCACGAGCTAGCTTTAATTGCTTTTTTCAAAAAAATTGTATGTGATGAAAGTTTTTTATGTGAATACCACATAAGAGTCCCAACTGCTCCCAACCGTCTGGAGCCAGTGAGTATTGCATCCGCAATGGAATGGGTACCGCCGCCCCGGGAACCTTAATTGGATAACCAACACCTCTGCCATAGGTCACCCCGAGTGGTTCGCTACGTTTGGTGATTTAGCAGGGGTGCCCGTGTTCATGGGGTGAGGTTTGTCTAGGTCTTGGAGGCGGATGACCAGGACGTATTGAACCCAAGATTCCTACCCACCCCTTAAACCCTTTTCCTTCCCAGAACTCTCCTCTCCTTCCTTTCCTTAAAAAAATCCCTCCACACAGCATCATAGGTGAGCATAAAGATGACATAGGCCCTGAGGGAAATTATGTTCCTCAGGGCCTCCTGTGTGGAACTCATGTAAAAAAAAAAAAGATATGTCGTGAGGCTGAAGTTAGTGGGGAGGGAATGGATATGGGAAAGAGAAAGGTGGTAAAATACCTGGCTATTCAGATATGGTTACCCAACACGGCAGAAGCCGTTTCAAGCAACGTTTCAATTCTGAATTGTGGTCTTCCTGGTGGTATTGAATCAATCTATGTAAATATCCTATCCTTCACAACACAGGTGAACTGTTACAGTAGAAGGCAATGTACAAATCTGCTTATAATAATCATGATAGCTGAAATAATAGATAAAAACTGTTTTACTTTCTGATATAATCGGTCTCCTCTTTATGCGGTGCTTCGTAGCCTCCCCGCTCTTGTCTACTTTAGTTTTCCGAAGCTTTCACTTCTACCGCGTGTGAATTGCACACTCTGATTTTTTTTTACTATCCAACATCAAAGGTAATACATGCAAAGTTTAGAGATTATTTATTGTTTCGACAAGCGGTTTAGGTTTGTATAGGAGAAAAGTGAAACAGTGAAAAACTAACGTAGGTGTCTATTTTTATTTTTAAATCTCCAGCTTCAATTGTGTAAAATAACCAATCATTTTTTAAAAGAAGTATATATTGTATTTTTTTAACGTTGGTGGCATTCTAAAACAGCTTAATGACCTCAATTTATCCCAAATTACTGAGATAGAAAATATTTCTAAATACTGATGTTTTTTTTGAAGACTGGATACAACTAAATAAATAGTTATATTATGTTTTCCAAAAATATACATATCTTTCTCAAATTATTAGCACAAAACAATGTGAGCGACTTAAGATTAATAAATACAAAATATTACAATTTTCAGCGTGATAGGACCAATTTTAAAGAAAAGATTAAAGTTGAAAACTTCGAGGAAGATTAAAAAGGAATTACATAGTTTGTATTTGCAATGTATGTGTATGTGCAATTCACATGTGGTAGAAGTGAAATCTTCAGAAAAATAAGGTAAATACAAGAACAAGGAGTCTACGAAGGACCGCACAAAGAGGATACCGATTATACTATCGCATTCTCTCGTAGTCTAAATACTACAGATGTTTGCGTTTGTCTCTTTTTATTGCCGCTATTTTTCGTTTCATCTAGTTTCAAAACACAACGGTGCTTAAGATGTTTTGACTTCAAAAATACAATTTGTTCCTTCTTTGGCTGCCTAAAAAATAAACGACAATCTGTCGGTACCTGCTTATTGATATCTAATCCACGAACAGCTTTCACGATGTTATTGTTTTCATTAAACTTATAAGTACCCATTAAGTTTGTCACTGTTATCAGGGTTCGATTTATCATTTTAGCGAGAAATGATTCGAATTCCCTTTAACTAACTACAACTCACCATGCGGTATGTTGATTATTTATTTTATAATTACGCAGTAAAGTAATTATCTGATTATCATGTCCCTCATCTCCCCCAACTGAGTCACCTGCTGTAACGATAAGCAACAATAATCAACACGGCGGGTATTGATCAAATATTCAGTACAGTACCTGCTTACTGCCTAATGCACGGTAATGTTGACCTGCCGTCGAGAGCAACGCTATGTCCTCTCCCTCTTTCTATCAAACCAAGCATATAACAGACGGAGAGGTTCCAATGGAGCTATCAGCGGCCATAGTGTCTATATAGCTTTTAGTAGCGTAATAAAGAACATTATCATTATGACTGTGTGTGCAGTAGGTATACAACAATGAACTGAATAATTATTCGACAGGTTTTAGAAAACTTATTTTGCACCGTTTTGTTTTGAAACTCGACGAAACGTAAGCGAGCGACACTAAAAAGAGACAAACACATAGGTATAGCTATAGGATTTAGCCTGAGAGAAAATGAGATGGCAATAAAATATTTATTTATTTCACGAGTTTGCACCGTTTTTATTTGAAACTCGATGAAACGGAAGCGAGCGACACTAAAAAGAGACAAACACATATAGCTATAGGATTTAGCCTGCGAGAAAATGAGATGGCAATAAAATATTTATTTATTTCACGAATAATAATATTACGTTCCACGGTTCCAATAGAATACGACAAATTCATAGTCCCTTATTTTTGCAAAATTAATATCCAATTTTCAAACCACTCCAAAATGAACAGGCAAAAGAAAGCGTCATCTAGCGACTCCGAAGAAGAAAACACAAACACTAATAAGATGACCAAATGTATAGGAAAAGGTGCAGTGGAATTCGATAACAAAAATATGGTAAAAAAAAACATCCTTCACTTTGATTAAAAAAGTGCTTCGTAGTCTCCCCACTCTTGTCTAGTTTAGTTTTCTGAAGGTTTCATTTCAACCACGTGTAAATTGACCGCTCTGATTTTTTAAGTGAAATTTCTATAGCACGGCTGTAATTTGGATTTCGGATGAAACGGAAATGACGTTTGGTGCACCTGCAATGCATCAACTGCGCTCATCGGCCGCTTTGATAATGATGTCACTTTCAAAGGTTCCTATTGGTTGGGATATGAAACGGAAATTACGCTAGGTCTGCGCTCATTGGTCGCTATGATTATGACCTCACTTTTCAAGTATTGGTTGAGATTGTTTTGGTAAAGTTTCGCTTCTACCGTGTGTAAACTGCACTCGAATTTTTTATAGTACCTACCTACCTCATACAAGAATAAAAATGCAAATGGTTATGCGTTTTGTAAAATGTTTTGTTTATTTGTTTCCTGAGTCAATTTGTCTGTTGCTGTTGTATTTGTGTCAATAAGTAATGACTAATGACAACAGGATTAACAAACACAAGAATGATAAATTAATCAATTTGGGAGGCGGGAATGGGTACCGCCGCCCCGGGAACCTTTATTGCATCACTAACACCTCTGCCATAGGTCACCCCAAGTGATTCGCTACGTTTGGTGATTTAGCAGGGGTGCCCGGGTTCATGGGGTGAGGTTTGTCTAGGTCTTGGAGGCGGATGACCAGGATACACTGAACCCCAGATTCCTACCCACTCCTTAAACCCTCTTCCTTCCCAGAACTCTCTCCTCCTTCCTTTCCTTTAAAAAAACCCTCTAACAGCACCCCAAAGATGACATAGGCCCTGAAGGAAATTATTTTCCTCAGGGCCTCCTGTGTGGAGCTCATGTAAAAAAAAAATCCAAGATAAAACTGTGCAATTAATAAACATTTGTATTAACCCCTCAATCCTCGGAAGGACATTACTAGCCACAAACGTCATTTTCCATTAGAACCTATGAAGGACATATCTGGCCGGGCGTCCATACATTATAAAAGTTTTCTTTTGTAATGCGGAGATTGTGATTTTTTCGTCATTTGAAAGAGAAATAATTATTCTTCTCAATATGTCTCAAATACTTGTCATTCCATGGATAAAATAAAAAAATTGTCGAAGTGTAAGATTACAAATTGGCGAGATTTTTTCGTTGACAGTAAAAATAAAAATCTATATATTTTTATTGTATAAACGGCATAAAAAATGAAATGCCGGTTTTCTACTTATTTCCTATACAAAAGGAATATGTTATCTAAGGTTCCATGCCAACTCAGAATGAAACTAACTCAGAAACACCTCAGAAAGGTCATTAAAAGCTATGAAAAATTAATTTTAAAATGGCCGGTAACCCTATCTTAACTCTTAATGACCTTTCTGAGGTGCTTCTGAGTTGGTTTCATTCTGAGTTGTCCGGTCACCGTTATTTAAGCATCGAATTCTTTCAAAATCAAGGATGTTTCGAGTCAAAATGTTTCGATAAGTTTTTTGTTAACATATTCGTGTTTGATATTAAAATTTTATTGTTTAGAAGTATCGAGGTTTATGTCAAATACAGGCATCATAAGATAATTTTACCTAGTTTCTGAAATAGTATTTCTTTTTACGTCAACTTCAAGAATAAGAAATATATAGTACATTTGAGCTGCGTAAAAGAAATTTATAACACATCAATATACAATACATACTTGAACAATGATGGTAAAACTCGAATACACTATTGATTTTATGCACTTTATTTTGGTCTTTTGACTGCTCAATTATTTGTTTGCTAGCTTGGAGCGGATCACGTGCGTTGTGCGGTCTGTACGAAACTAATGATTGAAATCGATTTAAAATGTTTAACAACAAACAATGCTTTACTTCCTCGATACTTAAAAACACACACGATTAAATATTAGTGTTACCAGTGCATAAATCGTGTCCTTCAAACAATAATATTTCATGACATGTAATCAAGCTCGTGTTAGAACTGTGAAACCGTGACATTTGGAGGTTGATAACAATTTTAATATCGGTTTTCCACTTCGCATTGTTAGCATTCTTGCGAAAAACTGCGTTATATTCGTTCAACCCTAGATTGTTAACGTTCGTCAAAATGACGAGCATCAGGTGCAAATCTACCTGTCTCTTTTGAATGCTTCTGCCGAGAGTAACTATATTCGTAGTAAAGATTAATCTGAAATAGTAATTTGAAATTAAAGATTCGTCTCAAACGCTATTAGAAAATTGATGAGCATCGGAGCAGACAAAAGGTTCCAATGTATGTATTCCATGTGCAATGTATTTTCTTTTTAATCATTGACTTCCCTACATTAGTGCAATCTAGGCTAATGATCCTGATCACTGCAATAAAGCTTGTGCAGAAATGCAGTGATCTTGTATCTGGTTCGTGGATTACGCAGATATATTGCAGTCAGGGGCGACGTGTACTCATGTGCAGTCTTGCGGTGCACACGGGCAGCCGAACCATAGGGCGGCTAAACCAATTTTATCTCTTTTCACGACAGTCTTTAAGGCTAATTCCTTCGTTATCTTTACTTTCAGATCAATTCTTATGACGGATTGTTTCACAGTATTTTAACAATTCATGAAATTTTAAAGATGATATTCAATTTCCATGAAAGTACTATTCAAATTCTGTTACCATTCAAGTTCTATTGTGAAACCATCGGCCCATGATGAAATGATAAGAAATAATAGAACTTTCACCGAACTTGAATTTTAATTTTGGAGTATGATTAATTGTTCAAATTCCGTGAAACAACTAGTATTTGTGCTTGCGTAGGTAATGCGCACAGAAGTGAAAGCACAATGATGGTTCGTTTCAAAATACCTACAAAAAGTGGTGTAGATCTTTGTAGGATTTTTATTTTCCACATATTTCTATACGGTGTGGAAAAATGGACACTTAGAGCAAGCAAAAGTAAGCGGATAGTCGCCCTCGAAATGTGGCCCTGGATAAAAATGCTCAGGCTAGCATGGACAGCAAGACGCACAAATTTCCATTCTGGAAGAGCTAGGCATCTACATCCAGAGCTAGGATTTCAACAACGTATTTTAAGATACTTTGGACACGTTGCTCGCCAAACCGAGGACTCCAACTTGGAGAAACTCATAGACATTCTTACTGGTAAAGTGCTTGGCGTCACAAATGTCAACAATGCGCTGGAGTGATCAAGTATCACTGGCATCCGGAACGTCGGTGCCGCAACTCTCTCCGCCGCGCAGAACCGCGAGGAATGGAGGAGCCTTGTCCACCATGGAAATTGGAGTAGAGGACACGATTCTCAGCAATGAGGAACCGACTTAAGAAGAATATATTTCTTAGGGCGGTAGGTATATAGTTTCGCACAGAGGCGGCCCTGCTTGTACTATCCCATGCACTATTCTGCAGTTAACCACGGGACAGTAATTAGTCGCCTGTCTTGGTAAACTGTTTCCAGGTATGCGAGAGGAAATTTTATCTGCGTTTGTGATTCTGCATTGGAAGTAGTAGGAACTGTAGGCAGTAGCACTGTCCTCAGAGGCATGAGCTCTCCCCGGGGTCGTGTGAACCGACTCAGAAAGTTACAGCGCTTAAATTAAATGGCTACTGTTCCGATAGACCGATAAACTATACCATGCAATTCAATAAATTATCAACTTAATTAACGACAAGCCTAAAACTAGAATGCTTAAGAAAGTTATTATCAAACAATATAATTTCGGTTGTGATACTAGATACCTACCTAACATTTTAAAATAAAATTTTGTGTGAAGTGAGTGATGTTCTAAAATTCAAAAATACATAATTGTTTACTAACATTTTTTACATTAGCTCCCCACAGGAGGCCCTGAGGAAAATATTTTACCATTGGGCCTATTTTATCTTTAGTGGAAATTCTGGAATTCTGGGAAAAGAAAAAGGTACGAGGGTGAGTCAGATGCTGAGGGTAAATATGTCCTGGAGTGACGGACGAATGAATTCATCCCTCCCACTGCGGTGCAAGGTGGTCAAGAGCATCCGGTTGAATTCAACAGGTCTCCGGCAACCAGTCTCTCCCGGTCCAGCCCGCCACGTAGAAGGTGGGCAAACGCATCCGCCGCTAAAACCTAGACAAACATCACACCGTGAGCCGAGGCACCCCAACTGAGTCACTAAACGAACCACTTGG
The DNA here is from genome assembly GCA_917880885.1 of Limnephilus marmoratus. Classification (NCBI taxonomy): domain Eukaryota; kingdom Metazoa; phylum Arthropoda; class Insecta; order Trichoptera; family Limnephilidae; genus Limnephilus; species Limnephilus marmoratus. The sequence continues at coordinate 5,282,299 of OU862911.1, forward strand.
GGTGACCAATGGCAGGGGTGTCGGTTATCCAATAAATAGTTCCCGGGGCGGCGGTACCCATACCGGCCTTTTTTTTTTTTACATAAGCTCCACACAGGAGGCCCTGAGGAAAATAATTTCCCTCAGGGCCTATGTCATCTTTGGGGATGCTGTGTGGAGGGTTTTTTTAAGGAAAGGAAGGAGAGGAGAGTTCTGAGAAGGAAAAGGGTTTAAGGGGTGGGTAGGAATCTGGGGTTCAGTATGTCCTGGTCATCCGCCTCCAAGACCTAGACAAACCTCACCCCATGAACCCGGGCACCCCTGCTAAATCACCAAACGTAGCGAACCACTTGGGGTGACCTATTGTAAGCATTTAACCATAACCTAAGGTAAACTCTGCCAACCTAACAGTAAATAACAATTTTATTTTAATTCTACTCAATGAAAACGGTAGGAAGAGCTTCAATCAATCAAAAGAAATTTTTTTTTCAGCAAAGATTAATGGAAAATATAATGATCTAGAATTACGCTTACTAATTATACCTTAAGATTTCTGTTGCTTAAAACTACTCGAGCGACAGCGCAATTTTTAACTTTTTCCGTGATTTTTTGGTGACCATTTTGAATATTTTCCGCCGACATAAAAAAAATCATACCTTCGAATTTTAATATGGAAAAATTGAAAAAGAAATACGCATCTTGAGAAAATTTGCCTAAAACTGGCAGCAAAGCAATCTGAGGTATTTTAAATGGTGCCATATTGTGGCAAAAAGCGCTGTAGTGGTTAAAATGTAACCTATTACAGTTCTCCATTGGAACTAGTCATTAAAACAAACGTTAATTCTGCAGAAGATGAAATAACACGATGGTCTGTAACAAGTAGGTAGATTTTAAGCCTAAGGCACTTGACTATATTTATATTTTTCAATTCACACTTTTGTATTATATACATCATAACAGGTAGATTCGTCAGGTCATTCCGCTATAAACAGGTACCTACCTAAAAGACTTCATAAACCCGTTTAATCACAGGAGACCATATTTGTCCCACATAGGTCTCATAGAAATCGTTGTGTCTCCCTTAATATCAAAGTGAGAAGTATGATCTAAACGATATTGGAAAGAGAAAACAACACGCTTTATATTCAAATCTAAAAATTAACCACAAAATAATTCAAATGTACACCTTTATAAAACCAAAATTTTTGATTGCAATTTGAAAAAATATTTAATTTTATGAATTTTTAAAAAACTATTATTACATGTAACGACAAAAAATGAGCTGACTAACGTTTGTAATTCATTTTTCTAATAAAATATGTGTGTAGTTTTATTTTTTTTCATTGTTAGTGATTTTACTTAGAAAAATCATAAGGTAATCCATTTAAAAAACTTTTTAAGGTTTGCATTAAAAAAATTTATATTTAAAAAATTATATGTCTATTTCTAATAAACAAATTTGAAAGAATATTTAATCACCTCACGGAAACAGTTTTAGTTTTCGGATACGTTCATAAATAATCAATTTTTTTGCAGATAAGTTTTAAGATTTTCACGGCCAAAAGCATTTTCGTTATTTGTTTTTGGGGTGTTATGCCGTGTTGCGCTACCTCCTTCTTTAGCCTACGTTTCGGACATCGTTGCAGTGTCCATCATCAGGGCAGATCCGGCAGATCCGGTAGATCCGGTGATCCGGCACATCTGCAATGATGTCCGAAACGTTGGCTAAAAAAGGAGGTAGCGCAACACGGCATAACACCCCAAAAACAAATAACGAAATTTTTTTTGCATTTTATTGTGACGCGGCAATATTTTCACCTGCTGACAAAATTTGAAAGGTTAAGTATAAGTACCTCTTCTCCTAAGTAATGATCTCAACCAAATGCTCTTCATCTCAAATATACCCACGTACATACGAGTACATTAGTAGGTATGAATGAACCAGAATTTTTTTTCTCATGTCAAAAAGTGGATAAGCTATTTGGCAGTTGTGCGTGTTCGTATATAGCTAAGATATCGTTCTTTTATACGTTTTGTGGACAGTAAATAGCGCTATATAATTAATATTATATGTAATAACAATAACAAACTCCGGGGAGTCTATGAAAGTATGTCACAATTCCGTCGAAACAATTATTTGTTCTGTACTAAATTCGCACGGTGAACATGAAACTTTGATTACACACGACAAGTCCGTCTACGTCATTTCAGATCTTGGCTTGAATTAGATTAACCTGCTACAGGTATATGTAGACAATAGAGTTAATATTGTATAGTTTAATTAAATGTGTAGAGAAAGGGACACAAAAAGAGAGCAGGCCGAATGAGAGTCTGATAGAATCAAGTAAAATAAAGGTACAGCTTTTAACAGGTACGTATTCAGTACTATTCGCAAGCACACCATTTTAATCTCGACCCAAAAACATAATCATTAGTGTCGGACCGAAACAGGACTTTCCACCAAAACCGAAACCGAATCTTCGGGGTCTATCTCAGTTTCGGTCGAAACCGGAACTTTTTTAGACGTGTTAAAAATCGATTGTTTAATTTTTTACACTTATTCAGACAGTTAACACGTGTGAAATTAAATAAAATATAAAAAATAATAACTGAAGTAGGTCTATTAAAAAAATAATAGTTTTTTATATTACTTCTATAAAACAAACCAAATTTATAAAAAATAGCAAAACATGTTAACGACTTCTCGGAACAAAAATTTGTCAATAATCAACACTCACATACTTCAATTATTTTTTTTATTATTTATTTAATTTAACACATGTGTACTGTCTGAATAAGTGTAAAAAATAAGACAAATAAGAGTAAACTATCGGTTTTTAACGTTTAATGTAGATATTAATGTCTAAAATTAACGTCTAATATTAACGTCTAAAAAAGTTTCGAACCAAAACATGCCGAAACTTGCCGAAACCGAACCTTCGGTCGGTCACTAATATTTATTTTATAATATCGATACGTAGGTACCTACTTAAACTTTTTTCTTTTCATTTTATTTGTTTTAAAAATGTTGATTTATTTCCTACCTTTCTTATATTTTCATGTTTTTTTTAATGATAGCGAGTACCCGGCATGCGTTGCGATGCTACTCAAAGCCCCGCACTAAAAGGATACCGTTTATACCATCTCATTCTCTCGCAAGCTAAATCCTATAGATGTATGTGTTTGTCTCTTTTTAGTGTCGCTATTTTTGGTTTCATCGAGTTTCAAATCACAACCCCCCCCCCCTACCTAACTAACCTTCCCGCGAATCCCCTCCCACCAACAACCAGAATCGAAAGATTGCTTCATTGCTTGAAATTACTTCAGCCGTGTTTGGTGACCAGATCTGAACAGACATCTGAACAGCCCTCTCCATCCCCTTCTCTTCACCATCTTCTTCACCACCACACTACCTTCAGCCTCACACACATTCCCCGTCCCCGACGCTGTAGACTCACTGGCCTCCAGACGGTTGAGAGCAGTTGGGACTCGTGTTTCCTTTTATTTTCTAAGTAGGTAAGTATAAAGGTATTTATAAATTATTATTATTAAACATGAAATCTCCATTCAATTTTGTCGTAAAGACTAGAAATGGATTGACTCAAAGTTATGAAAAATAATGTAAGGAGTTTCATTTTATCTACGTACTCCTGTCCTGCTGTTCGATTTTGACAAAATTATTTTTTCTTTAAAAAAAACACTGTTTGACATCGAAAACCCTTGCAACATTAAATTTAGTAACCACACTTCCACGCCCAAGATATGGCAACACTCATGAAACACCAAGTTAAAAATAAATTATTGAGTCCATAAACAAAATAGGCAAGTACCTTACCTGCCTAAAGGAAACCAGACACGCTCATGTCCAAATTTCCCTTTTTAGATAAAATCGCTGAATTTACACTGTGTTGTTTTCTATTAAACAAAATAGATGCAAAGTTACGTAAGTAGGTCAGTACAAACTAGAGGTGGGTAAGTTCTGCATTTTTCCGGAAGCCTCCGAGACTTGCTTCCTTTTAAAAGTACACGAGTTCTAGGAGCAGGTCCCGGGTCCGAGTTCTTAGGTGCGGACTGGGCACTGGGTATTGTTGCGGCGCACCGAAACGGGACGCACGGGTTCAAAGAACTCGGAACCAGGACCTACTCGTAGAACCCACACGAGAACTCAGAACCCCGGAGTCGTACAAGACCCGTACGAGAACAAGGACCCGTCACCCGTGCAATGTAGGTACATTCAATGTATCTACACTGCACGGTCTTTTATTGAGAATTTAAATAAGTAAATTAATAAGCTGTAATGCTTTACTAAAAACTATTATTTTATAATGCACGTCACCCGTTGATTAACGATACCAGATAAGACGCTCTAATTAAAAACTACTCCGTGCCTAGCCGAAGGGGTCACGCACGTGTGTGTCGATCAACGAACAGCGATCGAATGAACGCCCAGCGCCCAGCTCGTGACGTGACTCAAGGGGAAGTGTCATAGTTGGCCGGCCGCGGGTAGCGGGGAGTGTCGGAAACTCACCGAGACCCGCGACTCATGAGTGGAATGGTGAGTGACGCCGGACCGTGGATCGCGGAGCAAGCCGGCGCGGCGGCCACGGGGTGAGTCAGGAATGTAGTAGTTCGCGGCGTTCGCGCGAGTCCGGGAGTGGGCGAAATGAATGGATTGTGTCGCGATTCACGTAGCTTGGAACAAGGCGCTTGGGTTTAAAGGAACCCGGGACTTGTATTCGAGTGCGGTTTTCGCGCTTCGGCGTTGAGTTGCTCGGACCGCCGGATTACCGCCGGATTTATTTGGATGCGGAGAGTACTGGGACTGGGCCGGGTTCTCTGGGAGTAGTCGATTTGAAAAAGGAGTGGGAGTAGGAACCGCTTCCCGCAAAGGAGCGGATCACATGAGCCCATTCCAGCTGAACTGACACATCGCTAGTACAAACCCAAGCAGATGTGTAATTTTTACCTCCATCAAATGCTGCATTCTTTATTCTTCATTCATATATTATATTCTTTTGTAGTGGATTGTTAATAGTTAGGTATGTAGATACCTGACGACTCTAATGATTAGCAAGTGTTCGATGAAATCAAATTATAAGTTAAAAATTGTTACAGCATCATAATAATTATATGTAAGGGCAAAGTTATATTTATAAAAAAAATATGAATAATTATTAACGTAAAATATGGTATTGACCATCGATTGTTTGTTTGCTTGTTCAGGAATAAATACATCCCAAAACACGTAATCGCGTTATACTTTCATAAGACCAAAAACGTCCCAGAGCGACCTTACATTTTAAAAGCTATATATCTCTCTTCCTCTCATGCAAACATATATATTTTTCTTTTAACCAGAAAGAGAACGAAATAATGCTTCTTATTGTCTTTGAAATATGAATGCTATCTTACATAGATATTTTACAATCTCGATCCAAAGTGACGGTTTCAGAATTTACGCGCGAAACCGAGGCTTCCGCATTGCGATGTGCGAATATATTGAATCAAGCAGACGGGTTAACGTATAATATGGTATTACAATAATATGGTATTGACCATCAATCAATTATTAACGTACAATAATATGGTATTGAGTATTGTTAACCTTCCATATGGTATTGACTATCGATTGTTAATGTCCACTATGGTATCGACTATTGATTGTTAACGTATAATATGGTATTGATCATCAATATTAACGTACAATAATATGGTATTCACTATTGTTAACCTACAATGTGGTATTGACTATCGATTGTTAATGTCCACTATAGTATCGACTATCAATTGTCAACGTATAATATGGTGTTGATCATCAATATTAACGTAAAATAATATGGTATTCACTATTGCTAACCTCCAATGTGGTATTGACTATTTTTGGTAACGTTAAGTATGAAGTGAGGGACCATCATTCCAAATCGAAACGTTGCGATGCTTGAAATGACCAGAGTGACCAGATTTGAATAGTCAGGTATTTCCCGACCTTTCTTTTCCCGTCTCCCTTCAGACTCACAAGATATCTCTTTAGGGATGCCATAGTCCGATCTGCTCCGGACAGATGGGACGTACTTATTAGGCGTTTCAAAATATGTATTGATGATACCGTTTTTGTTTGATGACTTAGTAGATTACATCGTTAGTAAGGGTTGCTTGTGAAAACTGTGACGCTGCAAGGGTGGTAAAATCTTCTACAAACGATTTTAACTAAAAAATATACAAAACTAGCGAGTTCCCGGCCAGCGTTGCAATGCCGTTTAAATGAAGAAATAGTTTCTCCCTGCGTGTCCTTTCGCATTCGTCCCCGTTCCCCCTCCTCCTCCCCTTCCATTCCCACGTCCTCTTCCTCTGCCGCATTCGCCTTCATCTTCCCCGCCTTCCCGCACCCCTCTCCATGGGCGTGCGCACAACAACTCACCAAAAATTCATCGCAACAGCAAAGGAAATAATTTCATAGTATCAGAACTCACTATTGTGTATAGAAACTATCACGGGTATGCGCACATCAAATCACCAATGGTTTAGGAACATTAAGGACAAACAAAGAAACACACTTTTTTATATATTAACAATCAATCAATTTTGGTACCTAACATAGGTAACTATTTAAAATACTTAAAATTCTTGATTAGATTCAAAGTATTCGATTTGGGTGAGTATCATTGGTGAGTACTGCAATAAAATTAAATTCATTAATTTAAAGAGTTTTTTCGAAAATTCAATTTTGATATCTACGGTTTGTTTTGATAACCATTCTCAACGTGTGACATGGTTGTCAGTTTCGTAAGAGTTTTTGTAATGGTCTAAAAAACTTTTAAGATACAGGGTCATGTGGTTGTAATAATCCAGAAACCTTCGCGAGGTTGGAAAGAAGATATTTTGAAATTTTCAAACATTTCCTATGCTTAATATAGCATACATAAAGGACAAACAAGTAAGCAAGCAAGCATACATTCATTTACTCGTATATTACATTCATAGAAAAAAACATGTCGGCTAACGTAGAATGTCTTGGTCGAAGAAACTTGGAGAATGGTGAAGTTGATTTACGATTCTTTAGAGTGCACTCAGCCGATCTGGTTTTAACCCAAAACAAGCATCAACGGTTTTTAGTTATTCAGTTATATTGATTTCATGAAATTGGGAGAAATGTTTATTTACCGAAAACAAACAACGTTAACTCTCTAACTTTCTCCCCTAGGAGACGCAGTGGGTAAATAAAGACAGAATTCTTTTTAACGATCAAATAAAAAAAGAAAGAATGATGGTGGCGTTGGGGAACTACTGTGGAAAACGTAAAAAGGTATAAAGCCAGTGACGTGTATTCTATCAAGGCTGAAATACAGGGTGGCCCAAAAGAAAGTTTATATTTAATGGATCGATTTAAAAAAAAGTAAGGGTTCTATCGAAAAAATGTTTGTTAAATACTAAAATACACAATTTGGGAATTTATTTCTTAAAAATAATATCGTCCAAATGTAAACCCTCGCGTTCGCGGAATTAATTTAATCGAAGAGTGAAATTTCTCATGACGGCTCGGCATGTAGGCTTCGTGATGGCTGCCATTTCGTGACGGGTATTTTCTTTTAATTGCATCAGGGAAGTCGAATTTTTGGCGTACACTTTAGATTTAAGATAACCCCTAAGGAAAAAGTCCATAGGGGTTAAGTCAGGACCACGAGGAGGCCAATTTATGTCACCTCTCCTGGAGATCAATTTGCCAGGGAAAATTTCACGAACTCGTGGCAGAGACGTATTGGACGTATGTAATGTTGCTCCGTCTTGCTGGAACCATGTTCTTTGGTTAGAGCCAGTAAGTTTGTAGGGGTGCAGCATTGGGTATTTGTGCAAAATGCTGTGTAACGATGATCTATGCACATTTAAAGCACTTGCGCGCTTCCGAATCGAAAAGTTTGAGTCGTCACAAAAAGACACACTCTACGTTTTCTACCGTTCTCGATGACCTTGGTCGCCCGGATTTTGGTTTTACCAACGTTGTACCGATCTCTTCAAACTTTTTGACCCATTTTCGAATGTGAGGAATGCTTGACGCATCATTGAATTGACGAAAACCTCAAATATTGCAGAATCTTCTTCGCGCTACAGCCGCCGAATCACCATTTTTGTAAAACTCACGCACGCATAACGCGCGGTCGCTCCCGAGAAATCGACTAAATTCCCAAGAGCCAGACTACTAAGCAAAACAAGTATAAACTTTCTTTACACCCTGTATAAGCCAATTTTAAGAAAACGAACCATAAAAGAAAAAAAAACTGAAACAAATCACAGATCAAAATGTTTATTTTCCAGAAATTTGTAAAAAATTTTTATGTCGAAATCGTTCTATGTGCATTGATAAAGTGTTCCTATTTGACAAATTTATACTAGGTTAAAGGCCAACATGAAACATGTGGTTTTGTTGGCTGTTGGCTTTGACTAAAAAAATTGTTACCAACAATTTTTTTGCGTTAGCTCCACACAGGAAAATAATTACTTTCAGGGCCTATGTAATCTTTGGGGATGCTGTGTGGAGGATTTTTTTAGGAAAGGAAGAAGAGGAAGTTCAGGGAAGAAAAGGTATGAAGGGAAAGAAGTAATCTGAGGGTCAATGTGAATCCATCCTTCCCACTGCGGTACAAGGAGATGTTCCGAGAGAGTCCTGCTGGAGAGATCAAAAGGTCTCCCTCAACCAGTCTCTCCCGATCCGGCCTGCCACGCAGTTGATGGGCAGATAAATTCCTTGCCAAGATCCGGACAAACCTCACCCTATGAACCAAGACACCCCTATTAAATAACCAAACGTAGCGAACTACTATGACGGAGGTGTTGGTAATCCAATAAATGGTGCGGGGTCCGGGGCGGCGGGATCCATATCCGCCTCCCAAATTGACTTAAATTTTTATCATTAAATTTCAACTTTTCTATGGTTCTGTCAAATGTTTGTGTTGTCTAAGCATTTCCTACCAATAGGTACTACATCTACCTACATACGTAGAATTTCAATTGCATGTATATTTTATAATATTAAAATATATATTAATTTCAATTAATATATTGTAATATTATTTAAATATTTTTTCCTGAGCTTTGATAAATTGTAAGAGTTCCGATTTTTAAAAATCATCACGCACAACCTGCCTTTGGTCACTTATCAATGCACGCCACTGTATCGATAGTCTAGCTAGGGTTTCGCTACATATTGTGGACATTTAATTAATCAAATGTAAAATACCACTTATTTAATTAAAATTAATTACATGTTTCAACAGCAAAGGTGTCTTCGTGAGGATTAACTTGAATGAAAATAAAAAAAGCTTAAAAAAGCGACAAGAAGAAAATTTGAACCTGTAGATAATTTTGATTAAATAAGTGGGGTTTTACAAAGTGATTTGCTTTCATTTAATCAAAAATAACGCCTCGAAGTGAATTTGCAAAGATTGTGGAACTTAATTGGAAATATTGGAAAAAGTAATAAAAAAACAAGTTCTTACATTTTTGGATACCAATAAAGTATTATCACCTACGCAGTATGGTTTTAGGAAAAACCTGGGTACTGGTGATGCTATAGCTAATGTAACTAATACAATTATTAGAAAGCTGGATGAAGGCAAAAAATGCTTAGCAGTTTTCATTGATCTTCAAAAAGCTTTCGATACAATTGATCATAAAATACTGTACTTAAAACTAAAAAAAAATGGAATAACTGAAACAACTCTAAACCTACTTAGAAGTTATTTAACTGGAAGAGAACAAATTGTACAAATTGGTAAAAGAAAGAGCAAATCTCTTCCAATTAAATTCGGGGTCCCCCAGGGAAGCGTATTAGGACCAATACTATTTCTCATATATATAAATGACCTTATGAATCTTCCCATAAATGGAAACATAATGAGCTTTGCAGATGACACTGTTATTATATTCCACGAACAAGATTAGACAAGAACTTACAAAGAGGCGGAACATGGCCTGGCTGTACTTCAAAACTGGCTAAAAGTAAACTCCCTTACATTAAATGTAAATAAAACTAAATATCTCACTTTCTCCAAAAACAAAAGAGGACAACCAATGAATGTGCATACCCTCAAATTACATGAATGTCAAAATACTTTTCCACAATGTTCCTGCCCGTCTATATCCCAAACAAAAAGTATTAAATATCTTGGGATTGAAATTGATGAAAATCTACAGTGGAATTCACACATTGATCTTACCTCAAAAAAGCTAACAAAACTCATCTACTTCTTCAAAAAATTAAGAAACATCTTGTCGATGAGGGATCTAAAGAGAGTATATTATGCTTTATGCCACTCTCGATTGGAATATGGAGTAATAGGATGGGGCTCAGCAGCATCTAATCACTTAAAACAACTTAAGATAACTCAGAATTGCATCATAAAGACCATTCTAAAGGTCCCTATAAGGACGTCAACAACAGAAATTTTTAAACAGTTTGATGTTCCAAGCATACAGAAAATCTATGCCAAAAACATTCTAGTACATCACCACAAAAACGACCCAGAGAAAGAAACCTCACATGCTCATAAAACCAGAGCCAAACAAACAGACACACTTAATATACCAAAGTGTAACTCCTCATTTGGTCAAAGAAGTTCTGAATTTTTAGCAGTAAAGTTATATAATAAACTCCCACTTAGTATCAAACAATTTAAAACAAAAAATAGCTACATTATGGACATTAAATGTTGGCTGAAGGAACTACCGGAAAATGACCTTACTAGTATACTTAAAACATCATAGAAGTTTCTGGAAAACTCTATCCAAACAAGTTAAACCATAGAAGTCGCTGAAAAACTTATCCAAAGCATAGTCCCCCTCAGCACAGGATCTCCTAGTGAGGAGGACTTCGAATATATTTATATTTTACATATACATCTAACTAACATGTTTCATATAAAAATGTAAAAAATATTATATAGTTACTAAATAAAAAAAAAAAATAAAAAAAAAAAAAATAAAAAAAATTAATCATTTACTTCTTCCTTCGATTTCTTTCCAGTTCTTCAAAGTGCTGTGGGTACCTACCTAACCACAAGCGTAATATATTGATCTGGTAACGTTAACCATGGAAAATGGATCAATATTCAGCAAATAAGATAAATGGGCACCTGATAGCAGCAGATAACTTGACAATATATTGTATTATGATATCTAGTTCAAATAAATCATCCATTTCATAACGGTGAATCATAACAAAATTGAACTCTTGTAGAACTTTTGCTCGAGTTGAAATCCGCAAACAACAACTCATATTAGTGACGACGTATTCACCAATTTCCTCTCTGAACGTTGACACTAGAATTTTGACACTATCAAATTTTTTTAATATAAAATAGATATCGACTACTAGCGCGTTGGTAAGTTTTGTTTTTTTTTTGATAAGTTAGTTCTTATAGGGTAAGGACTGTCCAAAAATCGTGAAAATTGCCTGTTTTGGATGCCATGAACAGACGTTCAGTGTACAAACTAAACAATGTAACTAACTAACCATCACGCCGTTTCCCCGCAGGGGTATGCAGAGAAGACGGACCGCCAAACAACTCGGTCTTGGCACACACTCTTTGCCTCACTCACATTCATACATCGTCTCATACATTCTCTTCTATTATTCTGATTTTTGACATGGCCCGACTCAAGTATCTGATTCACTTGACCGTGCCATGTCTTCCTCGGGCGTCCCCGACTTCTTCTACCATTCACATTCGCGTCGTATATTCTTCTTACACTACTTTCTTCGTTCATTCGCTCTACATGCCCAAACCATCTGAGGGTCCCTTTCTTAATCTTACTCATTATGCTTACAACAGCTTTACATTCTTTGCGGATATCCACATTTCTCACACGATCATACATTGTTTTACCACACATACGAACCACATACAAACTCCAACAGCTCGTAGGGCTTTGAAGCAAAGAATGGACGGCTACCTCGAGAGTGTTTTCTCTTGGGGTAAAAATAATCTCGTTGAATTTAATGTTTCAAAGACCCAATCTTGTCTGATTAAGTCCAAAAGGGATCGAAATGAAAATCTAGTCTCTTTCAACGGAAGCAATCTTCCGAACAGGCCCTCCATTGATATGCTTGGTGTAACCCTAAGTGACCAGCTCAGGTATGGGGGCTCCATTGAAGCCAGAGTAAAGCTAGCCTCCCAAAAACTGGGCGTACTGTACAGGGCCCGCAGATACTTTAATAGTACACAACTGCTAACCTTGTACAAATCACAAGTACGCCCCACGGTTGAATTTGGCAGCCATCTCTGGTCTGGAGCTCCAAAATACCTGAAAAATACCCTCGACTCTGTGCAGAAACGGGCGGTCCGTTTGATAGATTCTCCCATCTTAACAGACGGATTGCAATCTTTAGAGCACAGGCGTCGGGTGGGAATGCTATCCTTGTTCTACCGGTATTACAATGGAAGATGCTCCGAGGAACTAGCATCATTGATCCCTTCGGCACCGGTGCATAGTCGGGAAACACGCCAAACGCGTGCCCAACATTTGTGCACGGTTGACATTTGTCACATGAGAACGGGTCGTTTCTTCGACTCGTTCTTGTGTTCAACAGCTCGGCTGTGGAATGATTTGCCGGCCTCTGTGTTTCCTCCTTCCTACAACATGGGTCTCTTCAAGACCAATGTTCATTCCTTCCTCTCCTCAAAAAGACCCTCCACACAGCATCCCAGATGACATAGGCCCTGAGGGAAATTATTTTCCTCAGGGCCTCCTGTGTGGAGTTAATGTAAAAAAAAAAAAAAAAAAAAACGTCTCGGGGATCTCATTTCAACAGCATTCAGTTTACTTTCATCCTTCCTCTGCTAGTTCCATGCCTCACTGACATACATCAGGGTAGGTACCAGGACTCCATCGTGGACTGCTAGCTTCGCTTTTTTGACAGTTTTTTTTATTAGCGCCAACGGCATTCAGTCCACCATTAATGGAGTTGCCGGCATTCACCCTTCTTTCAATATCTCTATCAGCCTTCCCATCTCTCGTAAACATACTACCCAGATACACAAACTCATCCTTCTAACTCATCACTCTACCCAGATACATAAACAATGTATATTTTAAAAAATCAAAACGTACAGACATAGAAAATTTTCTTCTAATACAGGAGACAAAAAGAATCTTTAAAATTGGTCCAAAATTAGGATAGAAACATGGAGAATACAAAACCTCGATTTTGACAATTTTATTTAGTTTTTGTCAGCATGAGGAGCTGTTATCTCTTTTGTAGTCGGGGGGGGGGGGGGGGGTAACAGCGACAGTGAAAGCAACAGTTTGGCAAAATACCTATTAATCAAAATTCTTGGCCGTTCGTCCGTGTTTCCTCTTAATAGGTCATGGTACACTATATAGAGGGCTACAAAAAAACTAAACGCTGAAACCCACTTTAGACCCACTGTAACAACGACCCTAAGAGGATAAATACACTTAACATGGTGTAAGCTCTATTTAGATAAATATACTTCGCCATAATCCCTCGCATCAACATATCTGCCCTAATGATGGACACTGTAAAGCTGTCCGAAAGATTGGCTGTAGAAGGAGAAAGCGCAACGCATAATAACCAAAAAAATAATCAAGATAACTTTTGCTTTGGAATTAGAGCGACATGGCAAATGTGATTTTTGTGAATCTATTTATTACGAAAGCGTTTTACAAAACGTTGTCATTAAAATAAATATTATTAAGGGAAGAAATATTGCTCAAATCAAAGTTTGTATTTCCTACCTACTTTTCGAAATAAATTAAACAGATTTTTAAATACCGACCAGCAATTTACATTTCATGTCACTCTCAACAAATAACAATTATTTTCACATGCCAGTGTATGTAAATACGAAAACATTTTATTTATTAAATTCGTGCACGTTAAAACCCAGATCATATTTATTTTAAAATTTAATAGAAGACGGAGTTTCAAATTTCGTCTCAGGTGACCGACCAACAATTAAGGTATCAAGTCCAATTGGCACTAAAAGTAAGGTGAAATAAAACATTTAAAAAACGATAAAGGTGTTTTCTTGGAACAACTAATAAAAAATAATAAATAACAACTAATAAATACAACTCTCCTTGCACGTGTTGAGAAATTGCCTAAGCAACAGGCGCACATCTAGATTCGCAAAAGACAACCAATAATAATTTCTGCTTGTAAGAAGATTTATATATATATATATTACAATACATTACAAAATGATACTTTGTCTGTCCAACTGGGAAGGATTCCCGTTTCAGTACACCCAAATTGTATATTTAGTTCATAATATTCTTCATAGAAATGGTTTCGTTCTAGAGATCACAGGAATGAGCTTCTTATGCCCTTGAAAGTATTGCAAAGATTTGAAATGGCTTTAGATTTGATTGGAAACCAGATCTGAATGCCTTTATATTCAGATCACGTTTTGGAAGACGGGTACGGCGCCGACCCGGGAACCATAGCACCTCTGCCACTGGTCACTCCAAGTGATTCGCTACGTTTTGCGACTTAGAGGAGTGCTCGGGTTCACGGGGTGAGGTGTGTCCGGGTCTTGGCGGTGGATGTGTCTGCCCACCAACAGTGAGGGAGAGCTATTCTAGACTTGTCCAGCCAGATTCATACATCCGTTACTCCTGAACATTGACCCCCAGATTCCTACCTACTCCTCATACCTACGCAAAACTTCTTCTCCTTCCTTTCCCTAAAAAGACCCTCCCCAAAGATGACTTAGGCCCTGAGTGATTTTTTTCCCTCAGGGCCTCCCATGTGAAGCCAATGTTTTAAAAAATATATGTGCAACTTGAGAAACTTTGCTTTTAATGTTTCTTTTCTAATTTTGGTCACAATTCCGAAGGTAGTGGAGAGGGGAAGGAGATGGGCAAAAGAAATGTTGGCAAGTAGGTACCTGGCTCTTCAGATCTGGTCGCCAAACACGGTTGAAGCCATTTCAAGCAACGCAACATTGCGATTCTGAATGGTCTGTATGGTAGAACTTACCTACTCCTGACTATCCATTAATGTTTAAAACTTCATAATATTTTTGAATAGGTATTTCAACATTAATTAAATTATTATAAATGATTATAATATCACGTTTAAAGACTTACCAGTTGAAATAATAGTGAAGATCGCCGACCGCAACTGAACTGAATTCCTCAATTGTTTATGCAATACAACACAATGTCAGCTGTCCAAAATGTCAACACAACACGCACACGCGATCACCTGTGATCTGCAATCTGTCAGCTTACAATAGAAGAAACAAGAATAATAGAATACATCAGTCAAACAGACACAAGTCAAATCATCTCTCTAACTTCTAGCTGGAAGCAACTCTTCTCGTCATCGCCTAATGATGGAGAGAAATCTCTAGGAACACGGCTTCTGCAATTGCTTCCACTGCATTTCTCATCAACAATAATTATTATTAACAGGTGTTTAAGAGAAGATAAACAGTTTCCCATACATCACACGAGTGGTGTATTGATTCTGTCCTAAAGACAGCCGCTGGCAGTCGGAAGAAAGTTGGCCGCCGAACGAGTTTTTTTTCTTTCTCGCAATTTCTTATTTTAAGCCAATTTCTTACACAGCGCCATTTAAAAACACGACGTTTCATTGACTAAATGTTGGTCGCATTTTTTCCAATAAATTTATCTCACTAGATTAGTTGAAAACCATAGAAGATATATAATTTAAGATTATTTTTAAATAGGTCTCATTGCAATTTATTAATTAGATTGATTTGTTATTCACAATCTCTGAAACCAAACAGTCTACACATTTGGTTGAGTCTAGCGGTTGGGAGTTCGATTCCCGCTGCAGTGCAAAAATTGTTCACGTGCTTTTATTCATGTATTTATCGGCGCTACCAGACTGGGTATTGTCGGTAGATTTATCGTAAAGAACTTGAACAAATAAATATTTTTCAAAACCAAAGCAAAGCCCGTACCAGGAAATTCTACTTTTCATTAAATATATTATGGTATGTCTTGTTGAAGTTATGTGCTGTAAATAGCTCATAATGGGCTATAGAGACAAACCTAGCATGTATAATTACAATTTATTTAGTGTTTTATTGCCAAAATTTATTTTAGACAGTCAAAAGCATATTATTTCGAAAAAACTGCAAATCAAAATAACTTTTCTTACGTAAAGCGCTGTTAAGTTATTTAATCACTAAATGGCGCTACCTGCATAAATTGGCTAATATCTATCAACAATTATTTATATCTCCAAATGCATATTGCAATATATAATTGTAAGCCTTGGCTATGTTGTATAATGCACATAATTATTACCTTGGTATATTACGCCTACCTACCAGCACTACCGACATAGGAAATAATAATTTTATACCATCAACTTTTGCAAAAAAAAAGTCGTCAATCGAGAATCCACGAAAAAATTTCCGTTATTT
Source organism: Limnephilus marmoratus (assembly GCA_917880885.1). NCBI lineage: Eukaryota > Metazoa > Arthropoda > Insecta > Trichoptera > Limnephilidae > Limnephilus > Limnephilus marmoratus. Next base: position 5,298,696 of record OU862911.1, read on the forward strand.
ATAATAAATATCCACGGCACTAAGCTAAATTTCAAATAAATACATACAAAATCTATTGTTTTAAATATTCACGTTGAGAAACATTCGTTCCACGCAAATTGCACAAGTAAAAATTACATTATCAAACGAATTGCACATACTTTACACGCAAAATGCTACTACTCGAATTCCTCCAAACAGTTCACTGAATCCAACTTTTCAATCACAAAAACTAGTGTTTATGTTTAAATGACACGGTTTTGGTTTATGAATACAATTAACAAAGGATTGTTAATAATAAAACACTGATGGGTAGGACACATATCGTTGAATTGTGTAATTAAATCATTAAAAAAACGGACCGGATGAGAGCGGTTTAGTGTCGTCCGTCGCGGGATAATTTGAAAGTTCCGCCGCGGAATGCTTCGGAAGCGACCGGCGCAGATGACAGCCAACTCGAGTAGTGTCGGCAAGCGGCAAGCAGCAATAGCGCTGAACTGGCTCGAGAGAACAGAGAGTGATAGCAACACTAGCTCGCTAGCACCAGCAGTTTGTTCGTTTGTTGTTATGGTCGCTCCCGGTTCAGCGTACAGCTCACGGCTACAGGCTACACGACTAGAGCGCTGCACTGTTAACCGCCCATACAACCTAGAAGGTAGTAAATCACTTTTCAATTCTTTAATGATGACGTCATGGGGGTATTACCAGGTAGTCAGTATAACAAATGCGTTTTAATTGGGTTAATTAATGCAGGGGTTGACTAGTGCTAGACTAGTGACTAGAGTCCCAAAATCGGATAAATTAGTTAATTAATTGATCACTTGCTTTTACTCAATTCTCGCTGCGCAACCTCGTTCGTTTATGAGTTTATAGCATAGACATCCAAATGGATAGACAAGCAGTTACAGATGAGGGGTAAAACCAAACTATGGAGAGCGAAGAGGGGAAAGATGACTGTCATTCGTTGAACAATCAATCTGACAGTATATAGGCATCTCGCATTACAATATCACCATTTAGTTCTTAAAAGCAAAATCTGCTTTGAATGAATAGACCTTTTTACATGGGAGCGCGAATTGCTTGCCACGTTCAAAACATATTTGCTATGGCCAAATGCTCGCCCCAAAAAGACTCGCGCCAATACACATATCAATATTTTGTTTCCGTGTTTAGTTAAAACACTTTTACAAATGTTTCATAATTTACTTACCCCTGTAACCAGCGACGAGCACATTGGAGTACCGCCCACATTCGCTATGTGTACATTGATACGTAGATATATTGTATAGCACAAGCTGCCGTTATTTCGTTAAATGTATGGATGTCAGCTTCTCGCTGTTCACGGCAAGAATGATGACGTCACACATTTTAGATTCAAGCGAGGCTATATCCCCTCCCCATGGAGCGAGCCGGTTCCAAGGAGGAGCTACAGCCGGCGCCATGTGGAGGGGGAAATAATACGTTTTTATCACTTAGGGCAGGTCCAGATATATTCATATGTCCGTGGTTTATAGCGTTTTGTTTCGGTTTAAATAAAAATCCTACTTTGGAAGGTATATTTTCTAAAAAAATGTATGTAAATCATTTCAGATTGTTTTTAAATAATGTTTAATTTTAGTATTTTTGTGTATATATTATTTTTTGTTTTTATTTTTAAATGTTTTATTTCTAACTACTCGGGAATTTATTTCGGAGAGTACGTAAAAATCGCACGTTAATTTCCATTTTTTTAATTAGAGCAACTTTTTTATTCAAATCAGTTTCGATATTTTCCCACACGAATCTACTTCAAGCTTATTTTATTATTTTACAGGCACCACTTAGATTTCCATGCAGGAATCTCGTGACATGAGATAGGAGGAGTTTGCCGAAGAAAAAAAGGCTTCAGGATACGTATAATAATATTTAAGTATATTTTAACTTTAAAAGCTCAGTACAAGAGGTGAAAAACAAATGAAAATTAGGGATGGGCAATTTAATCTTAAAATGCTCATTTTTCTGATATTTTTTCATTGTACATACTGTAGGTATCAGTGGCGATCCGTGAGTTTTCAGCAAGCTAGAGTGCTAAGATTGACAAATACGGCATTATTTTGTTGTAGCTGAAAATTGTTTTTTATTCAAAATTTAAATTTTTAAATGAAGATTTAAATTCAGTTTGGAGATGCGACGCATCCACCAACATACATAAAAAAAAAATCATGCATGCAGGTAATTGAATAAAAATGGATGTAAATAAATAATTTTATAAAAAATTTGTGCAAAGATCATTAAGATTTATGCGTGTTATAAAAATAAAATTAAATTTAGAAAAAATAAATTATATTATTTATTACCAATTTTCTTCAAATTAGGGTTAAATGCACCACGGAGGTGGGTTACAAGAACTTGATTTTTTTTACTTAACTCCACACAGGAGGCCTTCAGGAAAATAATTTCCCTCAGGGCCTATGTCACCTTTGAAGATGCTGTGTGGAGGGTCTTTTTGAGGAGAGGAACGAGTGATTGATGAGTTAAAGATTTTTTTCCGTTTAGCTTATACGAAACAAAACACTGTGCGCTGTTGATGCTCTTAGGTCTACCAACTACCGCTCAGCGTGGACGCATTGCCACCTCTATACTTGCACCAGAGCAAAAGCTACGGCTTGTGCCGCGAAGACCTAATCTCCGTTCGCGGTTGGCTACTCCTGGCAGGTGCTGTAAATCTGCTTTCGTAAACGAATAATATACTTAATTAAATGAAACTCAATCGAAAATCTGGAAACAGAAAATTCAGAAAAGGTTATTGACACATGGGACTGGGACTCGAACCCAGTTTTATTCAAAAAATAAATATCATTCCTAGATGTCGCATATTAAAAATAAAATAGATAAAAAATTATCCAAACACTATCTGAATAGCATTTAATTCTGGTTTGAATCTTGCAATCATACTGAATGACAGCAGCCAATAAAATATGCGTTAAGAAAATGAAGATAATGTTGGTAATTCTTAGTCGAAGTATGATACAGTTAAAAATGACCGAAGTGGATAGGGACACATTAGCTCAGTTGTAAGAGCTGCAGTCCGGAAAGCCGAATGTCCTGGGTTCGAGTCCCAGATGTGCCCATATCTTTTTTGATTTTTCTGTTTCCAGATTTTCGATTGAGTTTCACTAATATTGTCTTCATTTAATTAAATATTACAATTTTAGATTTTACTAAAAAAAATTAAAAAAATCATCAGACTTGCAGAAAAGTCAATAGATGTCGCATATTAAAAATAATTTGGAAAATAATTTATCCAGACACTATCTAGATAGCATTTAGTTCAGGTTTGAATATTGCAATCATATATAAAGACAGCAGCCAATAAAATATGCTTTAAGAAAATTAAGATAATGGTAGTAGTTCTTAGTCGAAATATGATGCAGTTAAAAATGATGGACTCGGATAGGGACACATTAGCTCAGTTGGTAGAGTTGCAGTCCGGAAAGTCGAGGGTCCTGGGTTCGAGTCCCAGATGTGCCCATATTTTTTTCTGATTCTTCTGTTTCCAGAGTTTCGATTGCTTTTCGCTAATATTATCTTCCTAAATATTACAATTTGAGGTTATACTCAAAAAATTGAAAATTAAAAGAATTATATACTAGTTAGAATTTTCTTTCAATCCTTGACAGTAATCATACTAAAACGGTTAAACATACAGCTAACAGCTAAAATACTAAAACACTACTGTAAAAACGACGATACAGATTTTTTTTAAATAGCTACGGTTGTGTATGTACAGGGTCATAGAAAAATAATGACAACATTTAAAATAACTGTTATAAAAAAACTATTAGAGGCAATTCAATGGTTTTGATCTTAAAATGTGCGGAAAAGGATATATTTTTTCGTACCTTAGTATGTTTCGATGTGTGCACCGTTCGTCGCTTAATTCCAATAAGAAATGTTAATTATTCTGCATACCAGCTTAGCTGCGTAGAAACTACATTATAATGCAAGCACCTGCACTATATAACATTATATACAGCAGGCACCCGGCATGCGTTGCAAGGCCACAGTAACCTCTCTGCCAACTAAACTGTTTATGGTTCCGTCCCAAGTCCCGGGAAACTACATTATAATGCAAGCGCCTGCACTATATAACATTATGTACAGCGGGTACCCGGCATAAGTTAGTGAAGTTTTACTTCAGTTGTGTGGTCTAAAGCACACACTTTTTTTTTTAATTTTAACTCAGTATCGATTTTATTTCATTCAAAGTTTGCATTAATTTATACCTACATCCAAAAATGCTGAAAGGCGTGATGATAAAACTATTAAAATGATGTATCTACTTTTTGTAATTATTTTTTTATCATAAGTATTTACAATTCTTCAATAATGTCTAAGCAAAATAAATGTCCAAAAAATATCTGAAATATAGGTATTAATTTGTAAGACCGTAAATAGATGTAGAGAAATTTTCTTCGTAAATAAGTGTTCGGATATTTTTTTTATGATTTTATTTGAACTAAAATTAAAATTTTGAAACATGCGTTTACTGGATAACGTATTGATTTACAATAATGTATGATTACACGGTATGAAATATGTCTTGTAAAATAAGATTTTTCGTTTGAAAATTTAACAAATCCGCCAACGACCTACGGGTATAACCTTATTATACTAAAAATAAACATTTTTTCTCAAAATTTAAAACACGCGTTTACTAGATGAAAGAACAATCTTTAAAAATCAATTTATATTTTTTTGTGGAAAAGAGTCGTAAGTCTAAAATTTGATTTAAAAATGACATATTTCCGGTTTTCTCTGGTGATTCTCTCTTAAAACACAAACACTTTCTTTGAGTGGCAGCCGGACTCTCTCGACCCATCACCGTGCATCGCAGTGGGAGGAATGGATTCATACGTCCGTCATTCCTGGACACATTGGCCGTTTTCCTTCCCAGAACTTCTCTCCTTCCTTTCCCTAAAAATACCCACCACGTAGCACCCCAAAAGATGACATAGGCCTCGAGGAAAATTGTTTTCTTTGATGGAGAATATTATGTGTAAATATACAAGGATTTATGTATTTACGTAAAAATATAAACATTCTTACCTACGCGTAGGTAAGAAGGTACACTATGTGTAAAAACCCATTCTAGCTCCACTTTAATGCCAAAATGGGTTATTTCAAATCGTTTTGAAATTTTCAGAATTGCATTGTTAAATATCCTAGGTAGATAAAACTGCCCGTTATTTTTATTTTTGTGACATGTGGGGTAGGTTTGGGGTCAGGTAAAGTCTATTGTTTTCGTGCGGGGGCGCTGCACTACAGTAATCAGTCTGTTTTGAGCGTTCGCGTTGAATGGTTGTGATTAGTTTGTGTGAACATTTATTATTATTCTTTGAAATGGAGACGACAAATCAAGGTATGGATTATTTTTTTTCCTAGTGTTTGATCATTTTTATTTGCTAGATTTGATGTCAGATTTAATTAAAAAAAACTAAGAACAATATTTATTCATTTATATGGTTTCAAAAGATTACATGACCTTAAAGTTAGGTTTAGTGTGTTTCCGCGTAGATAAAATAATGTAATCGTAAGGTTAACTTATCCTCAATATCAATGGGATAAATTTTTTTTGCGTCTTTTTGCGCCTTTTTTGAATTTTTTCATATTTCAGGGAGGCAGCCATCAATTTCCAACCGGACGATTTTCGGTATTTGGTTACGAAATCCAAAGGAAGACCGAACAAACATTATATTACGGCATGTTATTCAACATTTTGGTTTTGTGGATTTAGCTGCTGATAATTTAAAATCACTTAAATATTCAATTAGTAAAGTGACCTGTGCAATTGGGATACGTTGGAAGAAAAGTTGCAGAAATGTTAAAAAAATTCTTAATACCAATTCCGTTTGGCTCGACAGACACATTAATTTGAGTGGAAGTGTTTATGGTTCAATACCCTCTAGTAGTAACTAGAGAACGCTAAAACTTTATATCGATTTGTACCCCTGGTATTATATGCCGGCAAGTGTACACAAGATTTTGGTACACGGGAAGGATATTATTGCCACTTCTATACAGCCCATTGGACAACTATCAGAAGAAGCACAAGAAGCCAGGAATAAAGACAATAGACGGTTCAGGGAGTTATATACAAGGAAGACTTCCCGGATTGCAACGAATACCGACTTGTAGCATATATCGCTTTTCTCAACAGATCCACTCATATCCAGTTTGCGGAACTTACCGAATAGAAAAGGTACGAAATTCTTACCGGATGTTTTGGCCTTGCTGTTAACTCCATTCGCTCCTTTGACATCAGCTCCAGAGACTACTTTATCAGAAGAAAGTGATGTATACGAATCTGATTGATGAACTTCTTAAGAAAAAATGATTATGGAGTAGAGTGAGTTATTTAAAAAATAACAAAATATTCAAACATTGTATTATTTAGTACAGTATTAAGTGGTGCCTACCTAGGTACTTTTTAATTAGATTTTTTTCGTTTAATTACTTCCTCATTTAATTACCTTTAAAAGTATGTAAGATGCAAAGCTGTAAATACCGTGCATTATGCATTTGATAATGGAGTTGAGGGATTAATTATTAATGAGAAGACATCAAAATATTCCACCACTTCTTATTCTTCGTAAAGTTTGAAAATTGATGTCTAAGTATGTATTATTTTTTTAAATACTTTTGAGTTTGATTATCTTCAAAATAACATAAAAAACAAACTAATAAGTATGATATCTTATTTACAAATGTTAATGAAGTAGACGTACGAATTATTAATGAAGAGACATCAACGCATTCCAACATGTATTAATTCGTACAGAATTTAAATTGAAGCGTCTCTACGTATAATTTTTTTTTTAATTATATGATTTTTGTAAACTATTCCTTGTTTAATTACCTTCAAAATGACGTATTTTGCAATGCTGTAAGTATGATATCTTGTTTACAAATGATAAAAGAGCTGAATAATGAATAAAGTGGAGCTAGATTCAGAAATTACACATAGTGCTACGTAGGTATATTGCAAAATTTTCCAACGGCCAATGTGGCAATAGAGTTTATCAATGATGTTTTTTTAAGGGTCTCCTTGAAGTAGCCTTAAAAATCTTCTGTTTAGATCACAGATTCTCAAACTTATTTCGACCACCGCCAACTTTGACAATTTAAAAATAAATCTAGTGCCCCACGTATTTTTATATAAGCCTCCAGCGCCCACAAGGGTGCATTACCACACACTTTAAAAAAGACTGGTATAGATCTATGAAAAACAGTTTTATTTTCACGAATGCGACGATTTAAAGAATGCATCAAGCCATACTAAGTACTTTAGTACTTACTTATGTATCTTTATTAACATATAAAACAAAGTCGGGTTAGTTATACCATTTGTAACTCGAGAACGGCTAGACCGATTTTTATGATCTTTGATTTGTTGGATTTGTGTCCGCCCGAATAGCAGAATAGCTATTTAAACATCGGAAAAATTCACGAAAAAAATAATTATGAAGAAAATTCTTTTCCTCACATATTTTGTATGGAACGAATTCTCATCTTCTGAAAGCGCTGCAGGAATATTGTGATAAGTATATATATGTATTGAGTAGTGAGTGAATTCGAAAAATTCAAAAACGTCAAATGTCAATGCGCTGATTGTTTTGCTTTTGTTCTTAAACATATGTATAATACTGCCCCTCTTTCTTACACACTAAATGTCAACAGTCGAAAATGAGACAAACGGTATGTCTGCATCCCTCCAAAGGAAAAATCTAATAATTATAATAAATCTCCCTCACATGTACAGGGTGGCGCAAAACTACCGATATGGTTTGAATGCTTAATAACTTTTTAAATTTATTTGTATTTTTTATTTTTATTTCAGAATTTTGTAAAGAAAACTGGGGGAATTTGTTAAACTGTTTGGTGCGGTGTATCGTCTGAAAGGATCATTGGTCCATATTTCTTTGAAAATGCACCTGGCGCCTCAGTTACGGTTAAGAGCGTTTAACCAGCCAGCGGACGAAAATCCACATTTCGTCGAAAGTTGTTCTTACGATCGTGCAGGGCGGTTACAATGAGAAAGATTAATTATTCTCCGTACCAGCTTTTTTAAATTATAACTCAATATCGAATTTATTTCAATCCAAATTAGCTTTAATTTATACCTTCATCCAAAAATTCTGAAAGGCGTGATTATAAAACTATTAAAATAATGTACTTTTTGTAATTATTTTTTGATTATAAGTATTTATCATTTTTCAAAAATGTCTAAATTTAACAAGAATGTTAAAAAAATCTGAAATATATTAGTTTGTAAGTGCGCAAATAAATACACAAATGGACCAATTTTCGTCAAGAAACACATGTACGTACATATTTTTTAATGATTTTATTGAAACTAAAATTAAAATTCTAAAACATGCGTTTGCTAGATATTAATGTATTGATTTATTTTACTGCATGATTATATTATTTGAAATGGGTGTAAAAAATACAAAATCTTTTTTGAAAATTTAACAAATCTGCCAACGACCTATGGAATAACCTTATTATACTAAAAAATTTTAAAAAATCTTAAAATTTATTACATGCGAATGCTAGATAAAAGAACAATCTTTCGAAATCCATTTATAATTTTTTTGTGGAAAAGAGTCAATACGTCTAAAATCTGATTTGAAAATGACATATTTCTGGTTTTCTCTGGTAATGCCCTCTTAATGGTGCTGAATATCGAACGATACTGGACAATTTTTTGAGGCCAGCTGTAGAAAACTATCCACAGTTGTGGTTCCAACAAGATGGAGCCACAACCCATACTGCAAGGGACACAATGGCTATGTTACGGGACCTCTTTGGCGAACGCATTATTTCGCGTAGAAGCGATTTCAATTGGCCCCCACGTTCACCGGATTTAACAGCGCCAGACTGTTTTCTTTGGGGTTATTTGAAAGAAAGGGTATACGTAAATAAGCCAGCGACCATACCACAGCTAAAACAAAACATTCGCAATGAAATTCAAGCCATAACACCGGAAATTTTACGAAAAGTTATGCAATATGTACTGGAAAGAGCACGAATGTGCGAAGCCGAAAATGGCCACCACTTGCGAGATATAATTTTTCACACTTAAGCCAAAAATATTCCCCATTTATATACTGAATAACAAAAAAATAATAATAAATATTAAACATTAAATAAAAAAGTTATTACACATTCAAACCATATCGGTAGTTTTGCGCCACCCTGTATAAAGAAAATGAAACGCAATTCCCGAAAGTAAGTGGAAAAGTCAGAAAATCACAAAAATTACAAATCCGTACACAACGCCATCTCTGATAATGACTAAAACAAAACACGGACAGTTGCGTATCGATTAATGCTTCATTGTGTAATTATTAAGTTAATAAAAAAAACTGAATTTAATTCATAGTTAACACAACAGTTATTGATTCTGAGGCGGTACGAAGTTCGCCGGGTCAGCTAGTTTGGTAATAAAATTACAATTAAGAGATTATTTAATAATGAAACAATACAACTTTGTATAAACCACTTACAATAATGCGTAAATCCTACCGGTTTCGGAACAAACGTTCCTTCTACAGGGAAAACTTACCTATAGGTACTGAAGAAGGAACGTTTGTTCCGAAACCGGTAGGATTTACGCATTATATAAGTGGTTTATACAAAGTTCTATTGTTTCATTTTTTTATAATGGATAACCACAAAGTGATAGCTACATTCAAAAATAAAAAGGATTTTTTATTTTTAAAAAATAGCCATAGTTTTTAACACCCCTGTATGCAGGTGAATGTAAAAACGACTGAACCGATTGACTTTGTAAGTAGGCAGTATGTTTGTAAGTGAATACAGTTTTCGGAAGACACAATCTGTTATAAGGAAATATTTGGCAAAACCCTGTACCAACTAAGTACCTACTTTACTATTATTGTATAAAAAATTGTAGTTTTATATCAGGGGCGGTTCTATGAGACTTTTCGTGAGCTAGTGTACCAAGGTTGAAAAATATGACATTATTGATGTTGTTGAAGTTGAAAATGATTTTTTTTTTCATAACTCAATTTTTGAAAAAATAAATTATTTTCAGTTACAACAACATCAATAATGTCGTATATTTCAATCTTAGAAATATAGCTCATTGAAAAGTCACGGACCGCCACTTTTTTACATCACTATTACTACACAATGTAACAAAACATACCCAACACTTTTTAGAACCAGTGATTCATGATTGTTTGCATTCAAGATATATCCTGATACAAGTGATACACCTCGTCAAACGGCACCCAGCGCTAATAAAAACCTCAAGTATTATGCTGCGTATACATTTACGAACCGAGGCGCAAACCGAACCAGAGTAAGGCTGGAGGAGTCAAAAGTACTCCCTCAACCACTCTCTCCAGATCCGGCCTGCCATGCAGCTGGTGGGCAGACGCAACCTCACCCCATGAACCCAGGCACCCCTGCTAAGTCACCAAACATAGTGAACTACTTGGGATGACCTATGGCAGAGGTATTGGTACCCACCTTCCGTGTTTGTTATTTTTGTAATACGAAAAATGGATATAAAAAAGGCCTACCCTTCCACCCCCCTCTCAACCCCCCCCCCCCCTCCACCCCCTCCACCCCCTCCACCCTCTGATCACCCCGGCCCTCAGCCTTTCCCCTCCACCACATCTCAACTCTCCCTCAACCTCCCCCTCTTGGGAGCAGTTGGGACTCTTGTGCGGTATTCACATAACAGTAATTTACAATTAAAAAATTAAACAAACAAAAAAATATACATTTCACCTCACACCTCACGGCTCTAATACAAAAGTCAAATACTCGTAATACACGAACCATCTCACACCTCACCACCTCATACATTTTTCCCATATGATACGTGACATTCGTAGTAAGTAATACAAATAAATACATTTTGTGAGGTGGGAGGTGTGGGAGTACGTTTTTGTATGGGACATTTGGAGTGCCTCTTGTATGAGGTACTCAACACTAGCCCCTTGGTGCCTTGGCAAGTCGACGGCCGGAGCTGACTGCTCCAATTGCGCCTTCAAAGGGCCGACCCTGTCAAGGACATAGGGTAGTTCGATCCTGATTCGATTCACTCCTTCCTTTCCTCAAAAAAGATCCTACACACAGATGACAAAGGCCCTGAGAGATATAGTATAGACCCGTGGTCGTCAAATTGCGGCCCGCATATATAATACGCTTTCTTTTTAAATATTTTTTTTTCATGTACAAATATATTATCCAGCTTTTTTCAAACATTTTATGTACCTTATGATTTTAAAACGTTCATTTTAATTGATCGACTTTTGATTTTAAAACGCTTAGCTGGTTTTTGACCACATCCGTCAATTATAAAGCGCGAAATGTACTTTTTTCAACGTGGGCGTTAACGCCCCCATTAGAGGTGGGTAAGTTCTGCATTTTTCCGGAAGCCTCCGAGACTTGCTTCCTTTTAAAAGTACACGAGTTCTAGGAGCAGGTCCCGGGTCCGAGTTCTTAGGTGCGGACTGGGCACTGGGTATTGTTGCGGCGCACCGAAACGGGACGCACGGGTTCAAAGAACTCGGAACCAGGACCTACTCGTAGAACCCACACGAGAACTCAGAACCCCGGAGTCGGACAAGACCCGTACGAGAACAAGGACCCGTCACCCGTGCAATGTAGGTACATTCAATGTATCTACACTGCACGGTCTTTTATTGAGAATTTAAATAAGTAAATTAATAAGCTGTAATGCTTTACTATAAACTATTAATTTATAATGCACGTCACCCGTTGATTAACGATACCAGATAAGACGCTCTAATTAAAAACTATTCCGTGTCTAGCCGAAGCGGTCACGCACGTGTGTGTCGATCAACGAACAGCGATCGAATGAACGCCCAGCGCCCAGCAGTGTCATAGTTGGCCGGCCGCGGGTAGCGGGGAGTGTCGGGAACTCACCGAGACCCGCGACTCATGAGTGGAATGGTGAGTGACGCCGGACCGTGGATCGCGGAGCAAGCCGGCGGCTACGGGGTGAGTCAGGAATGTATGTTCGCGGCGTTCGCGCGAGTCCGGGAGTGGGCGGAATGAATGGATTGTGTCGCGATTCACGTAGCTTGGAACAAGGCGCTTGGGTTTAAAGGAACCCGGGACTTGTATTCGAGTGCGGTTTTCGCGCTTCGGCGTTGAGTTGCTCGGACCGCCGGATTACCGCCGGATTTATTTGGATGCGGAGAGTACTGGGACTGGGCCGGGTTCTCTGGGAGTAGTCGATTTGAAAAAGGAGTGGGAGTAGGAACCGCTTCCCGCAAAGGAGCGGATCACATGAGCCCATTCCAGCTGAACTGACACATCGCTAGCCCCCATAAGGCGTTTGACACTTTCAGGGGGGCAGTAGAAGACACAGAGAAAATTAGATAGCATTGAGAAGGCACAGTGAAGACGTGGGCGGGTAAAAAACATATGGTCTAAAAAAGACAAAAAAAATGCTAATCACGTACTAATAAAGCAATGTAAACATAAATATTGGTTAATTTTTGTTTTTGTATGTATTGTAATGTGGACGACCTCCGTAGTCCAGTGGCTAAGACTCTTGACTCACATTCCGGAGGTCGCGGGTTTGAACCCGGCATGCGCAAATAAATTTTATTTGATTAATTTGTGTTATTTCACAATTAATTCATTTAAAAAAATAATACCTATATAGTATATTTGCGGCATGTTCCAGAGTGGAAGATACTATTAGTATCGCCCTGGTGTAAGACCACCATTCAGAATTGAAACGTTGCTTGAAAATGGCTTTAGCCGTGTTTAGTGACCAGATCTGAATAGCCAGGTACTTCCCAACCTTCCTCTTCCCCACCTCCTTCCCTCCCCACTACCTTCAGCCTCACAACATACCCCAATTGGGGATGTCATAGTCTCACTGGCTCCAGACGGGAGCAGTTGAGATTCTTGTGCGGTAATCACTGTAAAAAAAAAAAAATAATAATAATAATAATAATAATAAAATAAAAATAAAAATCCATCTGTCTCGACACAGGTAGGTATATCCTGGTGAAACAGGCATCAAAAAACCTAATATAAACATACTTTTTATTGAGGTAAATAAATAAATAAATAAACAATCATTTTTATCACGTGTGCGAAAGATTCCATTACAGAAGTACACAAATTTTCCTATGTGGGCCTTGACCAGAAAAGTGTGACAACCGCTGGTTTAGACAGTGGCACAAACAGCACGGGAGTAGCCAGGGGAGTTTTTGGAGGTTCAAACCTTCACCCTAAAAAATTCAAAATATTAAAATATGTGTTTAAATATGCTTACTTACACTATTCACGCAGCATTGAGGTATGGGGGCATACATTATTTACGTGCGCTCAAAAGGGGGGGGGGGGGGAGTCCAGCAAAATTTTACGTTGCTTGTGTGGCCCCGACCCAATGTGTTTTTTTTTTTAAACCTTTTGTCCCAGGAGACCTGACTTAAGTATGTCAGGGGTGGGTGAAAAGTTACTGACCAATTAAATTATGATAAAAATAAATAGGTAAGTGCTCAGCAACACTCAGAGGAACTAACGGACAAACTCTTGAAATCCTTATATTTTTAAACGACTTCAAAAAAAGAGGAGATTCTCAATTCGACAGTATTTTTTTAATTTTACGTTTTATGTTTGTTACCTCAAAACTTTCGACTGGGTAAACCGATATTGATGATTCTTTTGTATTTGAAAGCTGGGGCTTCCCGTGTGGTCCCATTTCAATTTGGTCCAGTTCTGACAATGGTATCCATGAGAAAATCATATATTAAGTCTTAAATTTGCATTAACTATCTGCGCGACAAATGGACGAATAACTCGCCAACCGATTTCGATTATTCTTTTTTTATTGGAAAGGATGTACTTCAAGGGCAGTTTGATGAGAGTTTGGTTAGGTTCTGATTATGGGATCCATGACAAAGTAACGGAACTCTTCAATTCTTTGGAGCAAATTAACGATACTCGGCCGAATCTTTTATAGGCTATCCGGATCTTGGAGTCACCTACCGTAACGTCGTTATGGTCAAGTAATGTCTATCTATTTTATTTTTTATGTATTAATTTTATTTTAGTAATTTGTACATTTAAGTTTACAAATTTCTAATTAATTATAATATTTCATATTGCAAACTAAATTTTATGTAATTTTATGTAGCTCCTACAATACGTCTTGAACTTTCCAATTGGTGTGGACTAAGGGGGTTTCTCACCATCCTCCCAATAGTTTATCCATACACATAACGAATATTAATAAAAAACAAATAAATACTAGCAACAGGTAAAAACTTCGGCTAATTTATCCTATATGTAGCCATTGTTCATAGGTTCAAGTACCGAATAGTAAACTCAGACTTTTTAAATAAATAAATCCTGTAGAATTAATCTAAAATATTCATTATGTGTATGGATAAGCTATTGGGAGGATGGTGAAAAACCCCCCAAGTCTCTGGTAGTTTGTTATACAACTTCATCCCCTTGTACAGCAAACTGTTCTGCGTATTCGCCTTATCCTTTTTATCTCGTATGAGCAGCACGTTTAGTAGGTCTACCAATATTCAGTCAAATTAGTTAGTGTACTTCAGATTCACTAAAAATCAAAAAATAAACAAAAAAAACGACTTCAAAAAATGCACTAAAAACTAAAAAAATTATTTCGTTTTCTTCTGCAACTTAATAATCAACTTACTTTTTCTACTCATCAATATATAGGCACGATTGTTATTTTTGGAGTTGGTGTCAGCCAAGGTACCCGGCCCGGCGTGTTCACTTGACCGCTCCCCTCCCGCCGCGGCCCCGCTCTCGCCTCTCGAATCTCGCCTCGTCAAGTCGGGCGTACGACACAAGCACATCTCACTTATAACTATGTAGACAAACCTACCTTGGCTATGTAAGTAAGTTACAGTAAGTTGATTATTTATTAAGTTGTAGAAGAAAACGAAATTATTTTTTTACTTTTTAGTGCATTTTTTTAAGTCGTTTTTTTGTTTTGTTAAAATTTTTGTTTATGTTGAAATCATAAAATCTGCACTGGCGATTCCATCGACTGCAAAGTTAGGCAGTGAAGAAATGGTCTCTAATAATTTAATTTGTACTAGCAATCATTTTGATAACTTAACCTAACTATTAACTTATATATCTGCCAATCATCCTCTTTTGACAACCTGCACATAAAAGCCTGTAGATCCACCCTAGCAAATTTAATTTGATTAATTTGTTTAAGTGCTTCGTAAATCATTAATTTCTCACGAAATTTAGTAGAATGCTCTGAGAATGCTAGTTCATTTGAAGTAAACGCCGCAAATGCGCCCGAACCATAGACATCCAAATAGATAGACAAGAAGTTGCAGATGAGGGGTAAAACCAAACTATGGGGGGCGAAGAGTGGAAAGATGACTGTTATTCATTGAACAATCAATCTGACAGTATATAGGCATCTCGCATTACAATATCACCATTTAGTTCTTAAAAGCAAAATCTGCTTTGAATGAATAGACCTTTTTACATGGGAGCGCGAATTGCTTGCCACGTTCATAACATATTTGCTAAGGCCAAATGCTCGCCCCAAAAAGACTCGCCCCAATACACATAGCAATATTTTGTTGCCGTGTTTAGTTAAAACACTTTTACAAATGTTTCATAATTTACTTACCCCTGTAACCAGCGACGAGCACATTGGAGAACCGCCCACATTCGCTATGTGCACATTGATATGTAGATATATTGTATAGCACAAGCTGCCGTTATTTCGTTAAATGTATGGATGATAGCTTCTCGCTGTTCACGGCAAGAATGATGACGTCACACATTTTAGATTCAAGCGAGGCTCTATCCCCTCTCCATGGAGCGAGTCGGTTCCATGGAGGAGCTTTAGCCGGCGCCATGTGGAGGGGGAAAAAATACGTTTTTATCACTTAGGGCAAGTCCAGATATATTCATATGTCCGTGGCCCGAACAGTTTCCTGAGCATTCCTTCGTGTTCTGAAGCGATTGCTTCTCTTCAAAGGGTTTGTTTGTTCTTGGAACTTACGTCGACTTGCTTGTACTAATCACGGATTGGAGTTATGAAAAATTTCTGCAAATGATAGAAGGGTGCCAAATTTTCAGATGTCTGTGGGATCCAACTTATGGAAATATATATACTTACATACAACTTAAAAATTATAAAAATAAGACTCATTTTCTTTTTCGATAATGGCTCTTCGCATCGACGAAGATTAGTGATAATGTGACTTTTTACTTTTCGCTAGATTTTCACCAAAGGTGTGTATTAGTTGCAAGGGCGAATTTAGGGGGGGGGGGCACGAGGGGAACGTGTATTTTTGTGTGCTGTGGAGATTCCATCACAGTACATACTTTGACACCTTCATAAACCTTCCTTCACATACTTGAACTTGTAACTTGAAGTATGATACGAGTACTTCAAGTTTATTTCTAACAGTAATTGTTAATTTTTTCCCGTCCGCCCCTTGTGCCCGCTAAGAAAAAGATCCTTACAGTAATTGTTGATTTACTGTAAGGATTCCCCCCCCCCCCCCCCCCACCAACCCTTCCCAGATAAAAATCCTAACAGTAATTGTTGATTTTTTTGCCCGTCCGCCCCTTGTGCCTTGTGCCCCCCCCAGAAAAAAGTCCTAACAGTAATTGTTGATTTTTTTGCCCGTCCGCCCCTTGTGCCCCCCCCCCAGAAAAAAATCCTGGATCCGCCCTTGATTAGTTGCTAGATTTTCATCATAAAATAGACCTTTTTACGTGAAAGTGCGAATTGCTCGCCACGTTATTAACACATTTGCGAAGTCCAAATACGGCAAAGTAAAGTTTGCAACTTTTCACGTACAAATATTTTGTTGCCGTATTTAGTTAAAACACTTTAACAAATGTTTCATAATTTACTCACCCCTGTAACCAGCGACGAACACACTGGAGAACCGCCCACATTGGTTAGGGAACGTACCCATACTACGTGACCTGTTCGGGGGGGGTGTCTTCAAAATACTACGCTTAATACAAATGAGCGGCGGCGGCCATAGGTTTTTGGTCACGGGGGGGGGGGGGTTAAAAATTGCAATAAGTTGGTCACGTAGTATGGGTACGTTCCCTTATGATCAACATATTTTAGGGTGTAATGTATAGCACAAGCTAGCATTTTTGCCGTGTTATTTCGTAAAATGTACAATGCAAGCTCGACGCTGGTCTGGAGAAGAATGATGACGGTTCCAAGGAACCGGTATGCGGAGGGGGAAATAATACGCTTTTATCACTTAGGGCATGTCTATATATATTCATATGTCTATGGTTTTAAAGTACATTTCATACCGCTAGGTGATTAGAGTGTCCCTATCCAGGAAAAAAACTATTTTTTTGACAAAAATTTTATTTCGTATTTTTTTTTTTAATTTGGCGTCAAAAAATAACTATAACCTCAAATTTTAACCCTCCTACCCGCTCCCACCCATTTCTTAATCACGATTTTAGTACCGTCTTTCGTATTTCAAACAGAACGAAATTATTTATGTTGTTGTTATTGATGGCGCTACGTCTGCCTCTTCGAACTTTCATCCACACATGTGCAAGACATTCACGAGAAGCGTGGGTAATTTTGATATTTCATTCGGCATCATGTTCTCGCGTGGGCAAACCATCGAGCTTATTTGTGTTGGCTAAAGACGAACTGACAAAAATATTGTACACTCAATTGCTCTTAGAAATTCATATTGATTTTCTTTATTTCATTTTCCTACTTTAGTTGATGTTATTTTGTTTTTATCGGCGGTCATCGTCTATAGCGCTTACATCGTCTGTCATAGATCTCATCCTCACACACTTACAATACATTCGTTATTTTTATTTAACAATCAAAATATTCACTAGAAATAATTTATACTTACGGCAGAACGACGTTTGTCGGGTCAGCTAGTTTAGTTATAAATTTATAGTTTGGGTTCTCTCTTTCTTAGGTATAATAAAATTCTTATAATTTTATAACTAATTCAAATACCAACTTTCAAAATGTTCCAATTGTTGATTTTGAATGAAAACTACGATTGCATTCATAGGGCTGTTGATTAAAGGCGGAAACACACTAGTGTGGTGTGGTGTGTCGTGGCGCGCCAGAAGCACATCGGTTTCATACATTTATTATGGTTAGAGACATATTTGTAGGTTGTGGCGTGTCGACAAGCGACGACGATGATTGGTTAATTTGTAGTCACGACACACCACACCACACAAGTGTGTTTTCGCCTTAATAAAGTTGATATTTTTGTTAATCTAAATATAAGAAATAATATAAATAAACACTGTTCATGTACATATTTTGTTTTAATAAAACCTTTAAACCCCCTTTATTAAGTTCCGTAGTCGAAACGATGAAGGTTTGTGATAAGCGTCGAAAAATAAGGTTTGTGATCTAGGGTTAAGGTGACCACCGAATAAAGAATATAATACTATAAGTTCCTTCTGTACAAGTTTGATTGAAAACAAATTTGCCACTGACTTGGTACCTTTTGGTTCTAGACCATGTAGCATGTGGTCTGACTATCTTATAATCACCTGAAATTATATATCGCCTTCCATTTGAATTTCGTAATCATGGTGAAACACAGTTTTGTATGAAAATATCAGCCAAAATTGGGCATATAATAAACACACCTAAACTAACTAACTAACTAACCATCACGCCGTTTCCCCGCAGGGGTAGGCAGAGAGGACGGACCGCCAAACAACTCGGTCTTGGCACACACTCTTTGCCTCACTCACATTCATACATCGTCTCATACATACTCTTCTATTATTCTGACTTTTGACATGGCCCGTCTCAAGTATCTGATTCACTTGATCGTGCCATGTCTTCCTCGGGCGTCCCCGACTTCTTCTACCATTCACATTTGCATCATATATTCTTTTTACACTACTTTCTTCGCTCATTCGCTCTACGTGCCCAAACCATCTGAGGGTCCCTTTCTTAATTTTGCTCATTATACTTACATCAGCCTTACATTCTTTGCGGATATCCACATTTCTAACACGATCATACATGGTTTTACCACACATACGTCTCAGGGATCTCATTTCAACAGCATTCAGTTTACTTTCATCCTTCCTCTGCCAGTTCCATGCCTCACTGCCATACATCAGGGTAGGTACCAGGATTCCATTGTGGACTGCTAGCTTCGCTTTTTTTGACAGTTTTTTATTAGCGCCAACAGCATTCAGTCCTCCATTAATGGAGTTACCGGCATTTACCCTTCTTTCGATATCTCTATCAGCCTTCCCATCTCTCGTAAACATACTACCCAGAAAAACAAACTCATCCACCTGCTCCAAGTATTCATCATTCACAAATATATCGCACACTGTTTTCGTACTCTCCCTTTCAAACACCATGACTTTAGACTTACTTACATTCATCATTAACTCATTCTTCATACATACTTCGTTCATCCTAGATACTAGAGACTGTAGATAAACACACCTATGTTGTGTTATTCTTAAGTCCATGAAGGTGACAAACATAACCATCACAATCTCCAACCTAAAGTGAAACTCTTTTGGAGATGTGGCACGATAAGGTGACCATTGGAACCACAGCATCATCAGATTGCTATGGCATCCTTGATTCAGAAAGAGGAGCAAAGATCGTACACAAACAAGATGGTCTGACGATTTGTAGCGGCCAGCGGGCTTCAAATGGATGAGAACCATATGAAACCTGAAAAACTTGAGGGAGGCCTATGCGGCCTATGTACAAACCTGCCCAGAGGACTCTTCAAGAAGAAGATGAGAAAAGTAGTAGGTACTTACTCAAATTATTGAAAAACTAAAGGTACCTATCCAATAAAATGTAAAAAGAGGTTCTAAAATTTAAACGGGATACAAAAATTATTGGTATCTCTATGGATAAACTGTTGTCACTTATGGGTTCCATCCAGTTCCATCTAATTATTAATTGACCAGCATTAAAAATGTTATTATAATGGCTGACAGTAACTTCAATGGTTGTTCAATAAAAAGTTGTTCAGAAGAAATAGACTATATTTTGAACATTAAATCACCCGTGCTAAAATTGGCAGAAATTCAAATGCAAAATCTTATGAATGATGTTGATTTCTGTATCCCTGAGTGTATCCCCGAGTGTATCCCTGAGTGTATTGGGTAAATAGAAATGTATATTCTGTGAATAATAACATTGCAGTAACTTCTTGCTTGTAATTTATTTTAATTAATATATGGCACAATCAAATTAACCATACATTGTAAGTATGTAAGTAGTCAGGCCATGTCAAGAATCAGAATAACAAAAGGGTAGTATGTACAAGACGTTGCATGAATGTGATTAAAGCAAGGAGTATGTGTAAAGACTAAGTTGTTCGGCTGTACATCATCTCTTTGGGGAAACGGCATGATGGTTAGTTAATTAGTAATAAATTATATAATCAAGGCTCAAAGAAAGTCATTATCATCATTTGCAATGCAACATATGGAGAGTCCTACCAGCTTGCAATCTCCTGCCACATCCCTCCAGTTTGTTCCTAAGGATGCTACGACAGTCAAGCCACCTAAATCAAATACTTTTACGCGAAGGCTTTGGCAGAGAAGACTTGTGAGCCAAAAAATCTGAAATTAGTAATCAAAAGATTCTACGAGGGCTGTCCGTAAAATAAGGTCTCCAAGGTGCTGCGGTCGCGAGGAACTATTTTACGCATAATCCTGCAATGTAGCCTGGTTTCCCTACACCAAATCCCCACCACTTTCAACCCTCTGTGATGCTTAGTCTCCGCGTGGCAGCCGTTCGCGATGGAGCTTCTACTCGCCAGGTGTGAGTTACGCTCTGTTATTCGTTTTAAACTTTGCTTCGGCGAATCTGAATGACGCCACTGGGATCGTTCCTTTGTCTCTGGTGTCGTGTAGTGTATCCGGGTCTCGTCTCCAGTCAAAATTGAATTCAAAAATTCTTCACCATCGATGTCGTAGCACTCAAAAAATTCACGGGCTGCTTCAACCCGTTGTTGTTTGTGATCTTCGGTGAGCATTTTGGGACCCACCTTGGGCAGACTTTGTGGTCTCGAAAACTCTCTCAAAAACACTTGTTCTGTCAAAATCTTGTCAATAGTGGTCTTACTTACACCAGGGATCATATCACAGAGCTCCCAAACCGTCACCCGTCGATCTGCAATCATTGTTTTTTCCACTTTTGCAATTTTTTCGTCTGAAACTGATGACCCTCTGTGACGCTTTTAAATTCTCTGCAGCATTTGCGCACATTTTCGCACTCATACACTGTTTTCCGTACACTTTAAGTAGCTGAGAATGAATTTCTACTGGGGTTTTGTTCTTTGCACAAAAAACTAATTATAGAGCGTAACTCACACCTGGCGGGTGCGGCAAGCGGAAGCTCCATCGCGAACGGCTGTCAAGCCGAGACTATGTGTCGCAGAGAGTGCAGCGGGGTGGGGATTTGGCGCAGGGAAACCAGGCTACACGCCAGTGTTGCCGAATCTCGCGTAAAACTGTTCCTCGCGACCGCAACACCTTGGAGACCTTATTTTACGGACAGCCCTCGTACCATTGAGAGCTCCACTATAAACCTTATTTTTGTTACTTGCATGGTTTATGAGAAATATGGTGAGATAACAATTAAGCCACCATTGTTTCATCCTTTTTTCAATTTGGATAGACGGGTATGGGTACCGCCGCCCCGGGAATCATTTTTTTGATAACACCCGTAGGTTACCCCAAGTGGTTCGCTACGTTTGGTGATTTAGCAAGGGTGCCCGCTATTGCGATATTGGAGGCGAATGCGTTGCCCACCTACTACGTGGCAGGCCAGATCGGGAGACTGGTTGAAGGAGAAGTTAAATTAACCTCTCCAACCGTACTCTCTTAACCCATCGCCTTGGACCACAGTGGGGGGGATGGATTCGTACGTCTGTCAGTCCTAGACACGCTGACTCCCAGATACCCACCCCTCATCCATTTTTCCTTCCCAGAACTTCCTCTACTCCCTTTCCCTAAAAAGACTCTCCACACAGCATCCTAAAATGTAACATAGGCCGAGGAAATTTTTTTTCCCGTGTGTGGAGCTAATGTAAAAAATATATATACCTTTATTAAAATGCTTAATTTAATTTGCAGGTGGAGCTATTACAAAGATCCAATCAGGCGATACTTCTCCATATTTGCGACGAGTATAATGGGATTCATCACCCTAGTAGTCCTGTGCCTCCAAGTCAGCAACACGGTTTGCAGTTCCGACACCAACCACATGCAGAGCGTTCCCCGCATTATCAACATAATTGACCACATGATTCCACACTCCGAAAAAAGTGATAATTATTGTGGTGTTTACTAATGAAAAATACAAAAAAATTGGAAAAACTTATTTTTAAATAAGTAACAATGATTTTGAAACTGTTCTATTTTTTATAATAAGGTAATATTAGAAAAACACAAAATAAAAAGATTTGGTTTCTACTGGGATTTCTGCTCCTATCCTTCCTTTCTTAAAAAGACCCTCCACACAGCATCCCCAAAAGATGGCATAGGCCCTGAGGTAAATTATTTTTCTTAGGGCCTGTTGTGTGGAGCTAATGTAAAAAAAAAACACTTCCTAGAACACTCCTTTGGGGTGCAAAGCCAATAAAAATAATAAAAAAAGCCCTTGTGTGCAACTACCCTAAAATCAATCTTAAATTATCAGTCACTTTCCAGTCCAGTGTTGGACAAACGCCTCACTTTGGGCTCAATAGGCCTTCCTTATCATTTTGTCCAATTCATGACTGGATCAGAATGAGACTTTACCAGTGTACAAACTTAACAAAAGAATTTACCTGATGGAAAAGTAGGATACGACAGGAATTGAATTTCAAATGCTAGATACTTGTCACACTCCACACTCAAAAGTTACAGCACATACATAGTCAATCGATAAAACCTTTATCCATCGACAGTAGCGATGTGTAGGTTCAGCTGGAGTATATTCAGTCCCAGTACATTCATTATCAAACAGCTCGCGAGCCACCTATTACAATGTTTTTTATTCAAATATTAATTTCTCATATATTAGGTCCTTACATATGAAATTGGCGTGTTGTATGGGAGGAACATAAAGTCGATTTTTTTTTAACTAACTAACCATCACGCCGTTTCCCGCAGGGGTAGGCAGAGAGGACGGACCGCCAAACATCCCGGTCTTGGCACACATTCCTTGCCTCGTTTACATTCATACAACGATTTTTCTCATTCTCCCATTTCTCCCATTCATACAACGATTTTTTTTTAATATAATATATTTATTTAATCAAAGTATGTACCATTGCTATCTGTGCACTTTTGCCATCTCATAGGTAGTTCATCAATCCCTTTACTAGAAAAAACCATTCGGACGGGAATCAATAAAATCTTTGAAGGCGGTTTGGACTGCCCCATCGGAGTTGAATTTTTTCCCTTGCAAGAAGTTATCCAAATTTCGAAAAAAATGGTAATCTGTTGGGGCAAGGTACGGAGAGTACGGTGGATGTCTTAGACATTCCAATTGAAGCTCCTCTAATTTGGTAGCCGTCTGTTGTGCAATGTGTGGTCTAGCTATCTAACATGCGTTTGTTGATTTGCTTCACTCAATTCGTGAGGTACCCACCTTTCAAGCTTTTTCACCTTCCCAATTTGCTTCAAGTGGATTAAAACAGTTTTATCACTAACACCGCAGCCTGCAGCTAACTCGGACATGGTTTGTGATGGATCCGCTTCCACAATAGCCTTCAATTCTTCATTATCGACTTTGGTCTCCGGCCGTCCACGGGGCTTCTTCTGCAGGTCGAAATTTCCAAAACGAAAACGTTGGAACCAAAAACGCACTGTGTTTTCTTTTGTGGCACCATCGCCATACACATCATTAATCCTTCGAGCCATTTCTGCAGCACTGGTGCCACGGTGGAACTCGTACTTGTAAATAATGCGATATTTCAAGTTTTCCATTTTGTAAACTAAGTGACGCAAAAACAATTAAGGAAAAAACAATTGAATTATAATTTTCGAAACACAAATACATGAGTAAATAGCTATATAAATTTTAATTTGAAATTCCTAACCAAAGAGAAGATATTTGAGATCAAAGTTGCCAGTATGGCAAAACGCCAATTTCATATGATGTAAGGACCTAATATTACAAATATTCAATTTTGTATATTAGGGAACGTACCCATACTACGTGACACGTTTAGGGGGGGATTGGGATGCTTAGGATTTTGGTCACCGGGGGGGGGGTTAAAAATTGCAAAATGTTGGTCACATAGTATGGGTACGTTCCCTTATTAGAACAATCAATCAAATTTGGTACCTAACACAGGTACCTATTTAAAATTCCTATAATTCTTATGTACTTCATGTAAATTCATTAATTTAAAGAGTTTATTCAAAAATTGAATTTTGATCAAACAATCGATGGTTTGCAAAATGTCATTCTCAAATTGTTACATTGTTGACAGTTTCAGAAGAGTTTTTGTAATGATTAAAAAACTTTTCAGATTTATTGTCACGTGATTGTAATAATCCAGAAACCTTCGCGGGAGTGGAAATAAGGTATTTTGTTGGTATTTTGAAAGTTTCAAACATTTCCTACGCATTATAGCAATGCATAAGACAACTCACTTATAAGTTTCAAACATTTCCTATGCATTATAGCAGGGTTTCCCAACCAGTGGTTCACGGATGGTCCGTGATGGTCCGCCGGTCCATAAACGAGCCAGCGCGCAGGCGGTCCATGGTCGAGAAGTCTGAATAAAAAAATCGAGACAATATTCAGTTTATCATTATTCTACCTTGTGGTCAGTGGCCATTATGGTATTCCGTTTCGCCCCCCCATCCTACCCCCTCCGTAGTGGTAAATATTTTGCTAGAACCCGTCCTACCCTATCCCATTCTAGCCCCTCCCGTTGTGCCATCCGTCTCGGGTGCCACCCAAGCTAGCCTACGTCACTGATCACAAGCAGTTGCTTAGGCTAGCTTGGATAGCACCTGGGACGGATAACGTGGTGTGTCCCCCCCCCCCCCCCATTAAAGTTGACAAAACACAAATTTCGACTTTAATTAAAATTGGTCCGTCCTGGGGGGTGGAGGGGTGGCTAGAGAATTGTGGTCTTGGGGGGTGAAACTCGGTCAGGTAGCATCCGGGGCGCCGCCCCCCCTCGCTACGCCACTGCTTGTGGTACCTGTCAAAAAAATTAACGTACAATTGTTCCCGGGTCAGAAAAAGGTTGGGAACCATTGCATTATAGCAATACACAGACAACTCACTTATATACATATTTATAAGCAAGCATATTTTGATTTTTACTATGGTAAATCTTAAGATTTTCCAGTAAATCTTAAGATTTTCCAGTAAATCCTAAGATTTCCCAATTTACGGGCTTTTACAGTAGCATACATATAGATTTTTAAAGAATACCTTTCAAAGCTGATACACCAATCTGATGAAAAACCCTGTATTTAAATGTTATTAAATATTGACATTAAATGGTATTAAATAATGTATATGGCATTAAATATTGGCGTGCAGCGTCAGGAGTGTGGCGTGCAGTGTCGGGAGTGTGGCGAACCCATCGCTCAGGGAGTGAATCCTGGCAATAGCCATCCCAAGCGGAGGAGTTAGTTACCATGCTCATGCTGAATGACCTGCGGAACACTGTCATGGAGAGGAGAGCCGAGGCCACCTCCATGAACTCTTCCCTTTTGAGGCCTTCAAGGAACCAAGGGGAGTGGACTCTTCCAAGAAACCAAGGAGTGGAGAAGAGATATGTCGCCCTCTTTCCTCGTGGGGCCTTCAGGGAACCAAGAAGTGGAGAGGAGAGCTGAGGCCCTCTTCCCTCGTCGGACCTTCAGGGAACCAAGAAGGAATGGAGAGATGAGGCTTCTTCTCTCGTGGGGCCTTCGGGGAACCAAGGAAGAGTGTACAGAGCTGAGGCTCTCTTCCCTCGTAGGAACCAAGGGGTAGTGGAGAGGAGAGAAGAGACCTGGGAAGACACATTGTGGAACCAGAAGACAGAGCCTCATATCCAATGACAACCATGGTGAACTTTATAAAAGGGACGTGGTTATTGTTAGAGGAATGAGGTAAAATAGGAGATAGCACAATGGGCCTACGACATAAGGAACTGCGCGTAAACCATCTCTGCTCTATAATAAAAAAAAAAAATTTTTTTGGCATTATTGTATTTAATAGGCACAAACTTGTTTAGTTTTGATATAATCGCTAAAATGAACATGTTCACTTGTGGTAATCTTTCAAAGCATAACTGCGTATCGTGGGGTAATTACAACAATTAGGTGTTCAGAGTTTTTGTCGAGATACCTACGCCCAAAAACCATACTTTTCTTTCCTCTCCCTTGAATGAAATTAAGTTATGGTTTTGTGTGGAACTCAACACTGATTTCAGAGTTACCTAGTTGTAGTAATTAGCCCTTGACATTACAAACTTTTTAGACACTTTACAAAGTTAAACAATACACACATTTTAAAATGATGTCAGTGCTTTATTTCATGTGTTTTCAGTGCTAAATTATAGAAAAATAGTTTGCCTGCCCTGAAAGATGTTTGAATTCTGGTAGGTATGTCAAGTGGTATTGAAATATAATTTTGATTAGATAACTTACGGAACGTACCCATACTACGTGACACGTTTAGGGGGGGGGGTCTTCAAAATGTCACGCTTGGTACAAATGAGCGGCGGCGGGCTTAGGTTTTTGGTCACCGGAGGGGGAAGGGGTTAAAAATTGCAAAAAGTTGGTCACATAGTATGGGTACGTTCCCTTATCTACTGCATTCTGCAGATAATAACATCAATCTATATTAGTAAATCATAAAACAGTGTCCATCTCAACTTGTGGACAAAAGAGATGAATGAATGAGACTCATGAGATTGTTTTGTAATTTCAAGAAAAAATTTCAATGACAGTATAAAAAAAATCATGACTTTGAATGAAGTCTTTGTATTATTCAGCTATTGTTATTGTTGATGATTTTACAATTTATATTTTAACATAACCAGGGGGCCAAGTCTCTATCTTTTATTGTTTACTAACAGCCTGTTACTTAACATTAATTACGTCACAAACACGTATTTTGACCTTAACGCTATTTTTTGTAGTCTCTATTATTTCGTAATGCGGAATTTTGTGACGTAATTAATGTTAAGTAACAGGCTGTTAGTAAACAATAAAAGATAGAGACTTGGCCCCCAGGTTATTCAATATAGGTAATTCTTAATAATTAATGTAAACATTGGTAGATATAAAGCTAATCTGGGCATCCTATTTTTTTTACAGCGAGTAGTAAAAAACAGATTCACAAGAGTTGAAATAAGATGAATAAATGTATCTATCTAGCTCCTATTCTATCTATGTAAATAAAAATGAATTGCCGAAATGTATGTATGCACATAACTTCCGAACGACTGCACCAAGTTGGATAATTCTTTTTTTTTGTGTTCGTTAATGTCAGGACAAGGTTTGTACAAAACTACTGATGAGCTATGAAATTTGTATAAAAAAATTACAATAGGTGGCACGCGAGCTCTTTGAAAACTGAATGTACCGGGACTAAATGTATGGAATGTGGGAGGGGGAGGGGAACTCAGGCAAGGGGTTCGCGAGAGGGGGGGGAAGGGAAATTGGGATGTAAGGGGAACTCGGGAGGGAGGTTCGCGGGACGGGGGAAGGCAGAGTGGGAACGCGAGAGGGGAAGGGGACGCGGCAGAGTAAGGGGAACGAGACGAATGGGAAAGGACACAAAGGGATAAACAATTTATTTATTAAATGGCAAAGCAACGCACGCCGGGTACCAGCTAGTTTTCTAATGCAGAGACTTGTATTTTTGGTTAATAAATTTCATTCTTAGTGTTGAATTCCGTTAGGACGCAGTTTAAACCCGCACTATGCAAACAGGTTCCCTACAGAGCACGGGACCATCCTTATGTGTTATTTTAAGTGAATACAAAACTGTCAATACGGTAAATAAACAAGAAACATTTAGGCTTGAACATAATTATTATTACACAATAAAAAAGGAAATCAACTCCTCACAACAATCAATGGTTACATTGGAAAATAAATGTTTTGTTTACATGAGTTAAGATAAGTCAAGCTGGTAAATACAGACTAAAGAAAACATTATTAAACCTTTATAAATAAGGAAAAAATTAACGAATATTCATTTTTATTTATTGTACGAGCTAAGTATAGAAATAAATAGATTGATAAAGAGATGGGTCATAAAATACTGTAACAGGCCGAAAGCAATGTTAAGGAAACCAATTATTTCAAAATGATATTTTATTTAAACTTATAAATAGAAAAGGAATCTAAAATAAATGCATACTTAAACTAGCTGTCTTCACTTCTCTTCACACCACTCATTTTCCTTGCGGACCTGGTCTTCTTCGGCGGCAGAGAAGTCGTTTTTAATATTAAAAGTCTTTCTTATTTCTTCTGGGGTCTTTCCTTTGATCATATTTGCGACCGTTTTGCATGTGACGTCAAGGAGTCCCTTAATGTCAAGATAGTTTGCTGCTAAAATTAGCTCGAATAGAGTGCCCTGGTCAACTTTCAGGAAGTCCGCATCCCACGAAGAAATATCATCGGTTCGCTTTTCTTTGTTTTCATCATCTTCGGGTAGGGGTGGGTCGTCTTTGTGATAAGTCGCCCACTGGATCACTTTTTTTAGAATGGCTGAGTTGACGTTTGGTAGAGGAACAATTTCCTCTTCGTCATCGTCCATTCCTAAATCTTCTAACATTGTTTTGATTGTAACGGAGCACTTGGCTATTTCAACATCGACATCAAACACCTCACTGTCGGAAGATTGCAGTTTAATATTCGGCATCTGAAAAATAACAATGTTTATATTTCAACTGTCAAGCGTCCATCTTTGTTTGCAAATTATAGATAGCTTGTATAGAATAATTTTATATCCCGGGTAGCAAAGTTTCACATTGGACGGCAGTAAAAATTTTAAGAGGCATATTTACCTTAAAAAATGATTATAAAATTAGATCGTAGGGCAGATGATCGAAGATTACTCTTATTTTTTTATTAATTTGGCGGCGATCGCCGGGTAATAGACGAAAATTGTTCTGGCGCACTGCGCAGCGACGAAATCTTTGCATAATAATTATTTATCTATGAAATTCCTTCGACGTTCGACATTGACACTAGAGGCTAGATGAACGACAGGCCCAGGGCCTTGGGCTACCGCGTGAATTATTTGTTTCGAGTTCCGACCTTCCGACCTGTGGTTTTTGATGTGAAAACTTCTTTAGCACCGTTGTGTTCTGAAATTCGATGAAACGAAAAATAGCAAAAATATTAATGGAAACCGAAGCACCGAACTGATAATAGTAGGGGAGCCCAAGTGGGGATTTTGGGATTTACTCAGGCGCGACAGAATAACTAAGGGGAGATACCTTTGCACCCTGTTATGAACTACCACTATATATAAACATAAACCCTTAATATAGGGAGTGCGTCTAGGACAACCTGTCAGATTAGTAAAAAAATCGATCGCCAAAAATACTCGAAGGTGTCAGATTAAGGTAAAGTGAGTTAATTACATGCAGAAAAGTTAACATTTCAATAATCTGACGATTTGAACATGACATAAAAATACACATGGGGTGGATAGAGAATTTCAGATTTATCCACCAATACAGGCTATGTTCGTCTATAAAAAGACCTAAACACAAAATTCGAGGCATTCCACGAGGAACATATGAAAGAAAATAACAGACCGTGTTCATGTAAACAATACTTTGGTGACAATATCCTTCGTGAATTTTTTCCCACGGTCGAGTGTCACCCCCCTATCGGGTGGCACCCGGGGCGGATCGCCCCCCCCCCCCCCCCGCTACGCTACTGCCACCCACCCGACGGAGGGTTTTTTTCCTTCCCAAGGTGATACCCCCAAATCTGGAGAATTTTTTGTTTATTTTTTTTTTTATATATTTTATTTACATATGCATATATGTATATTACAATACATTACAATGTGATCATTTGTCTGTCCAACTGGGTAGAATACCCGTTTCAGGACAGACAAATTGTATATTTAGTTCATAATATTCTTTACAAAGGAATAGTTTCTTTCAAGATATCGCGGGAATTTGCTTCTGTCAAGACAACTTTTGAGAACACTAAGAACTGTATACAATTAAGGGGTGGTTTCTTTATGTCTTTAAAAGAATCGCAAAGATGTGATTTTTAAAGACATAAATAATTTTTTAAATTTTATATTATTATTATTATTAATTGGTTATTCTTTAATTTTTTTAGTTTTTTTTTTTTTTTTTTGTGCAAATCTAGGGAAATTTTGCCAGGAAATCTAGGGAAATCATTTTTGGACGTACCAACCCTACACGACAATGGCGCGACATGTCTTTCATCTGTCATAACATAACCAACAATATAAAGTGATATAAAGTTTTCGACAAATTTAACGTTTTTTCGTTTTGCTGAAACTGATATTTTATTAATCTCTCTGTATGTGTCAAACTGTGGTTAACATTTGCTAGCTATGTTTTTGAAACCATGTACGAGCCTTTTTAACGCGGCCAGGGTTAACGGCTCTAATTTGTCTTTAAAAAAATATAAATCAAGTATTTTTAATGTTAAAGACTTATTTAATGACAAACAGAACTCTTTGAATATCAACTCAAACTCAGAATCTACTTGGAGACAGTACGAAGCCAATGAAAGTGGTTTTGCTCACAACATTATGACTGAATTTTCTGATAAATATGTCATTGCTAAAAAGCATGTGGCCCCTCTAAAAGCGATATCAAGAAACAACCTTTTGAAACCTAACCAAGATATTGCTCAATGGAATAGTAAAACTACCATAGAAATTGTCGAGTACTTAAAATCGCTCTGTAACTATGCTGCTAATGACGGTGTTGACTTATGTGCACAAACTTTTAATTCATTCTTTATCAAATTGGGAAATATCATAAAAGACCTGAATGAAAACGAATTGGGAATTGTATTAACTAGCCTCAATAAACTGCCAAGAGCTCAGGACATGGAAAATAGAAAAATTATCAATAATTTGTACCGTGAGTTAGACAATGCAATGATAAGTAAGATGAAGGATTGGAATTCTAATAAGTTACTCCTGTTCTCAGATTACGTATATAATGCAAATGTGCCAAAAAAACATTTAAAATATACAAGTCTAGCTCTAGATAAGCTTGTATGCAACAAATTAACATCTCAACAACTCGTTCAGACCCTATTTTACGTGAGCACTTGGAGAGGACAGCCAAATAATATACTAAATCTCGAAAAAAGCTTTAGAAATTGTTTAAATACGCTAACGATAGATGAAATTGCCATTTGCTGCATGGGTTTTTTCAAAAGTAAAACTCGACTTATGGATGACATCATAGTTGAAAAACTTATAGACAGGGTAATAGCTGAAGCTGATACTGTCAGTGATATAACTTTATCAGCTATTCTAAAGTTAATACGCTATTCAAATCAAAAGTACAATAAAAAACTTCCGTTCCTGCTTGACTCGCTAGTTAAAGAAATACCTCGACTGTCATTCTTAGCGTGCGTTCATGTGGCCTTAGTTGGAACAACCAGCCTGTTGGCTCACAGACCGTCTCTGGCTGCCCTTGAGAAGAAGGTTATTGAATCAGCATCGTTAGCGAGGCTGAAAGACTTGGAAAGATTAGCTTTTGTATTCTCTACATTTGTGACTGAAACAGATCCATCATTGTTCAGAGTAATTGTAGACGAGTTGAGAAGTCCTACTAAATCTGAAGAAATAGCTCAATATGGAAGTTGCCTCGCTAATTGTTTGTCTTACTTAGTTATTAACGGAACATATCCCGAGGACTTGATCAGTAATGTTCTTCATGAAGACTTTATTGCAAAAGCGTACAAAGATTCCCCCTCGAGTGGAAGGGCTCTTAAAGTTATCGATTTGTCTGTTGAAATTGAATGTGAAAATTACAAAGGCAACCGTTTGAATACTAAGACTAAAAAGATGTTGATAGCCGAATACAAAGAACCAATTCCAGAAGGTAAAAATTTGCAAAGACTCAATTTCAATCAAAAATATATGTTCGAAGTAATGTGTATCATAGAACAATTAAGAGGCGGTAAAAAATTTCTATTCACTGGACATTTACTACCACACTTCATCAGAGCAGGTAAATACCTTTTTACTTTAGAAACTTTATTTTTCAATAATTTACATTAGTTCTCTAAACTTTTCTAGAAGCACTGGAACTCTCCAACTCAAATTCAATCAATATACATTTTTTTTAAAATTTTAATGTGGATACATAAAACTAAAAGTACAATTCAAATTTAAAAAAAAATTACAGACATAAAATGTATTTAATTTACAGATATAGTAATAGCAAATGACAGTAGCAGAAAGCCAATTGAAGCGGCAAAATATTTCCCAAATCCTGATATTGGTTCAATTTTGCGACCACCCACCACTGAGCATAAGTGGGTGGCACTTGTGATAGCCGGAAGGCATTGCTTCACCTGCAACTCACGGGAACTCCTGGCAGGACCGCAGATGAAAATAAGACAACTGAAGAAGATAGGCTACACACCGGTTGTGGTAAGCGATTCAGGAGACTGAAGTATATTTTATTACATTTTATCTTCTATCCACTTTATGTAAGGACTTGAGGGGATCTTAACAACTTATTCGCCGCTACACACACATGTGTAAGCGTGAATAAAATGTTCCTCCAGAGCATATATTTATGCATTCAACAGTGATGGCTCTAGAACCAAAATATAGTTGGAACCTTTCACCTTACTGACCAGTTAAAATATTCCTATTTGTTTACAAAAATTTTATGGTGTGTGTGAGCGGCGCTGGGGTGATGCATGATTTTTCATTATGCCTCATTGTTTATTTATATACATTTATGTATACTCGAAGAAACAAACAGTACATTGGTTACAGTGATGAGACAATTTACAGATATCAACCACTCCGACCCGTAAGTGTGTTTACACGACAATATAACTTAACGTTATAACTCTGTTATTGTTCTAGCGACAACCCTAAAACAAAAAGATTCATGTTGAATCAAGCTTCACATTTCTATTCAAAGTTGTCCATGGAACTACATAAAAAGACTTGTTTTGTAGAAACAGTTTTCACCCGCCAAATCGCCTACGCGCCGTTAGACATTGTTAATTTTTTATTAAATATTCTTGTATGAAATGGTAAAAAAGTGGGGAGGAATGCAGATCCTGCCAATGTTTGTTTTTTGCCAAAAACCATGTTTTTACCGCGTTTTAAGTTGGGCACTTTAATTTGGAAGGTGAAAAAAAGTGCAAAAACCAATAGAAAAAATTTTTGAACATAAAAAAAAAAAATTTTTTTCAACGATTTTTGAACTGTTTTTCACCGCAAAGCATACTTCTTCGACAATCCGCCCGCCATTTTGTCACTGATATGTTGGTATCCCTGACCTGATACAAACAACAGCTAGATACGATTGTAGCCGACTTCGTGGGATACATGACGAGACGCGTAATTATGAAATTTTTCTAGCGGGCTTGTGTATGTTATCTTTACTTTAAAAAACAGCCTACGTTTTTAAATGGTTTGTCTGGCAAAGCAGGGTTTGTCTAGCGGGATTGTGTATTTTATCTTTACTTTAAAAAACAGCCTACGTTTTTGAATGGTTTGTCTAGCGGGATTGTGTATGTTATCTTTACTTAAAAAAACATCCCAGGTTTTGAATGGTTTGTTTGGCAAAGCAGGGTTTGTATCTACCTCTTGTTTGTATCAGGGATACCAACATAACAGTGACGCAATACGCATGGCCGCCGGGCTGTCATAGTTACATTTTCTCAATACTTCATATCTATTATAAATACAGATCTATTTTTCTTTTTCAATATAATCACCCTTAAGCTGAATACATTTATTTCTATGAATTAATTTTTCTAAACCATTGTAAATATATTTTTTAACTTTTGCCCCAAAATTGCCTCCTTTACCTCATCATCGTCGGAAAATTTCCTTCCCCTTAAGTCTTTTTTTAAATTGGGGAACTAATAAAAATCAGTTGGGGCCAGATCTGGACTGCAGGTGGGTGGACTAGTGTTTCGAAGCCATGCTTGTGCAGAGCAGCCACTGCAACTCTGCTCTTGTGAACCGGCGCGTTGTCTTGCAAGAGCAACACACCCTTGGTCAATGATGGCCTCCTTTAATTTCTCTAGTATCGTTGCGTAGTATTCTCCGGTTATGGTCCTTCCCTTTTCTTTGTAATCCATGAGTATTATCCCCTCAAAATCCCAAAAAACAGTAGCCATCAACTTTCCAGCCGACTATGACACTTTGAATTTCTTTGGCGGTGGCGTACCCTTTTTATGCTCTTGCATGGACTCTTGTTTGGACTCAGGCTCAAAGTGATGAACCCAAGTTTCATCTCCGGTAACAATCCGCTCCAAAATCTGTGCAGGTTCGTCTCCACACAACTCCAAAAATTGTTTTGACGCATCGACGCGCTGTTGTTTCTGAAGCGGCGTGAACATTCTCGGTACCCATCTTGCATTGACTTTTGTCATACCCAGGTGGTCATGTAGGATTCACAAAATGGTGGTACCTGACGCTCCAACTAATGCAGATAACTGTTTTTTCTTCAAACGGGTGTCCTTCAGTACAATTTTTTCCACTTTTTCGACAATGTCTGATGTGGTGGCCTCAACTGGCCTTCCTGAGCGGGGGTCGTCTTCAATCGACTCCCGACCATGTTTAAAAAGACCATGCCACTTGTAAATCATCGATTTACTAGGGCACTGTTCCCCATAAACGGTTTGCATTTCATTCAAAATGGTCTGAGCGTTCTTTCCTTGCTTGATAAGGAATTTTATCACAGCACGGTGTTCAATTTTCTCCATAGTTTCAGTTTTCTTCCGCATTGACTTGTTTAGCAGGCGAATATTCGTAAACGAATGACGCAATAGGGCTGAAACTTAATTTATATACTAATGATGAGTCACCAATTAGTATGACACTAAACGAGCACCCCTTTCCCCACTTCATCCCCTCCATTCCACGAACTTTTGGACCTCCCCTCGTAATTCAGGACAATTATTGAACCTTTTAACCCTAAGGCCCTAAGCAAGTTCTCCCCCTCTTCCTGCGCTCGATACGATAGTTATGACGTTGCTTATGAGTCAAAACTATCGTGTAGGTTTTTTTTCCAGACATAAAATAAAATAGAGATAAAGATAGATGTCGAGGCCGGTAAATCAGCCATTAGGGTATATGCCTCGCCACATCATGATACGGTACATCGTGAAATGGCGGCAGATCATGATGTATCATGATCTGCCTGATTTTATAATTGGCCTGCGACATATAAATCAAGAAGCAGTGAAAAGGTTAAAAATGCACAAATAATTTAGTTGTGGGCAGTGGCAGTTTTTTCAGTTCCATGACAACTCAGAATCAAGCAATTTCAACACCTCTTTGAAAAGACATTAAGAGCTCGTTCACATTGAGCATATAAATATAAAAGATCATAGCACGCCACATATCGCTCTCCATACAATCCCTTTAGACCGTTCACACCTGAGCGCTTTATGCGCACATCAACCATAGACAATGCGCATCTTACGCCGTAACCGCTCCTGAGGCGATATGCCAACAGTTAAGCGCCCCCCACTCCGACAAAAACAGGAGAGGGGGTCATTTTAATTACGGAGCTGCCAAGACCGGTGGATGACAGATGTCAAGTTGATAGATTCAGTAAGAAAAATGCGCACTCCGTGGCCGCTCGCTAATTCAACTGACCCCCTCTCCTACCATAGGAAGAAATATTTGATCTGCACTGTGTGAACGGCACGAAACATAAGTGCTCGCGGTTCAACAGATACCTGCTAGCGGTTATATTACATGTCTGAATAACCCTTAAGTTAGAAAAAAAATAATTGAAACAGCCCATAACCTAACCTAATATATTTAATCGTTTTTTTATATATTTTTTTTTTATCACTTTTCAGATGTGTTAAAGCTGTAAGATTCTGAGTTGTCTGGTCACTGTTTTTTCATGCTGTAGTGCTAATATTGATTAAATCTAATCATTTATAAAAGGTTTTCAGGGGTGTAAAATCAACATAACCTGTTGCGGCAGTCAAAATCATTTTATTTTGTTGTCAATTTCAGCATTCTTTTTCTTATTGAACTGAAAAATATGATAAAAATAGTATGACAATGTTACCTAAAGCCTCGATTACATTGAGAGAGTTTACAAGCTACTAGCTGGGAAATTCACTATCTGTTAGTAAATTCGCTCAGTGTAATCGTATTACTAGCTAACAGATTGTGGACAATCTACGAAAAAAGGTGAAAGGTAGTCAACTTTACTCGCCACTCGCTCAAGATGGCGGCCCACGAACAGCTGATTTCGTAACTGTCAGAATTAGTTCTCGCGGGAGTCGTAATTCTCGCTACTGTCTAGCATGTGGCGCAAGCTGCAAGCTCAAGTTTTTTACAAAATGTTGACAGAATTGGTTCGCGCGGGGGTCGTTATTTTAGCTGCTACTGTCGCTACTGAGCGAGTAGACAGCTTTGTGTGTCATCATGACAATCTCACTCTCCGATTCACTCACTTTTAAACTTACGGCTAATGTAATCGAGGCTTAAGACTAAGTTGCAAAAGGCAAGCATTCTGTTAGGCAAGCTGTACACAAAGCTGGAATAATTATGCCAAAAATTTCTTTTACAGGTTTCATGGGTGGAATGGAGGAATTTGAAACGTCAAGAAAACAAAGTGCAATATCTACAATATATTATAAATTCTGCCTAGATAATTCGATTTATACACAGCATTTATTTCTTTAGTACATACATTACATATTATTTATGTATACTCAAATAAATTATTTGTATAAAAATATTTTTATTTTTAAATATCATATAAAAGAACAACACATCTGTAAATAAAAAATCCTTACTTCATAAATATATATTATTTGGTAACACTACAAATAAAACTATTTAACAATATGGTAAGAGGTACTTTGTAATGAAGTTAAATGCAATAACGTTGGTGCATTTTTTAACATCAATCGTCTCCGAACATGCCCTTCATCAATTTTTTTGAGTATTCGTAGACTACAAATAATACTGCGGTGGCGGGAATGGTTCGGACTAGAGTTGGCTTCAGACCGTTATACAATGCCAGAGGACCTAGAATTTAAAACAAAATTGAATTAATAAAATAATAATAGTATGTAGTGATAATTTCTTTACGATTAAGACTCGGACATAATAATGTGGAAATTTGAAATAATAAAGCCATTCGTACATGGAGATACTTATAAGTAACTCGAGTTTCGTGCGTGTAGCATATGCGCCGCTCGTGAGTACCCACCATACGACGTTACTACGGGTTGCACGCTACTGACAGTGCTGGTTTGTATTAAATCACGTTGCTATTTCGTAATAGACAAATGACAATCTTTATTATTCTTAAAAATGTTACACATTCTATTAATATAGATGGCGCCACTAACACATTTAACAATTTTGTTATAACAGTTTGCGCTACGCGAATTGCATTCAGAAATGACGGCCGAACATGATTTGAGTTTTAAATTTGTTCTGAAGGTGAGAAAATATCCGTATTTATGTAAGTTTAATTTACCGGAATAAGGAAGAAAGGATTTAGCAGAGAAGGTGTGAATTGAGGTTAAAAAAGTCAATTTGACATCATTTTCATGTAGTTCCTTGGCGGCGACGAATGCCCTACAATTATTATATATTTCTTTGTATGGATGAACTCAAAATCTTTTTTTTAGATTGTTTTTATGTTTATAAAGACAAAGAAGAACAATATTATTGTCCTCATCGCATATCATCATAACACCGCTGCACGTGAATATACGATCAAGTTTAGTGTAATTCGCATAGTAACGTATATGGAAACCAGCATTGAGTAGCATATCGGAGGCTACTTATGATTGCATCACAGTCACGTAACTTGTAAATATCTCCATGTATGAATGCTCTAACAACAACAAAAAAAGTAATGGAGCTGTATTTTTTATTGATACTTAATTTAAAGCTCAAAGCTAGAACAGTCACCATTTTAATGAATAACCTGGTGTTCAAATTCAGGGTGGCCACAAAAAACGGATTTCAAAATTCCCTGATAATTCCAGGTTTTCCAGGGCAGTTTCTACATTTTTCCCTGATATGTTTAATTTGATATAAGGGGATATCGTTCGTTAGATAAATAATAAAGGGAATTCCGTCATCTATAGCATTTATTATTTCTTTGCATCACAATAATCTATTAAAAACAAAATACAATTGTTACAAATTTATGATATTTCACCTGAAGACTTTTTTCAAGCTTTTGAGACGATAGAAAGAGATATATGTAATCATTAAAAAACTATCTAAAAATGGAATAAAAAGGAAAGGCATTGAAACAGTTCAAGGATTATTTAACTAATAGATATCAATTTGGGAGGCGGGAATGGGTACCGCCGCCCCGGGAACCTTTATTGGATAACCAACACCTCTGCCGTAGGTCACCCCAAGTGGTTCGCTACGTTTGGTGATTTAGCAGGGGTGCCCGGGTTCATGGGGTGAGGTTTGTCTTGGATGACCAGGATACACTGAACCCCAGATTCCTACCCACTCCTTAAACCCTTTTCCTTCCCAGAACTCTCCTCTCCTTCCTTTCCCTAAAAAAACCCCTCCATACAGCATCCCCAAAGATGACATAGGCCTTGAGGGAAATTATTTTCCTCAGGGCCTCCTGTGTGGAGCTATGTAAAAAAAAAAAAAAACCACAAAAGTGGGAGTGACAGGATTGCATTGGGAGTACCACAAAGGTCTGTTCTCGGATCTATTCTTTTTATAATGTACATTAATGATATGGTAAAAGTATGGCAGACGACGCATTGATATATAAAGCAGGAGAATATTATGAACTCATAATGAATCATTTAAATGAAGACCTCTGGCTTGCCATTGAAGTAAAATCATGTATTGGTTTCATAGTGCTTTCACACAAACGAAGTATTGAAATCCGTAAGTCTAAACTTAAACTTTACCTACATAATATATCAATACGGCTGAAGAAAAATAAACTAAAATAGAATGTAAACAAAACTAAATCTATGAACATTGGAAAACGAGTAACGCAAACAAAAAAAGATATATTGATAGACGGTGAAGTTTTGAAAAAAGTATTTGAAATTAAATATTTGGGAGTAATAATTGACTCCAAATTGACTTTCGCTCAAAATACAAAACCAATTATTAAAAAGATTGCCAAAAAAAATTCGCTGTTGGGAAGAATAAGAAGATTCCTCGACATAAAAGTCTCCAGTAAAAATGTGTACAACGCATTCATTGTACCACACATAAATTACTGTAGCAGCATTCTAGTCTTAGCCAACGACAGATTAATGAAACAAATGACAATTCTACAAAACAGAGCTATGAGAACTATATTGAAGAAAAATATGTACCCTTCAGTCAGGAAAATGTTGAAGGAGTTAAATATCTTGTCATTTAAACAAAGTATTTACTTCAATACTATATTGTTAATCTACAAAATAATCAATGGCCATACGTCTATTGAATTCCTAAGAAAAATTGATAAACTACAAAGCAACAACATGAGATGAGGAAAAGAAATGAACTAAGACTCCCCTTCAGGAAAAAAACACAGAGAAAAAGTCATTGATGTACGGAGCATTGAAGATATTTGGAGAATTACCAGAAGAAATAAAATTGGAAGAGAGCATAAAGGCATATAAAATTAAATTGCGAAGATATGTGATTGATTTGGTATAGATGTGTTATTTTAAGTGTAAGTATATAAGCATTTTATTAGGACGTAGATAACTATGTACCTATGTATGCAATAAAACAACTTTGGGATTTCACAAATCGCAAAATAACAAATTTAGTTTTATTTTTGGAATTCCCTGATATTCTAAAAAAATTTTGAAATTCCCTGACATTTCCCTGATAATTCCAGGTTCGGTAAAATTCTCTGATAATTCCAGGTTTTCCAGGTCCTGTGGCCACCCTGAAATTATACCATATACGGACAATTTTTTTTTTAATTTATAAGCGGGCCTATTAAATTTGCTCTCGTCAAAAAGTTAATGGTAAGATTTTATTTAGTTTGTTTACCTTCAGTTCTGCAGATTTTCAGGGTAATGGCTGTGAAGGATTCGTTGAGATTGGAAACCTGGATCCTGGACTTGACAACATCAGCGGGGAATATGACGGTCCAGAGAATCAGACCTCCGGCTGCACCGGCAATCATGGTTCGGACTAAACCGATGTCGTCCTTGCTTTGTCCGGGTTTTGCTAACAATGATCTTGCCCCTGTAATATTAAAACAATATGTTCATTCGTGATAATTTTATCGATATAAGTTTTTGGAAAGGAGTTTATGCATCAAATACAACATCAAGAAACTTCAATAAATAAAAAGATTTTTTTGTTAAAACCAATACACAGACCATCATACCATACTTGATAAAGTGACAATTTTATTTTTGTCTTCAACTAATCTAGTAGAAATAAATAGCCGAAGGCAAAATGAATATTTAAGGTCGACACTACAATTGAAGTGCTTCGTACCGTGCATAGGCAAGATTCTTCACCACTGCAATTGCAGGGCTCCGGTCCCTAGGGGTTAACCACTGGGATGTCGAGCTCCCGCCAAAAACAATGCAAAATGGCATTTTTCCGGTATGCTATATGAGTCATATAATTCAAAACTCGCCTAAAAAAGACTAATCTAAAATTGAGTTTCAAAACCTCCTTTATCACAACCAAAAACCATGTTAAAACTGCGAGCGAGAAACAAAACCCACTATATCATTCAAGAAGTTACTATCAAAACCCGCTATATCGGAATTCAACCAATCACGAGCAGTTATTTTGCCAAGATGGCGGGTGTAGAGCCCCTTAGGTCAGTTGAGTTTCAAAAGCCTCTATATTCCATATAAATCACAAAGTGAGTATCAAAATCCGCTATATCCATTTTATTTATCCAAATTAGTTAACTATTTCTAGACATATATTGAAAAATAAACTCGTTTTGAATGTATATTCAAAAAGAGAAAATGTATATTCCAATTCATTATATAAAAAAATAAAATGCAATTTTGGTAAATTTTTGAGATCGCTGGCAATGGTTAATACCATAGACATCCAAATGGATAGACAAGCAGTTACAGATGAGGGGTAAAACCAAACTATGGAGAGCAAGAGGGGAAAGATGACTGTCATTCGTTGAACAATCAATCTGACAGTATATAGGCATCTCGCATTACAATATCACCATTTAGTTCTTAAAAGCAAAATCTGCTTTGAATGAATAGACCTTTTTACATGGGAGCGCGAATTGCTTGCCACGTTCAAAACTTATTTGCTAAGGCCAAATGCTCGCTCCAAAAAGACTCGCGCCAATACACATATCAATATTTTCTTGCCGTGTTTAGTTAAAACACTTTTACAAATGTTTCATAATTTACTTACCCCTGTAACCAGCGACGAGCACATTGGAGTACCGCCCACATTTGCTATGTGCATATTGATACGTAGATATATTGTATAGCACAAGCTGCCGTTATTTCGTTAAATGTATGGATGTCAGCTTCTCGCTGTTCACGGCAAGAATGATGACGTCACACATTTTAGATTCAAGCGAGGCTATATCCCCTCCCCATGGAGCGAGCCGGTTCCAAGGAGGAGCTACAGCCGGCGCCATGTGGAGGGGGAAATAATACGTTTTTATCACTTAGGGCAGGTCCAGATATATTCATATGTCCGTGGTTAATACGCACTTTTTTTGAAAAAATCTTTTGATTCACCTTAATTACATTAAAAGACAACTATTTGCATTGGGGGAAGTGGAAAATATTTCATTCTAAATTTCGATTACGTAAAATTAAAATTAGCTTTCATTCTGTGAAACGAGACCGTCCATTTTCAAACATTATTTTCAAATGTCATTTTGTTATGTTGGTATTCTTGTTACTATACGAAAAGATGCTAGAGCAAAGCGTAGCAGACTTCATGGGAATTCTAGGTTTGTGTAACATGGTTTGTGATACAAAAGAAAGTGCCCCTTTATAACGCCTACTCGCGTCAAAGCAAGAAAAACATCCCAGTTTTCAAGTAGTTTAGCGGCTATGCTAGGTTTGTGTAACATGGTTTGTGATTCAAAAGTGCCCCGTACCTTCAAAATCTTCTAGCTGTTCGTTATACATTCAAGTGTATCAGGAATACCAACATACCAAAGTGACAGCGAATGAGCTAATGGCGTACAATCTCACAAGACGAAAGCTAATTTTAATTTTACGTAATCGAAATTTAGAATGAAATATTTTCCACTTCCCCCAATGCAAATAGTTGCCTTTTATTGTAATTAAGGTGAATCAAAAGTTTTTTTTTTTAAAAGTGCATATTAACCGTTGCCAGCGATCTCCAAAAATTAATGCAATTTTTTATTTATTTTTTTTTTTTTTTACATGAATACCGCACAAGAGTCCCAACTGCTCCCGTCTGGAGCCAGTGGGACTATGGCATCCCCAATTGGGGTATGTTGTGAGGCTGAAGGTAGTGGGGAGGGGAAGGAGATAGGGAAGAGGAAGGTGGGGAAGTACCTAGCTATTCAGATCTGGTTACCGAACAAGGCTAATGCCATTTCAAGCAACATTTTAATTCTGAATGGTGGTCTTACACCAGGGCGATACTGAGAGTATCTTCCACTCTGGAACGTGTCGCAAATATACTATATATTATTTTAAATGAATAAATATTTATTATAAATTTATTATAAATATATATATATATGTTTACAATAGAAATGTGACAGTTTTTTGCGGTTTTCTCCAAATCAGTGAAAGTTGATATAGCGGATGTAGAAATTGAACGACTCATATGATAGTAATATTATAATTACTTACTGTTTAGCAAAATGATGTTTTTTTAAATTATGTAAGTATACCATTTTGCCTGATAATGTTTTTCAAAATTTTACATTTATAGCATAAGCAGTTTCCCTAGAATAGCTTCAGAGAAATGATCTTTTTTATTCCTCATTTTATAAATATACCTAGATCTCCAAAGATATTTTTATGGTTTTATAATATTTTCATAAGCTAAATAAGAGTCCTTCACAATTAATCTAAATAAAAAAGCAATATGACAAACAAACACAAGAAGTCCTTTTCACTATTGCAATGCACTTTGAACAGATAAAATAAATATATTTGCAAGTGATGAAATAACAAGCTAGAACAATATTAAGTTAATATGTTATTTCCTTGTCAAGCGAATAAAATATATATTAAATGAAAGAACACACTTTGTAAAACACCACTTTTTATTATAATTGATATTTAAAAGCCAACCAGGTTTCGCTCGATCTCGAGCTTCATCAGGGCTATTATAACAACTAAAGTTAATTATCTACAGACATACATATATAAAAGACATTAACAGGATGAGTGAAAGAGCTAGCAATATTATAGGCAACACCCTATTGAAATACAAAATAAAAAATTTAAAAAATTTAAAAATTTAAAAAATTCCCTCCGGAAATAAAACCCGCCTTTTACACCAATAACAACTTAGGTAAATATTTAATTAACACTAAAGATATTGATGATAAATTTAGCCACTCTGGCGTATATAAACTAAGTTGTAATGATTGCTCTGCATTTTACATTGGAAAAACGGCCCGAAATGTAAACATAAGAATTAAAGAACATCTAAGATGTTTAAATAGTAATGCTTTTTCAGAATTTGCAAACCATCTACTAGAAACTAACCACTCATTCGATAAAACCTCCGGGACTAAAATATTACATAAAAATGGAATCGGAATTAGGTTAAACAATCTAGAAGCCCTCGAAATAAAAAAAGCCGTTAATAATAAATCAAATATTATTAATAACCAAATCAATTTATCTGATAGTCCCATTTTTAATTTAT
Source organism: Limnephilus marmoratus (assembly GCA_917880885.1). Lineage (NCBI taxonomy): Eukaryota > Metazoa > Arthropoda > Insecta > Trichoptera > Limnephilidae > Limnephilus > Limnephilus marmoratus. The sequence goes on from OU862911.1 coordinate 5,342,740, forward strand.
TCCGCTAAACTCTTCTTAAACAACTCCTTCCCTCTCCCTCCCCCCCTTTACTTACTCATCCTGTAATTATTGTTGTCTCCCTCTTGTCAATTTGCTTCACTTTCTGGCACCAATAGGGTGTTGCCTATAATATTGCTAGCTCTTTCACTCATCCTGTTAATGTCTTTTATATATGTATGTCTGTAGATAATTAACTTTAGTTGTTATAATAGCCCTGATGAAGCTCGAGATCGAGCGAAACCTGGTTGGCTTTTAAATATCAATTATAATAAAAAGTGGTGTTTTACAAAGTGTGTTCTTTCATTTAATATATAATGTCACACCACAAAGTGTTTGCTTCCTTCGATAAAAAGAATAAAATATATTTTAGTATGCTAGGAGCATTTTTTAAGGTTCAGAATACAATCTAGTCGAGTGTGATTGAGCTACTAACATATCCGCAACGGGTATGCCGGACTTCAAGCAGTCAATTATGAATTCTTCTAATAAATTGTTCATGCCCCTTCTAGAATTTTTCAAATTATAGCTTAGAATCAGTAATCAAATGTCCAAAAAAGTAACCAGTAAATTTTGTCAACTTTTCTGTGTTTAACCGTTTCCACTCTAAGCCTTTTTTTGTTTTTATTCCAACAGCTCCATGCCAAAATAGCGTTTTTTTTAGTTTAACTTTTTTTTCAAAATAAAATTGATATTGCTTCAGCCGTAAAAATAATTGAAAATATTGTAGAGACGAAGGATTCTGGAATATTCTTTCAATAGTGATTCAAAATTTTAGTAAAAAAGTTCCTCCTATTTTAAAATTATCCAAAAAGAAATATTACACCATGTCGAGTGCTGAGGCCTCTGTGGATTTCCTTCATTGTGGGCCTGAACGAGGAACCAAGAGAAGAAGCCGTGGAGATTGTTATGTTAAGATCTCTATGATACAATATTGTCTATGGGAGATCCGGAAATGGGATCACCCACTTTGTACTCTCTGTTCAAGATGTCAACAAGTATTCCAAATAAATGTTATCTCAACTAATAAATCTTTTAATGTTAATACCTAACATTATAATATGGTGTCAGAAGTTAAAAAACATCAAAGTCTCAAGTGTAAAGTGTATTATAAAATAATACGTTACGTGAAATTATAAAGGATTGAAAAGATTTTAAGTGATTAAAATAAAATTAAAAATGGCGAGTGTAAACGCCTGTCCGCCAATGAGTTTCGATGGTAATCTATCACACAACTGGTCGAAGTGGATCTTAAAATTTGAATTATTTTTGCAAGCATGCAATCAAGATACCGCTACAGATTCCAAAAAGGTTGCTCTACTTTTATTTTCAATGGGCGAGAATGCTATCGAAATTTTCAACACATGGACCGATATCGATATCAAGACAGCAAAATACACCGTGGTTATTAAAAAGTTTGAGGATTATTTTACCCCGAAAAAACATAAAACAATGGAAAGATATAAATTTTTCACAAGAAGACAAAGAGAAGATGAAAATTTTCAAGATTTTTTATTGTCACTTCGTAAATACATTGCGTCATGCGAATTTGGAAATATGAATGACGATATTTTAAAAGATATTTTTATCATAAATATGCACAAAAAACACTTCAGAATTCGAGAAAATCTATTACAACAATCCGATATTGACACTGACAAAGCATTCAATATTGCTCAAAATATGTTGTTGTCAAATGAAGCTGTAACAGAACTTCAAAAAGAATTTCATTCTACTAGTGAAATACATAATATTCACAGTCGTCGGGATACATTGAGGAATACGTCAAGAAACCAAAGAAGTCCATCAAGGAATCGATTTGGAAGTCAGTCAAACCAGTACACAAGTCATAATCCAGTCGAAAAGGAAAGGTCATTTCAATTCTCACAGAGAAGTCATTCAAAAAATCAATCATGTAAACGATGCGGAGAGATTCATCGCACCAGATGTCCGGCAATGAGAGTTAAGTGCTACAAATGTCATTCTTTTGGTCATTTTTCTAAAATGTGCTACAGTAAAAATATTAATTCTAAAAATAATGTAGGAATGTTATTTTCTAATAATAATAGTGATTTAGATTTTAATATTGGTACAATCAATTTAGATTTAAACTCAGATAAATATTGTCAAAATAATTCAGTACATAAGAATGGTCAACTAATTTTAAATAATAATACTCAGAAAATCTGTCATAACAATTCAAATGTAAACAAACAAAGTTATGATTGTTACATGTCTAATTTAAATATTCCAGTCAATGATTTTAAAATCAAGTCAGAGTCTAACAATGTGAATGAGGAATTATTTATAAGTCATATTAATATCCAAAATGTTAATAATTTGCATAATACAAATTGGATAATTGAAATAACAATTAATAATTGTAAAATAAATGCCATAATCGACACAGGAGCGATGGCAAATATGATTTCGTTAGAAAATTTTAATAAATTAAAAATACCTAAGTCATTACTAAGAAACACAAATGCTAAAGTGACAGCATTTGGAGGATTCAATGTACCTATAATTGGAGAATGTAATTTAAAATGTTATTACAATGAAAACAGAAGTCAAATAATAACATTTATAGTATGTAAATTTAAATGTCAAACAATAATTGGTTTAAAGATGTGTGAAAAAATGAATTTAATTCAAAAAATTTATCAAAATTCTTTTGTGAACTATAAAAATACTGAAAATTTATTAAGGCAATATAACGATGTGTTTCAGGGTCTTGGATGTATACCGTACACATGTCATCTGTCAGTGGATCCGAACGTAATTCCAACAATAGATGCTCAACGCAGAGTTCCTTTCAAACTAATGGACCGACTAAAAGAGGAACTAGATGGAATGGTAAAACAAAACGTTATAGAAAAAATTACAAAACCTACAAAATGGGTGAGTTCGTTAGTCATCGTAGAGAAGCATGATGGTAAATTGAGGTTATGTTTAGATCCCAAAAATTTAAATAAGGCATTACAAAGGTCACACTATCCATTACCAACATTTGAGGAAATTAGATATAGAGTTCATGGAGCAAAAATTTTTTCTCATCTAGACGCAACATCAGGATATTGGTCAATTCCGTTAGATGAAGAAAGTGCAGAATTATGTACATTCAATAGCCCATTCGGGAGATATTGTTTCAAACGTTTACCTTTTGGTATTAAAAATTCTTCAGAAATATTTACTAGAGTAATGAAAGAATTATTTGAAAATATTGAAGGAGTAACAATATTTATTGATGATATTTTAGTTTTTGGAAAAGATCAAGAGAGTCACGATAAATCTTTAAAACAAGTGTTAGATAAGGCACGGGAAAATAATTTAAAATTTAACATGAGCAAATGTAAATTTAACGTCAAAGAAATTAAATTTCTAGGTCATATATTTTGTGATGAAGGAATAAAAGCTGATTATTCACAAATTAGTGCTATTAGGGAAATGAAGTCACCTAAAGATAAAAAAGAATTACAAAGATTTTTAGGAATGATTAACTATTTAAGTCCATTCATCAAAAATATGTCAGAAAAAACTAATGTATTAAGACAATTATTAAAGAAAAATGTAGAATTTTTGTGGGATGAAAATTACGAAAAGTCGTTCAATGAATTAAAAAATACAATTAGTTCAGAACCAATTTTGACACATTACGATAAAAATAAACCGATTACATTATCTGTTGACTCATCAAAATCAGCAGTAGGTATGGTCATTATGCAAAACAAAAGACCAATAGCATATTCTTCAAAAACACTCACACCAGCACAGACTAGATATGCACAAATTGAAAAAGAATTATACGCTATAGTTTGTGGTTGTTATAAATTTAATCAATATTTATATGGTCAAACCGTATATGTGCAAACTGATCATAAACCCTTAATTACTTTATTTCAAAAATCGTTATATGACATACCAGCCAGATTGCAAAGAATGATGCTAGATTTACAAAAATATGATCTCATTGTAGAATATATTCCGGGAAAAAATTTGTACATTGCAGATACATTATCAAGGTCGGCATTGCCAAACACAGAAACATTAACTTTTGAAAGCGATATTAATTTACATGTTAACACTATAGTTAATAACATGGCAGTAACACCACAAAAATTAGAAGAAATTAAAAAAGCAACTAGGGAGGACACAGCTTTACAAATTCTAATAAAGTACTACATTGAAGGTTGGCCGACATCCAAAAATAAAGTTAATTCTTTAGTTAAACAATATTGGAATATACAATCAGAAATAAATGTTTGTAACGATTTAGTTTTTAAAGGTCATTCTTTGATAATTCCTACAGTTATGATACCAGAAATATTAAAGAAAATGCATGAAGGGCATCAAGGGATTATAAAAACAAAGAAATTGGTAAGAGATTTTCTATATTGGTCAAATATGAATTCAGATATTAAAAATATGATTGAACAATGTCAAACATGTCTAAAATTTAAACCTTCTAATCAACCCGAGTCACTTATATCACACCCAATATCAAACTACCCTTGGGAACGTATTGGTGTAGATATTTTAACATTTAATAATACTTATTATTTAGTAGTAGTTGATTATTACTCAAAGTATATAGAAATTGCAAATATGAATAAGCATTACACAGCAGATGTAGTAGTAAAAAATTTAAAATCAATTTGCAGTCGACATGGAATACCATTAGAATTAGTCAGTGATGGAGGTCCACCATTCAATTCAGTTGCATTTAAATCATTTACGTATGAATGGGATATTTATCATATAACAACAAGTCCGTATCATTCTCAGTCAAACGGACAAGTTGAAAGTGCAGTCAAAATCGTAAAAAATATTTTAAGAAAATGTCAAGAAGATAAAACCGATCCATATTTGTCATTATTACATTATCGTACGACGCCAAAAGAGAATTTACCTTCTCCGTCACAATTATTAATGTCAAGACAACTTCGTTGTAACTTACCGTCTACTAAAAGACAATTAAAACCAAAAGTAGTCAAATTTAAAGAATATAAAAAAGAAGCAGAAAATCGTCAAAATAAAATGAAAAAATATGCCGATAGAGGTAGTCAGAATTTAAAACCATTAAAAATTGGGGATAAAGTAGTTTTTAAAAGAAAACCAGAAAGTCATTGGGAGCCAGCAATAGTAAAGGAGTTGTGGAATAAAAGTCCAAGGTCATACATAATTGAAACTTCAAATGGAAATAGATATAGAAGAAATAGAATTCATTTAAGATATGATAAGTCAAATGAAAATAATAATTATAATAGTCAAGAAAAAAGTCAACAAGACAGTCAATCATCAGAAGTAATAAATAAAAGTCAGAATACTAGTCAAATGTATTTTCCAAGTTTAGATTTTGCGGTTCCATCTACCTCAAGTCAAGTCATTACTAGATCAGGAAGAGTTGTGAAGATTCCTGACAGATACATGTAAAACTAATTAAAGATATTTACATAAAATACAAACATATTATATGTTTTAAATGTGTTTATATAAAAGCATAGTCTTAAGAAAAAATATGTTTTGTTTTGTTTATATAATTTATTGCAAATGTATAATGTATATGCATTGTCTAATGAAGAAGACTGTTTTTAGTTTGTTAAAAAACATTAAATATGTATTTAAGTTTTCATTATAATTTTTGTTAAAAATGTCATAATTTAGTAGTAAGTAAAAATGTCGAAAAATATTTAGAGACATGAGATGAAAATTCAAATTTATTATGTTAATTAAAAAATAAAAAATTATTTTTTTTTATAAAAAAAGGGAGATGTTATGTTAAGATCTCTATGATACAATATTGTCTATGGGAGATCCGGAAATGGGATCACCCACTTTGTACTCTCTGTTCAAGATGTCAACAAGTATTCCAAATAAATGTTATCTCAACTAATAAATCTTTTAATGTTAATAATTAACATTATAATAGAGATAAGAGCTGAGGCCACCTCCATGAACTCTTCCCATGTGGGGCCTTCAGGGAACCATGTAGAAGTGAAGAGGAGAAATGAGACCATTTCTGTGAACTCTTCCCTTGTGGGGCCTTTAGGGAACCAAGGAGGAGTGAAGAGGAGAGATGAAGTCCTCTTTCCTCCTGAGGGCCTCGGGGAACCAAGGTGGGGTGGACTCTTCCCTTGTGGGACTTTGGGGAACCAAAGGGAGGTGAACTTTCGGTCGTGGAGCCTTCGGGGAACTAAGGAGTGGAGGAGAGAGATGAAGCCCTCTTCCCTCGTAGGGCCTTCAGGGAACCAAGGATAAGTGAAGAGGGGAAATGAAACCTGAGAAGACACATTGTCGAATCTGAAGATCTAGCTTAATTTCCAATGACAACTCCGGTGAACTTTATTAAAGGGACTGGGTTGTTGTTAAAGGATTGAGGTAAAATGGGAGATGGCAAAATGGGCCTATGGCCTAAGTGCTAACGGGAACTAATCATAAACCGTCTCCACAAAGAATAAAAAAATAAAAATGTCACTGGACATTGGAGTGGAAAGGATTAATCGAGACCTGTTGATTTGACAAAGCCTCTGTCTCTCGGCATCCCTTGCTTCAGTATCTCCTTGCAACACTGTTCAGTATCTCCTTGAATCTCTTTTCTTCAATTTTGTTCAGTCAACCAACTGGGCATTTTCTATATAGGATTGCAAATAGAATTCTGTAAGCCATTCTGCAAGCCATTTCAGTAAAGAGTCAAAAACTTCTTAAACAGCGGAGGTTCTCACTCGATCCCATAATATTTATAGCTTAAAATTACGTTATCTTAAAACGTAAAATGTAAGTCGGTAAGATAACAAAATTAGGTCATGATTTTGGTCACTACTGAAAAGTCAAAGGTATGAAAGATCAACCCATGCAAACAAAAATTATGTTGACGGTAGAACTTATTAACTAAGAATGCGAAACTCTTTTTACAACATGCATTTTTGACAACCTCCGTGGTCGAGGGGTAAGGCTCTAAAAGTAAGAATCCGGAAGTTGTGGGTTTAAATCCCGGCGAGTGAATTTTATTTAATTAATTTGCCATCTTTGGTGGCCAGAACTGAATAGCCAGGTACCCCATCCCTTCCTCTCTCTACTACCTCCAGCCACACAACATACCCCGATTAGGGATGCCATAGTCTCACTAGCTCCAGACAGTTCTGAGTTCTGGGAACTTTAGGAACAGGCATTAGGTATATTTACCTTCATATCCTCCAAAGAAGAAGAAGTATCCCGGCATCTCCCTCATAAATGTGGAGGTGAGACCTTTGAACATTCCCCGCACTCCTCGCTCCCTCAGGATCTGCTGCGTCAGCTGGATGGGACCTATACGCACCTGGAATATAAATTAATGATTATCGGTAAGCTTAAATGGATTACTTTTAACCTAAGAGCTTTGCGTCTATTACACCAAAAGGTTCGGAACTCGGATAATGAAATATGATAACAAAATTAAAAAATACTTTATGTACGGACTTGGAAGGGTCATTCAACTATGTAATAAAATAAATTAATCTTGCGCAAATGTAATCAATATGAAAATAAACATTAAACAGGCGACTACTGCAAGTAAATCTCTTAATCTCTTTGATTTGTTCAGGGGGCATACATTAATTACTCAAAAGGGGGGGAGGGTCCAGCAAAATCTCACGTTACTTGAAAAAAATATACGAAGTGGCCCAAATTTATCTCACAAAAAACTGCTCACGTAATGTATGTATGTATGCCCCCTCACGGCTATAGCTTGAAATTTGCAGTTGATTTAACTCTAATTTAAGGCTAATTTGTTCGCTTTTGGGAAAAAATCATTTAGGTCCCAAAGAAATCATTGTGCCTCCTTACTGACATAGTAATTTAATTATTTTACCATGAAAAGACAGAAAAGTGAGGTGATAATAATGTTAATAATGCATTTGTCTAATAAAATATGTGTGTGTTTAAAACATCAGTAATTTTAGTTAGAAAAAAACGTAAGGCGAACCATTTTTAAAACTTTTTTATATTTGCGTTCAAAATCATAATATTTCAAAAATTAAAAGTTTATTTCTGATAGTACAATTTGAAAGCTTATTTCATCACCTTTCAAAAACGGTTTTTAGTTTTCGGATATGTTCAGAAATATTCCATTTATATGGGTTTTATTGCAAAGTGGAAGTAATCTGACTAACTAAATATGCTCAAGGCCTGAAAGGTTAACTCTTGGTGTGTCGATGCAAAATTTTCGCCAAGCGTCATCTGATTCTATTTTCATCATAACTTACCTGTTTTTTGCAAAATTATGTTATCGTAAATTATACTCTCTTACCAGATAATGTATTTTTATATTTATAAAATAATACATAATCTACCTTATGTTGTTTCCCCAGAATAGCTAGTTATATTCAGAGAAATTATGTTTTAAACTTATTCATTTGGATAGGCTGGCTTAAGAAGATAAAAATTATATAAAGTTTATTGTTTTCTACAAATATTTTGTACAGGGTTGTTAAGGGACGTACTTGACTTACTTTAATCAGTGATTCCTGACATTATTTGAAATAAAAAATGTAGAAACTTTGGTCTTCGGAGACTTTTTTTTAAAAACTTAAAACATAAAAAATCAGTAGGTATTGGACAGTTAGGCTACGTCCGCATAGGCAGGCGGCTTGCTTAGCGCCTAGAGCCTAGATAGGTAGTAGATAGCCGATGGATAGCCGCTTAGCGTGTATCCAGGTAAACCAACGTGTTGGTTTTTTGCCACTAGGCTCTAGGCGCTAAGCCAGCCACCTGCCTGTGCGTTCGTAGCCTTAGGGTTGGGGTGAGGGGTTAGGCGGTTACTCGGCTGAGTGACATGTGGAAGAAAAAAAAGTTTGCTTTGGAAAAAAAAATAGAAAAAAAAACCTAAAATTAGTCACCGGAAACCAAAATTTCATTAACATTTTTTACTCCAAATAATGTCAGAAATCACTGTTTAAAGTAAGTCAAGTACGTTCCTTAACACCCAGTATAATGCAGCTGATAAATACATATGTAAAAAGACAGTAAATTATATAAAAAATACCAAGTATCTTGTGAGCATTTTTCATAAGTAAAACCAAAAAAAATCTGACCTTTAGATAACATTTCGATTAATAAACTTAAAAGTAGGGATATTGACATAACTATGCTTATATTTCGTCAGTAGCAGATAAAGTTTGGGTATACATATTCTTTTAATTCGTTTTTTCAGGAAAATGAATGGAGTGCTTGTGATAATAGCTTGTTGTCTTGCAAATAATGAAATCCCCCTTACGTCACTGGTGTTTTGTTATCAGAGCCAACCATCACTCAAATACATAATGAGTGGTGCCCTTGGAATAGCATATTTTTAATTACAAACAGAATGAAACACTCTAACCAATAGTGTTTATCGTTCCTGCATTATATTGGCTTCTCTTATTTTAGGATCAAGGCAGAAAATACACACATTTACTAAGGCAAAGTTTGATACTCATAAGAATTCATCATAAAAGATTGGGAGGCTAAATGTTTATGCCTCATATACAAAGAAGTTTTTAGGAGGAATACACAAGTCAAAAATTTGTATATTCTTAGTGTGCCTTATATCACCGCAAATATAGGTAATGGACACAAAAATCGCTTGGCAAACAGAGCCTAGAAACGGTTGATTTGAGCACAAAAGTGATTTTTATTAATTTTATGAATAATTTTATACAAATGAAAAAAAAAGTTAATCAATGGAAACTGTCCCAGATATTTTGTGAATAATTTTATACAGATGAAAAAAAGTTAATCAACGAAAATTATCACCTAATTATATTAATACTCTTTGATATTTTGTGAATAATTTTATATGAATGAAAAAAAAAATCGAGTGCAGTTCACACGTGGTTGAAGGAAACCTTCGCCCACACATTCTCAAGCAATAGGAACCTTGAAAAGGGAGGTCATAATCAGAGTGGCCAATGAGCGAAGTTTGAAGCTTCGTAGGTACTGTAATGTGTCATTTTCGTTTCATATCTCAACCAATAGGAGTCTTGAAAAGTGAGGTCATAATCAAAGCGGCCAATGAGCACAGTCTGAAGCTTCGTAGGTACTGTAATGCGTCATTACCATTTCATCCAAATTTCAAATCACAATGGGGCTAAAGAAGTTTCACTTCAAAAGTTAATCGAGAGAAACTGTCTCAGATATTTAGTGAATAATTTTATATGAATGAAAAAAAAATTAATCTAGGGAAACTGTCACAGATATGTTGTGAATAATTTAATCTGAATCAAAAAAAAGTTAATCAAGGGAAACTATCACAGATATTTTTTTTATTTTTATTTTTTTTTTTTTGCAGAAACAAACAGTACATTATTACATAATGGGAAATATTTACAAAGTTATAGAATTAATACAATAATTGGTACCAATGACATGTCGCTGTTATATACTTAAATTTTTATGTGATAAATAATACATTTTACCTAAATTTAGTTAGTAACTTATTGAAGGAGAGGGGTGTGGGAGAGTGTTTGTATGTGTGTAAATGAGGGTGTGAGGGTGTGAGTTGGTATGCACCTTTATTCGAGGACCTTCACAGGCCTTTAGACCCAGAATCCGAGGACTCACGAATCCGAGGACGTCCTCGGATTCGAAATGCGAAAAACTGAATATGTACCTATAATCTATGCGTTCTGATTGGTCAACTGTCGAAATTTTGGGCCAATCGGAGAGAGTCCTCATTTTCGTGGTGAAAAATATCGTGTTTAATTTGGCTAGTGTTTCATTAGTACGGGTATGTGACCACCAGGGCGGCGCCGCTAATGCTGGAAATCACACACAGACCCTAAACCGAGGACTCTCTCAAAGTCCTCGGTTTCATGTTAAAAGGTGCCGATCACCGGAATGTGAACACCAGGAGGCGCTGCAAGCTCGAGTGTCAAGAAATCTCACCTACGCCCTAAACCGAGGACCCGTCGGCGTCGTTCGAAATTCCTACGTGCATGTGAATATAATAAGTTATTAAGATTGTGCCGACAAGGAATTCAGTTTTTGACAGCTGAAACAAAATTCAATATTGCGTTTAGTTCGCATTGTGAACTATGTTCTGTAATACTGTTTAATTCGCTGTACGGTATTGTAATATTTAATAAGTAATTAGGACACCTGCTAAAGTATTTGATTAATCCGCGTCATATATTCTTATTTCACTCCATTCTTCGTTAATCCGCTCTATTACCCTATTACCTACACCTCACAAAAACGCCTCTGTCTGAATAGGCCACTAGCATAACATTTTAAAAAAAAAATCCGGATTAGGCAAATATTCTAAGACATTCTGTATTTTTTTTTAATCGTATTTTTGAAACCCAGGGGATTTTTTGAAAATTTCAATCCGATAAATCAGACCATTTTTTATAAACCTGAAAGACGGGACATAATATTTTTATAGGTGTGAAAAAACGATAATTACATAGCCGAAAATCATTTAAAAAAAAAGAACGTTTTCCACACGAATGGCTCAGGAGAATAACGAGGCATACCAAAAATATTACATCTCATAAATATTTTTTTCCTTGATCCATCTTATTGGTCATAAATCATTATAACGTACAGCGTCTATATTACTAAATTCAATGTAATATACTTGTAAATTATAATAATAATAAGAATATTATAAAATTTTATTTTGTTAAAATCAGCACCATAATCATTATACCTCTAAAACACGTACCGACATCATCTTCACGTTCTGAAGAGAACCCCGTACATCATTAAATGTATGGGGTTCTCTTCAGAACCCAAAGTGCCCAGAACCCAAGTGAAACCAAATGATAAGTTCGCAGAGAATAAACAATAAATCTAGTGAACGAATTCAAAAATTCGCCTGAAATCAAAGTGGTGCCATATAAAAAAATAAATCAGTGTGGAATTTTCCAAAATTAATAGGAACATTTTCGGAGATGGGACATTTTCATGTAGTGACGTCACGAGCCCAAATAATGGATTTATTTATTTAAAAATAAAAATAAACTGTACACTTCTAAACAATTTTACTAACATTTTCTTAATCTTAGTAAAAAGATCTATCCACATGATTTTTTCCAAGTCGTTATGAAATCCATGCAAGTGGCCTATTAAGGACAAGGGAAGAATATCGCCACCTGGATGGGTGATGTTGTCAAGCGGGTTAAGGAGGAGCTGTAGGAAGGGTTTTATTAATGCGGATCTTGGAGTCGGAAAAAATTACCAAACGTTTCGTAACATTATCATCAAATAAAACATACAAAATCTTTAAAAAAAAATTATGTTTTTTAGGTAGTCTGACAAAAAAATTAAGACAACAAAGTCGTTTATAATTAAAATTATTGAACCAATATTCTTTCCTTCCAGGCATGATGAAATTTAAATTGCTGTAAATATTTAATGGTTGGAGATTTATGTACATATATATATATATATACATATTCTAAAAGGGAATTAAATTCTTTACAACTTCTTTCAAGTGAATTTCTATGTGTGATGAATATTTTAGACGAAGTAACGTTTGATGAAAAATGTGTAGTAAAATGATTTTTTCGAAAATATCCACATTTGTGGAGCGTGTAACTCAAAATCGGCTGGGATTTAGAAAATTACATATAGAATAAAATTTGTAGAGAATTTTATAAGCTTATTTCCTCTGCGACGCACCGTTTTTGAGATACAAGCGGAAACCCGAAAATTGGGACCCCCCCCCCTCCCCCTCCCTAGCTCACCACCTAGACGTCAGGACTTTTAGTATGTTCACACCCTACGCACCCTAAACAAGTTTCTGAAGGAATCGCTTAGGTCCCTGCTCACGCACTCTACACCTCCTTCCTTGACTGGACTAACAATCATAAGTTCTTTATAATATAATACAATAATATCGCACGTAATACCCGTTGACTAATGATTGCATTTTGCGAGAGACATATTATGGTATCTTGTTCAAACCCTAAGTGAGAATACTATTTCGCTGGAGACGTGTCGTCGGAACAGTTCGGATGTTTTCGGTACTTTCCGTATTACGACCGCTGATTACTAGCCGATCTGCTGTTGCACCGGGCGCGCAGGTGGAGGGGTGCACTGCCTGTCGGGTGTCAGCCGTAATGATCTCTTACCAAATTCATATATTTAGATAGGCAATTCAATTTTATTTTGAACCTTTTTTAAAGTTTTGTGCAAATTTATATTTTAAATAAAATATTTAGGAATACGATGAGGCATATAATTTTGTTGCCTGTTCACCGCAACGTTAGGACGAGCCGCGCCTGCTTCCAAGATACGTGTAAGAAATTCGTTCCACACTATTTCGAGGACCCAAGACTTCCAAAAACTACAGACCACTAAAACGAGGACCTTCCGAGATCCGTGTATTTTACGTATGTGTAATCCTGAATACGTGGACAGGCCTCGGATATGGGAAGTCCTCAGTTACCGGGTGTGTATTCCGGTTTTTTGAGGACCGTTTTCTAGGTGCTTACCGGGTGTATGATGAAACCGAATAGACAGCAACGATCACGATTAACTTGAGTATATGTATAAGTGTAGAATACTTGTCTACTTTATATAATATAACAGGACCTCGAATTCGGGTAGCCAGTTGAAGTCCTCGAAATCGGGATTGGACAAACAAGGGTGTGTGGATGTGTGTGTTATGTGTGCGAGTTCAGTGTGCTAAAAATGTTTTTCTTAAATAGAGGGAGGGAATCAAAAAATATATCTGTATTTGTGGTTTTTTGAATAGAGTTGAAACTTTGAAGGATGCGGGAAATGGGGGAGTTGGCTGCAGCGTTCGTATTATTACTGGTTGTGTAAAAAAGGTTGGCGTGGCGAGTTCTTTTAGATGGGATGTTAAAATTTATTTGGGATAGAAGTTCTGGGCAGTCTATTTCGTTATGTATAATTTTATGGAGAAATGTCATGTCAGCTACCGTTCGCCTGGATTTCAGGGATTGGAGAGTGCAGATGTAATTATTGTTGTATTTATAACCGAGATACTTAATAAATTTATTTTGTATGCGCTCTATGTTGTTGACGTATTGGGTGTATTTGGGATTCCAGACAGGCGATGCAAATTCCAGTGGACTTCTGACTAGTGAGGAGTAAAGCATTACTAGAGTATGTGGATTTCTAAATAATTTACTCAGACGTAGTATAAAACCCAACATTTTGTAAGATCTATCAGTGATTGAATCAATATGCGTTTTAAATATAAGTTTACTATCTAAATAGACTCCAAGGTCCTTACATTCATTTTTTGAGATCACGGGTTCATCGCAGAGTGAATATGAGAAGTTAATTTGATGCTTGTTTCTAGTAATATGTTGTGAATAATTTAATATGAATCAAAAAAAAGTTAATCAAGGGAAACTGTCACAGATATGTTGTGAATAATTTAATATGAATCAAATAAAAGTTAATCAAGGGAAACTGTCACAGATATGTTGTGAATAATTTTAAATTAATGAAAAAGTTAATCAATCACCAGTCGAGGGTGACGGGGTAGAGAGTCGGATCCATAAAACTAGTTAAAAAGAAAATTCGATTGAATGTTACGAAATATAAAGATAGACAATTAAAAAGACATTTGAGTGTGAGAACTCTAATAAATATATAGTTTCTCACACTCAAATATAGCGTGAGAAGACTATTAATTACTTACTGATTGTAGAATCAAAAACAAGTTACAGATAATTAAACACATTATTAGCACAAATCTTAATTTACATTTAATGACTGAAAACAAACATGGCGAGAAAATAAATAATATTAGCTGTATGTTCATTAACCCCTCAGGCCTCGGGCATAAGATGGTCAGAGTACTTCCACTTTGCAATAAAATCCAGATAAATGGAATATTTCTGAACATATCCGAGAACTAAAAACTGTTTTTGAAAGGTGATGAAATACGTACGTATATATAAATTCAAATTTTATTAGAAATAAACATAATTTTTAAAAGTATACAGTACAATCTCACTAATCCGGCACTATTAAAAACCAGAGGGTGCTGGATTATTGGAATGTTCGGATTACTGGATTAAAGAGAAAAACTCATCATTACATAGTATAAAATGAAGTCGCTCAAAATGTATGTGCGCATAGATTTTTTAAACTCTGCAACGGATTTTCATGCGGTTTTCACCAATAGATGGAGCGATTCAAGAGGAAGGTTTATACGTATAATACATGCTTATTATAGTAGAGAAAAGCCTAGAAATTCAAATATTTGGTAAATATTTCCCTATCGAGTCCACGCACAAACCACACTTTAAAAAATTAAAAATAATTGTACTAGGTAGATTACAGTTAGTAATAAGTAATTCAGTAACCAGAATTGAAAAATATTACATTTTAGTGGTTATTTTGTTATCTTTAAAAATGCGAAATGTCATTTCTCAAGGAACGCCATGTTATTGATTACGACGGCAAACGTCTCGTGTGATTTTTCATGTTTATGAAACCGAACCAAATAATGATTAATACACATTATTTATCATTTCCTAAGATTGCAATTCGTACTTATTATTGTGTAACTGACAGAAAGTGATTTTTCCTTTTAAAAGTGCGTATTTCGTCGTCGTAATTAACATGGCGGTCCTTAAAAAATTATATTTCGCGTTTTTTAAATTAAAAAAATAAACATTAAAATGCAATATATTTCTCAATTCCGGTTACTGAATTACTTATTACTAACTGTAATCTACCTAATACAATTATTTTTAATTTTTTAAAGTGTGTTTTGAGCGTGGACTCGATAGGGAAATATTTACGAAATATTCAATTCAGGCAGCGGGCAGCTGGCAAGTGGGTGGTGTGGATTTTAAAAAGGTTGGGTAATGGCATTGTGTTTCGTTAGCCACAGCAACGTGTGGCCGGGTCAATTGCACATGAGACAAATTTTGAGGTTAGACTGCTAGACGACGATGCGGTGATGGAGCGCATAGGCGTAGAAGGGCAAGGGAGGCGATGGAGGCGCGGGCGGAGGGTGCCGGATTATTGGACGTTTCGGACTATTGAAGTGCCGGATTAGTGAGATTGTATTGTATGTACTTTGAATGCAAACACAAAAAGTTTTTAAAATGGCTAACCTTGCTTTTTTCTAACTGAAATTCCTCATAACGAAAAAATAAATAAAAACACACACATTTTATTAGACAAATGTGTTATAAACATTATTTATACTGCACTTTTATGTCGTTTCATGTAAAAATAATTAACAAAAAATTCCCAAATTTTGATCATTTTTTTTCAAATTGCAATCGGAAATTTTGATTTCATAGAGGTGTACATTTTAATTTTTCTGTGGTTAACTTTTAGATTTGAATATAAAATGTGGTGTTTTCGCTTTCTAATAATGCTTATATCATATTTCCCACCACACCAGTAAAGGAGACACAATGAGTTCTATGATCATATGAGCTGTTCCCAAATGTGAACAAATTAGCCTGAGGGGTTAAAATCAAATTACATTGTATATACCAACTAATGAGTATTATTACTTTTCTAATGACAGGAGAAAATACCCGCAGCCACTAACAAGGAAAATACGTACATACAATAATATAATAATAATAATACATATTCAATAATATAAAATGATTTACTTTATTGAAATCATTGATATTAACATGTTTTCAAGGTAAAAAGTATGTTTTTTTTCTTTGGATAATATTGTATTTTTAAACAAAATAAACCAAATTAGCTGTCTTGAAAGAAAAAAATTGGATCTACGCCAGACAATAATGCTAACAGAATTAAAATGAACCAAGAACTTGAGATCTAATTTTGCATGAAAGTATCGTAAGATTCTGCAGATTTTAAAGACAGAAATGGGCTGGTGGTGTGGAAAGAATGCTAGAAGATGTCACGACATAAAAACTCAAGAATAAGGGGGAGCACCAGGGTAAATGAGCCAGAGGAAGAAGAGGTGGTCTGAAGCCCGAAAACTGGAGACGAATGACCAGAACTGATTGTTCTGTGGAGATAGTTAATCCCACCCTGCCGAGCGATTCTATATCTTTTGTGGGATCGTTATCGATATAATGGATGTGATCTCCTGTCAGATTTGTGCGATTTATATACTTTTTCTATGTACAACGTACATTAAATGAATAAATAATCATACTTGCAGGAATTCGTGTTTAATACGACCTAAACTAAAATATGTAACAGAAAATAAGTAAAAATCACACAAATCTGACAGGATATCACATTCGTTATCTCGATAACGAACCCACAAAAGCTATGATATGCTTTTTCTATGTACAACGTACATTAAATGAATAAATAAGCATACTTGCAGGAATTCGTGTTTAAAACGATCTAAACTAAAATATGTAACAGAAAATAAGTAAAAATCACACAAATCTGACAGGAGATCACATTCGTTATCTCGATAACGATCCCAAAAAAGATATAGAATCGCTATGCTGGGTGAAGTGCTGTGATGACGATGAAGATAAATGACATATCTTGAATGTCGTGTTTTCAAAGTACACGGGGACATAGAATAAAGAAGAAAATTAGAAGTGACTTCCATAAAAATTTGCAAGGAAACAAATGTCCTGTTTGGTCCAATAGCTCAGCATTCTGACATTTTAGATCTCAATTTCATTTGAATATTGTAAACACAGTTTTGTTTTAGAAATTTAAGCCTCGATTAGGCAAATATTTGGATCACAAAACACGCCCACAGGGCACCTCTTGAGTTATTCTATACTCTATTCTTAAGGAGGTGTGTGCATTGTATAACATTGTTTACTATACAATATATTTCTCAGAGATTTATTAGCCAACTTCTTTTGGAAAACAATATTTGAAAGAGATATGCTATCTTTATGTAAACAGTGAGAAGAAAAAATATAGGAAAACATACTTATGTACTTGAGAGACATTTTGAAAGATCATCAAAACAAATGTGTTATTGCAGAAATAATGTAACTACAGGGTTAAATGAGGAATTTCAAGGCAGATTTGATCTATGATATAATATAGATTCCATTATTATCTGTTGCTCCATCTATTTATCTATCATATTTGCTTCCGTATTTGTTAGTCCATAAATACATTTTGCAAGGTTATTTTCTTAGTGACTATTGACTTACGGTTTGTCCATTGCCAACGGAGACCTCCCTCATGGCCTGCAGCTGACACTTGACCAGTTCGGTGGGACACAGCGTGAACGAACTGAAGAAGGCGGCTAGGAAACCAGCCGTTGCATTCTCCAAAGTGGACAGATCATTCACACGCTGGAAAAAAATTTAAATTATTTATTGATTTACATAGATGCATCAGTCAGAATGATTTTTATAGAAACCTGTAATTTTTTATCAAGGAGGAATCGCAATATGCCAATACCCCAGAAGTCAAACAAAATCATAACATTGGCCGATATCTAATTTTGATTGTTTATTTTGATTTGTCAATGTTGTTATGGTCATGAAACGCAATCTGAATTTAATAAGAAGTAATATCTCTTGTATTTCTCCAGCATTAACTATGTAACAACAATTAGACATTTTGTTTATGAACAGTTTTATTTTGCAATGTACACTTGTTACTTTTGCAATAATTACACATGCAGTACGCGCCAGACTTAAATACCGACCTGAACTCGATACTATCCATTCTCGCGCAGTTACAGTCACTTTACTGTATTTACAATGACCATAAGCGAAAGAGAAAGATGCGTAAAACATATGTGTGACAGAGAAAGTCGTGGGCAGAAAGGCATGCTCTTTTCAGATCTTAAACTCGCTTATTGTGATGATTTCTATGCCAACGACTGGTCGATATTAAAGTTTGGCTTTTCTATACCCACCTGATAATATCTAATTTATCATAGACATATGAATATTACTAGACCTGCTCTAAGTGATAAAAGCGTATTATTTCCCCCTCCCCATACCGGTTCCACTGGAACCGGCTGGGATTGAGTATGGCTTCGTGTGAATCTAAAAAATGTGACGTCATCATTCTTCTGCGAGCCAGCGTCGAGCGCTCATCGGTGCATTTTACGAAATAACACGGCAAAAATAGTGGCTTGTGTTTTGAAAACGTGTAAAAATAGAAGTGAAAAAGAGAATAAACCCAATTGTCATATTACATTCCATAAGCAAGCACTATTTTACTTTATTTTAAGCTTATTCAGATCACATAATATGGTCGTTTTTGTAACACACACTATCCACTCGAGATACATGGCGTGTGCTCGTCGCTGTTTAGTGGGCTAAGTAAATTATGAAACATTTGTAAAAGCGTCTTAACTAAATACGGCAACAAAATATTGGTCTCTGAAAATAGGCGAACTTTACTTTGCCGTATTTGGACTTCGCAAATTTATTCATTATGCGGCGAGCAATTCGCGCTCCCATCTAAAAAGGTCTATTCATTCAAAAGCAGAGTTTACTTTTAAGAACTAAATGGTGATATTATAATGCGAGATGCCTATATACTCGCAGATTGAGTTATTGACGAATCACACATCACCAAAGTCGTCTTCCCGCTGTAGTTAGTTTCTACCCCTCACCATTATGTTCTGGTCTAGCAATATTCATATGTCTATGTAATTTATCAATTTTGTACCCATATAATTTTAAATTACTTAGTTTAAAAAATGTTAATGAATGACAAGGATGTGTCGAAACCGGTAGTGAATTATAAAAATACAAGTGTGCAGTTCACACGCGGTAGAAGTGAAACCTTCAGAAAACTAAAGTACACAAGAGTGGGGAGGCTATGAAGCACCGCACAAAGAGGAGACTGATTATTTTATCTCATTCTCTCTCAGGCTAAATCCTGTAGAAGTATGTATTTGTCTCTTTTCAGTGTCGCTTTTTCGTTTCATCGAATTTCAAATCACAACGTTGCTAAAGAAATTTTCACATCAAAAAATAAGTAAATAGTGTACTTAAAATTCAGACCATCCTGTGATTTTTCATGGGTCCGCGATAGTATCACTATAAAATGCACAGTAAGACTCAATAATAATAATTCTCCATAATATTAGGATTATAAATAAAATATAAATGAAGTTGTGGATTATAGATAGTGAAATTTACAAGAAAACATTTATGAATTAAAACAGGGTTATCACAAATATATTTTTAAAACTTTCAATGAATAAATGATTTAATAACCAGCTGGAACTCCATTTCATGTAAAATGGTAGGCACTGTACAAAATCATAAAATTTAATAAATAAAATATAATCAAAAGCTACGTAAATTACCATATTTTTAAATAATTTTTTTTAAAAGGTACCTTTGATTACATGTTGACATACTTCTCGTAAAGCACTAAATCTACGCCAAGCAAATGTACCTTCTTATTTTTTATAATTTAAAATAAAGCTATAACTTAGCAAAACAGTATGGCGGGTACTCACGAGCGGCGGGTGGGTGCACTATACGCGTGAAGCTTGTATCGCTTGTAAGTAGCTCCATTTACAAACGCGCCTATGCTTTCACACTGGGTTGCAAAAAATGGGCTGAACTTCAGTGGAAGACGTAGGGGTAGCGATAGGTGGAGGATTTGGGAAGAGAGTGCTCTTTGTCAAAAGGGAACAACCTAAGTATCGGACTTTTATTTAGGTTTATTTGGTTATTGATTACTTTTCAATTAATGTTTTTGGCTTTCCTCAACTCTAATACTTCTAAGTTATCCAGTCTGATCCCTATTACGTTTTAATATAATAAAATGACGACTTTTATTAAAAGTGTGGTCTGTTTCCATTTATTTTTTATAGTCATTTTTTCTTAAAATGTTTCTATGGCACCACAATAAAACAAAGTCTGCATTTCTAATTACCAACTTCTTTCTTTAATATGGGTAATTCTACGATAAGAGGTTACTTGTGCAGCAATCAGTTTAAAATAGATTTTTTATTCTATATGTTGTTATGTTTTGCAATGAATCACATCATCTTAATGTACTTTATAAATAACATGATGATTAAATGCCGAATTAAAGCATATTTTTTCTGAAATTACTTATAAAGTCTAAAAAAATCTCTACCCTGGTCTGTCCCCTTGTCGGTTTCAGTTTAACCTTTTCCACGCGATCGTAACAACAGTTGATACGGCAAAAGCCATGCCTCACACGCGCCCGTATCAGCCCTTGTTACGCTAACTTCGACTGCCGATATAACAGCGCTACTATGTCACAGTATTTTTTCCCGCTCGCTAGGATATTCGTGTAACTATCACGATGCTGACATATTCAGGCATATTTCGAAGATCAACGCGGGTAAAAAGTTAACTTGCAGTCAGGACATACCTTCTTTGTTTCAGTTGCTAAACTAAAATATGTTTAGCATGATTTTAAATAAATATACTTTATTATTTAGGAAAAATACAATATTTTTTTATTTTCAACAATTTTTAAACTTAACTTTTGTCCTGCTTTTTTTATGTATCTACCCTGGCAAATTTCGTTCTGCTACTACAAACAAAAATATAAGACGGCCATATTCCAAATAGCGCTCAAAGTCTTCTAGCGCCACCATTTGTAAGTTGTTGCGACGCAACAGTGCGGTTTTTTTTTTTTTTTTTACGTTAACTCCACGCAGGAGGCCCTGAGGAAAATAATTTCCCTCAGGGCCTATGTCATCTGGGATGCTGTGTGGAGGGTCTTTTTGAGGAGAGGAAGGAATGAACATTGGTCTTGAAGAGACCCTTGTTGTAAGAAGGAGGAAACACAAAGGCCGGCAAATCATTCCACAGCCGAGCTGTTGAACACAAGAACGAGTCGAAGAAACGACCCGTTCTCATGTGGCAAATGTCAACCATGTACAAATGTTGGGCACGTGTTTGGCGTGTTTCCCGACTATGCACCGGTGCCGAAGGGATCAATGATGCTAGTTCCTCGGAGCATCTTCCATTGTAATACCGGTAGAACAAGGATAGCATTCCTACCCGACGCCTGTGCTCTAAAGATTGCAATCCGTCTGTTAAGATGGGAGAATCTATCAAACGGACCGCCCGTTTCTGCAGAGTCGAGGGTATTTTTCAGTTCGTATTTTGGAGCTCCAGACCAGAGGTGGCTGCCAAATTTAACCGTGGGGCGCACTTGTGATTTGTACAGGGTTAGCAGTTGTGTACTATTAAAGTATCTGCGGGCCCTGCACAGTACGCCCAGTTTCTGTGAGGCTAACTTTACTCTGGCTTCGATGGAGCCCCCATACCTGAGCTGGTCACTTAGGGTTACACCAAGCAATTCGATGGAGGGCCTGTTCGGAAGATTGCTTCCGTTGAAAGAGACTAGATTTTCATTTCGATCCCTTTTAGACATAATCAGACAAGATTGGGTCTTTGAAACATTAAATACGAGATTATTTTTACCCCAAGAAAAAACACTCTCGAGGTAACCGTCCATTCTTTGCTTCAAAGCCCTACGAGCTGTTGGAGTTTGTGAGCCTTTTGGGGGCTTTTCAAACAAAAAGCTATCATGAACTGTACTGTCATCCGCGTAACAGTGAATTGGTGCACATGACAAAAGGTCGTTGATGTGCAACAAAAACAAAGTCGGAGACAGAACCGATCTCTGCGGGACGCCAGCATTTATTGAGTGTGAGGAAGAGGTGAAACCATCGACTACCATCTGAATCGACCTCTCCCTCAAGAAGTCGGCAATCCACGTACACAAGGATGCGGGAAGTCCGTAAGAATGCAGTTTGTTGACAAGTCCTCGGTGCCAAACCCGGTCAAAGGCCTTGGAGATGTCCAGTGCAACCGTTTGGGTCTCACCGAAACGTTCCAGGCACCGCCCCCAAACATGCGTCACATACGCGAGAAGATCACCGCACGAGCGGTTCCGCCGGAATCCGTATTGTCGTTTGATGGTTTCGCGAGGTGATTGTGTCTATCCCCTGGTAAGTTATAAAAGTCGTAATATTCGTAAATTGATTTATTTGCATTTACTGCCCTAGTACAATAATTAAGGGTCGACCGAGACAGGTTTTTCGCTCTCGGCCGAGACCGAGAATAGATAAATTGAGAAAAAAAATTAAAATGCGCTAATTTTGCAACAATAAAACATTATACCTACTTAGTAAGTACATTAAATAACACACCCTAACAAACCCTAGCCGACCAATCACAATCGACAGCTCTCTCACGCACTGACACCCAAGTGACGAATGTGCGCGGTAGATTTGAATTCCATTATCCTATACCGTACCTACTTACAACGGTCTCGGTTATGGCTCAGAATCTCGGTGATTTTTCACCGAGAATCGCGACAAAGTTCTCGGTAGAATTTGTAGCCGAGAATGCCGAGACCGAGACCGAGAAGTGTGGTACATAATTAACCCAGACATTTTCTATGTCAATTAAAACAACTGAATTTGCAATGAAAATGTCTCTCCCCTGCCGTATTTACCCTGGAAAGTTTATTTAATTTAACTAAACTTGCGCAAGTAAGTTTAGTGAAAGTAACAAAATATGTATAAAGTGACTTGCCCTTACATGAGAAGGTATATAAACGGGTTAAAAAATCGTAAAATAAGTGTTTAATGAAAAAACTCCAACTTTTCTCCTTAGCCGTATCCTCTATGGGCTTAAAACCTCTTATCGTAGAATTACCCATATATGTTTTTCTGTCTGTAATATAACAAATCCTGTTTGAACTATCATTCCACATTAAGGCCTTTTTATTTTTTTTAAATTTTCACGTTAGTCAAATCATTTATGTAAATACCTGCGTACCAGTCACGCCCATGACCACCTTCTGGCAAACTCCATAAGCGGCGAAGAGAACGGAGTTTTCCGCAACGTTTGCGGCAATGGCCGGTGTCGTGCCGGCGTACAGCCCCCGCACGAATCCGTCGCTGCGGAGGGTACTCTTGATGCAACTGTACATACCCGTGTACATGTGTGGGAAGGCCTGCATCTTCACCTTCACGGTGTCCAGGGGCTGGCCCACATAGACCAAGGCTATGCCACCTGGAAGATAACAAATAACAATAAGAAAAATGAATCACTTCATTTTTACGAGCAGCTACTTTTCAAACTTCTGAATATATAAGATATACACTCGCCATTGTCTCACAAACTCAGCTGGAATGCAGCACGAAATACTCTTCTGTTTTCAGTAACTTTTTAAATCAAAAGTTTTTCATGCAAGATAAAGATAGACATTGAGAGAATGTGTGTATATGAACGACATGGATATAGGACCGGGCGGCGCTTTATTTGCGCCGAATACTTGAGATGCCAAGTTACGCTTCCTCGCTTATACTAAGATGAATATGGAATGCTGTTGAGCCGATCTACTATCCTAGGTTGTCCTTAATTGTTGCTACGTTTGCTATCTCACTTTCTCCAATGGCGCTAAAAATCTTCAAGAAACAATCGAAATAATTGAATTTTTATAATAATAAGTAATTTGCGTGTATTTACGAATAATTTGTAATTCCTTGGCTTTTACCAGTGTTTGCGTGTAATGGAAACATTTTTTCATCACACAGGGCATTTTGGTGCTTTTTTAATGCAATGTAGTTACTGATAGAACGCAACCTTACTCGAAGCTTGGCAGTTTAGTACTAAGACTACCGAATCGAGTACAATGCTATTGCCTTGTTTTTGGCTTACCATTTTGAGATTTCTACCACACGTCTATATATTATATGTAACGTCATTGATTTTGACTCTATCCATCCCATCACAGGGCACGATTTGACACAATGTATGTGTTTTAGTGAAACTTCAGTCCTGCTTTAAATCAACCATTTTTTTTTATTTCGACTGTAAATTTGTTTGTAGGTTTCCTTTCACAATGGTGGCCATTTTAATGGTTCAGTAAAGATTCTTTTTTCAAATTTGAAATCGTCATTTTTATTTGGAATTTCTTATTCGCATTTGTTTTAATATTATGGTACCTACCTGTCCGAAGAAAGTTTGAAAAAGAATCGTCATTGAGACATTGACAATGACCTTCATTTGGAAAAATTGAATTTCTTATTCGAAATTTTAAAAAAATGTTACCTACATAATATTATGGTTCATAATTAAGTATAGTTTGGCAAATAAGTGTAGAAATTAATTCAATTGGAACTAAACGTGTTCATTACTATGGCAACACCGAATTATTTGAAGTTTCCTATGGCTGTCATGTCATGGCATGTTACGGTTGATTTATTGTCTTAAATCTGAGTAGAATATCGCTGATTTGATAATATTTTTATTCATTGTTTGCCTGAATTTAATTAAAATGAATAAATTATTACATAGTGATACAAGAGGGGTTATATTCTGCGTTTTTCAACGCTGCCTAGCCGAGTGTCACGCGAAGAAGTTTTTGTCCGATTTAGAAGATGTTTACAAACGAACTGCAGAAATGAATGGTACGTAGTATAGTTTGTTTAATAAATTTCATTAGTATTACAAGATTTATGCCAATTTTCGAGCAATAATAACCATTACAATCTGATTTGAGGTTATGTTAAAAAATTCGAATTTGACATTTCAATTTGACAGTTAATATGCAGCCACAGGAAAAAGGGAATAACTCAATAAAAAAATAATAATATGCAACTTCTTTAAACTCGTAGAAAAGTTTCTTTTTTCTCGTTTTCTCTTTTTTTCTTTCTAAGTGAATATTATCTAGTGTGTGTTTTTAAAACTACCTTCTATAATAATAATTTTAATGATGTTTTTCACACACAGGTAAATCTGAAACAACGGTAAGACGAATCGTCAAGGAAGGGGAAAAGGCAGATGGAAAATTTGAAACACCGGGAAAACGGAAAATGGGCATAATAATAATATGTAATAGCATAAGTGCTGATGATTGGAAAAATTGTTGCAAACACGTGATGAAAATTGAGGTAGAATATTATGCACGAGGCAGTAATATATGATGATATCGATGAACTGCGTTTAGATGAAGATGAAGATACGGAAGAAGAAGAATCACACGAAGACAAAGACAATAATTACATGTCGGGTGTTGAATTAATAGACTTAAATTTTTAAGTACCTACGTTTTTATATCGAAATAAACACCCATTTAAAACTTGTTTTGTTTTATTTTGCATCTATTAAATTACAGTTTTTTGTGCAAATTTTTTGAAAATACAAATACGCTATGAAATATGCATTTTGCCAGAAGTGTTTTTTTAAAACATACATTCTTTGTCTTATGAGCCATCTTGGTGTTGCCATTTAAAACTAGAAAACGATCGCAGCGCCATCATTTATTTTCTACACTTTCTTGCCAAACTGTAGGTAGGTATTTAAGTACTTACTTTCAAATGATTTCAGAGGAAAATTTGATTTTGATTTATTAAAAAAGAAAAAATTAGAAACATACCTTTTTGGAGGGGTTGTCCACTATTCAGAAAACTTTTGTATCATGGTATAAACAAAAAAATTACTATGAAATAAATTGGCTCTTGAAAACTGTTAAAAGATGTTAAAGTTAACTTTAGATGGAAAAGAGCACTATGGTTTAGTAAAACTGGATATGATTGAAGGATCCCTACCTAGTACCTTCAAAACAGAATGCCAGAAGTAATGTATCTTAAAACAAATAATGCCGTGATTCCAGCTATAGAACTTTGAAACATTGCAAGACAGAAATAATATGCAGACAGAGGGTTGCAATTTGCAAAGGAAAATAATGATGACCAGTGATGAAATAAATAATTTGCACAACAAAAAAAGTCTCAGGTGAAATGCAGATCCGGGCACAGTTTGGAAATTTAATAAAAAGGCACTTTCTAGATGAGAAAAGTGTGGAGAAGCTGGATAAAAAAAAAATTAAGGCGCGCTCGGCAAAATTGAGGGAGATACAGCCGTTTAAAATATAAATAAAATTTCACTTCGTGAACCGATACTATGACACTTCGCCCGCCATTTTGTCACTGTTATGTTGGTATCCCAGACCTACAAACAAGAGCCAGATACGATTGTAGCCGACTTCGTGGGATAAATAATAAGGCGCGTAGGTACTGGAATGGAGACAAACCATTCAAATCCTGGGATGTTTTTTAAAATAAAGATAATATACACAAGCCCGCTACACAAACCCTGCGTAGCCAAACAAACCATTCAAAAACGTAGGCTGTTTTTTAAAGTAAAGATAACATACACAATCCCGTTAGACAAACCGTTTAAAAACGTTGGCTGTTTTTTAAAGTAAAGAATAGATTTATTCACCTTCCAAATTAAAGTGCCCATACGAATAAAGGTTTGTTAACATTATAATTCTGTTTTTCAATTACGCGCCTTATCCATGTATCCCACGAAGTCGGCTACAATCGTATCTTGCTCATCCTTGTATAAGGGATACCAATATATCAGTGACAAAATGGCCGCCGGGTTGTCATAGTGTCGGTTCGCGAAGTGAAATTTTACTTAACGTAATTGAAAATTAATTACTTATTCAAATTTTTTTTTATTGCTTTCCGCACTTTTTTTCACCTTCCAGATTAAAGTTCTCAACTTAAAACGCGGTGAAAACATGGTTTTTTGCCAAAAACAAGCTGTGCCCGGATCTGCATTCCTCCCAAAGTCTCTTCTGACTGAAATCAATGTTTCTTATGTTAATTAAGTTGAAACTGAGTACGATTTCCATAATGTGAGCCTATTAACAGTGTGGCGAATAAGTAAATATTTACTGAATATAGTAAATGTACCATGAGCCTCCGCACTTTTATTAGATTTTAATTCAAAGTTTAGTATTTCCCATATGAAATGTTTCCTTTGCCGCCATTTTAATTATTTTTTGTATGGATTTGACATTTGTCAAGTTTCATTTTAATCTAAATACACATGAATTACTTAGTTTACCCAAACTAATATAACCTATTCTGTGCACATAAATAGTTGTTTTTTGGGTAAATAATCCACAAGCCGCGGCATGCCGCTACACTTTTAATAGGCATAGATTTTGAAAAATAAACTACTTTTAAACTTAATTGGGTATCAAAAAAACATCGGTTTCAATCGGGATAGGCGGAAAAATATGCATTCAAATTTGATTTTCATTCAATCCAAGTTAAAAATTTCCATTGCCACCATTTTTTTTTTGTATGGATTTAACATTTTCGAAGTTTTGTTTCAAACTAAATACGCACAAATTACTTTTATCTAAACTAAGAACCTTATAACCTATTTTATTGTAGTAATCGTTGAAATAAAGTGTGATTTCCACACTTCTGTGCAAAAGTGCGGTGTATGGAACATTTAATCCAATATTTGTGCATCAAAGTTCATTGATGTAAATTTAATGAAGATTATAATAAAGTAAAACATTTTCATACCCAGAGATCCTGCAGTGAAGTCAATGAAACCACTCTTGAAGCTTTGCTTCCCCTCTCCGCCTCCGTGAGCCATTTTAAATTATTGTTCAAGGCGTTTTCAAATATATCTGTTGAAAATAAGACACAAAGAGTCTGCGATTATTCAAATATCTGAGAGAAAAATCAATTACTGTATAATAATTATAATTGAAAAATTTAAGAAAAATTGTGTGTAATTTATTGTAAATAATACACCGAATAATAAGATATATTCAAATAAAGAGATAAGTTGTTTAAAAACATTTATAAGAATATAATACATAATTTTGGGTTATCACTTAAATTAATATTCTAGGGTATTTTAATTTATTGCACCATAATCAGTAAACAAAACTAAAACAATGATGTAAAATTAATTTAGATTGCAAATGTATTTTTTATAACTTAAATAATACCTAAAACAATATGTTGTGATATTTTACTGGCACAAACCAAACTTTTGATTAGTTAGTACGTGAATATTTCGTAGATAAATAATTTATTTTCAAAACACCGCCGAGAGCAAAAGGCACGTGCTGTCAGAAGATTACTTTTTGTTTCTATGGGAAAAGCACAGAGAAAAGATAGTTTTATAAACGCAAATGTCAAAATCGAGGTTAGGGCTGTATTCTTATGCATCGCCATTGAGCTGATTTTTTCGGCTTTGCGGAACCTACTTACATATTTTTAATGACAAAATCATCAGAATTAAAATGAACGTGTTACAAAAATTCATAAAATGTGAAAACTTGTAAAACCGTATCTTGAATACAATTGTTGCTCGCTGATTAGTTTCTTAAGCAGCTTTTAAGCAGAACATTTGAAAAAACCTTTATTACACAGAATAAAACTCGCACTGCAAAAAAAATAGTCTGGACTCATTCAGGATTATATCGACATCTAACTGCCAGCTGAATGGCACGGTGTGAACGGTCTGAAGGGATTGTATGGAGAGCGATATTTGGCGTGCTATGATCTTTTATATTTATGTGCTCAATCTGAACAGGCCTTTTTATCCACGAAGCAAGAAGTTGACTCGAATTAATGATAGCCAGATTTAAAATTTAGAAATCAACCTTTGCTACCAGATAATATTTTTTTGCCTTTACAAACATATTTATTTTATTGTTTTATTGAAACAACGTTTAATAAAAAAAATTACAGCGTTATACATAAAAATTTAAACATGTACCTAATAGAAGTAACTATAAAAAATTAAGCCTCGTGGGTAAGGGGCAGGAAGTATGAAAAATCTCAAAACCTGCTTAAATTTTTTTATGGTATCCCATTCCCTGTCTCATCAAATACGAAAAAAAATCGTAAGCCGTTATAATTGCATTAACACTACAAAAATAAAATAAAAATAGTTCAATGTAATAAATCACTTTAAATGACTTTTAAAGTGATTTAAAATGCTTTTTTTACTAACTTTTAAATTACATCAAAAGTTAGTCATACAAGATAGCTGCCAGACACTTTCTCCTCACCTCAATGCTATTCATACAAAATCACACTATTGTTATGTCCAGAGCTTTCTATGCTTTTAAAAGGACACATAAGTAGTAGTCCTGGGTCGATCGATCGTTTTACACGACCCGGGTCGCTCACGACACACTGGCGTCACGAGCGGGTCGCGAAGACCCGCTCTTTTTGCGACACAAAATATGAAACTCGATTACGCTTCACCCAGCTACTTTCTACTACCTGAGTCGAGAGAGTGGGTGGCTAAACCCGGTGTTGACAAACCTCTCATACATCTATCTATCGTCGCTCGCCTCGCCACATCCGCACCCGAAACCCAGGATGCAGTAGCAGAGCGGTTGCGAGAAGTAGGTCGCGAGACCCGGGTGCTGACGAAAAAATGACCCGCTCGCTCTTTGGTGGTCCGTGAGCGGGTTTCAATGAGCGGGTTATTCACGACCGACCCAGGACTAATAAGAAGCAACTTGGCAATCCTTAAATACTTCATTGAAAACTCAATTTTTTAACTCAACTCCTTCTTCCTCAATTATACAGATTTTACTACACAGCTAGAAAAAAATCAAAATGAGAGATGTATTATTATATACCTATATAATCTCCCCAGTTGTTAGAAAACATGATACTGAAAAATGAAATACATCAAACAAACGGATGAACCACGAAAAAACAACGGAAAAAATCAATTAAGTACCTAAATTTTGAAAATAAATTAGAATAGTTCGTACTCCGCCCGTGTTCGTAGTACGGCTAGTAGCCTATAAACTCGCTCAATGTAATCGAGGCTTCGTGACCCTGAAAATATTTAATAAGGAATTCACGCCTTCGGTGACTATACTCTAAGAGCTACTTTTACATGCATGTAAAACATTTTCGGTTTAATATCTAACGCATTTAATATTTCCTTCGGTTGGCGGCCGCTAGATGGCAAAAAATACCAAAACTTGAATGGAATGCTTGAATAATGTAATCATTTAAAACCAACATTTTTAAAAGGTTGTAAAAACTTATAAGATACTTCGATAATTCCACTGATCTTTAAAAAATATGTCGAAATTCGTCTATTTATATAAAATAAAAAAAATAACTGTTTACGAGCCGTATCAGCTGGTACTTAGATCCAAACAAAAGCAAAATCATACGTACTGACAGCATGTTCGTCTCGTACCTGCTTTACAAAGTTGTTGAATGCTGAATATAAAAAAAATCAAAATAAAATAAATATTTTAAATAGTCGCGAAGCTAGCTTAGTTAATTAATTAATTTCAATTTTTCCATTTTCTTCCGTGTCCGGGAAGAAATATTCGTTTGAAAAAACTTAAAAATCTCGGGAACATAACTTTATACTTGTGAGGCTGACGGATGAGAGCTCCTCTTTGTGATTACATTTACAGTAAAACAATTATGTGTTATAAAATTGTTAAACAATTTGGTTTAATATTTTAAGCTACATTATCATGTGTAATTTCAGTGCTTCTAAGTGCAAGCGATCTAATGGATACATAAAGAACATTGTTCAACTCTGCAAAGTGCTGCCATGATTGATTTCAGGCGTCTCTTCTGTCTGTTGAAAAGATTAACTAATTATTATTATGTGTTGTATTTGGAAGCTTGCTGATGGTCTAGTGGTAAATGTTTAATATTTTTTTGTAAATTTTAACGTCTATAAGGTCTAAAAAAACGTCTGAGTGTTCTCATTAATTCATTTAGTTTTGACGTGTCTGGTAATGGCGATTTTCATCGGCAGCCATTTTTACAATGCCGTTCTTTGACATATTCCCTGAAAATCATCCCTGGAAAACTAAAACTTACTTATTAATACCAGGATACACTTTGTTCGACATTCGCAATCATTAATTTTTATAAGAGTCTGAAATTTTTATGTAAGATATTGTATTGAGTGTGTTATATAGTTTCAATGTCGGGGTTCTTTTCGCCCGACTTTTATTATTATTTTAGTTAAACTTCCATCGCTCATTGACGAACGCATTGATACTGGTATACCAAATCTTAAACATTAGAATAATAATTGATCAATTTAGATTACAATTCATTTCCATACAGACAGTGGAAGAGGAGAGCAAGTAGTGTAAGTGTGATTGTTTGGTTTTAGTGAATCAGGATGGTTGTGGGCTCGGCTAGCGCGCCCCCTAGAAACGCGACTAGCAAGATGCAGCCCACGGGCATGACGCCCCG
Organism: Limnephilus marmoratus; assembly: GCA_917880885.1. Lineage (NCBI taxonomy): Eukaryota > Metazoa > Arthropoda > Insecta > Trichoptera > Limnephilidae > Limnephilus > Limnephilus marmoratus. Next base: position 5,374,670 of record OU862911.1, read on the forward strand.
CGAGCTGTCGGAGAACGATGACCTGGCCACCTCCCTTGTTCTGGACCCCTTCCTCGGTTTTACCACGCACAAGATGAACATCCGCTACCGCCCTCTCAAAGCTAACAAGGAAGAACTGAAGACTATTGTGGAGGATTTTGTGCGGACACAGGCCTATGAGAAAGCTTACATGAAGATATTGTGTGGTGAATGGATGCCAAGGACCTTGCACAAAAATAAACAACAAACAAGCCGGCTGCGGGAACATGTTAGTTTTGATTTGTTTTGTTATTAGTTGTTACTTATTTGCTTGGTGTTTTAATTATTTTAGCCTTTGTGTTCAAATCAACAATATTTATATTCTGTAAACTCCCAGTTTAATTTTTTCTTTTGCCAAAAAAGATTTTTAATATTTTTGTCTTGGAATGACAGTAAAAAAAAATCTGGAAAAGTGTACATTTTTGATATTTTTAATAATTTTTTTGTTGTGGAACTCTAATAATTTTTTAAATTTATTTATTATTTTTATCAATTATAATTTCTTTATCTGCTTGATAATCCTTATGTACCTAATTTTTGTTTTTGGTTTAGAGGTTAGTTTTTATCTAAAAACACTGTAAAATATAATTGTGTTTTTCAGCTGAAGGTTTCAAAAGGTAGTTTCCTGTATTGTCATATAAATTAAAATAATAGTTTTACTCCTTTTTTTGTAGTTTCATACATTGCCATGTAATCAATGCCTGTGTCAGGCCACGCTAAACTTTTGTTGCTTGGCCTATTTCAGCATATCACTCTCCATACATTCCCATATATCCGAGCGATATGCTGAAATAGGCGAAGCCCAAAAACGCTTGCTACGTTATAGCATAGTCTGATAGTACCTAAATTGTTTGTGTACTTTTTTTTTGTAGTTTCCTTACATTGCCATTTCTTATACTGATTTATTTTTTCTAGGTGTATCGTTATCTGCGAGTTTTTGATAAGGATTCTGGGTTTGAGATTCAGCCTTGCTTTAGATATTCTTTGGAGGGACAAGTGGGCGCTAAAATAGCGGCCACGAAAAAATGGTTTAAACACGAAAAAATAGAATGCCTGGTTGGATGCATCGCGGAACTCACGGAGGAGGAAGAGTCGCAGCTCTTGCACCCGGGGAAAAATGATTTCTCCGTTATGTACAGCTGTCGGAAGAACTGCGCCCAGCTCTGGCTCGGCCCGGCGGCCTACATCAACCACGACTGCAGAGCCAACTGCAAGTTCGTTGCCACCGGCCGGGACACAGCCTGTGTCAAGGTGCTGCGGGACATTCAGGTGGGAGAAGAAATCACCTGCTTTTACGGCGAGGACTTCTTCGGAGATGGCAATTGCTATTGCGAGTGTGAGACCTGTGAGAGACGAAGCACCGGGGCCTACACGGTCCAGAAATCCGACACGGAGGACCAAGCCACCAGGTACAGGCTGCGCGAAACAGATAATAGGATTAACAGGACTAAGTCTAACAAAACACAAAAAGATAACATTATAGATAAAGCTTCTCTCCCAGAAAACAATTGCACTCAAACACGAAGGGAGAGTAAGATTATTAGTCCGTTAAGTATGAAGGAATTGAAGCAGAAGGGCCTCACTAAATATGATGCGGAGCTGCTGATAGCACAGGGCTGTAAGTTCTCCGATGTCGGAGATGAAGATATGAAGGAAAAGATGATGCAGGGAGCCAGCGGCCGGGAATCCCCCGTCCCCATTGTGGAGCCTCCGGACCCTCCAGCACCGCCACCCGAGGTGGCCGAAGCTGTCAGCGAACGTGCCTGTCGCCTGCAGAGGAGGAGGGCGCGCGCCTCACCCACGCCACCGCCCCCCTCCAGCACCACTGCCCCCACCCCCACTACCCCCAGCACCACGAGCACCGCCAGCACCATGGGCAACCACTGCCAGCCCGAACCAGACAAGCCCTTCCTCCCCAGTGATAGTGTGGACAGTGGACCCACCCAAGGTATAGTTCTCCGTAACCATAAGAGATTGAATGATGAAAATAATGAAGAATGTGTTAGCAAGGAGCAGAAACCGTCGAATGATGTGGTTTTCCCTAAATTAGAAGTCGCTATAGAGCAATTAGATAATAATTTTGTAGAAAAAATTGATGATAAAACTGACATTTCAAATAATAAAATCGATTCTTTTCGGAAAAAAACCAAAGTTAAGAAAAAAGTTAAGCCCGATGGGGGAGATTTGGAAAATATTCAGTTTAATATCGAAGCCACTACGGAACATTGTATGTCTGAAGTTAACCATATTAATACTACGGAAGCCCAAGACTCCGGACACCAATCTCTTCCCGATGTTCCCAGCATAGCTTCTGAGCCCATGGATACCGCCGAAGTCAACCACCGTATAGGAAAGGATATTTACGAGTTCAATGAGGTGGAAGAATTTGGTTCGGACGAACCTCGTCTACGGAAAGCATCCAAATGCAGCGAGTCAGTGAAGAGCGAGAGCAGCTCTTCGTGGGAGAACAAAACCCCCAGCTGGGAGAATGGAGCGGATAGATGTCCGTGCACTCCGCCCGGGCGGGGCCGCCTCAAGCTCACCTTGCGTATGAAGCGAAGCCCCATGTTGGACGAGTTGATCGAGTCTGGCACTAGTCTCAGCGAGGATTCCTACGAGCCCGAGTATGAGGTACTGCGGGTGGAGGGGCTGGATGGCCCCCGTCGGCGTAAGAGACACAAAGCCAAGCAGCACCGCCGGGCGCGCCCCCCCACTCCCGACATGCCGCTCCCTCCCATGAAGAGACTCCGCCTAATCTTCGGGAACGAGAGCCGGACCATCGACATCCCTCCCTCCAGTGCCAACTGACAATTCACCCCACTCCTGAATAAAGTCTGCTCCATTATGTGAGGTGTCCGCATTATTCCAATTAACATCACTTCGTCGTACGTTATTTTCACAGTTGGTCAATTTCTCAAATTCTTTCATTTACCCAACTGTCGGTAAATTTTTCAATTTGAATCGTTAAAATATTTGGTTCGGTTGAACAAGAAACTTTTTACGCTTTTTAGGTTAGCATTGTACAAAATTAATTAATATTCGGTTAGGAAGAGCGATTGTAAGGTTATTATTGATTCCATGATTGAGGGCGTGAAGCAATTGTGCGGGGTTGACCAATGTGCGAGATTCGTGCGTTTCATAGTACGAAGTAGAACATGTCGGAGAGTCGGGGAACCAAGCTAACTTGTGCTGGAAGAGATTGTGGTTTCTAATACATAATAATATAGAAGTAACTGAAGAAGCGTAGTTAAAATTGATCTTGTAACTGGACATCATTTTTAGTTACGGAAATATATTTAGACAAGTCAGTATTAGAAGATAATTTGTAAATAGTAAAATGGCTGTAATTTATATTTTTATTTTGTATCTATAAACTAGATGGAACATGAAGTAATTTAAACTACCGTTGGCCCTCACTAAGTCATTTAGTGGAATCAGTGAAATGTTTGTATTTCGTTGATTTTGAGTTATATAATATTTATTTTTTTTTACTACAAATGACAAAATGACTGAACTTTCTCAATATTGATATTTATGCGATTTTTATCAAATAACGTCAAAACTTTTTTTTTATGTTTTATCTACACAACCTATTTAATAAACATTTATGAAAAAACACTATTTTCTAAATTTATTGATTGTATAGTTAATTTTTACAGTTTTATGTAAATTTGCGCCATTTATAAAAAGATTATAACTTTTGGGGTTTGAACAATTGGCTTCTTCATCCACTTGTAAAATAATAAACAGTATACTTTATTACTTTGTATTCTTTTGCCCGTGTTCATCAGAGTAGGAAGTACCGGAGGAGAAAGATGGTTGGAATGATTCCACGCTATCGCCAGTGTACATTTTCGTTTATAACTAGGATAAAGTATGGTGGGATGTGATATGCATAGTTTCTAATAGTTAGGCACTATCATGTATTGGTATTGGTTATGTTGGTATAGAATACACCAGATTCACTTTTCATTTATCTGTCATAGTCCACAAGTATTTAATTCATCCATTTATTACTATTTTCATAAATAAATTAATCAATTTGTGAAATCTCTGTCGATATAATTATCAATATGGATAGGCGTCTACAATATGAACAATGCAAAATTTATAAATGATGATAATTTGAAATTTCAATCAAATTTAAAATGCAACATTTTTATTCTTCCGCTCCTATCAGAATTACTGGAGATTGGATAACATCATTGACACCGGAACCTAAAGGTACATTAACCGTCAATACGGTACGTCAATCCTTTATGGGAAATTGGTTCGACATCAGATTTTCTTTTCTCTTGTTTATTCTTGTAAAGAAATTTCGCATCTATAAAATTGTTTTTAAACTATTATTATAAGAATCTGATTAAATAAAAAAATGTCCAGTTATTCAAGCTTCAAGACCGTTAAATAACTGTTTTGCTGCCACAACAAAATAAAAATAACACATTACAAATTGTTTTTTTTGTTGGTGCTTACAATTCGTGTTACTTCTTTTAACTGTGGATAACACTTCACACACTATTTTTGATAAAAGTAGCCAAGTAGGCAGGCTGCGGTATCCGGAAGAAATATGAACAAGCATCTTCAAATTTCCCTTGCAAAAAATTTTATCGCTTGAGACAGAAAATCAGCTATCCAACACCATTGAATTTCTTTCTTGCCAAAGGCTTCTTACTGTATTCTATACTGATTGGTAGCATTCGTATTATGCATGATTTGATGAAAATCTTTGATTTATGCGTACAATTTATAATTAATTTTATTTAAATAAATTTTTGGATAAGTTATGAATGAACTTGAGAATAAATTGTGTGAATTTTATACTAATAAACGATAACCAAGTTAAAAACTGCGTTAACCATCCAGTTTTTTTGTGTTCCAATATAATATTATTACAATCAGTTTGAAAATTTAATTAAAAATATTAATTATGTTATCTAAGTTTATCTTCAATGATTATTTAAATAACCTAAAACAGATATGATTTTGTTGATAAAATTAATCTATGAACCTTTATATTTCCAAATTACATTAAAAGCTCCCTAAACATAATTAAATTAAATTAAATTAAATAGGCATTTTTGTGGAAAGCAAAGTATTTAGAAACATTGAAATGATGTGCCTAATAAAATACTACCATTAATTTATTTTTTTGTTTAAATTTTGATTTGCTGCAGTTTTTAACTTTGTCGTCGTAAAATCACACTGCCCATAGATTGTATCGTGAAATTATGTATGTGTAATCTACCATCCAATATTAATCGTTTTAACTTATATTGCTTCATAATTGTTTATCCACCTGTGGGCCAGTATATCAGTATTTTTTAGTAATGGTATCCCTAGGCATATCTCGCCATGCCACGGCTTCTACCAGAGAGCAATTCCCTATCATAGCGAGCATAAAAAACAACTGATATACCGGCCCAATCACTGCTATAAAAAAACAACAAACAATACTTGTTCATCAGTTCTTTTTGAATGTTTGTTATTTCAGTTTTCAATCATTTTGACTATGACAAAATCATTTCATCACAACATCTTTTACAAGGAAAACAGATATAGTAGATAAATTATTGCTTTCTTTTAGTATAATAGTAAAATAATTACTTCTATTTATTATGATCACACATAACAATGTGATCAATTTGTATATAATTTTTATTCCATCAAATTGAATGAAATTATTGTACTTCTATCAAATAGAATAATATTCTAATTTACGTCACACATTTTGGCTATTTTTTGAATATATGTATATATTATATATGTACATTCTATTTAACAGTATTGACAGTTGCAGATTTTGTATAATATTACTATCGCTAGAGCTAAAGTGCGTAGAAGACATGTGATGAAGGTTAAATAAAATAAACAGTCGATGTCTCCATTATCATAATAATTATTTATAATTGAATAAAATTGTTCTTGTGAAACATACCTATTTCTATACCTAGCAAAATAATTATTACAAAATACCTATGACGATTGATAAAATATAAAATACCAATGAACAGAAAATCTGAAAAGTGTGTTGTTTGTCCAAAATAAGCTTAACAAAATTTCTCTTATCTGGTGATATTGAATATTCAAATACAGTGAAACCTCTGTCTATCGTTTTTTGAATAGTCCTATTGAGATAAACTGAATGCAGGAATATAGAAAAAAAGCTACATTCTTACTTAAATGTTTAATATTCTAATAAAAGATACAAATTTCATAATATACTGGTGTCCCAAAAGAAAGTTTATATTTAGTGGATCGATTTAAAAAAAAAGTAAGGGTTCTATCGAAAAAATGTTTATTAAATACTAAAATACACAATTTGGGAATTTAAGTCTTAAAAATAATATCGTCCAAATGTAAACCCTCGCGTTCGCGGCATTCATTTAATCGAAGAGTAAAATTTCTAATGACGGCTCGGCAGGTAGGCTCCGTGATGGCTGCCATTCCGAGATGGATATTTTCTTTTAATTGCATCAGGGAAGTCGGATTTTTGGCGTATACTTTAGATTTGAGATAAACTCACAGGAAAAAGTCCATAGGGGTTAAGTCAAGACCACGAGGAGGCCAATTTATGTCACCTCTCCTGGAGATCAATTTGCCAGGAAAAGTTTCACGAACTCGTGGCAGAGACGTATTGGACGTATGTGATGTTGCTCCATTTTGTTGGAACCATGTTCTTTGGTTATAGCCAGTAAGTTTGAAGGGGTGCAGCATTAAGTCTTTGTGCAAAATGCTGTATAACGATCTACGCACATTTAAAGCACTTGCGCGCTTCCGAATCGAAAAGTTTGAGTCGTCACGAAAAGACTGATAATCACTCTACGTTTTCTACCGTTCTCGATGACCTTGGTCGCCCGGATTTTGGTTTTGCCTGCGTTGTACCGATCTCTTCAAACTTTTTGACCCATTTTTGAATGAGAGGAATGCTTGGCGCATCATTGAATTGACCAAAACCTCAAATATTGCAAATCTTCTACGCGCTACAGTCGCCGAATCGCCATTTTTGTAAAACTCACGCACAACGCGCGGTCGCTCCCGAGAAATTGGAAAATTTGCGTTCACACAGAAAGAAAAACAAATATAAACTTTCTTTTGGGGCACCCTGTATATATAATAAATGTGTTTTAAAAATGTTGCGATTACTAAACGCTTCATTATATCAATGCATTTTTTGCAGTATTTTTCCACCTTGACAATAAATTTTTTGAAGAGACAGTTCATTTAAAAAAAAAGAAACGCATGCATGTACTAGCGATGCGTAAGTTCAGCCAGAATGGGTTCTTGAACTTGAGTCCTTTGCGGGAAATGGATTCCACTGCCCCTCCTTTTTCAAATCAACTACTCCCAGAGAACCCGGCTTCCCGGCACCCGCCTCCCTCCGCGTAACTCACGTGAGTAAATTAGATCCCGGCGTTCGGGGCCGGAGCCGTGCGTCTCGGAACCCGCCACGGCTCCCAGTGCTCAGTTTGTGCAAAGAACTCGGAACCTGTAACCACTCCTAGATTCCTCGGGGGCCTCCAGAAAATGCGGAACCTACTCATTGCTAGCGTGCACTGCTCTGTTTGAATGTCTAACAACAACCGCTGGCAGCAATCGATCTAATAAAATAGTACAAAAACTGCATTCTACGATGCATAGAGGAACGATCGATGCAATCTGTTTTTGCGAGTTTTGTATGAAGTTAATTCAGGGCTGGAGGAAATAATCGTTTGCGGGAAAACAATTATTCTAAGAACGATCAATCGAGATTTCACTGTATCAAAATTCTTTCTTGGTCAAATCATTAATTTCATTGGCCTGCCTGGGAGTCAAAAAGTCTTGTACGTTGGTACTGTCAGTTGTCTTCTTGCAAATTGCTATAGATCACACTACTTGTGATTATGTGTTTATTGACCCTTGTAGTGCTCTGTTCAAAGCTTCCAATGAGCTTTTTTAAGACAGCCTCAACAAAGTGTCACCTTGTTGCCACGACAGTGGTCATTCACAAGAACAAAACACAGGAATCTTTTAGAATCCAAATATTCAGGGCTTGAGCATTTTTAATTTAAACCAAATCTGAATCCATTGTTTATTTATCATGAAAGGAAATCATACTTGAATCTCTTGTAAATACATTAAAGTATTGAGATCTGAAATTATTAATGTAGGTCCGTTTAATGCAAATACATGTTTTTCTATTCAAAATCCATTAAAACCTCTCAATTTTTCTTATTTCCACTTAGTCCTTAAATAAACTCAAATTTCTTAGTTATGCTTACAATACACAACATCTTTTTTCAGCCCGATTCCAATTACAGACCAAAGTCAACATTTTTTGCTTTACGCAATCGCTATTTTCATATCTACGATTTCAATTATCATCACTGCAAACAACACATGAACCATGCTGTTTGCTGTGATGCCAACTGAAATCGTAGATATAAAAATAGAGATCGCGTAAAGCGAAAAATGTCGACTTTTTTGTTGGAATCGGGCTGAAAAAAGATGTTGTGTATTGTAGGCACTAATCCACATGTAAACCAGAATGCAAAGGGAAATTACCAATTTAAAAATTCTACTTAAAATTTCAGTAATTTTGTGATTCTTATAATTTTCTTATCTACTTCAGAGAAATTTTTCCCTTTTTGGATTAAAAAATATATTCAAAGGAAAACCATTTTCCATTCTCTGCTTCCCAGCATTATTTTCAGCTTCACTAATCCTTTGTAAGAAAATGCACAAATTGAATTGAGTGATTACCTTCATTTTGTAAACCAGAATTTGGCACAGCGAGCAGTATTTATTTACCACCAAACAAAAAGATGTAGAATAATGTATTTACACTAGTTAAAGTCTTCTTGTTTTTATTCAGTTTTACTTGCAATGAACCAAACAGGTATTTTTTTCAATTTTGTTTAAAAGAATTGAAAACTTCTTTAGGTTATCAATGAGAAAATAAGTTTTCTCTTTATTGTATTCTAAATTTGTTTGAATATTACATCATTGGAGAATGTAAGAAATAATTAATGTGTCCTTAAATTGTTACTGCCACTATATTGTAGGTATTGAACGTAATATTAAAATTATTCTTATTATAATGACTATTTCTATGATTGGTAAACTGAAAATTTATTCTCATGATCACATTTCAATGAAAATTTGTTGTAATATTTAATGACTAAAATATTATTTAAGAAAGAAACATTTCTGCATTTTTCCACGGCTTGATTACTGCTTTTCTCGGTGCCCATTCTGCGTCTTTGGAAAACCTAACTGAACAAATAACTTAAATAGCGAGGTGTGACAAATGCATGAGCAGGTAATGTCCAAATTGTGGAAAAATATGGATGAGTTTAGAAAAACTATTGGTCTTGCAAATGCTTTTTCCCCATTTTCTCTGCTTACATTATAAATATATTATATTCGGAATTGATCTCTTATAATCTTGTAAAAAAAAATGGTCTGGCATCAATATTCTTTCGGCTTATTTTTAGTGAATGTATTGTTAATTATTTTGGTTCGCCAAGAAATATTGCAAGCACAGAAAAGTGGAAATAGCATATGCATGAAAGGGTTGATCCCTCGGGTGACTTCACTAAGCAGTATGGGTGTTATGTATGATATATTTATAGGGTTAATAATGACATTTCCAATATTATTAATTATTTCTCATATTCATTTCAGAACCTAGATATATTCGATTATGTACTCTTTAAACCTTGTTGCAATTTATAATTAAAAAACATTTCTGTATAAAAAGCTTTTTTATTTGATATTTTATTAATTTCTGTTACAACTTAATACATTTTTTATAGCAGATGAAAAAAAAAGTTACAATTATTTATTTAATGAAGTGCTTGAAAGCAGTATTAGTATTTAATACGGTGCGAGTAGTAATCCTGCGGTGATCCATAACTTATAAAATTATTTCCAATCTTCGACTGGTCCTCTAGTGGCCGTACCTGGAAATAAAGAATATTTTATAATAAACCATTGAGAGTGAAGCCGCTTACCTATTCATCTGCAAGCTGTATCTATTACCGTTATCAAAAATCTGATTAAAGCGGTGCCACATGCGCAGATAAAAGATCATTGCACACCAAATAACACTCCATACAATCGGATCAGACCTGTCACACCTAAGCGGTTTAAGCGCAGATCAATCATAGACAATACAGATCTTATGCCGTAACCGCTCCTGAGGTGATATACGAAAAGTTATGCAACCCCATCTCCACTGAAAACAGGAGAGGGAATCATTTTAATTTTTAATTACGGAGCTGCCTAGACAGGCAGATGACAGCTGTCAAGTTGATAGATTCAGTACAAAGAAATGGCATTTCGTGGCAGCTCTGTAATTCAACTGACCCCCTCTCCTACCATAGGAAGAAATATTTGATAGCGTCGTGTGACGGTACAACACATAAGCGCTCGCGGTTCAACAGGTATCTGGTCGCGCTTTTATCTGCACGCGTGGCACATACATTACTGTTTCTTCAATGGTTACAGTTGCAGCTTACAGATGAGTACGCGGCTTTAGGTGAGTCATTAGTTTTTTTTACAATAGCCCCACACAGGAGGCCCTGAGGAAAAAAAATCCCTCAGGAGCCATGTCATCTTTCGGGATGCTGTGTGGAGGAGGGTCTTTTTAGGAAAAGGAAGTTCTGGGAAGGAAAAATGTTGGTCTGAGGAATCTGGGGATCAATGTATCAAGCAGTGACAGACATATGAATCCATCCCTCCCACTGTGGTCAGTTGGAGAGTCTAGGTTAGGTCTCCCTCTACCAGTCTCTCCCGATCCGGCCCGCTACACTTTTTCCCACCCACACAGTAGGTGGGTAAAAGCATCCGCCACCGAGACTTAGACAAACCTCAATCTCCATGAATCCGGGCAATCCTGAATAAACCACTTGGGGTGACCTATGGCTATTGCAGGGGTGTGGGTTATCCAATGAATGGTTCCCGGGGCAGCGGTACCTATATCCATCTCCCAAATTGGAGACAAATCTAAACCCACGGGTATGAAAACAATTCATAGCAATCTGTCTCAAAGTTAACATTAAGTGTGGATCAAAAATTTAACAAATGTCCTTGACATAAGAACATCATTTTGGTAGATCAAGACCTTGTCCTAAAGCTGGGGGATGTTTTGTGGTGCAATGTTTAGGAGAATAAATAATTTATCTCATTTTAAATTATTACACGCAATGATAATAATATATTTTCACACGTCCCCTGAAAGTAGTCCCAGAGAGGTTATATGTGACATCATCGTTCTAGTATCTTTTTCGTTTTCATACAAGACATGTGAGAAGGAAGAGGACGATCGTCGATCACGTACATACAACATCGCTCTGAGACTACTATATAGGTACTTATCAAAAATCCCACATGGCTAATTTATGAGGAACCTGTAAAGCGAGGCATTAGTGTAGTAAAAGTTTGAGAAGTATTGATGAAAGTAAGGCCAGATTTAACTTACTTTTGGAATTCCCACTCTCTATTATCTAGCGGACAAACTTGTCGAGTTTTTAGCCAACGTGAGATACAGTGGAAGTGGAAAGCGTGCTGTGGACAAACAAATAACAACTTATTAATTAAAAGACCTAAGATTTTGGTTTTAAAAAATTGAGCCAGTTGTGAATGATTCTCCATTCGATGTTATAATTTATTTTTTAAATCTATGTATGGGCTCTCCAGGTAACCATTTAATTAAATTTGACGGACTAAGAAAATGATATTGATGAATAAATAATTTTAAAAAACTCAACGAGAGGCAGAAGATGGTCACCACGTACATGTTTTTAATGAAAAAGAAAATTTAAAAAAAGTCTCGCTGATATATTGTTAATTTAGTTTTAACGAGTGATAAACTACCATTTTAGACAGAGGGCCAATTTTCAATAAGTTCGTGGGTCGCAAGGAGTAGGGTACCTACAGCTTGACATGGTTAACTTTGAAGTCACTGGTGTATATTTTTTTATTTGTGTGAATACCGTAAAAATGTCAGAAGCCAGTATGCGAATACCAATTATAAACCAAAAATTTAACTAAGTACCTACGCGAAATATCTCAATTCATAAAACCTTAACCTCTCTACGAGTATGGCCGAAACGTTTCGGTGAAGCGAAAAAATGCCCAGAAGAGTATGACCGAAACATTTCGTCTGCGGCTATTATTCAAACGCCGTCATATTTAGTGAAAAAAATTAAGGTAAATATTCAGAACAAACGTCAACGATTATGTAACAGGATTGCGTATGTTATCTTTACTTTAAAAAACAGCCTACGTTTTTGAATGGTTTGTTTGGCTACGCAGGGTTTGTGTAGCGGGCTTGTGTATATTATCTTAATTTTAAAAGTTTTATCAAAAAAAAGTGCTTATTAACCGTTGACGTTTGTTCCGAACTGCAAACAGAGTGATTTGACAGCGTGAAAGAAAATTTTCAATTTACGTAAATAAAATTAAAAATGTAACATTTTCAACCTCCCCCAATACAAATAGTTGTCTTTTATGGTAATTAAGAAGAATCTAAAAGTTTTATCAAAAAAAAGTGCGTATTAACCGTTGACGTTTGTTCCGAACAATTACCAAAATTAACTTGTAGTGGCATCTATGGACATCTGCGCGTAGTTTGTCGAAGTTTTGGAAGACATACCTACAAACCGACTTCACAGTTTTAGTTCAAAAATTCTTTTTGCGTCATTTAGAGGTCGTCAGATGAAGGAAGCATTTTTTTTGTATGGACATGTTTTTTTTCGATGTTGGTTTATGTTCATGGATTGATGTCGATGACATTTAAATTCAAAATATAAGATTATTTTTAGTAAATCTATGATAATTGATAAAAAAATATTTAAAAAATTAACAAAAAAAAGTCACTCCTCACGTACAGTTTTGTTCGCCAAAACTCACTCAAATTTGTTTGTGTAACCTTTTGTGTATTGTGTAAAACTGTAACCAGTTGATAAATTTATAATAAAAAAAACATAAAGATCCACAGATGCAAAATTTTCCATTTTTGTCAAACTTTCGAAATTATTTTAAAGATCATGTGTAAAAGTGTTTGTAATTTAGGTAGGATCAATAAAAATATTGAAGAGATAAGTTAGTTGCGATACACTTTCAAATTTTCATAGAACGGAAACTTTTCGTAGAACAGAAACAGTTAAATATTTTGATCATAGCACCCAGAAAATTCCGATTGTTGGTAAGAAATATCACAACTCACCTTTGTTACATCTATGTTTTCAGAAACAATATTCCGTTGGATTCAACTGTAAAATGGAACCCATTCAAAATATAAATTACAGGGCGCACAAAGGAAGTGCCACAGTCAAGGAAAAATTTGTCCAGGCCCAAGGTCAATGAATGCTGTTGATTTTTATTTTGCCAAGTGGGCTACATGAAAAGGGCTCGCATATGCTGGGTCTTACAAAACTCAGTTTATGTCGGTTCCTTACTGACCCATAGGACATAGTTAGTTTCATACGTCATAATAAGTAGACAAATAACAAAGGAAAAGTCTTGCTTACATTACACACTCCCCAAGCCACCGTGCATTCCTCACTGGTGGCTGAAGCCTGGTTAGCCTGGCATTCAATGCAAAGGTCCATTATATGATTCCTACAAATAGCGCAATTGTCCACAACAATATCTGAAATATCAAACAAAAACTTACAAAATACACATCAATAAATTGTTTCAAAGCATTTGAATACAACGCAATAGACTAGTTAACAATGCATGAAAGAACGAGTTACGTACTTCCTGGTTTTAGAAAAAAATTAAATCAATTTTCCAACTAGACTAGAGGTGCGCCTAATATAACGATAACAGGTATGGATAACATAGTATCTTCAAATAACGGCGCACCTGTTATTGCAGCAACGAATAACAGGGTATGGAATAATTTCGTTATTTTATACCTGCCGACCGTAGTAGGACTTTAGACCTTAATTCCAGGAATTGCCGATCACCGAAGATTTCCGAATAGAACCTAAGTATTGTGTGTTATTCCGATCCATTCGTTATTTCGTTATTTCGTTATTTTCTTATTTCGTTATTGGCATTATTTCGTTTTTTCGTTATTAGATATTAGATCAGTTCAGTTATTTGAGTTATTCTGTATGCTTTCGTTATTTCAACGCTCGGTTATCGATTCAAATTCATTCTTCGTTATTCCGTTCTTCCGTTTTTTTTTAACATTAGAATTAGAAGTAATACAAGTTTATTATTCAGATCGTTTGTGAATAATGTTCTGTGGTGGTTTTAGAATAATGTATTGTGGTGGTTTTATAATTATGTAGAGGACTAGAGGATTGTGAGGAAATAAATACATTATTATAGACATTTTTTTTTACGTTATCTCCACACAGGAGGCCCTGAGGAAAATAATTTCCCTCAGGGCCTATGTCATCTGGGATGCTGTGTGGAGGGTCTTTTTGAGGAGAGGAAGGAATGAACATTGGTCTTGAAGAGACCCATGTTGTAGGAAGGAGGAAACACAGAGGCCGGCAAATCATTCCACAGCTGAGCTATTGAACACAAGAAAGAGTCGAAGAAACGACCCGTTTTCATGTGACAAATTTCAACCATGTACAAATGTTGGGTACGCGTTTGCTTTGGCACGTTTCCTGACTATGCACCGGTGTCGAAGGGATCAATGACGCTAGTTCCTCGGAGCATCTTCCATTGTTATACCGGTAGAACAAGGATAGCATTCCCACCCGACGCCTGTGCTCTAAAGATTGTAATCCGTTTGTTAGTTAGGAGAATCTATTAAACGGACCGCCCGTTTTTGCACAGATTCGAGGTTATTTTTCAGGTATTTTGGAGCTCCAGACCAGAGGTGGCATTTATTTAAGTATTGATTGTTTCGATGTTTGTGGAGTGAAACATTTCGTGTATAAAAGTTTTTATCAAGGCTTCGAACAGAAAATCGATTGAAGTATGTACTTACCTAAATTTAAACGAAGAGACAGATGAATTTAAACTTGCATTTCATAGATTTGAAAAGTTTTAAGGTTCGTATTTATATACACAAGCAGGACAAGTATCAAGTATGTAATGCATGTAGTTTTTTGTATTATGGAATGTCATATTATGGCGTGTTTTTATAAATAACTAGCTGACCCGACGAACTTCGTACCGCCTCAGTTTTTTTTTATTAAGTTAAAAATTACACAATGAAGCAATTATCGAAGCCCAACTGTTCGTGTTTTGTTTTTGTCAGTATCAGAGATGGTGTTGTGTGCGGATTTATATTTTTTGTGATTTTCTTACATTTCCACTTACTTACGGGGATTTTTGAAAGGAAGCGGGTACGGGTGCCGCCGCCCCGGAACCTCTGCCTTAGATCATCCCAAGTGGTTCGCTGCATTTGGTGATTTAGCAGGGATTCCCGGGTTCATGGGGTGACTTTTATGCGTGTCTAGGCAGCGGATGTGTCTGACCACCTGCTGCATGGTGGGCCGAATCGAGAGAGACTGGTTGAGGGAGGCCTTTTGACCTTTCCAGCCGGATTCTCTCGACCAAAGGGTTGAAAGAGTCCGGCTGGAAAGGTCAAGGTAAAAGGTCAATTCCAGTCAAGGCAACGGCCTTGCACCGCAGTTGGAAGGATGGATTCACTCCCGAATATACTGACCTCCAGATTCTTACCCACCCCTCATGCCTTTTTCCTTCCCACAACGTCCTATCCTACCCTTCCTTAAAAAGACCCTCCACACAGCATCCCCTAAGATGACATAGGTCCTGAGTGGAGCTTACGTAAAAAAATCCATTTCATTTCAGAGATTTATTATCATTTTCCTTTGGAGGGGTGCAGAGACATACGTTCACCGTTTGTTTCATTTTTTACTATTGAAATTTAGTGTGTAAGAAAGGAGGCAGCATTATATGATTAAGAACAAAAGCAAAACAATCAGCGCATTGCCAATTGACGTTTTTGAATTTTTGGAATTATTATTATTATTTGGTTAAATATAATATCTATCACAATATTGCTGCAGTTCTTTAAAAATATGAGAATTCGTTCCATACAAAATGTATGAAAAAAAATAATTTTCTTTATAACTTTCTTTTTCGTGAATTTTTGCGATGTTTAAATAATTATTCTGTTATCCGGGGTGGAGACAAATCCAACAAATCAAAGATCGTCAAAATCGGTCCAGCCGATCTCGAGTTATAAATAGTGAAACTAACCCGACTTTGTTTATGTATTAAGATTAAATACCTTTCACATACCATAAAAACTAGTAAAATCTCAATACAAATTCTATTTTGAATGAATTTGTTTAATTGTAACCTATCTGAGATACCTACATATAAAAATATGTAAACATTTTAAAATTGTTTGGTTCGTGCGGCATTTCATTGTGGTTAAGGCATTAATTAAATGACAAAGTGGCGTTATGAATACTGACAATTTAGTTATTTAACATTTCTTAGAAATTTAGCTTCACTTACCTGTGCTATGTCATTAGGCTATTTTCATAAATTAGGGTATTTTTGGTGATTTTAAAATATTGAACCACAACAATTGAAGAGAAGAATGTCAATATTTACGTTCGATCATAAATGCCCTACTTTGGTTTTTCCAATTTGCGTTGCTAGTTGATAAGCCGATAATGTATTCTATGTACCTAGTAACCCATTTGGTCGAATTTAATATCACAAGCGGCCGCAGGATAAATACGAATTATATCGATGAATTATCGTTATATATTGTTCGTACTTGCTGTCTCCTAATTTTGTTAAATATTTATCCATATCGCATAGTATAGATGACTAGATTACAAATAAACTAAATTTTTGTTAAATATTCAATCCATCTCTTGGTTGTAATAAAAGTTTTTCATAATATTATTAGTACGATTTATACTTTCAAAACCATTTTATTGTAATAATTTGTATGATATACTCGTATGTTATCAAAACAATCTGAAACTTGTTTTTTTTTTGTATGTAAGTAGGTACTAGGAACGTATAGATATATATTTATCATTTAAATTTTGATTTGTGTATGAAGGCACTTCATATTATATGAATGTAATTGTTAATGAAAAATACAATCTATTTATTAATTTTATTATTTAACATACCTCAATGCAGTCATTTACCGCGTTACCAGTTACCATGACAACAAGTAGTTGAGGGAAGACATTAACTCTCATTCAAAATATGCTTACTTTTCCAGACTGAAATGTGGATTTATATCCACATTCCAGGCTGGAATTATTTGAAATTTCAAAGTTTTTTACTTCCATATTGTACCTACATGTACAAATTTCATACAATTAAAAAATATCTCTAGATTCGAACCCATTATTTTTGGTAGCCAAAAAACAATAAATAAGCATATTACCAGAGATCTGAAAAATTATTATTTTCCGATGACTAATAGAGGTAAAGATTTAAGATTACAATATGACGTATAACGTGTCGTTATCGACTCAACCCCAGCAACGAGTAATGAATAACGATGCCGTCCCGTTGGCCGTTTTTCGTTCCGTATCTGTATCTACCTACCTACATTACCTAAAAGTTGAATAACAGCCTGTTATTAAATAACAGGTATGATACTCTGTTATTGAGTTGGGGTGTTATTCGTTATATTAGTTATCGGAAAAGAGCCGTTATTCCCACCTCTAAACTAGACACGAAATTTTCCGAATAGAAACGATTGGACGGAAAATCTAAATAACGAATATTAATTAATAAAAATAACTGATTTTGTACAAACCCCAGGCCCAAAGAGCAACGGCATTCCACTGAAACAAAAGAAAAAACATATATTATTGCAGACATTTTTACAATGTAAATCGTTTTGATGGGGGTTATAATGTCATTTTTCGTATACCTTTTTCACTTCAAAACGTTTCTTTTCGCCTTTACCGCTGCTGGACGAGGGCATCTCAATTTCTTCTTCATCGACATCCATTGCGGCTGCCATTATATTATTTAGCTAGTTTAAATACAATCGACGAAAACCGATGTGAAATGATCGAACAGTTTTTTGCGGGTTTTGAAGTTTATTAATTTTGTCTGTGGTGGTTTCACCGCTGTAATTTAAATTCTATGGTTTCGTAAGTTTCGTTTTTGTCCATGTCATGTTGCGTAATGCTACTTCCACACCGAAACCAACCTTCAAACTCCGAACCAAGTTGGAAGGTTGGCCGATCGTGTGGTGGCTGCGGCCAACCCTCTAACTCCGAATTCCGAACTCCAAAATGGCGGACGCCGAACAGCTGATTCGGCGCTGTATCTTATCAGTTGCCCACAATTGTAATTGTACTTCGGTTTCCATAATATTGATTTCGATTCGTAAAGCTGAAAAAATAATAATTTCAAACTATTTTTATACCACTCTGCCGTAATAATATTGCGCAGACTGATAGTTGGGCCAACTTGCACGAACCAGCCATCGCCGATCGCGTCGGAGGCGATCCAGGGCCAACTCGAACTCCAACCTTCCAACTCGAACTTCCAACGCACGAACCACCCTTCCGTACAATCGTCCAAACGTTTGAAGTTGGAAGTTGGCCGCGGTGTGGTAGTACCATAACAAAAAAATGTTTGTAGGGTGCATTTTAGTGTGTTTGGTAAAAATATCCCTAACCGTCGCACTTTTATTAGGCACAGATTTTGGAAATTACACTACGTTCCAACTTAATTACAACAAAAAACAACTAATTACATTTGGGTAGATGGTAAATTCCATTTTTATTCAATCATAGTTCAAAATTTTCCGTATAAACGACCTATTTACCGCCATTTTGATTTTTTTGTAAGTATATACAGGGTGTCAATCAACCTCGATCCACAAAGGAGGCCCTAAGGAAAAAGTCCTATGCCATCCCAGGGGATGCTGTGTGAAGGTTTTTTTTTAAGGATAGAAAGGAGATAAAGTTCTAAGAAGGAAAAGGTATGAGGGGTGGGTAGGAATCTGGGGGTGAGCGTGTTCAGTAGTGATGGAATGAATTCAGTCCTCTCACTGCGGTGCAAGGCGATGGGTCGAGAGAGCTCTGCTGGAGAAATCAAAAGGTGTCCCTCAACCAATTTACCCATTTTACCCGATCTGGCCCGCCAGGCAGTAGGTGTGCAAATGCATCCGCCAGCAAGGCCTGAACAAACTTCACCCCAAGAACCCAGGCACCCCTACTAAGTCACCAAACATACCGAACCACTTGGGGTGACCTATGGCAGAGGTGTCGGTTATCCAGTAAATGTTCCTTTGAGTTCAAATGAGCATGCTCAATACTAGCAAATTCACTGACACATACTACTAGATAGCAATTGCTCATTAGCAGCATGCTCTTTTGCTATTAATGAGCATGTGTGTCCGTACCATCATACACAATCGCACTTCCTCTGTCCGGGCTTTTTAGTTTTTGGGTTCTTGCACCTCACAAATATTTATGGCACCAGCGCATTATTGTCTATGCGTATTGCCTATGGTATTATTTGAACGAGTTTCTGGGGGATTGTGATTTGTGATTGCTGACTGATGTCATGCAGCAAATTTGACATTTAATTAGCGATCGACCCGCACTATTTATGGATCGACCTAATGAAAAAAGTATACTTCAAATTATTAACCTACAATCGTGATCTGTTTCCCCCGGATTTATGTTTGACAGTTGTCGTTCAGTGTTGATTTATTTTTAATGTTTTTCTTCTTCGTACTTGTCTTATCTTCCAATGCCAAATTAAATATAAAATGGATTTCAAAATACAGATGGTTGTAGTGCCGGTAGATGATCTACCCGTGGCAAACCTTATTGAGTTGGCTCACAGCGAATACCAACACGGTCGCTATGATTCGTCGGAACTCTATTGTATGCAGCTATTGCGCGAGGACTCTTCAAACACTGGAGTGCTGCTTCTGTTGTCATCCATTCACTTTCGATGTCGGCGTTATGACAGATCCGCATATTTTTCAACAATGGCAATAAAACAAAACCCCCTTCTGGCCGAGGCTTACAGCAACTTGGGTAATGTTTTCAAAGAGCGCGGGCAGCTGCAGGAGGCCCTGGAACACTACCGGCACGCTATTCGCCTGAAACCTGACTTCAAAGATGGATATGTCAACCTTGCTGCTGCCCTTGTGGCTGCCGGACAAATGGAACAGGCTGTTGAAGCTTATGTCACAGCCTTACATTATAATCCCAACTTGTACGATGTCCGCAGTGACCTCGGGAATCTGCTAAAGTCTTTGGGCAGATTGGAGGAGGCTAAGGCATGTTATTTGAAATCAATTGACACTCAGCCATGCTTCGCTGTGGCTTGGAGTAATCTCGGTTGCGTGTTCAACTCTCAAGGAGAACTTTGGCTTGCTATCCATCATTTTGAGAAAGCCATCGCTATGGATCCCAAATTCCTCGATGCACATATCAACCTTGGGAATGTTTTGAAGGAGGCCAAAATTTTCGAGAGGGCTGTCGTGGCTTACTTGAATGCATTACAAATTGATCCTGAAAATGCCATTGTCCACGCCAACCTTGCTTTCGTCTACTGGGAGCAGGGACTCGTGGACCTCTCTGTGGACAGCAACCGCAGGGCCATCGAGCTGCAGCCCAACTTCCCCGATGCTTACTGCAACCTCGCTAATGCTCTCAAGATGAAGGGCTTGGTAAATGAAGCCATGGAGTGCTATAACATTGCCCTTCGACTGTTCCCATCCCACCCTGATTCTCTAAACAACCTCGCCATTATTAAAATAGAACAGGGGTTAGTGGATGAGGCCATCAGGCTTTATTTGAAAGCTTTAGAAGTGTTTCCCGACTACGCCTCTGCCCACAGCAACCTGGCAGTGGTCCTGCAGCAGCGTGGGAAACTTGATGAAGCCTTGATGCATTATAAAGAAGCTATACGTATCCAGCCCACCTATGTGGAGGCATACAACAACATGGGAGCCACCTTGAAGGAAATGCATGATGTGAGCGGAGCTATGCAGTGCTACCACCGTGCCATTGAAATAAATCCCGCCTATGCTGATGCTCATTCCAACCTCGCCAGCATGCATAAGGATCTTG
Source organism: Limnephilus marmoratus (assembly GCA_917880885.1). Classification (NCBI taxonomy): domain Eukaryota; kingdom Metazoa; phylum Arthropoda; class Insecta; order Trichoptera; family Limnephilidae; genus Limnephilus; species Limnephilus marmoratus. The sequence goes on from OU862911.1 coordinate 5,395,705, forward strand.
GGAACATATCGGAAGCTATTGACTCGTACAAGACAGCTTTAAAATATAAGCCGCATTTCCCTGATGCCTTTTGCAACCTCGCTCACTGCTTACAGACAACTTGTGATTGGACAGACTATGATGCGAGGATGTCAAAAATCCTCGGCATCATCGAGGAGCAGTTGAAACACAGTGGACTGGTGTCTATTCACCCTCATCACACAATGCTCTATCCACTTACGCAGGAAACCAGGAAGCAGATTGCTTCACGCTTTGCCAACTTGTGCCTGGAGAGAATAAAGATGCTCGAGAAATCCGCCTACCAGTTCAGTAAACAGCTACAAGGACGATTACGTATTGGATATGTAAGCAGCGACTTTGGAAATCATCCAACCTCCCATCTCATGCAGTCTATTCCTGGTATGCATGATAAGTCTAAAGTTGAGATTTTCTGTTATGCCTTAAATGCCGATGATGGCACGGCCTTCCGAGCTAAAGTGGCTAGTGAGTCGGAACATTTTGTAGACTTATCGGTCATTCCCTGCAATGGCAAGGCGGCCGATCTCATCTACGAAGACGGGATCCACATCCTTGTCAACATGAATGGCTACACTAAGGGTGCTCGAAATGAGATATTTGCCTTGCGGCCTGCCCCCATACAAGTCATGTGGCTGGGATACCCGGGGACAAGTGGAGCTCACTATATGGACTATATTGTCACAGATTCCGTAACCAGCCCTCTGGAACTGTCCAAACAATATTCTGAGAAGTTGGCCTATATGCCAAATACTTTCTTTGTAGGAGATCACCAACAGATGTTTCCTCACTTGCGCCAGAGGGTAATTGTTAGTGACAGTAGTCAGTCCATCTCTTCCCTGGCGGACAATATCGCCGTTATCAATGCAGCTGATCTGACTCACTTGGAAGAGAAATTATCAGTGAGCGAAGTGGGGACAGTGTTGGGCACCACAGAAGCTGGAATGGTCTCTCACAAAGTTGCCGAGCTTCCAACTACATCCACCATAGTCTCCATGATCTCCTGCGGACAAGCTCAGACATCTGTGAATGGAATCGTTGTCCAGAACGGCCAGGTGACCAATCATTCGGGTATTAAAGCGGCAATGGGAGAAGAGGTTCCTCGGAATATTCTCGTAACGACTCGTCAGCAGTACGGTTTGCCTGATAACGCTGTTGTGTTCTGCAATTTCAACCAGCTCTACAAGTTGGACCCTGATACATTCTCCATGTGGGTGAACATCCTGCTGAATGTGGATAACTCTGTGCTTTGGCTGCTCCGGTTCCCGGCCATGGGAGAGAACAACTTGTTGGTTGCGGCCAATAAGCAGGGGCTGCCGCTTGGTAGAATAGTCTTCTCCGATGTAGCTGCTAAGGAGGAGCATGTAAGGAGAGGACAGTTGGCAGACATTTGCCTCGATACTCTCTTGTGCAATGGTCACACCACCTGCATGGACATTCTGTGGACTGGTACCCCCGTGGTCACCCTTCCCGGTGTGACGTTGGCTTCCAGAGTGGCCGCTTCCCAACTCGCCACTTTAGGCTGCCCTGAACTGATAGCCAAAACCCCCCAAGAGTACCAAGAGATAGCCATACGCCTCGGTAACAACAAGGAATACCTGAAGATGATTCGGGCTAAGGTGTGGGCCCGGCGGGAAGAGAGCCCGCTGTTTGACTGCCGTGAGTATGCGCGCGGACTGGAGGGGGTGTTTGCACGCATGTGGGAGCGCTTCTCCCAAGGCCGGGGGCCAGACCACATTACTAGCACGGACTAGACTGATTTGAGGAGCCAAATGCTTTTGATGTATCCTTTCATAATGTGATAGTAATTTTAATAAGTTACGCAAGTGTACCTTCAGAAAAAATATTTCATCTACGCATTTTCTTCTAGCTCTTCTGTGTTAAGACTTTTTTGTGTATTGAAGTTGTTCCCTTAAATTTTGATTTTTCAGAATATACATCATTTGTTCATAAATATATAGATTCGTATAATATATAAAACCAAAAAGAAATAATCAGTTGAATATTTAACTTCAGGAGCTTTCTCCCAAAGTCGCAGAATGCATTATTGTCATCGTCCAATCATATATCGATGATTATTGTATTATAATATTATAACCGATGTTAGATTTATAATGTACAGACATTTGATTAATTATAATGTGTTTCTTCAATTTGTTTCAATTAATTATGAAGGAATCTGATAATTCATAGTTAGAATAAACGAACATTGATTTATTGGTACATTTAATAAGAATAATAATTGATGGTCACTAAACAAAATTAATTTTAATCGATCTTGAGGGTTTGTCAAGTTGATTATTCACACCAGTTTCAGTAATATCTAATTAGAATAATGAAGTACAACTATATTTGTTAGTGAATGAAAATTTCTTCAGAACCTGAACTATATTAGATCATAAGTACTAGTTGTTGTTAAGAAATAACCTTCTAATTGTTGAAACAAGTGTTATATTTCCACAAGCTTATCTTAATTTTGTTTACATAAACATTGATTATTATAACCATGATTTATGATAATTCATGGGTCTGTTTTATTGCAAAGGAGAAATCAGTGCTTGAGTTATCGAGGGTACATTTTCCGTGTTAGTATCGGTATGTGATAATACTTTTTGGGAAGTATGTGATTTGATATTTTGAGACATTGATATAATAAACGTTCTATGATAGGACGTGGGTTGACAAAGATTCCAAAGACTGCTGAAGAAAAGAAGAGTGTATATTTTTAATGAAAGTTTTGTGATATATGCTGTTATTTATTTTTCTTTTTTGCTTATCGCAATTTTTTGTTGAATTCTTTTAAAGAAATATCTTGCGAAGCAAATTCTTGCCCAGCCATGAAGTTATTTCACGATTTGTTAGATAAGTTTTTTGTAATTGTAATTTATAGTTTTGTTTTTCTTTTTATAATACGAAATGATGACTTTGACGTGTGTGGAGAGTGAACCTCGTGTCGATAGGGTAATGATGAATTTCAATTTTATTTTTTTACTTATGTAAATAGTAATGGAATGTGCGAATTGTGTGGCTAGTAAATGTGACTGGTTCGGTGTAAACTTCGGTCTTTCTGGCGGCCATATTTCCATCCTATAAAAATAAATTAATTACTCCAAAAACCTTGTTTTATTTCTTCGTAACTCAAATGTAAAAATTTCATGATGATAATTTAATTGGGTTTGTTTTACAATAGCTCCACACAGGAGGCCCAGAGGAAAGTAATTTCCCTCAGATGTCGTCTTTGGGGATGCTGTGTCTAGTCTTTTAAAGGAAGGGAAGGAGAGAAATTTCTGGGAAAAAAAAAGAAGGGATGGGTAAGAATCTAGGGTTCAATGTGTGAATCCATCCCTCCCACTGCGGTGCAAGGCATTGAGTTGAGTGAGTCCTACTGGAGAGACCAAATGATCTCCTTCCTATTTATTTTTAAAGTCTACCGGTCCGGCCCGCTACGCAGTAAGTGGCCAAAAAGCATCTGCCGCCAAGCAGATGCAGGCTAGAGAATTCCAGATTTCTCCACAAATATAGGCTACGTTCACCTATAAAAAGACCTAGACACAAATATACAATCAATATCCTTGGTAAATTTTTTTCCATGGTCGAGTGTTACCCCCCTGTCGGGTGGCACCCGGGGCGGACCGCCCCCTCCTCGCTACGCCACTGAATGGAGGGCCTGTTCGGAAGATTGCTTCTGTTGAAGGAGACTAGATTTTCATTTCGATCCCTATTAGACTTAATCAGACATGATTGGGTCTTTAAACATTAAATTCAACGAGATTATTTTTACCCCAAGAGAAAACACTCATTAGGTAACCGTCCATTCTTTGTTTCAATGCCCTCTAAGCCATTGGAGTTTGTCAGCCCTTCGGGGGCTTGTCAAACAAACAGCTATCATGGACTGTACTGTCATCCACGTAACAATGAATTGGTGCACTGGTGGTGATTTGTCAATAGGCCTTATAGGCCGCGGCCTAGGGGTGGCAGAGTTCAGGGGGCGGCGCTCGCTCGCCTTGATAAGCCGTTAATTTTGTGTACGATTATAAACAACAACAAAAAGTCACTGTGAATAGATAGAGTTTTCAATCTATTAACCTTTAGACGCCCAGTGGTCCCGTATGAAAAGGCTTTGGCAATGGGTTACCTTTATTGCAAGAGCGTTTAAGGGGAGAAATAGGTGTAGGATGTATTTGTAGTGATTTTTTTAAATACATAAGGAAAATATGTATATTTTATCTTTATATTTGTGTGATGAATTTTGTTTTCATTTTATGTTTTAATTAGGTACCTACCTAATATTTAAACATTTTTTCTTTCTTTTATAGTTGTTTATGTAATATGGCAGACTGGGATTGCACTACCCTCCCAGTCCTGCTGGAATAAAAACTTAAATAAATAAAATAAATAAAATAAATAAAATAAATAAAATAAATAAAATAAATAAAATAAATAAAATAAATAAAATAAATAAAATAAATAAAATAAATAAAATAAATAAAATAAATAAAATAAATAAAATAAATAAAATAAATAAAATAAATAAAATAAATAAAATAAATAAAATAAATAAAATAAATAAAATAAATAAAATAAATAAAATAAATAAAATAAATAAAATAAATAAAATAAATAAAATAAATAAAATAAATAAAATAAATAAAATAAATAAAATAAATAAAATAAATAAAATAAATAAAATAAATAAAATAAATAAAATAAATAAAATAAATAAAATAAATAAAATAAATAAAATAAATAAAATAAATAAAATAAATAAAATAAATAAAATAAATAAAATAAATAAAATAAATAAAATAAATAAAATAAATAAAATAAATAAAATAAATAAAATAAATAAATAAATAAAATTATCTATACCTTGCGGTCATTTTACGTAATATGTGTATTCAAGAGTATATTCTAAAATTTTCAAATATTTTCCTCAAAAAATAGCAGAGATATAAACTGCCGCGCATTGTAAGTCGCAATCCGGCTGGACAATTTGTGTAACTCCTGGAGGTCACAATTTTCCTCCGAAATCAGTTTTTCAAAAAAACTTTTAATTTTTATAAGTGTTTCTTCTATTTGAACTTCACTTCTTGCAAAAAATAAAAAAATAAATATTTTTTGAGAAATGCGAATATTTACTACTTATGATTTTTTACCATTCTTTCGAACGTTTTTTTGCAATAAAAAATAATTGTTAAAATGAAGATATTGTTTAGGATTTATGGTTCAAATAGAGCGCATTTATATTTATTTATTATTTATTTACTTATCTATCTATACAAGGTATGTTTACATTACATTATTCGATGCCTGTCTCACTAGGGTATACCTGTGTTATATAAAGATATATTATATGTTATATGTTATTGATATGTTATATAAAGAAACTATGTGCTGAGTTTGATAAAGATTGATTAAAAAACTGTAGGAGCTAGCTTTAGGGCAGGCCCGGACTGGGACCATTTGGGGCCCTCCGCTAAAACCTGTAAAGGGGCCCCCTAACATGGGGTGGGGGGGGGGGCTTCAGAAAACGGGGGTCCGGGGGCCTCCCCCGGATAATTTTTGCAAATTAGGTGCTTGAAAACAATGAAAAAGCGTTGCTACGCTATATTGGCACCTATAAAGAAGAAATTCAGATGGGTTTTTATACGAATATTATGTTTTTCGACTTTTGTTGACTTTATTATTTATTGAAATAAGAAATTCACAGTATTTTTAGGATACCACAACACTACTAAACACATGTTGTAGAACTGCCAAGAATTATAACGGAGATCAAAATAAAGGGCAGGATTTTATTCACAACAAAGCATTAATGAATTATGTCAAAATTATTTGTGTAGTAAAAATAACGACAAACGGATTTTAGGGATTAGAAAAATAATACTAACATTAAAAAAAAATCCTGTGTGTTTAACAGTTTACAATGTTGTATACTAGAATAGAAGGGGCTTAACTTAACTGAAATGATTCGACATTTTGCTTCCCTAGCCCTAAAGTAACAGTTTCTTTGTAAGCAACTCATTTGTAAAAGCTACTTCATCTATTATTTTATTTTTGTCCAAATTATAAAAAAATCCCTCTCAACATTAATAAAAAGCAGACTGGACATAAGGTCTTGGCCTAAGGACGACCGAAGTCGATTTTTGACGATTTTAAGTTTAGAAAAGACTCGTTCACTTGTGACTTGGGTACAAGGTATGGAAAGAACAAATTTATGTACAATATACAGGTTGGTAAACAGTCCAGATTGAGTAAGTTCAAACTGAACAGAAAAAGCACATGTCAAACACTGGAAACGTTGTCTATATTCAGAGCAGTAAATGTCAGCATTTGTTTCCGCTGTCGTTGGGTCCAAATCGTCTTCTTCGTCACTGCATCTGTCTCCGTAGTTCTCAGTGGACTCTGCCGCTATGAAGTTTTTTTTTTTTTTTTTTTTTTTTTTACAGTGAATACCGCACAAGAATCTCAACTGCTCCCGTCTGGAGCCAGTGAGACTATGGCATCCCCAATTGGGGTATGTTGTGAGGCTGAAGGTAGCGGGGAGGGGAAGGAGGTGGGGAAGAGGAAGGTTGGGAAGTACCTGGCTATTCAGATCTGGTCACTAAACACGGCTATAGCCATTTTCAAGCAACGTTTCAATTCTGAATGGTGGTCTTACACCAGGGCGATACTGATAGTATCTTCCACTCTGGAACATGCCGCAAATATACTATATATTATTTTAAATGAATTAATTGTGTAATAACACAAATTAATCAAATAAAATTTATTTGCGCATGCCGGGTTCGAACCCGCGACCTCCGGAATGTGAGTCAAGAGTCTTACCCACTGGACTACGGAGTTGCTGTATTGTTGTGCAAACCGTCGCAGCTCTATCAACAGCCGACTTCTTTCAATTTTACACAGTTTAGAAACAATGTGCACAGCTTCTGTGGGAAATGTTTGGATCTTCAAGATAAAGTCAAACTTTTTGGGGTCCAACCAGGGCCGGATTAACCATGTCGGGGCCCCTAGGCAACGCACGTCTCGGATCGGTTTTCTCGCAAACAATATTTCTGAAGTTTGTGAACATCATAACTATTATAACTCAAAATCTTGACTTGACTTGACCGATGCGATGAGTTTTTTTTACCATTTTATAATAACAAATTCACCGAAATTTTTTAGCGAAAATCGCGTTTTTCACTTCAAAATGCTGCCAAAAATAAAAAAAAAATTAAAAAACTCCCTCTGACTACCTAGGAAAACATATTACGTTACTTGGTGTATGCAAATCGAATGTATAGTTTTTTTAATATGTTGTCAACCAGGTTGAAAAACGTGTTAAAAAACTTTTGAGAAAAACGCTTTCAAAGTTTTGCTGAGGATAATTCAACATACAAACTGTTTAAACGGTTTCATATAAAATGCGGGATCTCCATCAATTTTACCAATTTCCTCAAATAGTGAGAGCATTATTAACAATGCATCTTTCAGAAAATGAAATAAAAATATTTTTTTTGAAGTGTCCTTTAAAGCCTTGTTGAGGATTTAACCAAGGGAACATGGTGGCGTTTAGAGGCCCCCCAGAGTCAGAGGCCCGTGTGAACTGAATAAAAAACTTGTAAAATTTCATCAAATTCACTAAGGGGGGAAGCTTGTACAACATTTATATTTTAAACATATAATTACAAATAAAACAAAACAAATGCCAATATAAACCACACACGACACCTTCAATCACTTCAGATACTAAGTAATGTTGCAACAAAAAGAAGGAAAGAAAAGTAAAATACAACTATGATTATATATTTGTTTTAATTATAGACTTTTTATTTATTGTTTGTGCATGATATGAACATTAGTTATTTATTGGGTTATAAGCTAATTATTATTATTTTTTTTCTTTAATGCGTGTACCTAATGTTATTAACCTGTAAATGTTTCTAATAAAAAAAATGAAAACATCTTGAAAACTGACTTTTTCCGAAACTTCGTTGCTCACCAATGAAGCTCACCTGAAGCAAGTCAGTTTTTCTCGGGACGCGGGGCCCCTTGCCGATGCGGGGCCCCTAGGCAGTTGCCTACTCTGCCTTAGGAATAATCCGGTACTGGGTCCAACCAAGAGCAATCCTGTAAAAACGTCTTTGTTTGCTCAAAATCTTTCTTCAATACTCATCCTCGCACAGTCTAAAATATCAAAATGTACAATTTTGTAATGTTGAACTGTTGAAATAGAGTCGGTTTCATCTTTTGATTTTTCACCGGGCATTATAACTACTAACAAGACATTTTTTTTTGTATGTTTTGTGGGGCCCCTTCGGGGCCCCCTCACGCCGGGGGCCCTCCGCGATCGCGGACCTGCGGACCTGGCCAGTCCGGGCCTGCTTTAGGGGTAGTTCTAGAGGGAGCTAACCTCTAGAGGTTACACAAATTCGTTCAAGAAAAATGCGTTTGAAAATAAGAGTGGCAGTAAAATAGTGGTAGTTCGACCGAGGGATACTCACTCAAACGCATTTAACTTTTAAATGGCGTGGAATTTTGGTTTGAAATTGAAATCGATTTATGAAAAAAATGATTTTTTTTAATCCTCTACGCCTATTTCCCCCCATAAAGGAACCTTTATTAGCCCACTGATCCCTTACGGCACCGCGGATTGCGTCGTGCGATTATGGTGTGAATATTCCACAAAAAATGCTTGGACAGTGAGTGGGCTACCTTTATTTGGTTACTAATCGTATTTTGGAAAGACTAAATAAAGTGAGTACTCAGATTCAGAGCTCATCTGTTAATTTACTGATGGTATTTGATTTTTGTGGATCTCTTCTCAAGTTTATTATACCAGAGCAAGAAAACTTTGATTATTTCGACGAAAGTGCAATTGAAATGACCGCACTTTAGCAATGTAGAGCGACATTCAGAGTAAGAGGAACCCAAAGAGAAAAAAAATATAGACGAAACATCAAATGAGGGTATTGAAACAACATCCTGACTGAGATCTGAATTAGAGAGAAGGCGTATGCGAAGGCATAAGGCATAATATGAGGGCATAATACTTCAAAGAAAAAAATCATTTTTTAAAAAGTGGGTGAACTTTCAACACTGAAGAGTCACAGAAAAACCTCAGTCAATTTAGAAGACGATCACGAAGAGATCACGTTTCCTCTAATAAGACGGCAGAGAAACCTGAATCTAAACCATTACTGAATCTTTTTAAGAAAAGTTTTTGAGGAAACCATCTCTATGCAACATTCACCCAAACTTGGTTATAGCTCTCTGCGTTGCACTTTGCACTCCGGCCACAAATTGTTCTGGAGAAAGGAGTTTTTCCTGTTTAAAGCGAGTGAAGAAATACCAAAGGTCTTCATTATTGCAAGAAGAACTTTACTCTTCGGATCTTCTATGCAAAGAAGCAATTATGAAGATATTATAAATGATTTTGTCAAATAAAAAATCCCGTAAAAAATTGTAAAAAATTGTTTTTCATGTTACTGCTTTTATTTTACGAATAATTCATTCTTTATTTAATTTTTGAATACCTGCTTAGTGTATATTTGAATATTTATTTTTAAAATTGTGCGTCACCTAATAAAAGCCTACAAGTGAGTGATCATGGTAGGTGACAACTTCTAAGAAAGAGGAAGGGGCGGCCCAAATGAAGTGGCCTATACTGATGAAAAGTGTAAATACGGCCCTGGTGAGGAAAGATGAAACCATCGGCTACCATCTGAATCGACCTCTCCCTCAAAAAGCCGGCAATCCACTTACACAAGGATTCGGGAAGTCCTTAAGAAGGCAGTTTGTTGACAAGTCCTCGGTGCCAAACCCGTTCAAAGGCCTTGGAAATGTCCAGTGCAACCGTTTGGGTCTCACCGAAACGTTCCAGGCACCGCCCCCAAACATGCGTCACATGCGTGAGAAGATCACTGCACGAGTGGTTCCGCTGGAATCCGTATTGTCATTAATAATTTTATTCTTCTCGAGGTATGTGAGCAGTTTGTCGTTGATCACATGTTCCGTCACCTTAGACTGAACTGATATGATCGCTTCTTTGGAATTGGATGGATAACTGCTCTTTTCCAACCAGAGGGCACAGAGCCTGTCTTCAGGGACATTTTAAAAAGCTTTGTCAAATTGGAGCTATTTCTGCAGCGCACCTCTGCAGTACCAGGGCAGGTATTCCGTCAGGCCCACTAGCTTTATTAACATCAAGAGGAGTTCAATGTGTTCGGGAGTGATGGACTTATGAATCCATCTATCCAACTGCCGCGCAAGGCGATGGGTAGAAAGAGTCCTGCTGGAGATGTCAAAAGGTCTCCCTCGACAGTCTCTCCTGATCTAGCCCGCCACACTTGAGATGGGCAAGTACATCTACCGTCAAGATCTGGACAAACCTCACCCCATGAACCCAGACATCTCTGCTAAGTCACCAAACGTAGCAAACCACTTGAGGTGACCTATGGCAGAAGTGTTGGTTATCCAATAAATGGTTAGGGGGGGGGGGGGTTCGGAAAAAATCACGAAATATCATAATTTGTAATGAGATATCACTTGTATTTATTTTTCGTGATAATATTCTGAAAATTTCAAATTACTAAAAAAAATACACGTGATTTTGGGGAGAGGGGGGGGGGGGGGGTTGATCTAAAACCTCACCACATATCACCACGGGGGGTTTAAAAAGTTGCTAAAAACATCACGTGATTAATGGACGACCCCTTAGCTCGTGGGCCGGATTATCTATTTTTCAAATCTTTAAGGGCCGCATAGGCTACAAGTGTAGTACTGGATGGCCCACAAGATGGGCTTGCAGGCCACGGGTTGTGTTATATACATACATTACTTTGTTGTATCGTATTTTTATTTTGTTTATCATTCAGTTGGTTATCCATGAGTAGGTACACCATACTTATACATAATTCGTATGTAAGTTCTCTAATAATCATATTGCAGTTCTAGAACATTCTTTTCTAATACGATCATTCGATTTGTCACTGACAAACATCTGAAAATCTTATTGCTCGGTTTTATCATTTTAAATAAATTTTAAGAAATGAGATCCCTGAGGTGTGTTTGTGGTAAAACCATGTATGATCGTGTGAGAAATTGATGGCCTCAAATGGTTTGTAGGGTGAATGAACGAAGAAAAGAGTCTAAGGAGAAAATATGACGCAAATGTGAATGGTAGAAGAGGTCCGAAGAGTTTTGAGAATGCCCGAGGAAGACATGGCACGATCAAGTGAATCAGATACTTGAGTCGGGCCATATCAAGAGTCACAATAACAGAAGTGCATGTATAAGATGACGTATGAATGTGAATGGGGCAAAGAGTGTACCAAGACCGAGTTGTTTGGCGGTCCGTCCTCTCTGCCTACCCCTACGATGAAACGGTGTGATGGTTAGTTAGTTTTGACATAACGTTTGTGAATATAATTTACTAGTAATACTAATTTCAATCTTTATTAAACTTAAAGCAAAGCAAATTGTCTTTGACATCTTTGGGTGTTTTTAAGTAAGAAAGGAGAGAAAGTTCGGGGAAGGAGAGAGTTGTGAGAAAAAAGTCAGTGTCTAAAAGTGACCGACATAAATCCATCCCTTCCGCTGTGGTGCACGGCTTGACAGATATCTCAAGCAATGGCTTGACAGATCACAGCTGGAGAGTTTAAAGGGTCTCCCTCAATCGGCTTCACCCGATTTAGCACGCAGTTCGTAGGCAGACGCATTCGCTGCCAAGACCTGGATAAACCTCACCCCATGAACCAGGCCCCCCCCTCTCCTAATAAATATAACGAACCACTTGGGGTGACCTATGGAAGGCAGAGGTATTGGTTATCTGATGGTTTCCGGGGGTGATGGTACTCAATACCCAAGAACAAAAGTGAAAAAACTCATATTAAATGTTATTTTGAGTTTTCGATGCTCCAAGCTTCAAAATAAAATTACTTTTCTAAACATCATTTTATGTTAATTGTTTGCGATCCAAAAATACCAAAAAAATAAATATTAATTGTTTGCGATATGCCAAATTGTTTGCAAAATTATCAACCACATCATCATACTTATTTAAGCATTATTCGCTTATGAGCGTATGTAATTTTTGATTCGTTGTAGCGTGGACAATGTACGCTCTGTATTATCTACTGTAGATCGTCACCTCTGCCCAATTGAATATATGTGACGTATCCAAAAAATAAATATCTTCTCCTTATGGTATCGATTGAGTATAGTAGATTGTAGTTTCGAGACTAAATTAAATTGCTTCAAAATGGATCCCGCAATTCAAACAATATGGGAGAAGGTTTTTGTGATAAATCACTTTTTATCTTTTCAATAGTGGCTACAATTTGATCCCAGTTGTTCAGAGTAGTGCTGGCATCATCTCTAACTGACCATTGAGTATGTGGAAGACTTTTTAGACAAACATTCTCAAGTCGTTGAATTCTTGCAACAATTTTGATAGTAGTGATCATATTGTAAAGAAAATACGGTTTTGCAACAACCTGAAAAACTGAGTAGCCCAATTCCGTTTAAAGAATGTGCGAATCATCGTACATAAATTGCATAAAGACACATTTTCTTTATTTTGGCTTGTGGTCTCTTGTAGCATCCAGTCATATTGCTGGCATTGTCGTAAGACTGACCTCTGCTATTATTAATGCTAACATTAAGATTCTCAAAGGTGTCGAGGACTGCTTTCAACATGCAGGGCCGTAGCCAGAGTTGAATTTAAGATAGGGCAGCGGTAATTACAGGTAGGGCGCAGATAAAATGATCTGATCTGGGTCGGGCGGCGGGGGGAGGGGGGGAAGGGGGGGGCGCTCTGGGCGGCATTTTTAAGGGGCGGCAAAATTTCATAATAAATAATAATAATATATTGTTAAAATTTTAATAATTTCTTTCATATTTTTGTTGCATATATGATTCAAACCGATTGAAATGGGCATGGAATTTTTCATTACTTATTCTGTGACAAACCTGGGGAATCCCCTTTCTTCAAATGAATGTATACCTAATATTGTCATCTTGGCAAAACCGTCCGAGTCGAATTTTGTTTTGCGCTTTGATTTTTTATGACTAATATTCAGTGAGAATGATTGAGAGAGGTCCGTGAGCGATGCGTGACGATTCTAAAAAATTTTCATGGATCGTCACGTGTTCCAATGGATTATCAAACCATCCATGTGTTCCAAGTACAAAAGTAAGAGGAAAACAATTTTCTTGTTCTGGGTGTAGTTTAATCTGCTAAAGCTGAGGACTTAGCAGATTAACTCCTGGGTTAAAACCAGTTTCATGTTCCGAATGATCTGTCAAAATTCCAGTAGCGGATTAATCTGCTGACACATTTTGAAGAAAACTGTTCTAATATTTTGAGTGGATTTAAAATTTATATTTCAAACCATTCCACAAAATTCGTAATTCGTAGGAAAACCATACTACGCATAATATGAGAGTAATACTAATTAGACTAACTCCGTAGTCCAGTGGCTAAGACTCTTGACTCACATTCCGGAGGTCGCGGGTTCGAACCCGGCATGCGCAAATAAATTTTATTTGATTGATTTGTGTTATTTCACAATTAATTAATTTAAAATAATATATAGTATATTTGCGGCATGTTCCAGAGTGGAAGATACTATTAGTATCGCCCTGGTGTAAGACCACCATTCAGAATTGAAACGTTGCTTGAAAATGGCTTAAGCCGTGTTTAGTGACCAGATCTGAATAGCCAGGTACTTCCCAACCTTCCTCTTCCCCACCTCCTTCCCCTCCCCACTACCTTCAGCCTCACAACATACCCCAATTGGGGATGCCATAGTCTCACTGGCTCCAGACGGGAGCAGTTGAGATTCTTGTGCGGTATTCACTGTAAAAAAAAATAAATTAAATCTGTGGACAAGCAAGCAGATTCACCCTTAATTTAAAACCAGTTTTGTGATCAGAATGTAAATTTCCAGTTGTGGATTCATCTGCTGACACATTTTGAAGGAAAACGTTCTCTTATTCGAAGTTAATTGGAGGTTCTCCACCACATACCCTCCCGGTGTAAGTAACAGAAGGTTACTATTTAAGAAGGACTCTTATTTTTTTATAGAACGACCCTACAATTATAATTAACTAAAACTAGACCCCTATTGTCCCTGCATACGTTGTTAGCGAGCAGTATGCAAGTGCTTGATCTGATGACAAACCGTTTAGTATGGAGTAGGCCCGAAGATATCGATCTAGGGATTGGTTTATTTATGACTCAACCGTTGAATAACTATTTATACCCCAAACTATTTGGGAATTCCCCCTAAGCAGTGATTGCAATACGCACACAGCCTCTCACCACTTACTTCAATTCCATCTATGGGCAGAATACAGAATTGATATACATAATATGATTCTTTGGTTAATTCGAAGCTGTTTAGTTAGATGTCGCTACGCTACACTAATAGGTAGTATTTTTTTTCAATCATGTCAAACATGACATCAAACATGATGTCAAGTATGACGACCTCCGTAGTCCAGTGGGTAAGACTCTTGACTCACGATCCGGAGGTCGCGGGTTCGAACCCGGCATGCGCAAATAAATTTTATTGATTAATTTGTGTTATTTCACAATTAATTAATTTAAAATAATATATAGTATATTTGCGGCATGTTCCAGAGTGGAAGATACTATCAGTATCGCCCTGGTGTAAGACCACCATTCAGAATTGAAACGTTGCTTGAAAATGGCTTTAGCCGTGTTTAGTGACCAGATCTGAATAGCCAGGTACTTCCCAACCTTCCTCTTCCCCACCTTCTTCCCCTCCCCACTACCTTCAGCCTCACAACATACCCCAATTGGGGATGCCATAGTCTCACTGGCTCCAGACGGGAGCAGTTGAGATTCTTGTGCGGTATTCACAGTAAAAAAAAAAAAAAAAAAAAAACAATGAACAAACAGTTTACTAGTACCTATATTATCATAGTCGATGGTATTTCTTAAGGTAGGGCACAGGTATTTTAAGGAAGGGCATTATTATTATTATTTATTTATTTGATGCAATATATTTACATTATAAAAAACAATTCAATGATGTTGGCCTCACTGGGTGGTTTACCCGTGCTGAGGCCTCCATTTCATATACAAAATTATACACATAAATTATACACAAAATTATACAATACATATAAATAATATTGGTGAAAAAACGGAATAAAGTAAATAAAAAAACATATGATTAAGATAAATTAAACTTAAAAAGTAGAGATTTAAAATTAATGTAAATTTGAAAATAAATAATATCATATGTATAAGGTTAAAAACGATATTTTTAATAAGTATTGTGTGTTTGTGTTTTAAGTTGGTTTTGTGTGTTACTTAAATTTTTTTTATTTTATGCTATTATATTTTGGTAGTATTGTCTATTTTGGTCTTTAATCCATTTTGTAATTTTGTGTCGGAATTTATTTTTGTTT
The DNA here is from genome assembly GCA_917880885.1 of Limnephilus marmoratus. Lineage (NCBI taxonomy): Eukaryota > Metazoa > Arthropoda > Insecta > Trichoptera > Limnephilidae > Limnephilus > Limnephilus marmoratus. Next base: position 5,411,149 of record OU862911.1, read on the forward strand.
TCCTCAATTTTATTTTCAAGTGTTAGACTGTTGAATGCTTTTATAGCGTGATATTGGTAGTGTCTTTGTCCAAAGCTTGTATTTACCGTCGGAGTTCTTAAGTTTTCTTTGTATGCTTGTCTAACTGGTCTGTTTGTGATATTTTGTGTTTGTTGAAGGTTGTTTTTTTGGTCAAAAATGTAATTTAGTAGCGATTTAACGTATAATTGTCGTATGTCTAGTACGTCACAACGGTTGAATATTTGGTCTGTATCAGTAAGTCTATGTTTTTTAAGTATTACCTTTAAGATCGTTTTCTGCGCAATTTCCAGGTGTTCGATAGCTGAGTTTGTTGCTCCTCCCCAAGTAATTATTCCATATTCTATTATAGACTGACATAGAGCAAAATATATTGTTTTCATTTGTTGTATTTTGTATATGTTTCTTATGTTTAGGAAAATGTGTATCGTTTTGAGGAGTTTATTTGTGACTTGTTTGATGTGATCTGTCCATCTAAGGTTATGGTCAATTATGATTCCTAGATACTTTATTTGTTCTTTTTTTTCTAGAGGAGGGCAAACGCAGATGTTGGTGTTTAAACATTCGTGTATTTTTATGGTGTTTGTGTTATTTTTTGGCTGTCCTGTGCTATTTATACTGTACGTTGTGAATTTTGTTTTCGATATGTTTAAAGTAAGCGTGTTTGAGTCTAGCCATGATTTCACTCGCGTGATTCCTAAATTCGCTATGTTGTATGCATTTTTCCAATCCTTAGATTTGAAGAGTAAAACTGTGTCGTCTGCATAACTAACTATTTCACCGTCTATTTTCATGCTGCAAAGTTCAATAATGTAAATAGTGAAAAGAACGGGCCCTAGTATGCTTCCTTGTGGAACTCCATATGTAATTGGTAGTGGCTTGCTAATATGGTTGTTAATTTTTACTTGCTGTGCTCTCTTACTCATATAACTTTTTAATAGTTGGAGTTCCTTGCCTTTGATACCTATGTTTTCTAATTTTTTGAAAAGCGTTTGGTGGCAGATTGAATCGAAAGCTTTAGCTAAATCTAGGTATATTGCCCCCTAATGCCCCCCCCTAGCTACGGCCCTGTCAACATGCCTTCGGATTTGTGACCAGTGCTAGGAAGGAAGCATAAAAATCGTTGGGTTGTCTGTTTTCTTCGACAAATCTGATAATTAATAAAAGTTGGTCAACGTGGGTGACATTAGGGGTAGAGTCGACACTAAAAGAAAAAATATTTTGCATTCTATATGTTTTTTATAATAGACTGGGTATCTTTAGTTTTATTTGCCATCATTTTTGTGAAATTCTCATAAGTCGCAAATGACAAATAGGACACGTGACCTTTTCCAGGATTACCCATTTTTTCTGTATGTTTTCTCAAAAAAGGGTCAAATTAGACAATGGCTTCTAATGCCATCATCAGTGCATTAACTTCGGGAGGTGATTCTAAATGATAGTACAAGTAAAAAAGATAAATAACTTTTTTCGAAATTCTAATTTTTAGGGGTAGTTTTGAGGTAAAAAGATAAAATTAGTCCGGCATGTGAAGCCAGATTTATTATTTTCGCTGTTACTATACGGGCCAATCACAATCGAGTCGGGTGCCCGGTAGGCTCTCAGCAAGTAAGATCGTACCTCACACTAAGGATTTTTATTAGGTACCTACGTCTTTTTGTATGGGAAAAAAAGTTGGAATTTCGGAAAAAGTTGTTAATTTTTTTTACTCCTACCATCATGTAGAATCACCTCCCGAAGTTAATGCACTTTACCCCCGGACAATCTGTATATGAAAATGAATGTTTGTTTGTTTGTCCTGTATGCGTTTCTATACCATTAAACCGATTGTGATGAAACTTTGGTGATTTGTTGTGCGCATGCCCACGAAGGTTTCTATATATAATGGAGAGCTCTGGCGTTATGAAATTATTTCCTACATCGTTCATCCGATTGCGATGAAACTTTGGTAATCTATTATGTGCACACCCCCCAAGGTTTCTATGAATGATGGTGAGCTCTGGCATTATGAAATTTGCACACAAAATTTTCAATAGGAGTCGCGCAAGTTGTTTAAAAAATGTGTGTATTATGCAGGGTGTAACTGGACGTACCCGAGGGATTTTAACCAGTGATTCCTGAGCATATTTGAAGTAAAAAATGTTCATACCATTTTGGTGTCCTATGACATTTTTTTTCTATTAAAAAAAATTAAAATATTTTTCCAACACGCGTGCAACTGACTGGTTAAAAAGTAGCGCCTTTATAGCCTAGCGGACATTTGATAAGCGTTGCATCTCGTTCTAACAGCATATTTACCACACGAAATAGCGCATATCGCTCACATACATCAGGACGGGATAATTCCCATAGCCATGGGAACACTAGCGCGGTGCAATTGAAAAACATATTTTTAGTTTGTAATAGAAAAAAAATATCATCGGACACCAAAATGACAAGTACATTTTTTACTCCAAATATGCTCTGGAATATAATATGCTGGTTGAAATTCCTCGGGTACATCCCTGTATAGTTTAGCTGTAGGGAGGGAAAGCGGGAGGGAGAGGGAATCCGGGAGGGGGGAAGGAGAACGAAGGAGAGAGGGGGTTTTAGGAGGGGGACGAGGGTGGGGGAAGGCGGGGAAGGTGTAAGGGAAAAGCGGCATGGGCGAGGGGAACACGGGAGGGGGGAAAGAGGGGTTCACGGCATGGTGGGAAGGCAGGGAAGGTGGAAGTCGAATGCGTGGGAGGGAAAGGGTAGAAACAAAATCAAGAAGACAAATGTCTAAATGTTTTAACAAAAAAAATCTGACTGAAAAATTTAAATTTTTCCACACGGTAAATTTCCAAATTTCAAAAAACAAAATAAAAAAAGACAAATTTAAAAAAAAAAAACCCGACTCATTTACTTAGCTAAAATTTTTCGATTTTTCCAATTTTCCCGGAAGATTTTTTTTAGAAAAATACTATATGGAAAATTTCCAAAAATTAACATAATGTCAAAAAGTTTTTGACCCCTTTTCCGACCAATTTTTAGATTTTCCCAGAAGAATATTTTGGAAAAATAAAATTTTCCAGTAACAACAATTTCCCAACCTGAAAAAGTTTCGAAAATTTAAATAAAACAGATAAATGTTTAACCAAACATAACGTTTTTCAAAAACAAATATAAAAATTGAAAACAAAAAAATGAACCCTTACTTTTTTTTTGTCTCGGTGACCCTTAGCCATTTGGTGGTCCAATATTATTTTTTCAAGAAATCGGTTATTTTTGGAATCAGTTCCTTTTGGCTTTTACAAAATTAAAAAATTTCAACTGTGCCTATGAACAATAAAATGAACCTAAAATGCTGAACTTACCGGGACTGAATGTATGGAATGCAGGAGGGAGGAGGGGAACTCGGGTAAGGGGTTCACGGGAGGGGCGGGGAGGGTAACCAGGGAGGGGGGAGGGGAACTTGGGAGGTGGGAGGGGATCCTGGGAGGGGGATTTCCCGATTCTTACCATGCAATTAAAATGTTCCTTTTTATTGGCTATTTTCTAACCGTTTTGCAAAAACAAAACATTTTCTAAAATCTTTTTATTATTTTTTTTTTCATTAGCTCCACACAGGAGGCACCGAGGAAAACAATTTCCCTAGGGGCCTGTGTCATCTTCGAGGATGCTGAGTGCAGTGGCGGACTAAGCCCGTCAGAGGACCGGGGCGGCAAAGCTGAATGAGGCCTCCCCCCCTCCCCCTAGTAAAAGTTGATGTAATTTTACAAGATTTTTATTCAGTTCACATGGGCCTCTGGTCCTGGGGGGCCTCCAAACACCTCCGTGTTCCCTTGATCAAAACCTAAACAAGATTTTAAGGTACCAGGGCACTGTAGAATTTTTTATTTTTTTATTTCCTTTTTTAAAAGATGCATTTGTTAATAAAATGTTCTAAGAAAATTCGAAAAATTCACGGCGATACATCATTTTATATTTAACCGTTTTAAACAGTGTGTATGTTGAATTATCCTTGAGCAAAACTTTGAATGCGTTTTTCTCAAAATTACGTTTTTCAACCTGATTGAAACATATTAGAAAAACTATATATCCGATTTGCACGCACCAAGTCTTAAACTGTTAGAAAATCAAGTAACTACGGCACCACATAGGATTTTTTTTAGAAAGGGCCCCCTTCTATTTTTTTATGAAAGCTGAAAATTTTCCATAAAAACTCAAAAAAATAAAATTCGCTGTTTCGACCTTTTTTTAAGAATTCAAAATTCCCCTATGTGTGGCGGATTGAAAAACGAGTTTAAGCCTACCCTGGCAGGGCCGTATTATGCACAAAGCAGTGTAGGCCACTGCCTAGGGGCCACGCATCGGCTAGGGACCCCTATGGAAAAGGGGCCCCGAGACATGCATTGCCTAGGGTCCCGACATGTTTAAGCCGGTCCTGCCAGGCAGTGTAGGCCACTGCCTTCGAAAATCTAGTCACTATAGCCAGGGCCGTAGTATCGATAGATAGTTGCCTACATAAAACGTGTAGGCAACCTTCTAGGTGCCCCGCGTCGGGTAGAGGCCCCTAGGGTAAAGGGGCCCCAAAATATTTAAGCCGGTCCTGGCAGGGAGTATTGTCCATAAGGCAGTATAGAGCACTGCTTTTTAAAATCCAGTCACCATAGCCAGAGCCGTATTATCCATAAGACGTGTAGGCAACTGCCTTGGGGCCCCGCAATGGGTAGGGGCCCCTAGGGTAAAGGGGCCCCGAGACGTGCATTGCCTAGGGGCCCCGGCATGTTTAAGCTGACCCTGGCAGGGCCGTATTGTCCACAAAGCAGTGTAAGCCACTGCCTTGGGGGCACGCATCGGTTAGGGGCCCCTATGGTAAAGGGGCCCCAAGACGTGCATTGCCTATGGGCCCCAACATGTTTAATCCGGATCTGACACCACGTAGGAAATATTTAATAAAGGGCACCTTCTAATTTTTTTAAATTTTTATGAACGGTGAAAATTTACCATAAAAAATTGAAAACAAAATTCGCTGGTCCGCCATTTTTATCTTTTTTTTAGATACCAAAATTCCCCTACATGGTGCCATAGACACTGGATTTTCAAAAGGTTTAAGAATTGGTGAATGTAAATCGGATGTATAGTTTGTTTAATATGTTGTCAACCAGGTTGAAAAACGTTAAAAAGTTTCGAGAAAAACGCATTCAAAGTTTTGCTGAAGGATAATTCAAAACTGTCAAACGGTTTCACCTAAAATGTTGTATCTTCGTCAATTTTTCGAATTTCTTTAAAAAAAATGGTGAGAGCATTTTTAATTAGTGCATATTCAAAAAATTAAATAATAAAAAAAAAATTCCCTAAAATTTTTTAACAGTGTCCTAAAGGCTTGTTTAGGATTTGATCAAGGGAACATGGAGGCGTTTGGGGGCCCCCCAGGACCGGGGGCCCGGGGCGGGCCGCCCCCCCCCCGCCCCCCCCTTAGTCCGCCACTGGCTGTGTGGAGGTTTTTTTAAGGGAAAGGAAGGAGAAGAAGATATGGAAAGCAAGGGCGAATTTAGGGGGAGGGGGGGGGGGGGGGGGGACGGGGGCACGTGCCCCCCCCCCCAGACGGTATTTTTGTGTACTGTGGAGATTCCACCACAGTACATACTTAGAAGCAAAAACTGTCTTTATTTTAAACATTTAAATTTTCTATTGTATTGACAATATCATAAACCTTCCTAAACATACTTGAACTTGTAGAAATAAATGATGTAATTGATGATTTTTTTGCCCGTCCGCCTCTGGCGCCCCCCCCCCCAGAAAAAAATCTTAACAGTAATTGTTGATTTTTTTGCCCGTCCGCCCCTTGTGCCCCCCCCAGAAAAAAATCCTGGATCCGCCCTTGATGGGAAGGAAAAAGGTATGAGGGGTGGGTAGGAATTTGGGGGTCAGTGTGGCCAGGAGTGACGGACCTATGAATCTATTCCGCACACTGCGGTGCAAGGCGAAGGGTCGGGAGAATCCGGCTGGAGAGGTCAAATGGCCTCCCTCAATCAGTCTCCTCTGATTCAGCCCGCCACGCAGTGGTTGGGAAAACGTATCCACCACCAAAACCTAGACAAACCTCATCCCATGAACCTGGGCACCCCTGCTAAGTCACCTAACGTAGCGAACACTTGGGGTGTTGGTTGTCGAATAAATGGTTCCCGGGGCGGCGGTACCCATACCCGCCTCCTAAATATAAAATATGTAGATAATCTTTCCGATGTGTTTATTAGAAATCAACATTTTTCGGAATATTAAATTTTTGATGTTGGAAATTTAAATTGGCTAAAACATACATACCGGCGAATATTCAAATTCTTCTTCTTTGTGTGCCATATCAGGTCCCCCCGACGTTAGCGATCACTCTTGAAAATGCCTCTCTGTCTTACGCTGCCCGGAATAGCTCCTCCACACTTCTAATGCCGGTCCCCTCTCGTATATTACGCAGCCAAGACATTTGTCTCCTACCAGGCCCTCGGCGGCCCTCTATCTTGCCTTTCAATATTAAATGGAGCAAGTGATACTTCTCCCCTCGATGTATATGTCCCAGATATGAAATTTTACTGATTTTTATTAATGTAAGCCGGTTAAAGTACTTAAAATAGAAAAACTGAAATTTTTTACAGATTCCCTTTGGGAGCGTTCAAGTATTACGTAACGCAATTTTTGAAGATTTTAGACCCCCCCCCCTATGTAACGGGCCGTAACGTTTTCTTGTTCAACCCCCCCCCCCCGTAAGCGTTACGTAACGCCCAAACAATTTTTACCTGAAAGTCACAATTAAGTTGCGCAACGTACTGAAATGTCGCTTAAATACCTTTTTTCTTGATTTTATCGCGTTTGCGGTAATAAATAAAACAAGAGATTTCTAACTCGCGATACATTATATACATTTTATTTATTTATATTGTCATTTATAAAAAAAAATTGAGAATATTATTATTTTTATCGGCCTTGTATTCCTTCCAAATCTCCACAATTAAACACTGTCTTACCTAGAATTAACCTACATTGTTTTACAACACATACTTTCTTTTACATTAGCTTTAGTGAGGAGGCCCTGAGGAAAGTAATTTCCCTAAGTTTTCCCTGTGGAGCAACACTTTACTCCACTATGATTCACAAGCTGACTCATAGTGGAGTTAAACCTTTTCCACGTCCCGAATGCAGTTATACAAGTTCTCAAAGGGAAGATTTAAAAATCAACAGTATGATTCACAGAAGATAAAAACCATTTTCATGTCCTGACTGCAACTATTCGTGTCCTCTAAAGAGATATCTAAGAAGTCACTTGCTGACTCACAGTGTAGAAAAACCGTTTTCATTTTCCGACTGCAACTATTCATGTACTATTCAGAGAAATAAAAAAATCACATGTTTACTCACAGTGGTGAAAAACCCATTTCATGCCCTGACTGCAACTATTCTTCTTCTCGAAAAAAAAACTAAAACGGCACTTGCTGATTCACAGTTATGAAAAACCTTTTACTTGTCCCGAGTGCGACTATTCAGGCGCTACAAAACGGTATCTAAAAATTCACGTGTTTACCCACACTGGACCAAAACCTTTTTCGTGTTCCGACTGCAATTATACATTTGTACAAAGGAACTTCTTAGAAATCATTTGCTGACTCACAGCGCTACAAAACCATTTACATGTTTCTACCGCAACTATTCGTGTTCTACAAAGAGGCACAAAAAATCACATGTTTACCTTCAGCAGAAAAAACTATTTTTTTGTCCCAGCGTGGTTTTTCAAGTTCTCAAAAGGGAGATCAAAAAATCCACAGAACGATTCAAAGTGAAGAAAACCTTTTTCATGTTCTGAGTGTAACTATGCATGTACTACGAAACCTAGCTTTAGGTAATATTATTATATTTTAGCAGTAAACTAACTTGTGTGTAATAACTAAAATCGTTGTTCTTACTAAAAACTCTCGTATAAGGGAACGTACCCATACTACGTGACACTTTTGGGGGGGGGGGGGGGGGGGGGTCTTCAAAAGGTCACGCTCCATACAAATGAGCGGCGGGTTCCTTAGGATTTTGGTCACCGGGGGGGGGGGGGGGGTTAAAAAATTGCAAAAAGTTGGTCACGTAGTTTGGGTACGTTCCCTAACATCATTCATATGTTGCATAAATTTTTAATTTTTTAAATTTTTCTTTTGCTGTCTTCCAAATTTGGTTGGCATTTTTTGGTTGCGCTGCGCTGGCAAGTCAGCATGAGAGCCTTTATAGGCCAATAACAGCTGATGATGTAAATCTCCCGGTTTGGAGGACATTATAATTCCTAAAAACTCACATTAACAACACTGACTACAGCAAATTGTGTTTATGCGTATTTCGTGTTTAATAAAACACTAACGAATACTGACAACGAAAATAAAATAAAAATGACGCACAATACAGTCTAGGAATTCCCCGTACAACATAAACTAAAAGGCTTACCAACTTGGAAGATATCAATTCCTTAGTTTTTTATTTAAATAATAAAGTTTTTTTATTTAAATGTTACGTAACGCGTCCTTCGAACCCCCCCCCCCCGTAACGCGCCGTAACGTTTCACCAGACCCCCCCTCCCCCGCCAATTGCGTTTCGTAATACTTGAACGGCCCCTTTCTTAACAAAATTAGTAATAAAACAATTTTATTTTAAAATTGTTTGATACGTCACAAATTGGCACAAAATAAAATTGTCACTTATAATCGGGTTTGTAAAATATCTGAACAATATAACTCGAATATTCCTATTGCAATAAGAAGCACAATTTCTTTTTCTTTCTAACATAAAAGAAATCACAAATGTTTGCATAACAGGATGAGAGATATCAAACTTTTAATAATGCATGGTCGCTCTGGGACACTCTAGGTCTCCTGTTATTATAACGGCATTAATATGATGTTTTGGGACAACTTGGGTCTCCTGTGATTAGACGGGTTAAGAGCTCTCAAACTGATTTGGTTAAAAATTGCTACAGGGGAGGTCAAATAGAAACTCTAATTTTACGTCAAAATACACAATTTCGGCGGCGTTCTTTAATTTCTCGAGTTCTGATTAACTGTATTTTTTTAGTTAGGTGTATGTTATTGGGTAGAAATTAGTTTTCATTTGTCCAGTGAACCCCGCGGAAGCGTGTTGTCGTGATTAATTTTTGGGTTACTATGCCGTGTTGAGCTACCTTCTTCTTTAGTCAACATTTCTTTTGGCTATGTGTATAATCCTCAAATCATCTTACTAATATTATAAACGCGAAAGTTTGTATGGATGTGTGTGTGTGTTTGTTACTCTTTCACGCAATAACTATTGAGAATCTTTTGTAAAATTAATTGAGAGTCTGCATTTGCAGTGTAAGAGGTTTTGCTTACGAGGTTTCTTTCGGATTTAGTTTATTGTAATGGCTGATCTTTAAAGTACGATTGGAAAACACTTTAAACATTTTTGAAAACCTTTTATGCTAACGATTCTGATATTTTTTGTATGCCTCTACTGAAGTATAAAGCTGTACTAATTAAACAATTTAGCAGTACGTTTTTTAACAAGGTCACCATATGGTATTTTCTGTTTGCTTCTTCTTCACTGCTTTCAATAACTTTGTATTAATATGTATTATTTTTCTTTTGGTTTATTTATAATTAATAGGTATTATTTTTCTTATGTATTATTTTTCTTTTGGTAGAATGTATTGTTTATATTTTGGTAATATGTATTATTTTTCTTTTGGTTTATTTACAAGTAAACTTAAAATTTTAAATTTCTTTCTTTTTTCTATATTGAAAAAAAAAACATGCACGTAAAGGACACTTGTGCATAATTATAAATAATTAATAATAACTAAATAAGTAAATAATTTAATTAATTATGCATACATTATAAATAATTAAATATTTTTGCCTGAGCTTTAGTAAATAAGATAAAGTTTTTTGGCGATGATTTGTTGATTTGTGTCCCAAATTGGTCATTTCTAAATTAAATTTACGCCTATCAAAATGTTTGTCATTTGACTGTCCTAGAACGGGAGACCTTCCTAGTTGGACAATCAAAGCTTCTTTGTACTGATGTATTCTCTATAACAAATAAACGTTTTTATATGCACCAGATTTAAATGTCCGGGTTAAATTTTCCCCAAAAAAAAAAAGGAAAAAAAGAAGGAAAAACTAAACCCTTTCACACACTTCCCCAAATGATCATCTAGTCAACCCACGCTATGCAATTGCACTATATAAGTATTATAAATACAAGAACAACATGTCAACCTGCTAGAGACCAAATGGGAATATAATTCACCGACTCCAGATATTTTCATATCAGAGGGTTCGGCTCTGTGGCATTTCTAATTGAACCTATAAATCCTACCGATCCCTCAATATAAATATTTAAAAAATCCTTTGTAATCCTACATGTATTTAAAATGACTGATTTTTGCATTTTTATATACAAATTCTTTGACAAATCTAATATGCTTAAATTTTGAATCAGATTCCTAGGTATTATGCCAGTGGCCGAAATAACGAATGGCAATATTTTTATAGTCCGAGAATGCCAAATTCTTTTAATCTCATTCCCTAAATCTGTGTATTTTCTTATTTTTTCAGAAATAGTTTTTTGAATATTACAGGAATTTGGAATAGCTACATCAATGATATAAGTATTTTTTTAATTTTGTCATGTAAAACTATATCAGGTCTATTATGACTAATTGTTCTGTCTGTTAGTATAACTTTATCATAATATATTTTATAAAATTCATTTTCTAAAAATGAATTTGGTTCATATTCATAATATGGTACTATATTACGGCAGTCAATCAAGTTATGTTTAATTACCAAACTTTGGTGAATTATTTTTAAAACCTGATTGTGCCTAAATGTATACTCAAAAGGCGCTAATATAGAACATCCCGAAATAATATGTTCTATAGTTTCGGGAAAAGCCAAACATTTTCTACATAAATCATCAATTTGATTTATATCTTTGATTATATGCTTTCTATAATTTTTAGTATTAATGACTCTATCTTGAATGGCAAGCATAAATCCTTCTATTTCTGCGCTCAACTCTCCAATACTCAACCATTTGTTTGACGAAAGTTTGTCAACATACGTTTGGTTGAGATAATTGAAGTGTTTTGCGTGAATAATTTTATTTGACCAGGAATCTAATAATTCCTGGTTAGTATTTATAAGAATGTTGGCATTCTCGTCATATAAATTTAAAGGTGTAATATTTCTATCTGCATTGCAAATTATTATTTTCATTATTACTATTATTATAATGGATTTTAATGAAACTTTTCAATAATATAGCTCATTCACCAATTATTTTGATGCTATATATTTCAGAAGAATTATCCCACGGGCTGCTACTTCGATTTATCCTTTGTATAATGTTAATGTAAGTACTTGCATACTGCTTACTAACCCCATATGCATGGACATTGGAGGGTCTAGAGTCGTTCAAATAAATGTAGCTTCGTTAAAAAAAAGTAGAGTCTTGACGTGTGCGGTGAAGGAGGAAACCATATGTTTCCTTATAACGCCGCGCCGTTGGGAAAGTGGTGGGGTCCAAAAAATAGAGCTCATACATCAGAATAACAAATAGCCTATAATTTATAAAGCTAGCTAGAAAGGGGACGCGGGAGGGGAACGGGAACGCACCGGAAAGGTGATTCAGGGAGAAACAATGTATTTTTTTGAATATGTCATTGCAACACAAGCCGGGAACCAGCTAGTATTCAATAATAATAATATTTAAAATACCTACATACGTTATCGTAATCTCGGTGGTTAGTTATTGGTTTGCCCATGAATATATCCTATTTTCGGACCTGTGAATATATCCTATTAGTACCTACCTAATAATTAAAAAAAAATATATTTAACAACAACTATATTATAGAATCTAAAGTCACCTAAAATTAGGACGGGTTGTTTTAAAAAAAATGCGTCCAATTCATCAAATATTTTAAGTTATTTTTCACGTTCTGTGTAAGTTCTATTCAAGTTCATAAAACTGAAATAATTACAAAAGTTGAATAGAACTTTCACAAAATATAAAAATTAACTTCAGATATTTGATGAATTTTTCAAATTTTTTGAAACAACCCATCTTAATTTTTCGTTATTTGTTTTTGGGGTGTTATGCCGTGTTGCGCTACCTCCTTCTTTAGCCAACGTTGAAGCCAAGAAGGAGGTAGCGCAACACGGCATAACACCCCAAAAACAAATAACGAAAATGCTTTTGGCCGTGAAAATCTTAAAACTTATCCAACCCATCTTAAGTTTTAATTCGCCAAAAATAAGAAAATATAGTTATTTAATACCAAAACAAATACCTATTGGACTAATAATTTTCTAACTAACATGAAGTGATTTGCCACCAGCCACCACAGGCAGGTGGCAAATCTACCTAGAACAGGGATGGCGAACCTTTACGTATCAACGTGCCATTTTTCTAAAGAAATGTTTAATGAGGTCATAAAAAATGTGCCATCATATAATTTTGACTTTGTGATTATTGAGAAAATAATAATAATAAATACTTACTATCAATTAAAAACTCTTTATTTATTACAAAAAATAGGAACATTTAGCATTACACGCGTAATTTAAATAAAAGTAAAATTAGTGTGACTTCTGTTCAGTAGAGTAGCGAGGGGGGGGAGGGGGCGGGGGGAGGAGAGGGCGGGCTGCCCCCGGTGCCACCCGATAGGGGGGTGACACTCGACGGTGGGAAAAAATTCACGAAGGATATTGTCATCAAAGTTTTGTATACATGAACACGGTCTGTTATTTTCTTTCATATGTTCCTCGTGGAATGCCCCGAATTTTGTGTCTAGGTCTTTTTATAGGCGAACATAGCCTATATCTGTGGATAAATCTGAAATTCTCTAGTCACCCCCCCCCCCCCCACAAGATGGACCAATTTTATGAAGTCGAAATTAGCGTTTTCAACTTTAATAGGGCGGGGGGGGAGGGTGGGGGGGGGGTGACACCACTCCCCTGGGGGGTGACATTCGCCCCGGGTACCACCCATGCTAGCTACGCCACTGCTTCTGTTGTTGCAGGTTAGATGACAAATAACATATGTTAGGGTTGTAAGATGTTACTTTTTGCAGAATGCATGCTGAACTGGAGTCATCTGTCAAACGGTTTCTAACCGACTCTTTCATGTTATTCATCTTTGAAAATAATGACTTGCAGCATGAAATGAAAATTGATTGATGAAAATATTGTTAAATAAAATAGCATGAGCCAGCTTCTTCAAAAAATTAAATGTGTCTGGTAACGCATTCCATGATTCCAAAATTTTGTTATTAGCATTTTCACTTATATTACCTGTCAATCGGTTTCAATTAAATTCTAACCTCTCCTTGTTTCAACAAATTTTTGAATCCATATTGAACTAAACTGGAAATTCAATCAGCTGCATTTCAAATTCATCAATTTCCGACCAATCGAATGGGGACAAATTCAGTTTATCAAACGACGTCACATCAGGGTAAATAATAAACTTGAGTATTTCCGATAATTCTTTGAACTGAGAAAATCTCCCAGAAAATTCCTTAATTGAAGAATCAATCACAGAAATAAATTCTTCAGTGACTTTGTCTTCGTCTGGTTTCTCATGTATTTCTAAATCGTTGATATTATTATATTTTTTTAAATTAGGAAAATACTTGTAGTTTCTTGTGATAATATCGTTCCTGATAATTTGCAGTTTAGCCTCAAAAGCGCGAATGAGATCCATCATGACGTTACTTCACACTTTTTTTCGTAGTGCATAATAAATTTTGTGATCACTGATCAGTGACGCGCCCAAAATATTGGGTCGCGTGCCATTGGTTCGCCATCCCTGACCTAGAATATACAAGTAGGTAGGTACCAACTGCAGGGAAATATCGACTATAGGTACAAGTACCTACACAGAGTACCAACCTACAGTTTCCATAATAACAATATTATGTCCACCACACACCCCACACCAGTATAGGTATGGAGTAGATTTAGGTAGGTACCGACATTTTAGCATAGAAGCGACATTATCAGTGCCACGGTTCTGCTGTAATCAACGTTAAATTTGGTTACTGAAATTACGAGGAAATTGCCTTTCATTGTTCGGAATCAGTGACGCGATTTAAATATTTAGAATTTTAACTGAGTCATTTACCTACTAAACCCTCACACAATTTAAAATGGCCAACAAAAACATAAATATGTAGGAAGTTGGTAGTTAATAATTTATTTATATAAAATAGTAAGCTCGCAATAACAACATTTGGCTGTCATCAGTTGTTTTGTTTTGCTCGTTCAATAATCCTAAACTTGTCTTTTCTTTTGCAGTGTCTTTATTAATACAATAATTCATATTCCATTTTCTTCACTCACATCGCTTAGGTATCTAGCCCAATTAGGGATAACATGATTTTTTTTTCAAATATAACTAAATTTCCACTCCCTTCGCTATCGCTACTCACTCCAATTGGGAATGTCATACTTCCACGGGTATCTATATAGGTAATTATAAAGGTAACATACTTCTTAAAAATAATTTTCATTCGACCTTTCCAAATGCAAACGAACATATATGTTCAATAATTGTGTAATACCCCACCCCCCTTAGCGGCCCCCCGACTCTGAAGTTCCCGGGACTCCTGGGCAGCTTAGTCCGGGCCGGTATGTGAAAAGAGAATACAAGAAAAGGACTTTTCTTTTCAATTTCACTATGAAAACAACAGCAGTACATACCTAGCTATGCAATATTTGAGTCGCTAAAATATGCATTATATTAATCTATGCTTTATGGTGGCTTGGTAAAACATATCAACGCCAAAAATACTGCAATCAAAAATAATTGAAAAAATTTCACTTGATAGGTGAACTTAATTTCAAACGTCGAACACGTCAACGTGAAATATCGAGTTTTCCACTACGGAAAACGAGGAGCTATGAGTTTTTTTTTATTCTGGCGGCACGGAGTCATTTATCTATGGTCTGGGGGACAACGTCTCTTATTATTATTTGTCATGTGCAGAAAAGTCAGGATTGAATATAGGGATCATACCGTCATTCCGCCATGGTGGTAATTGGGAAATCCTGCGCAGGGAATCGATGGAGAACGGAGGGAATATCTATGAACTCCTGACCACTGATTGGTTAAAGGCCAATAATTAATTAACCGTAGACCCACCGCGATACTTGTGTGGAGTGGTCATAGCACAGTTGGGATTTCAAATCGATATGCCAATATTATTCTGTACACCGGAATCAAACTGTGCTGTCACACAACCCAAATAATAAATCGCTGTAAAAAAATAGTTATCCTACGAATTAAAGTTTTGGGATGTGCATTGATCGTTTTCTGGAGTCATCTTCCACATGAGTAGTTCTTCACCCTGTAGGTTGCAGTCAAGAAAAACTTTTATTTTTATTTTTAAAGAAAAACAAAAATTCCCGGGTTACTGACAATATTTGAAAATCTCCTACTACCCCCACAGTAAGCGGAAAATGTTGATTGTGTCGTGATGGAGGACTTAGCCAGTCGATGAATCGAACACACGACGCCTGGGTGGGATCCAAACGCAATGTCAACTCAGCCACTGACCGGTCAATCAGGTTGTTTACGTTTTGAGTCAATGATATGCGGTATCTCTACTAGATCTTCCATCAATCTTACCCTGGATTGTGAATTGGTAGCAGTCATGTAGCAGCCCATAATGGAGTGTCGATTCCCACAATAAGGAACTCCAGTGAAAAATATTATGGCTTTAAAAAAATATGTCCATGTAGACCAATAAACGTTGATTCTGAATATATAAGTTTTATTTCATAATATTAAACGCAGAGTTTTTAAAAAATTATTAAAAAGTGCATTTTTAAACCTCTCCTCAAAACACAGCGTCAAGTTGGCATTACTGAAATGGTTAAAGGTGACGGCACTATTAACCTGCTAACTAATTCACCGAAGTGTATCAAGATGTATTGACATTTGAAATCTTACGCCACGGAAGACACGCACGCCATTCAACATTTCGTGTTTTTTGGTTATTTTCATACTGTTAAAGAGATTTAGATAAATAATAGTTGTTGTGTTTATTGGAAACATTATGTAGGCTCTCAACAATTAAAATTATGACGGAAAGGGGCTATATTTGAGGTTAAGTATAGTCATAAATAGGTCATATGTCATATTTGACATTTGGTTTACGATACATCGGTCGTATTTTCGAATTGTTTTTAGTATCAAGGGTTTTTTATACAAGTTATTACACAATCGTCATGATCAGTGTATTATAAATACCAGTGTTTCTGTATGTGTTATCAGTGGCGGACTAAGGGGGGGGGGCGGGGGGGGGGGGCGGCCCGCCCCGGGCCCCCGCTTCTGGGGGGCCCCCAAACTCCTCCATGTTCCCTTGATCAAATCCTAAACATGCCTTTAAGGCACCAGGACACTGTAATTTTTTTTTCATTTTTTATAAGATGCACTTGTTAAGAATGCTCTCACCAATTTTTTTAAAGAAATTCGGTAAATTGATGGAGATACAACATTTTATGTGAAACCGTTTGAAACAGTTTTGAATTATCCTTCAGCAAAACTTTGAATGCCTTTTATCGAAATTTTTCAACCTGGTTGATAACATATTAAACAAACTATACATTCGATTTGTATTCAATGTAAGGGAATTTCGATATCTAAAAAAAAGATAAAAAAGGTGGCCGGCGAATTTTATTTTCAATTTTTTATAGTAAATTTTCATCGTTCATAAAAATAAAAATAAATTGGAAGGGGACCCTTTATAAAACAATCCCTACGTGGTGTCATAGTCAGGGCCGGATTAAACATGTTGGGGCCCCTAGGCAATGCACGTCTCGGGGCCCCTTTACCACAGGGGCCCCTAGCCGATGCGTGGCCCCTAGACAGTGGCCTACACTGCTGTGTGGACAATACGGTCCTGCCAGGGCTAGCTTAAACATGTCGGGGCCCTAGGCAATGCACGTCTCGGGGCCCCTTTGCTCTAGGGCCCCCTACCCGATGCGGGGCCCCAAGGCAGTTGCCTACACTTCTTATGGATAATACGACCCTGGCTATAGTTACTGGATTTTCAAAGGCAGTGCCCTATACTGCCTTATGGACAATACGGCCCTGCAAGGACAGGCTTAATCATGTTGGGGCCCCTTTAACCTAGGGGCCCCTACCCGATGCGGGGCTCCTAGGCAGTTGCCTACACTTTTTATGGATAATACGGCCCTGGCTATAGTTACTGGATTTTCAAAGGCAGTGCCCTATATTGCCTTATGGACAATACGGCCCTGCTGTGACCAGCTTCAACATGTTGGGACCCCTTTACCCTAAGGGCCCTTATCCGATGCGGGGCACCTAGGCAGTTGACTACACATCTTATGGATAATACGGCCCTGGCTACAGTGAATGCATTTTCAAAGGCAGTGGCCTACACTGCCTGGCAGGGCCGTCTTAAACATGTCGGGGCCCCTAGGCAATGCACTTCTCAGGGGCCCTTTACCATAGGGGCCCCTAGACGATGCGTGGCCCCTAGGCAGTGGCTTACACTGCTTTGTGCACAATATGACCCTGCCAGGGCGAGCCTTTACATGTCGGGGCACTTAGACAATGCTCGTCTCGGGGCCCCTTTACCCTAGGGGACCCTACCCAATGCGGGGTTTTTCTAATATGTTATCAACCAAGTTGAAAAACAAAAGACACAAAAACCAAGATAATTCAACACACAAACTGCTTAAAACGGTTTCATATAAGATGCTGTATCTCCGTCAATTTTACGAATTTCCTTCAGTATATGGTGAAAGATTATTAACAAATGCGTCTTTTAGAAAATGAATAAAAAAAGCGACAATTTTTTTTGTGTCGTGGCGCCTTTAAAATGTGCATTGTACCTATTTAAGGGGGCCTTTAAAAAATCCTTATGTGGTGCCATAGTGACTGGATTAGTTTAAGACTTGGTGATCATTGGAATCATTATTTTTAATATGTTATCGTTTTTCTAATACGTTAAAAATGTAGTTTTGAGAAAAACGCGTTAAATTTTTTGCTGAAGGATAATTCAACATACACAATGTTTAAAACGGTTTAATATAAAACGGAGTATCTCCGTGAATTTTTAGAATTTTCTTAAAGAATTTTATGATAGCATTATTAACAAATGCATCTTTTAAAAAAGGAAATAAAAAATAAAAGGAAACAAATTTTACAGAGCCCTGGTGCCTCAAAGCCTTGTTTAGGTTTTGATAAAGGGAACACGGAGGTGCTTGGAGGCCCCCAGGCCCAGAGGCCCGTGTGATCTGAATAAAAATCTTGTAAAATGAAATCAACTTTTACTATGGGGGGGGGCCTCATCCAGCTTTGCCGCCCCGGGCCTCTGACGGGCTTAGTTCGCCACTGTGTGTTATACATAAAACAATGTACAGTCACGCCTGAACACAAAATTCGAGGCTTACGATGTCACTTGTATTTGCAATGAAACAGATGATTTATTGTTTTTATATTGCACTTTGTTAAAATACAATAACAGTACCGGTGAAATGTGGACAGTTTACCAATGTTTTTCTATATTAAAAGCAGTTAATCTTGAATAAAAAACGACTTCTCACACCTAAAAGTCATACTACATCCACCATCATTCCGCCATATTGTCCATTTAAAACAGGGAAGTTCTGCCCAAAAAAATTATTTCCCTAGATTTCGAAGTGAAATTTCCCTAGAATTTCACATTTACGCAATTACCTACGAGGCCACCTGATTGTGTAACACTAATCCTATTAAATGTTAATTAATATGATTAATTAATTGGGAAGATATCGGATTTTGGTAAATGTACTTATAATTTATAATACTGTGCTTTTTCAAATAAAACACTTTTTGCTACGTGAAATAATAATTTAAAAGTACGAATACACTCACCACTGAATTCCAAATAAAAAAACACTTTGCACAATAAAAATTAACCGCAATCACTTAAACTCAATTTTTTATTTTTTTTTCAGAGGTCCCATTTATCTTTTTAGATACATAATAACATTTTAAGTTGTCAGTGTTAAAAATAACATTGCATGTAAGTACATGAACAATAATTAAGATTTATAGGAATTGAAAAAAATATATATACGAATATAAAAATATATATATATAAAATATATATATAAAATACATATATTAAATAAATATAAAAAATATATAAATAATACCAGTAATTTTGTCATATGTAATAAAAAATTTGCCAGAGTTCGAAATTTCCCTAGATTTTGTCCTGATTTCCCTTTTCCCTAAAAAATATTTTTCTCCCCTAGATCTAGGGAAATTTCCCTAGACATAACATCACTGATTCAAAATGACAATTTGAAAGTAAATAAACTATCGGTGGGTGAAGACGTCACACAATCCACCATAGATACGGTACTTTTCGTGGGGTCTTGAAAAATTAAAACTTTGACCATTGTTTTAACTATTAAAACTAACTATAAAAATTGTTGTAATCTACTGAGTTAATAAAAAGAAATATTACACTTTAATAACTGGTTTTATTTTAAGATGTACGTATTACATGAAAACAAGAGAAGAACGCTCGGAGCACATCTTGGAGCACAGAGAAAAAACAAAAGAACTAAAATGGGTTGCCACATACAAAATGTTGCCAACCCTTAAACCAACATTATTATTGTTAAAATAATGTATTACATTGTATATTTTAACACCCCCGCTCAATGTAATACATTCTTACATTATCTAGTATAGTCCACATTGAGAAATAAATTTAAACAATAGATTTTTGTTCAATGACTTAGTAAACATATCAGCTATTTGATCCTCAGTCTTAACATACATTAAACATATCTTAGATTCCTTAATTAAATCTTTGACAAAATGATAACGTATATCGATATGTTTTAGTCTTTTAATATTATCAGTATTTGCAACCATTATGGCAGACTGGTTATCACATTATATAGGTACAGGACAAACATTTATATTATTGAAGTCTTTCAATAAACTTGACAGCCAACAAGATTCACTAGCCGCCATACTGACTGCAACATACTCTGCTTCGGTTGATGATAAGCTTACGGAACACTGTTTCTTAGAACACCACGATATAAGACAATTGGAGAACTTGAAACAGTAGCCAGTGGTAGACTTTCTATCTCGTGTGTCACCACCCCAATCTGCATCACAATGCCCAACAAGCCCATCATCATTACATTTGAAAATCAGCTTATAATCTAGAGTATATTTTACATATCTTAAAATTCTTTTTAAATGAGTCAACAATACATCACTTGCATTATTTTGGTACCTACTTAATATAGATACAGCTACACAAAGGTCTGGCCTAGTGCCTAAGACAGCATACTTACATTAAACTTCCAATAATTTTCCTACAAGTGTTTTCAATATCCTTTCATTCCTTAGATTCTAAGATTTTTACATTAAAATTTTGATCAATAGGGGTAGATATTGGTTTGCAATTTTCCATGTTAAATCTTTTTAATACATTTTCTAAATAAGATTTTTGACATAATTCAGTTACACCGTCTTTCAAATTCTGTTTAACACTGATACCAAGAAAATTTGAAATTGGTCCCAAATCTTTCATCTTAAATGCATTGTGTAATTTTAATTTAAGATCACTTAATTCCTGTTCATTATTACTAAACATCAAGAGGTCATCGACATACAATAAAACATAAGTTTGGTTTTCTCCATTACAATTAGTAAACAAACAAGGATCATTCTTTGACTTTTCATAGCCTGCTTTACTTATTACATGGTTAAATTTTTCATTCCAATATTTAGGGGATTTTTTTAGCCCATACAATGATTTATTTAGTTTTACAATATTATCACAACCATCATACGCCCCTTCCGGTAATTTAATAAAAACAATTTCCTTTATATCCCCATATAAAAAGGCCCCAGTGACATCCATCTGATGTATTGATATTTTTAATTTTGTAGCGACTGAAACAAATAATCTAAATGTTGACAATTTGGCAAGAGGTGAGTAGATTTCATATAAATCTAATGTATCATTCTGTTCAAAACCTCTGGCAACCAATCTTGCTTTATATTGGATAAAATTATCAACTTTCTTTATTTTGAATACCCACTTACTACTTATAATGTTTTGTTTTTGAGGTACAGCGCACACTGTCCAAGTATTATTTGCTTTGAGGGTATCCAGTTCTTGTTTGACAGCTTCTTCCCACTGACAGGCATCACTCCTCTGCATAGCTTCCTTATAGGTGCCTGGTTCTGTCTCTGCAGTGTACACATTTTGGCAAGTATAGAATTGTGGTGCCTTTCTGACACGTTTGGTTCGACGAGGAGAAGCTGGCTTTAATGTACTATCGCGTTCACTGTCTTCATCACTTGTTTCTTCAGGTTCATATAAGCTGTGCTGCTCATCATCTGACATCTGATTTGTAATGTTTGAATCATTCACAACATCTTCTACTAACTCTTGCTAGTTATTGTCAGTTTCATTGTTAAGTGTTTCTGTTACAGACTCTAGGTTTAAGCTAACGCATTCCTCAAAGACAGGTTTTGTGTCAGTGTTCATAAAGGGCAGCCGGTGTGATTTACCCTGTAAGCAGCCTTGACAATTCTGAAGAGAATTACTTGAGACTTTAATATTATTGCTCTCTAACACGTTTTTCACCTTCTGTGTATTCTGGTGTACAAGTTTCTCATGCCACCCACTCAAGCTTGATTTAACTGTAGTTACATTTGCAAAGCAATTTTTATATTTATAACGAACATCCATAATATACATATTTCCAACACGATTTGCTACCGCACATATTTTATTATTCTTGAAAAACTTGAAAATGTTTTGATCTGTCAACATGACATAACCTTTGTCTGCCGTACAATTCACAGATAACAAGTTTATTTGTAAGTCTGGCACACACAGTACATTATCTATGGTTGTCTCAACCCACTGGTGTCCATTGAATACCTCTAGCTCCACTTGTCCGCAGCCAATAACATTTATTTCAGTACCATCACCTATTATCACAGACTTTTGTGACACTTCTGGTGAAAATGTCGAAAACAGTTTTATATCTTGACACATATGTTGACTAGCACCTGTGTCCACCAACCATTTTGACTGTTGATAAAGTTCTTTAGGTATTTGTTGTACTACAAATGCATTTTTCTCTTTTCCTTTCTTATACCAGCACTCACTCTTGTTGTGCCCAACTTTATTGCAATAAAAACATTTTTTAATTACGTTCTTTTCACTATTATTTTTATTATTCTTACATTCGCTCTGGAAATGTCCTATTTTCCCACATTTGAAACACTTTCCAGTCTTTTTATTTTTCATTAAAAAAGCTGACGATGATGAAGTTTGCTGATGTTCGTTATTCTTATCCATAAGCCTTTCTTCCTCCATCAATAACCTGGCCACTAAGTTGTCCAAGGTTTGCTTATCATCAGGGGCAGATTCCCAAGCCGAAACAAAATGTTTATATTCTTCTGGCAGCGACATAAGTACTTTAGTTATAACAAATTTCTCAGAAATCTCTTCCCCCATTTGCTTTAAATGGTTCTGCATTTCTTGGATTTTCGACAAAAACACAGACATTTCTGTACCTTTTTCGTATTTGTACTGAAAACATCGCTGTTGAACAATGTGAATGCTAGTCTCCGTCTTTTGTTCATAAACACTCTGCAACTTTTTCCACATTTCCGCTGAAGTAGAACAGGATATAATGTACAACATAACATTTTCTGTCATCCTTGTGACAATTAAGGTCTGAGCCTTTGCATCCTTGTTTTCCCAAAGAATTTTCTGTGCCTGTTCTTCAGGTTTTATACTTCGGCCTTCAACTACATCGAGCCATCCTTGTCCACGCAAAAGCACTGTAGTCAGGAACTTCCAAACATTCCAGTTTCTCGAACCTTCCAGTTTTAACACGTTTTGGTTTCCTTCCATATTGATCACTACACTTAACAAGATGTTTTTTTTTATTTCTTTTTGCCTTCCTCCTGCAAAAAATGAAGTGATGCACGCGGCATGGTGTCAACTTAACCTCAATTCACCGGTCAATCAATTTGCAGCAGTTATCCACAACTCAGCAGGTTTTATATTATACATCAAGGTGTATGTGTCTGGGCACCATAACCTGTTGTAATCTACTGAGTTAATAAAAAGAAATATAACACTTTAATAACCGGTTTTATTTTAAGATGTACGTATTACATGAAAACAAGAGAAGAACGCTCGGAGCACATCTTGGAGCACAGAGAAAAAACAAAAGAACTAAAATGGGTTGCCACATACAAAATGTTGCCAACCCTTAAACCAACATTATTATTGTTAAAATAATGTATTACATTGTATATTTTTACAAAAATAAAAAAGTGCAGTTATTTAAGTTTGAAGGTCATTCATAAAAAAAAATAAAAAAAATTGGACTGGAGTTCTCTATTGGCGACGTCGGCGTGAGAACATAATATTGCATAGATACATTGTATAAGTGGTGTGTTCAGTGTTTCCTTCCTTTAATAAATGCACCCTTCACGCTTAGATTATGGTCTGGGCAATATGTGCAAGTGAATAAGCAAAATTAAGAAAACATATGTACATAGATATGTCACAGGATGTCTCAGGAAGACGTGTCATAATCAAGTGAAGAGATCGTATAACACTTTAACTTTTACTACTGCTTTAACTAGACACTTTAACTAGACACTTTAACTACACACTTTAATTTTAACTACTACTCATCTATCTTTTTCCTATGTAACGAACGAACAAAATATGTTTCAAATTCTCCAAAACAGTGCAATGAGAATAATACTTCGACGAAATAGATTTTCAAAAGTAAATAAAGGAACTAAATTGGCTAACCGTGAAACAGATGCTAACCTTTGAATATAATGATATTTATCCATAAAATAGTATACAACCTGTTACCAAAATACTTCTCAAATAAAATTATATACAATAAAGACGTTCACAGACAATACAAGGACGTGATATGAAATCAGGCAGTAAAAAAAGGACAAAGCGAATACGTAGAACAGTTTATTGTACCTTACTTACTGTTCTATACTAAACGTTTACCTCACGTTTACTGTACTAAAGGGATGAAGTTATATAACACGCTACCAGAAACTTTAAAGTCCGCACCAATTGAAAGGTTCAAGATGTATTGTAGGAGCCACATCCAACTAGAAAAAATATAGTTTATAATATGAAATGTTGTAATTAATTAGCAATTTGTAAACTTAAATGTACAAATTACTAAAATATAATTAATTAATAAATAAAAAATAATAATTATCAGACAATTTGTACAGCCCCGTTTTCGTGAAAAATCACCTCAAGGGCGCTGTGCTGTTGATGTGAGTAAAAAAATGGGGTGGGTAGAATCTCTACACAACCATTGCTTTATAATTAATGTTTTTCTGCTGAGTTCACTGTTTAGAGCACCTCATGATCAACACGACGACACACTTATGTAAACCTTTCCGTCGCAAAGTTCTGATGGCGCAGAGTGAATTTCGAGACTCTTAATATCTGACCCCTCCCTCCACCCTTGATGATGCAAGCGCACTAATAAGCAACAGACAATGATCTATTCTTAGAACTTACCTACCCGCTACTTGGCGCCACAACCCTTGGGCAACGAGATAAATTTAAATATTTGGCGTCAACAAAAGCGTTTCGTCGCTAACAACTTAGTACCCTTGGGAGGAGGCATCTACTAATATCTACAGGAATTCCAAAAACTGAACAAATCGGAAGTGTAAGTCGAAACAGCTCCCATCTCCTTCGACGTATAAGGTCAAGGTCAAGACAGTTTAAAAATGACCTTATAAGTCGAAACAGCTGTAACAAAAATACATGCTAAAATACTTGCAGAACTTGATAATAATTTATTACTATTAAATTTAATTTTAATTAAATTAAAAAAAAAAAAACTAATAATCTATGAGAACCAAAGTGAGGACGTATATCTACAGCTCAAACTGCTGACTAATATCTATGAGAACCAAAGTGAGGACGAATATCTACAGCTCAAACTGCTGACGAATGGTTAGGGAACGTACCCATACTACGTGACCAACTTTTTGCAATTTTTAACCCCCCCCCCCGGTGACCAAAATCCTAAGCAACCCGCCGCTCATTTGTATGGAGCGTGACATTTTGAAGACCCCCCCCCCTAAACGTGTCACGTAGTATGGGTACGTTCCCTTAGGTTTGGTAAGGTTAGGTTAGGTTAGGTTAGGTTAGTTATTACGTAATTGAAGTAATTTATGCTTTTCCGTACAACCTCTTGCTCAGTTGCCCTCTGTAGATATTAGTACAACCTACGCTACATAGATATTAGTCACCTCTGTAGATATTAGTCCTCACTCTGAAGTTCATAGATATTATTCCAACATATGAGCTGTAGATATTCGTCCGACATACAGGCTGTAGATATTAGTATCTGGAGTCCCCTTTGGAGCCTCTTTAAAAACGTTTTCATGCCAATAATTGGAATAATAGAGAAGTAAACACCGGCTGTATATCCGGTCGAAGAACGGCAATGAATGAAGTATGGAGTGTATGCCAGGGTAGAGTTGTGCGGTGTCTTATCCCTTGTTTTGAGTTTTGACCCCGCAACCTCCGGTTCCAGAACCAAGGGGCTTCCCGCCCGTGTGCAATATTACTTTTTGGTTTAAAACCGATTACAACAACGTCGTTAGTGGTTCACAATGGAGGGCAGGCACTAGAGTTCAACGAAGCTAGTTCACTCCCTGCAGCTCGGAAGGGAGGGGTATGACGCCACCTACTTTCTAAGACTGCAGCGAGGTCGTTTTGAGAGCCCTGCCTTTTTGGATAGCATAATAAGTTTGTTCCTGATGATTATCAAAGACATCGTCAGCGTGGATTGTTTTATCGGCCTGCCTAAAAAGAAGAAGATTATATTTTTGCTGAATTCATTCGCTTCTGACCCATACATTACTAATAGACATATTTATTGTTTTTGTGTTTAATGCGTAGAACTCCATTTAATTTACCAGAGAAAACCAGAAATGTGTCATTTTTAAATCAGATTTTAGACGTATTGACTCTTTTCCACAAAAAATTATAAATGGTTTTCGAAAGGTTGGTCTTTTATCTACCATTCGTATGTTTTAAATTTTGAGAATAAATGTTTATTTTTAATATAATACCATAGGTCGTTGGCAGATTTGTTAAATTTTCAAAAAAGATTTTGTATTATACCTCACACATTTCAAATCATATAATCATGCAGTAAAATAAATCAATACATTATCTAAAAAATAAAATAAAATCATTAAAAAATATGTACGTACATGTGTTTCTTGACGAAAATTGGTCCGTTTGTGTATTTATTTGCACACTTACACACTTATATGTTTCAGATTTTTTTAACATTCGTATTTAACTTAGACATTTGTTAGGTACACCTACCTGAGGTGCCTACCTTCTGCCGACAAACTAGCTCAGAATGGTCAGCAGAGCGGAGGAGACTGTCATCACCTGGGTTGTAGGATCTCTGAGGCGTTTGTGTGGCATCCCTGAAATAAGCTCAAATCCCACGGGCTGGGGGAGACAGTAAAAAAAGATGGCTACGGTAAATATCAGGTGTATTGGGTAGAATTCTTTCATAAACAACAATGATACATAATGCAGGCAAAGTTAGTACAGAGTAGCATCAATAATCGGGGCGGTCATTTATCTACGCGTTGAATTTAAAAGGAACACACGCAATAAAGAGGAATTAAATGGCTCAGGTTACTCACTGCAGCAGGTTGGTGGCTTGGAGATTGGTGAGGTGAAAGGAATTTAGTCGTACTTGGCATTCCCGCCAGTCACTATGGACGGGCACCGTCATGGCGGTCTTTCAATGGAATGGTTCACGCTACACGGGCACTCGCAGCGCTGTCTGGGGAAGAATGGCGGCTTGCTAGCCGGCCGGGTCTGGCGTTCAACCGCCGTCAGCGCGCTGTGCGCTAGCGGAGAGGAAGCGAAACTGTTTGTCTCCGCAGTGGCGTGCCGTTCTAATTTGTGAGGGGGGCATTTCATATATCGTAACACATTTTTTGAAAAATGATAAATACGTAAAAACAAAAAAATAATTACAAAAAGTACATTTTTTTAATAGTTTTATCATCACACTTTTCAGCATTTTTGGATGTAGGTATAAATTAAAGCAAATTCGGAATGAAATAAAATCGATATTGAGTTATAATTTTAAAAGCTGGTACGGAGAATAATTAATCCTTCTCATTGTAACCGCCCTGCACGATCGTAAGAACAACTTTCGACGAAATGTGGATTTTCGTTGGTTAAAAGCTCTTAACTCCATATTATAATTTTTTTTTTTACGTTAACTCCACGCAGGAGGCCCTGAGGAAAATAATGTCCCTCAGGGCCTATGTCATCTGGGATGCTGTGTGGAGTGTCTTTTTGAGGGGAGGAAGGAATGAACATTGGTCTTGAGGAGACCCATGTTGTAGGAAGGAGGAAACACAGAGGCCGGCAAATCATTCCACAGCCGAGCTGTTGAACACAAGAACGAGTCGAAGAAACGACCCGTTCTCATGTGGCAAATGTCAACCGTGTATAAATGTTGGGCACGCGTTTGTCGTGTTTCTCGACTATGCACCGGTGCCGAAGGGATCAATGATGCTAGTTCCTCGGAGCATCTTCCATTGTAATACCGGTAGAACAAGGATAGCATTCCCACCCGACGCCTGTGCTCTAAAGATTGCAATCCGTCTGTTAAGATGGGAGAATCTATCAAACGGACCGCCCGTTTCTGCACAGAGTCGAGGGTATTTTACAGGTATTTTGGAGCTCCAGACCAGAGGTGGCTGCCAAATTCAACCGTGGGGCGCACTTGTGATTTGCACAGGGTTAGCAGTTGTGTACTATTAAAGTATCTGCGGGCCCTGTACAGTACGCCCAGTTTCTGTGAGGCTAACTTTACTCTGGCTTCGATGGAGCCCCCATACCTGAGCTGGTCATTTAGGATTACACCAAGCATTTCGATGGAGGGCCTGTTCGGAAGATTGCTTCCGTTGAAAGAGACTAGATTTTCATTTCGATCCTTTTTAGACGTAATCAGACAAGATTGGGTCTTTGAAACATTAAATTCAACGAGATTATTTTTACACCAAGAGAAAACACTCTCGAGGTAACCGTCCATTCTTTGCTTCAAAGCCCTACGAGCTGTTGGAGTTTGTGAGCCCTTAGGGGGCTTGTCAAACAAAAAGCTATCATGAACTTAATACTCGTAGGTTATTATCAAGTTCTGCAAGTACTATATTTTAGTACGTATTTTTGTTACAGCGGTTTCGACTTACTAGGTCATTTTTAAACTGTTTTGACCTTGACCTTGTAACAAAAATGCATACTAAAATTCTTCCAGAACTTGATAATAATTTATTACTATTAAATTTAATTTGAATTAAATAAAAAAAAACTAATAAACGTGTTTTAAATTTTGAACAACTGATAAAAAATATTTGTACATTTTTAATTTATTTATTTAATTGAATATAATAACATCTAATACAATATAAGATATGGGTAGTCCCACAAAGCTGTGACAGATCAGCTTGTCTATAGGTTCTACCATTTAATATTATTACATAACACACATTACCCTAGGTTACAATATTAATACCTAATATAAGATTTAGGATAGATAAATATGTTGTTCACTTATTGACCACTTAAATCTATCAGTTGTATAAAATTTAAAACTCGCTTAATAGTCGGACCTATTTTATATGTCTTATTTCAATGAGGAGAGATTGAAAATAATTGGGATATATGTATGTAGTTTTCCTCATTTTTTTGCGTTAGCTCCACACATGAGGAAAATAATTTCCCTCAAGGCCTATATTATCTTTGGGGATGCTGTGTGAAGGGTCTTTTTGGGAAAGACGGCCTCAGTGGTTGAGGGGTAAGGCTCTCGACTAACAATCCGAAGGTCGCGGGATCGAATCCCGGCGTGCGAAAATAAATGTTATTTGAATAATTTGTGTTATTTCACATTTGGTTATTTAAAAATTAATAAATATTTGCGGGACGTTCCAGAGTGGAAGATACTATCAGTATTGCCCTGGTGTACGACCACCATTTAGAATTGAAACTTTCCTTGAAATGACTTTAGCCGTGTTTGGTTTCCAGGTACTTCCCCACCTTCCTCTGCCCATCTCTTTCCCCTCCCCACGATCTTCAGCCTCACAACATACCCCAATTGGGGATGCCACAGTCTCACTGGCTACAGACGGGAGCAGCTGGGACTCTTGTGAGATATTGACATAAAAAAAGAAAGAGAGGAAGTTCTAGAAATAAAAAAAAAGTTATGAGAGGTGGTTAGGAATCGGGAGGTTAGTGTGTCCAGGAGCGACAAACGTATGAAATCCTCCCAATGCGATGCAAGCCAATGTTTCAAGAGAGTTCTGCTGAAGAGATCAAAGGTCCTCCCTCAACCAGTTTCTCCCGATCTGGCCCGCCACGCAGTAGATGGGCAGGCGCAATTGTCATCAAGAACCTAATAAACCTCACCACATGAAACGTAGCGAACCACATCTGATGACTTATGGCAGAGCTGTTACAAAATCATCAGCCTCCTTCCAAATTGCTGTTACCTGTGTGTTAGATAAAATTTGCATACATCACAAAATAGAAGTTTATTTTATTTTGATAAAACAAAAATTGTCGCGGCCAAGAATCGAACCCCAATCAATTGCTTGGAAGGCAGCTATGCTGACCATTACACCATCGACTATCGTAAGAACAGTGGAATAAATTCATTGAATACTGAATATAAGTGAAGTGTATTGATTATTCATGTAGTTTCAGCTTCCTTCCATAGATGTCTGAAGTTTAGCTATAACCCAACAGACGGCAGTTGAGTATGATGTGAGAAGAGTACCATCTATTGTCGTTCGTGTCTCAGGTAAGAACAGTTACGATGATTGCCGAAGGCATCGGTAAGTTGGGTGGGCCCTGCCAGTCCGCCCGCGGTGGCCCGCGGGAGCAGAAAAACTATTTATAGCCTAGTCTAGTAGGGACGTCTGTCCAGTTTAACATTCACTGTGGTGACCGCAACCTTTCACCACCAAGCGCACTCATGAGGGAGCGTTGGGCCCGAGCTCACTTAAGACCGCACCCTGAATAATAATGTATTACTTATTTTTATATTATTTTTTTTTTCTATTTATGTTTTTGTTTCTCCACAGTGTAAATATAAAAATATGCATGACTAACTATATGGGACGTGTGAGATTGCACTATCCTCCCCACATCCTGGAATAATGAATTATTATTATTATTGTAAATTTATACGATAGTCAAAAAATTCAACTATTAATCACACTAACTTCAAACTTATTTGGAAGATACCCAACTGATCGCTGTATAAATATTGGGAACTAGAGATATGAAAATGAGATTTTTTGAATTTTTTTTTAATGTTACGTACACCTACTTACTCCTATCATTTATTTATTTTTTAAGAAGAGGAAAAACAAACACAGTTTTAGGATCCCAAGCATCCTGTGTTGGTACTCAAGAGCGACGTCACACGTGAAAACAAAATTTGGTCGGGTGTTTGCCAATCCGAGCGCCAGGAGAAGTTATATCACAACCAAATCTATACCTATCTGCATACCGCCACAGGTGTAAGTATTAGTAGCCATGTATAACTCTGCCCTTTATTCGAGAGGAAGATTGGTGGGTGATATGGCAATAAGCGGTCACACAAATTTTATTTAGGAAATCGAGTCCGCCCATCCGTACACTCCCGATTAGGGCGGGTGGTCAGGTACCCCTACCCGCGGAGAGGGAGAAGGGGAAGGACAGGATGTCCGGTTTATTGTTAAATGCCCAAAAATCCAAAAATCAAATTTTGTCTTCATATAATGTCTAAACGAGAAGAATTTCACGACCGTTGGTTTTTAAAATTTATTTTTTAAGTACTTATTAATTTTATTTTAGTAATTTGTACAACACTATACATTACATTATATTATATAAATATAAAATTAATTATAATATCTACATAAACTATATTTTTTCCTGCTTTATGTAGCTCCTACAATACAACTTGAATCTACAAATTGGAGTAGACTTTAAAGTAGTATTAAAGTTCCGTAGTAAGCGTTTAAAAAGAAGAAGAAGATGTTTGAAAGGGAGATATCAATCGTCCAGTTGATTAGTCGGACATCTCCAAATACTAGGTTTTGAGACGATGAGGAAAGCAATGTCTGAATGCTCACTGTAAATCAAATGTTATTTATACGTGTCTGCGTTTTACATATAAAATAACACCGGGAAGCATTACGGTCCGGTACATTATTATGACATTTTGGTATTTCCTTCAGTTACCCAGAAAACTACAAGTTTTTCTGCATTATAATTGGTTTGGTGGTGTTAATGGGTAATCTTAGTTGTGCACCGGATATAGGGTAACTTTTACGAATAACTGTATACTCAACTCAAATCTCGACTTCTCGGAAATGTTTGACTAATCAACTGGGCGATCGATATGTCAATACGGGTTCCATGACAACTCAGAATTAACTCAACTAAACACCCCTTATTGAATATAATTTTATTTGAAAAGTATTTTGGTAGAAGGTCGGTTATTATTTTATGTGTAAATATCACCTTGTTCAAAGTCATCACCTGTTTCACTATTAGCCAATTTAGTTCCTTTAACATTTTATTATGTTTTGAAAATCTATTTCGCCTAAGCACAATTCTCAATGACCCATTTTTGAGAATTTTGTGAGTACCGCACAAGAGTCCCAACTACTCCCAAGCGTCTGGAGCCAGTGAGACTATGGCATGTCCAATTGGGTTATGTTGAGAGGCTGGAGATAGTGGGGAGGAAAAAGAGATGGGGTATTCAAATCTTGTCACCAAACATGGCTAAAGCCACTTGAAATAACGCTTTGACCCTGAACGGTGGTCTACCTAAAGATAAGATCTATCTTAAATTATCAAGTTATATTTTATTTTAAATGAACGAGTTCAGAAAAAATACAAATTAATCAAATATTTTTTTTGTATGCTGGAATTTAAGCGATCTCCTGATTCGCACTTTTTATAATTTTATTTATTTATTTACTCTTTTATACCTAAATGAGCTTTTACGTTGGTTTTTAATATATTTTTTTTAAAGAAAGATAAATATTCCCCGGTTACGATTAACTCGACAATATTTCAAAATCTCCTACTACCTCCACAGAAAGAGGAAAATGCTGCTTATGTTGTGATGGAAGACTTAGCCAGCCGAGGGATCGAACATGCGACGCCCGAGTGGGACCCAAACGCGATGTCAACTCTGCCACTGACCGGTAATAAACAAAAGGTTGCAAAAAATTCTTACATTACGGTGGTTTACAATTGGATACAAGTCTCTCTGTCTTCTACCGCCCTGAAGATCTGAAACCCATGTTGAAAACCTATGGTATAAGGTTTAAACGTATCATTATAATAATTATTATTTCTGCGCGCTCGGTCAGCTGTTCTATAAATTACATAGATATTGAACATTGACTCTTTTATTTATTTATCTTTTAAAAAATAATTGGAACATGAAAAAAATATTTGGAATTTTTTTTACATTAACTTTATACCGGAGGCCCCGAGGAAAATATTTTCCGACAGGGCCTATGTCATCTTTGTGGATGCAGTGGTTCTTTTAGAGTAGAGGAAGGAGTGAACACGGGTCTTGAGAGAGGAAACACGGAGGCAAATCGTTCCACAGCCGAGCTGTATAACTCAAGAACGAGTTGTAGAAACGACACGTTCTCGTGTTCAAATGTGACAAATGTCAACCGTGCATTACACATATGAGCGCGTATTTGGCATGTTTCCCGATTATGCTAGTTCCTCGGAGCATCTTCCCTTGAAATACCAATAGAACAAGGACAGCATTCCCACCCGGCGTCTGTGCTCTAAAGATTGCAATCCGTTTGTTAAGATAGGAGAATCTATCAAATAACCACTCCTTTTTGCAGTATTGTGTTTATCACCCAAAGTTTCGGAGTATGAGCGTGGAACACTATGTGTATTAAAAAATAAAACGAGTGGGGTTCACAAGTGGTAGAAGTGAAACCTCACAATTTTAACCAATAGGAGCCTTGAAATGTGAGCTCATAATCAAAGCGGCCAATGCGGTAAAGTTTGAGGGCCCGCAACCCGGATTTGTACCGATTTATTACATATTTCCCTTAAAGACGGTAAGTTTTAAAGCTCTTAAAAGAATATATGTTATTCTTGAAGATAATATCTAGACTTGGCCCGCGCCGAAACGCAAATTGTATAAAATTCCCTCGATAGAAAAAAATCGCAAAGTATGCTCCAAAAATTATTATTAACATGTTTGTTTCAGTTATTTTACAAGTTATATCTATGAAAAAATTCACAGTGTTTCTTTAAATGCTGTTTAAGATAATGCCCGCAAGATATTTGCTCTATTTTAAACGAGTTGTGTTTTATTAAAATTTTTCGCAATTTCGCATCGATTTTGTCGCTGTAAATGTTAGCTCTCTCCTCTAACATTCGTAATTTCGTATCTCTCCATCTTCTTCTTTACGGGCCCGGTTGCAGAGCCTTAATTCTATCTCATTCTCTCGCAGGATAAATTCCACAGATGTATGTGTTTGTCTCTTTTTGGTGTCGGTTCCGTTTCATCTAGTTTCAAATTACAACGGTTCTACTTCACTTCAAAAAATTAAAAAAAGTTCCGTCCTCAGCGCGCTCTAAAATGTGATAAATTTGTAAAAAAACTGAAAAATTCGTCGTAGGAGGCAACCTCATTCTGGAAATAATATTACATAAACACACCCTAATTTTAAGTATAACATTACACATTATCATCACTCTTGGCTCTACAACCCCTGGTGGATCTTGGCCTCCTCAAAAGTCTTCCTCCATTCATCTCGGCTTTTGTGCCAGCTCTCTCCAGTTTAGTAGCTCCAAGGTAGATATATCTTTGAGGACATTGTCGCTCCATCTTAATCTTGGTCTTCCCAGGCTCCTTCGTCCTATCGGTCTTGAGTTCAGCAGGGATTTTGGTGCTTGATTTTTTATTTATTTTTATAATTGCCGGTAAACCGGGCGTTTATTAAGAGCGTTTAACCAGCCAGCGGACGAAAATCCACATTTCGTCGAAAGTTGTTTTTCCGATCGTGTTACGATCGTGTTTCCGATCGGTTACAATGAGAAAGATTAATTATTCTCCGTATCAGCTTTTTTAAATTATAACTCAATATCGAATTTATTTCAATCCAAATTAGCTTTAATTTATACCTTCATCCAAAAATGCTGAAAGGCGTGATGATAAAACTATTAAAATAGTGTACTTTTTGTAGTTATTTTTTGATTATAAGTATTTATCATTTTTCAATAATGTCTAAATTTAATAAGAATGTTAAAAAAATCTGAAATATATTAGTTTGTAAGTGCGCAAATAAATACACAAATGCATAGAAACACATGTACGTACATATTTTTTAATGATTTTATTGAAACTAAAATTAAAATTCTAAAACATACGTTTGCTAGATAATATATTGATTTATTTTACTGCATGATTATATTATTTGAAATGGGTGTGGTATAATACAAAAACTTTTTTGAAAATTTAACAAATCTGCCAACGACCTATGGAATAACCTTATTATACTAAAAATTAAAAAAAAATCTCAAAATTTATTACATACGAATGCTAGATAAAAGAACCACCTTTGAAATCCATTTATAATTTTTTGTGGAAAAGAGTCAATACGTCTAAAATCTTTTTTGAAAATGACGTATTTCCGGTTTTCTCTGGTAATGCCCTATTAACATCAATAGTTATTTACAGATCATGTGCGCTACCCGACTCACTAGACAATATCTGTTAGCCGGGTAGCATTGATGGTCGGTCATTCTCTCTACATGATCCAGCCACCGAAGTCTTCCCAGTTTTATAAATTTTGTGACGTTTACATCCTTAAACATAGTAAATAGCTCATTGTTTTAATGTCTGCGCCAAAATCCATTTTATAAATCCGGTCCGAAGATACGCCTTAAAATTTTCTTTTCAAAACGTCCAGTGCTCGTAGTTAGTACCCAATTCTCAGATGCGTATGTGAGTACTGGATAAAACACAATATAACATTACACCCACTTTCAATTAAAACATGCCCTGTACTTAAAACTAAAAAATAATAAGTAATAATATTCCGGCAATCCCTTTTATGTCACGTGAAAAATGATGCACTCCAAACAGTCCGTTCCCGCCCCCGGTCTTTGATGCCGTCCAAAGGTCTTCACTTTGTTTAGAGTCCCGAGTCCGAACCGAAGTCCCGCATTCCCGTCCTTGTTCCGCATCCACATCCAGCGTCCAGTATCCACTGGGTACCGGGAAGGGGCGGATGAGGCAGGGGTGGGGTTCTTCTTTGTGAACACATTATTAACATATGAGAGAAGGCTTTGATGGAATTGTCACCCTTAACTGGACCGGATTAGGGGAGGGTGGGGTTGGGAAGGGTTACTACTGTAAAAGTATTCGGTTGGGTAGTTTTAAAATACCACTGCATTTCGTAAAGGAATGGAAATTTAGTATTTCGAGATGTGGTGATAGTTTTGGTTAAAACAGAGAAGTAAATCCTTTTTAAACTGTTTTATTTCTCAAATGATTTAAACGTGTATTATGCATTCGTCTATTTTATAATATTCGGGGAGACATTTATTTTAAACTTATTTTTTATTTTTTTTATTTTTTATTTGAATTTTATTTTAGTAATTTGTACATTTAAGTTTACAAATTTCTAATTGATTATAATATTTCATATTGCAGTTTTTTTAATTATAATATTTTAAATTCACAAAATTTTTTGAAATCACAAAATTTTTTGTTTTTGTTTTATGTAGCTCCTACAATCCATCTTGAACTTTTCAATTGGTGAGGACTTAAGAGTTTCTGGTAGTGTGTTATATAACTTAATTCCTTTGTACAGCAGACTGTTTTGCGTATTCGTTTTGTCCTTTTTGTTTAATCTTATTTCCTTGCAAGTCCTTGTGTAATATCTGTGAATGTCCTTATTGTATACGATTTTATTTGTGAAGTATTTTGGTAACATGTTGTTTAATATTTTGTGAATAAATATCAACGTGTTCAAGGTCAGTATTTGTTTCACTGTTAACCAATTAAGTTCCTTTAACATTTTAATTATTTTTGAAAATCTATTTCTTCGGAGTATTATTCGCATTGCTCTGTTTTGGAGAATTTGAAATTTATTCTGTTCTCTTTCATTACAAAGGAAAAGGATACTTGAACAGTAGTTGAAGTGTGGAGCAATAATTGAATTGTAAATGGTGATGGCGGTTTTTCTGGAAATTTTAGGCCTAATTCTTCCCAAAAAAGATATCTTTTTGCCAATTTTCTTGTGGGTATATTCGGCATGTCTATTGAAGTTTAGTTTGGAATCTAATATGACTCCTAAGTATTTCATTTCAGAAACATTTTCAATAATTTCACCATCAATTTTAATTTTGCTTTCACTGGATGTCTTCTTATATCCAATCACCATACATTTTGTTTTTTTTTTGTATTTTATTTAAGCTTATTTATTTTTAACCATCTTGATACATCATCTAGTTCATTATTTAAAATATTTATTAGTTCTTCATAGTTATCTCCAATTAAGTATATAAGTGTATCATCGGCAAAAAGTCGTACTTTGCATTTTGAAAATATTTTCACCATGTCATTAATATAGAGTATGAACAATAGGGGTCCAAGGACCGATCCCTGCGGTACTCCTAATTTATTTTCCATTGGTTTTGAGAATTGAATATTTATTTTTGTTATCTGTTTTCTGTCTTTCAAATACTCTTCTATTAATTTAATGGCTATAGATGAGAAACCAATTTCTTTAAGTTTCCTTATTAAGATTTCTCGATCTATAGTTTCGAATGCCCTTTGAAAGTCTAAAAATATTGCTAAGATAAATTTATTACTATTCATTCCTTCCTTCCATTCTTCGACAATTACGTTTAATGCTGTTTCACACGAGTTATTAGATCTGAATCCTGATTGCTCTTGGCATAGAATATTGTGTTTATCTAGGTATTGTAAAATTTGTTCCTTTATTATCACTTCAAGAATCTGCTCATATTTTGGTAAGGTGTTGATTGGTCGAAATTCTTCACATTTTCTGGTATTTTTAACCTTCGGAACCGGTATAATGGTAGATTGTTTCCATGACTGTGGAAATTTTCCTTCTTCGATCGTCTCATTAATAATATTTAATAGTGTAGATCCAATTACTGGAAAAGCATCCCTTATTATACTAATAGTTAATCCATCTGAACTATTCTTTGATTTAATTTCATTTAAGACTTTAAATAAATATTCTGCATTTATTCTTCTGAAGACCAATAATTCTTTGTTTGAGTCGTTATTTTCATTTATGGGGTTAGCAACAATGTTGGGTATTAATTTGTTGATTTGAGTGATGCTTTCAATAAAATATTTATTAAAGTTATTAGCCATGTTTTCTTCGTTTATCTCTTTTGGGAAGTTTACAATTTTTATGTCGTCTTTGTTTTCGCCATGTACTAATTCTTTTATGCTTTTCCAAATTTTTTTGGGATCCCCTTCTTCTGAGTTAATTTTATTTTTTATGTACTCATTATGCGTTCTTTTTATGTCTTTGGAGTATTCGTTTCTCGCTTTTTTGTAGTTATCCCAATCCATAGTATTATTAGTAAGGCGTGCTCTTTTGTAAAATGTATCTCTATCGTGCTGCATTTTGCGTAGTTCTTTTGTGTACCACTTATTATTATTTATTTTATGTATCTTCTGTTCTGGGACTACTTCATCAATAGATTTTTTTAAGTTTAATATCATCTGGTCCGCTTTTTTGTTATATTCCATTTGATTTATTTCATTCCAATTAATAGCCTCCAAGGTCTGAATGAAAATTTCTTTATCATATTTTTTGTAATTTTTAAAAGTTATTACTTTTGTTTCTTTGCTGGAGTTGTATTTTTCTCTGTCATTTAATAGAATCTGAATGATGTTATGGTCGGTAATTTTAGGATTATCTAGTATATTAATATTTAATTGAACCATTCATTGTCCTAATTTCCCTTAAAATAATTGATCTACTTACATAATTAAAATAATAAGTTTCATTTTGGGTTCTGTTTCAACTTAAAAAAAATCTTTTTTTAATAATTACAGTTTATAGAAGTTTTAATTTGGATACGAAAAATAACAGATGGAAAATGAATTGAAAATATTTTTTTTTACATTAGCTCCACACAGGAGACCCTGAGGAAAATAATTCCTCTCAGGGTATGTGTCATCTTTGGGGATGCGGTGTGGAGGGTCTTTTTGGAGGGAATCCGGGTGTCAATGTGTCCAGAAGTGAAGGACGAATAAATTCTTCTCTTTTGAGAGTCCTGCTAGAGAGGTCAAAAGATCTCTCTCAACCAGTATCTCCCGATCCGGCCTGCCACGCGGTTGGTGGGCAGACGCATCCGTCGCACCGCCTAGATCCAGACAAACATGACCCATGTACCCGGGCACCCCTGCCAAGTCATCAAACGTAGCGAACCACTTCGGGTGACATATGGCAGAAGTGTTGGTTATCCAATAAATGGTTCCCGGGGCGGCGGTACCCATACCCGCCTCCAAAATTGTCTATTTTAACTATATGAAAAACCATAGTGTATATAACGATTTTTATTATTATTTGATTCAACATAATATAATAAGATTGTAAAAATAAATTGTAAGCTACAAGTCAAGCAAGAGTGATATAAAAATTCTACGTATACATTAGGGAAAACTACGTGAACGGTAGGATTATGGTTCCGGGCTGCAGTCTGCAGGGTGAGGTTTATTGCAATGGCAGTAAACCTTTGATTACATAGGACATCAGATGATTAATTAAAGTCTATTTAAACTAGGTGATAACTTCTGTACATATGTTGGAAGTTGTAACTCATGTGGTTGCAATCTGTACCGTGAAGGTTGCTCCCGTGATCACCAACATGACTTGACAGGAAATGGAAACAGAAGAAGATTTTTCTTTATTCAAGCGGGGAGTCTGGTCAGACCAACCCAAAAAATGATTTTTTTATTATCTATGAATCTTCCTATACATGTGGAGAATACTTTACCAAAGTTATAGCATCAAATTTGATATTTGTATAGTTGAGTGGTGCGCGCCAAGCAGGCAGATGGAAAACGAAGCGATCCGGTTACAAGCGAAAACTTTAAACGCGTTTTTCTCAAAACCACGTTTTTCAAGTTGGCTGGAATCGTAACTCGTCGAATTTTTATCCGATTCACTTCATTCAAAATTTAAATTAAAGAAAAATAAATTTGAATGCGGATGAACTCAACTAATGAAAAGATATTACTATTAAAGGACAAAGTTATTGCAAAATTAAGGCGAATTTTTTCGTCAATTTTCATTTTATGTCCGCTATTTTTTCAATCAACAACTTTTTTTGGAAACTGTGGTTCGTGCGCATTCTATATTAAAACTATAACTTTTTTTATTTGCATGTTTCAGAAAATTTCCAAGCATCCAGGATTCCAGCCGATTTGCAGCCGCTATATCTATATGTATTAAGGTGGTCCAGGCCTGTATAGTAATTTTTTTTTTCAAATATAGATGTAGCCACGCATTTTTTTGTTACACCTATCATTCCTATTATGTGTAAAAAATTTCAGCCCCCTATCTTATATACAAGGGGGTGCTCATCGAATTAGAAGTTTCTGACAAAAGTTCTGGATTTTAATAAAACACATAATTTAAGGTTTATTAATATTACATGTATTTTAGTCAAATAAGTATAAAACGTATTTAAATTTTAACAATATTTGGTAAGAAAGCGATAATTAACATAATATTAGTCGCAATCTTTCAAAACTATGTTTGTTAATTCCATTTTGAATGTTTTGTTCAACGATGGTGAGTATCGTGTTGTAATCGGCAAATAGTTTAACACCTCTCTCCGCTGTATCATTAACAACAAATTTTTGACTCAGCTTTTGCCTTGAAGGTAATCAACATTGTTAATCCAAGTCGTAGGAGGTAATTACAAGAAAGAGTCCCTGATATCAAGAATTTTCAACGTTCTTTGTGTTGCAATAGCTTCTAATGTACCTCTGAGGCAAGCTTAGCAGAATCACCTCGTACTGAACGATTACCGCCATCAGTACTTATTTTTTGAACAATGGCCTGTTTCTCAGCATCAGACAGTTTCTCAGAAAACAAGGTAAATGAGACTAGTTCATCTGACAAATACCATAAGTGACGCTCTAAGACACCCCTAGCTGCTATACTGATTTCGGAATCAATGGCTTCGTATAATTTTGTGGCGGTCATTTAACCCGTTCCGTGAAATTTACCGCTGCGCAACTGGGCCTCCACAGAATTCGCTGGAAGCCCACACAACGAACTACCTACCTACGGCCGATACTGCATCTACCTACAGCGGAATGATAATTCCGCCACCTGCGCGAAAGAGCTAGAACGTCTGGCTGTACCAAACAAGTGCCCGCAGAAAGTTCGAGCGATTTCTCACCTTTGTGAATTCACCGCATTACCTACCGCGAGACTAATTACTTGCCACAGGTATATAAGCCGCGCTCGCTTGCTCGGAGTCAGTCAGTACCTCAGTATTCATTCATCGGCCGGGCAAGCAACACAGAACGAGCAGTGTCGCGACTAAGTACCTGCCCGCGCGGGGCACGGCCCTCGCTCAGTCAACAGTGAACATCAATTTATCCAGCGTGACCCAGGAACATTCCAGCACCTTCGAGGAACTTCCCCAACTACCATCTCGACATGAGATGGCAATCAGCATCCTCATCGCCTCTCAAGGTTCCTTCCTGCGTCACGTGTGTGCTCCGACCCACTGGACACACAGCCGCCATATCTCGTCAACGCGCCGACGGCCATCGCCTGGACCAAGGTCACGTCTACACCGCCACGGTGTAGGGCAACACGCCGGCTTCCTGAAGACCTGTGATCTTCTCCGCCGTAGTGTCCTGACCTTCATCTTCACATCATCGCGCAGCAGCCTCACTACTGTCACTCCGCTCCCGCTCCGCATCGACCTCCGCTACGTAGCCACAATAAAGTCTGACTCACACATCGACTGCACGCCTTTCATTTCTCTCTACCGATCAGGACCGCTCCCTCAATTTTAAGCTATTCCAAAGAATTAAGTCATTTACTGGTGCATCTGCTGCCAAAGACGCTTCGATTCAAACTTTGGTGTAGATGATAACTAACAAATCGAACAATTTGTTTTTATTCTCTCTTGATTAGTTTAAATCTTATTACGATCAAGCGCACTGGTAACGTATTGTGTAAATATGTCACTTGTAGATAGCTCAACGCACTACAAACTCATCTTTGGACTTATCCTCTAATATGCTAGCATTATTAGAAGTGCTACTGAAGCTGCACTCAATTTCTAACTCTTGTCTCGACACCACCGAAGATGAAGCATTACTTTCAGCAGCCATTTCTTTCAATTCTTCAGATCTTTGTTTCCGTTTTAGAGAACTTTCTTTGACCTTTTATAGTTTCTTGTCGATTGAGGTCATAATCATCTTACGTTCTCATCTTTGATCGATGAGAAACGTTCTGTCTTCTTGCAAGCGCTTTGAATTTTTATCAAATTCAAAGCGCTTGCATGGGTAATATCAAAAAGTTTGTCTAGTTCTTTTTTAAACAAATACTCTCCTTTTTTGTGCTTCAGAATTTCTTCCTCCATTTTTATTCAATAGCAGCCAGTTCTTAAGAATCTTGTCATCAGTTTTTCAATGCAGTGATTTTGTTGTCTGGTCGGAATACTAGATTTACTCCATACTTTTATAAGTTCTTGAATAAGTACATGCACGTAATCTTTCATATTTTTGGAATCATTTAATATGTAGTGATAACGGAGTAAAACTTGCCGTAGAGTAGGATGTTGGTTAAGCCTCATCAATGGCTCAATATCTCGAATCCCAAGTAGAAAATTTTCGTAATTTTTTCGAGTAGATGAACACATTTTACTATACTGATTCACTTCATAGTCTACTAAATAAATATCAAATACTGTTCAAATTTGTCTACAAAATTCTTCAGTAGTTTATTTTAATATTTAATAGTTTAACACACGAAACTGGCCTGTAGCAAAAAGTAAAAATTAAGCATTTTACACAAAAAATTCAAAAACAACACTCGATTGAGCACCCCTTTCTACTTGAGCTATCTCGCTGAAATTTTACTATGTTATTTCTATGAATACATGTAACAAATTCACGGGGTGGCCAAATGAAAAATAATAAAAAAAAGTTTTGAACCACCTTAATATGCATAAATATTAAAATCAAATTTTCGATAGTGTTTTTTTTGTTCAAATATACTTTTATTTTATCTTTTTTTAATTTATTTATTTAAACGCCCTTAGGGCTTTTACATAATATGCAGTACATTTTTTTAAATTACAGTGAAAAGAATGGGTTTACAAAATACAAGTAACATAATAAATGTTAAAAGCAAAATATAGGTTACAAAAAATATAAGCGTTAAAAAAAATTTAGGGTACATAAAATAAACGCGTTAACAAAATACAGGTAACATAAAATATAAGAAACAAAACATATTCCATAAAATATAGGAGTTGACATAAAGTAGGTAATGTTTAAAATTTGTTTTTCACTTTAGTTTAAAGGATAGGTATACATAATTGGCACATATGGCGTTTGAAGTTTGCTAAGTTCAAATTATTGTCAAATATATCCTCATTGGTTTAGGAATAAATACATCCCAAAACACGTGATCGCGTTATACTTTCATAAGACCAAAAACGTCCCGAGCCACCTTACATTTTAAAAGCTATATATCTCTCTTCCTCTCATGCAAACATATGTATTTTTCTTTTAACCAGAAAGAGAAAGAAATAATGCTTCTTATTGTCTTTGAAATATGAAAGCAATCTTGCATAGATATTTTACAATCTCGATCCAAAGTGATGGTTTCAGAATTTACGCAGGAAACTGAGGCTTCCGGATAGTGAGGTACGAGTATATTGAACCAAGCAGACGGGTTGTATTTGTTACCAAGACTATGTAAACGTTGTATTGAAGAATGTAAATAATAGATCGAATGAGATGTACGTATATAAAATGTCAATGTTTGTCTAGTTGTTCGTGTAGGTACATGTAGATTTATTAATTGCAGGAGTTCACAACTGTCGAATTTAGAGTTTAATAATTTTAATAAAAAGGTTAGGTCGTTTATTTTTCGTCTGTTTTCTAATGTTGGAATATTTAAAGTATTCATTAACGACGGGTAATTTATGTGCTCAAAAGGGATATTAAGTTTAAAATTTACAAAACGTAGAAATTTTCTTTGAATTATTTCAATAGTATGAATATGAATTTTGTAGAAGGGCGACCAGACTATGGAGTTATATTCTATTAGTCTTCTAACAAGGGATGTGTACAGTATTTTAATGATTTGTAACGATTCAAAGTTTTTAATTGTTCTTAATACAAATCCTAATGTTTTCATACCCTTATTTGCAGTTTGTTGAATGTAAACCATGAAGTCTAGTTTCTCATCCATTAACCGAAAACAAATTTTATCTTTGAAAAAAAAACGCATTGAAAAAAATACTCGGCTGGACCAGACTCCCCCCTTGAGGCGACAGCTTATAACCATCATTCCATATTAGGAGATGTAACCCATGTGGCTACAATCTGCTGGGTGAAGATTGACCTTTTGACAGGACATTCCATGTTGAAGGATGTAACCTATTCGGTGGTTTTTAACGGCTCGGTAAGTACTCGGGCTTCATCTTATACCCGGTCTTCCAAATCTCAAACA
This sequence comes from Limnephilus marmoratus, assembly GCA_917880885.1. Taxonomy (NCBI): domain Eukaryota; kingdom Metazoa; phylum Arthropoda; class Insecta; order Trichoptera; family Limnephilidae; genus Limnephilus; species Limnephilus marmoratus. Next base: position 5,455,081 of record OU862911.1, read on the forward strand.
GGCAGATGGTGGAATGAAACCTGTAGAAGATGGCCATGGGCATGGAGACGTGTGTGATAATCGTCCAGGCCCAGACTCCGAAGAACTTGAGGTGCGTAGGGCGGAACTGCGCGCGGTTCTTCTCCAGCGTGTTGACGGTCCACATGGCCATGTTGGCCACGATCAGGAACGTGACTACCTGGCGCCCCGGCTTCATGCGGGCCTGCTCCTCGGAACGGCATCGGCGCCACCATGCGTCCAGCACGAACATGGTCTGTATCACTGTCTGCAAAATAACACACGTCAGAACCATGCGGAAAACCATCATTATCTCTAAACTCAGGTGGGACTCTGCAGGGCAGATGAATGCTGGAATTGAACTATCGTCGTTGGTAAAAATATATAGAGACTGCCCAAAGTAACTGAAAAAGACGAGCATTACAATAATTTCGCGTTCAATTATTAACCACCTTATGTCTAACGGAGAAATAAACAGATGACAGCACTTTCCTAAGGTCCAATCAAATCCTCAATAAAAAGGCAGTTCAACGTTTTACCATCATCTGATTTCACCATCATTTTTTCAATCTTGATCTTTTATTTTAACAGTTGTAAAAGAATATGGTGGCTGTACAAGTCTTATTTGACCAACAGCGCTTTCGATTGTACGTTTCAAATAAAGTTCTTGTTCGTAGGACCACAAAATGCAGAATTGAAAGCGGGAGAAAATGTTTTGTTGTATTAAATTTTATTCAAAAAAATTTACAATCACTTTACCTAAATGAGTAAAATTGTATGTATATTTTTTTTACGTGAGCTCCACACAGGAGGCCCTGAGGAAAATAATTTCCCTCAGTCACTATGTAATCTTTTGGGATGCTGTGTGGAGGGTTTTTTTAAGGAAAGGAAGGAGAGGAGAGATCTGGGATGGAAAAGGTCGTAAGGGGTGGGTAGGAATCTGGGGTTCAGTATGTCCTGGTCTTCCGCCTCCAAGACCTAGACAAACCTCACCCCATGAACCCGGGCACCCCTGCTAAATCACCAAACGTAGCGAACCACTTGGGGTGACCTATGGCAGAGGTGTTGGTTATCCAATAAAGGTTCCCGGGCGGTACCCATTCCCGCCTCCCAAATCTATACAGAATAATAGCGAAAAAAATGGCACTAACTTGGATAAGCGAAAACAATTCCGCCACCAGCCCTGTTGTTCCGGAGCCCTCAGGATCTGACATGGCGAAGTAGCAGCCGATGATACTGAACATGCAGTAGATGAAGACTCCTGTCTGAGCCATCACCAGCAGAGTGGTGTCCAGACTGAGCGCGTGTTGGCCAGCTGTTGGACGTAAACATAATCAAATGTCATACACAAACATTTAAAGGGCTTTAATACAAAATGGGTTTTTGAGTAATGTTGCTTTAGAGATAATGTTCATAGATGTACATAATTACTAACTTCTTTTCTTCCTGTAATATTTTAGATCCCTCATTTGATACATGGCCACGAGAACTCCGACAAGAGTCACGATATACAGCACCAATTCACATATGTTTACTTCTAATATGGCCATCTGAAAAGAAAAACCAAATTAATTGAAACAATGATTGTCTGTTCTGGTCTTGCTCTGGTCAGAAAATTGATGAAAGAATGTAAATAACAAAAATTTACGCTGTGGAGAGCTGGATCCTTGTTGAGTACGAAGAACATGATAAGAGAGATGATGGTCATGACGATGATAAGGATTCCAGCAAATAAGCCTCTATGAGCTTTGGCACAATCTACTGAAAAGTGGTTGGAAGAGCGACGTTCTCGACCTCCAGAGAAAACTGAAAGAAAATTAATAGATCATTCTATGAAACTATACAACATTTGTTTATTTTAATCTTCTACGGCGCATTTTATAAGAGAGGACCCTCATTAAGCCCTTGAGGTATACCGATATTAATAAAACTGACATAGGTTGATCGAAAAGTTACGCATAATGTACTTACGATATGTAAAATGCTAAGCAAGTTTTTCTTGAGTCATTGAGCTCTCTCTTGATTTTGGAGCCCTGCTGCGTATTGAACTAGAAAGGGCAGCCTTTTTAATTTTGTTTTCCTCTTCTGATTTGGTCTAGAATTAGAAAAAAGTTAATGAAATGAAAATAAATAAATTTATATACTAAGTATTTAACTGTAACTTTTTAATAAAATAATCGACGTGTTTCAAAACCAATGGTTTCTTCGTCAGGATGAACGTATAATGAAAAATAACAAATAATATAAGAATAGGCAACAAGTATAGACAAATAAGTAACTGTTGACAAAAAAGTACATTACAACAGGCTTTGATTTTTTGATTAATAAGTGGTGTATACAAAGTTATTCGTTTTTGTCAAATTAAAATGACGCCACAATGTGAATTTGTGATTATTATTATTTTTTATTTTTTTTATTAGGTTTTTTCAACAGTGATTCACATCAAAGCGCTTACACATACATTTACACTGAACATGGTTGATACTATAAAGTTTATAGTATAAACTAACTAAAGACAATATATACAACATTGATGACATAATACTTACACACACATTACATTCATACACACACACACATACCATACATTACATAACAGTAATAAGTTTTTGCAACAAGTTTTTAGAAGAATAAGTTTATAGAACTACATAATAGGGAGCTTTAAATCTTGTTGTTGATGATTTGAAGGTGGCCAATGATGACATTGCCAACTTAATGGAATGTTTTTTATAAGTCTCATTAAAATTACGGCACATTCTCGATAAAGCTGAGTCATACCCCAGCTTAGTTAGATATTTTTTTAATATTTAACGGAATATAATTTACAATTCGTGAACCAATTCTAGGAACATTGTACCTGATTTGATGAAGTAGAAAAGGGCAATTTATTAAACCATTAACAATTTTGAAAAAAAGGTTTAAATTTATATATAATCTTTTCTGTTCAAGGGTAGAATTAATTAAATAATTACATTGTAGAATTTTAGTCGATCGGTGTAATGAGGAAGTGATCGAGCTCGCCTATCGGAATACGCAAGACGGTATATAAAATGTTTTTGAACCCGCTCTATTCGCTGAATAAGAACTTTGTAGGTTGGACTCCATACAGCACTTGCGTACTCTAACTGCGGTTGAAGTAATTGTACAGCGTTATTTTTAATTAGGAATTTTGAAAATTTTTACTATTTCGTTTGATAAATCCTAGCATTTTCAGGGATCTAGAAATAATGTTGTGGATATGAGGTGTGAAAGTTAGTAATACGCCTAGGTCCCAAATGGTTGCGACTTTCTGGAGTTTTGTACCGTCGATTATACAGGGTGTCCGGGGGTAAAGTGCATTAACTTCGGGGGGTGATTCTACATGATAGTATGAGTAAAAAAGATAAATAACTTTTTTCGAAATTCCCACTTTTAGCGGTAGTTTTGTGGTAAAAAGATAAAATTAGACCGGCGTGTGTGGGCAGCATTATTATTTTCCGCCGTTGCCAAATAACCGCCGCCTGCGTTCGCGTTCTCCAATTTTGTCAATGTCAGCGTTGAATTTCAATGTAACAATTTTATTCGCGCAGGTAGCAGTACTTCACTTTAAAAACTGTTTTGTTAATGAAAACTTGTTGATTTAATGCGTCTTTATCTAGTGTGTATTTAAGACTGGCTTAAAAGAACAACTTTATTCAGTGCGCGTTTTCGGAAAAAATTCGGTTTATGGGGGATGGTCCAAAATAATTTTTTTTTTTTTTTATACTAATTATGGGCCGGAAAATCCGAATCTGAAAGAATTAGGCGGCGGCAAGCAATATTAACTGAGTTACACGACTTTAAAAATTTTTATACACACACAGGAAAATAGCCATTTTGGAAGCATTTTGATTCCTAGACAATCAAACTAGTTATTTTTATACTAACTATGGGCTGGGGAATCCGAATCTGAAAGAATTAGGCGGCGGCAAGCAATATTAACTGAATTACACGACTTTAAAAATTTCTATACACACACACATGAAAATAGTCATTTCGAAAACATTTTGACACACGAAGTACGAAAATCATAGAAAAACAAGAAATGTACTAAAACATGTGCCGGCAGTGTAACCAGCTCTCAAAAATATTTATCCCTATATTATGAATTACGACTATCTCAACGGCCGTATTCTTAAACCAAATGTATAAAAATTCGTAGTCTTAAAAATGCGTAACCTAACCTAACCTAACGCTAGGTTTGTGTAACATGATTTGTGCCCCTTTATACCGCCTGCTCGCGTCACGGCAAAAAAACATCCCTGTTTTCAAGTAGTTTAGCGGCTACGCTAGGTTTGTGTGACATGGTTTGTGCCCCTTTATACCGCCTGCTCGCGTCACGGCAAAAAAACATCCCTGTTTTCAAGTAGTTTAGCGGCTACACTAGGTTTGTGTAACATGGTTTGTGCCCCTTTATACCGCCTGCTCGCGTCACGGCAAAAAAACATCCCTGTTTTCGAGTAGTTTAGCGGCTACGCTAGGTTTGTGTAACATGGTTTGTGCCCCTTTATACCGCCTGCTCGCATCACGGCAAGAAAACATCCCTGTTTTCAAGTAGTTTAGCAGCTACGCTGGGTTTATGTAACATGGTTTGTGATACAAAAGTGAGTAAAATTTATAAAAAATAAGTACTTAAAATATAAACATGTTATTTTACGTTATTGATATTACTGCTTAACGGCAACACTTAATTTTGTGTGGTAAAAACATCTATGTTATCTTGATTTTCTATGATCTTTGTACTACGTGTGTCAAAATGTTTTCGAAATGACTATTTTCATGTGTGTGTGTATAGAAATTTTTAAAGTCGTGTAATTCAGTTAATATTGCTTGCCGCCGCCTAATTCTTTCAGATTCGGATTCCCCGACCCAAAATTAGTATAAAAATAACTAGTTTTATTTTTTAGGAATTTCCCCCATAAACCGAACTTTAGCCGTGTTTTCTTCAGACTTACTTTTGTTTATTTAGTTGTAGACTTGCCTAACTATAAAAATTGTGTTTATTTGTGCGTAATTTTGTGATTGAATTATTGTGTCAATGCCGCGTTATTTTGTTATTAAATTATTATTTCAACGCCTGGATTACCAACGAAGAACGGGCAGACGTTTATTAATGAGATACGCCACAACGTACGAATTGATAATAATATTACTTTATGTTTACGTGCTTGTTTACAAGCTGAAGGTGGACATTTTGAAAATTCGTTAAACTTGTAAAAAGCGATGACATAAGTTAAGTGTTCAATTAGTTTATAACAATTTAATCGTTAAAAGAGTGCCTTCAATTGTTATTTAAGTGCAGTTATCTTTTTACATTTGGTTTAAAACATACGATTTTGTATAAACGTCAAATTCTCGATCTCGTCATTGTTTACAAACGGTTTCCATAGATACAGGCCAAATCACAACCAAGCAACGTTGCAATAATCGCGCCCGGGTTGCAATGTCGGGTAAGTTCTACCTTACACTAAGGATTTTTAGTAGGTATGTCTTTTTGTATGGGAAAAAAAAAGTTGGAATTTCAAAAAAAGTTATTAATCTTTTTTACTCCTACTATAATGTAGAATCACCTCCCGAAGTTAATGCACTTTACCCCCGGACACCCTGTATATGGAGTTGGGATAGAGTTGTGTTTACGTGTAAAAGTCATGTGAATACATTTTAAAGAATTCAGAAACATTCTATTGTCGTTACACCACTTTGAAACTCTGTCATTATTATTTTAGAGAAGTGTTGAATCTAGTAATGTGTGGATAATTTTGAATATCTTACAATCATCGGCCAACTACAAAATTTCAGAATCCAAAATAACATCGCACAATTGAAGAAAAAAGAAGAAAAAATAATTAGTTTAACCGACCACCAATAAATACTTCCATATAAATGAGCTTGCTGGATGAAGTGAAGGAGTATGGGTATACACATGATGCGTGGGGTTGTGGCGATTCCAAGACTTTCCAAACATTATGGCGCCATTTTTATTTAACGGTTTTTATTATGATAAACAACAAAAGTTAAAAAAATACTTACACTGATGTTCTTCCACATTTCGAACAATATGACGGCACATATGAGTGAGTACTCAATGGTACACGGGAAGAGGAATGGTGAAGCATTCTGCACTAGAGAACCCATGATGTTAGTTCTCCTGCACTCAAAGTTATCATGGTGGGCAGAACTTTTTCCCTCAGCAAGATGGCTGCCATTCAAAGCCGTGTCGTTCATCGTCATAATTTCAGCTGAATGAGTGAATAAAAATAACTTTATCTTTCAAATACCTCAACAGGAAATCCTCGTAAGCATAAATAATTTTTCATAGGATTTTACCTAAAATCCCACAACCATGCAAAAAGTATTTTTTTTGAACGATTTTAATTCCATACAGGAGGCCCTGAGGAAAGTTATTTCCCTCGAGGCCTATGTAATCTTCGGGGTTGCTGTGTGGTGGGTCTTTTTGTGGAAAGGACCGGTCAGTGGCTAAGTTGGCATCGCGTTTGGGTCCCATTCAGGCGTCCCGTGTTCGATTCCTCGGCTGGCTAAGTCCTCCATCAAACAACGTTTTCGGCTTACTGTGGTGGTAATAGGAGATTTTCAAATATTGTCGGGTTATTCGTAACTCGGGAATGTTTGTCTTTCTTTAAAAAAAAGGAAGGAGTGAACCTGAGTCTTGAAGAGACCCACATTGTAGGAGAAAGGAAACTCAGAGGTCGAAAAATCGTTCAACAGCGAGCTGTGTAGAAACGAGTGTAGAAACGACCCGACAAATTTCAACTAAAATATACAAAGGGTGGGCGAGCGTCTGGCGTGTTTCCCGACTGTCCACCGATGTCGAAGAAATCAATGGTTGCTGCCCGTTACTGCCCGTTTCTGAACAGAATCGAGGTCGTTTTCAGGTACTTTGGGGTCTCAGACCATAGGTGTCTGCGGTGTCTCTGTACCTAATAATTAAAAAAAAATGGAATCTCGGAGTAATATGACGTATCTGATAAGAGACTTACTGATCGGCTTGTCAGTGCTCATGACATGGTCTTGAAGATGGATAATTTCGTGTTTAGTTTCTTCCACCAGGATGTAGATCCACTCGCACATGTTGGTTGCTATCATATGCATCATGCCAAATCTGGCAGCCATCTTGTAGCGATTCAGTTCCATTTCCTGGGGAAAGTGATTTTTTTTTTTTAAGTTTCTTTTATAAGAGATATCTTGGAATCACTCTTGATCCTAATTTCGTATCATTTGATGTGCACATTTACAAATAATTTTAAATTATTGGATTTGTTAACAGAATATGCAGGTAACCATTCGCGGACCCTCAATCAATTCTAACCATTTACAATGCCTTAGTTAGAAGTAAACAAGAATATGGAAGCGCTATTTGGAAACCACATCAAACGTCAGCATTTAGTTCGGGTTTGAATCTTGCAATCATATATAAAATTCAGCTGAAATGAAGATAATGTTGGTAGTTCTTAGTCAAAGTATGACACAGTTAAAAGTGACCGAATTGGATATAGACACCTTAGCTCAGTTGGTAGAGCTGTTGCCGTGTAAGCAGAAGGTCCTGTGTTTGAGTTCCAGAGGTGCCAATATCTTTTTCTGATTTTTCTGTCTCCAGATTTTCGATTTAGTTTCGCTAATATTGTCTTCATTTAATTAATTAAAATTTGAGATTTTACTCATAAAACTTAAAAATAAAATTCTGTTAATTAATATTTTTTCTAGGACAAGCAGTTGATGTTGAAAAGGGACCGAAGCAAGAGTTTGAGGATGAACAATTGGGAAAGCTATTAATATTACCAGAAGTAGCCTACTTTACTGTTGATGAAGATGAACTGCATCTGAGCAATGGCGAGGAGCATCCTGGCCAGTGGAGTCAACGCTATAAGGACGTTGTGGCAGTGAGAATCCTTCTTCAGCTCAAAGTATTGCCCGAACTCTAGGCCGGAGTACACCATGGAGCCGATGCCGAAAGCTGGATGAAATAATAACAATGTTAAAGTATTATCTTTTATTTTTCATTCTTTTTGCAGGCACAAAAAATGGATTACAAAAATGTTTTGGAAACTCTTTTTGCCGACTTGTTCTCTACCGATGAAAAATCATGGGAGAGCATACATTGAAGTACTTACAATATGAAAAAAAAACCTATGATAATTATTGACAACTTACGATAATTGTCACTTGGACTGATACAATTTATGCCAAACAATGTTTATTTTAAAAAAAGTGCCACAAAACTCAAATTTGACATGTTACTTCGTAAACAGAATTACTTTAATGTACGAATACTTTTTAAAATTACAATTTATCATTGAAGAAGAAGATAATAATAATAATCTAAACGAAAATATGAAAGAGAACAAGTCACAAAAAAATAGAAAAAGACAATGGTCGCAACTGGGACTCGAACCCAGACCTCTCGTCTAACCGGGACGTGCGCGTTAACCAATTTCGCTATTGCCACCTTCCGTCAAACCGTCATATTTGAGACGCTATCCAGGTTGCAAACCAATTCTTAGAATGATTGTCTCCAATAAAAAGGGTAGTTGCCCGTAATATGAAAAAAGAATTATTAATTAAAAATGTCAATTCTAAAATTTGAAATATGAGATTGACAAATGTGACGGTTTGACAGAAGGCGGCAATAGCGAAATTGGTTAACGCGCACGTCCCGGTTAGACGAGATGTCTGGGTTCGAGTCCCAGTTGCGACCATTGCCCTTTTCTATTTTTATGTGACTTGTTCTCTTTCATATTTTCGTTAAGATTATAATTGTTATCTTCTTCTTCAATTATGTATTACAGTGATGGTAATAACCTTCAAGAGTTATAAAAATAGAGTTTTTCTTATAAAAAAATGATTGTTTATTAAATTATTGTACAAATATTTCCGATTAGTTGCACGTCTTGCACGTCTGGTTGATCTTTACATTAAACGAAAATGCACGGCTTTACCAAGTTTCGTGACACTCTGAATCATTAATCATTATTTTGTTCTCGTTATTTTGACACAATATTGTTGTTTATTTTTGACATTGCGATGAATTTACATTGTTTTAATGATATTATTGTCCATCACAGATAAGTTATCTAACTTCAACTCATTCGGGTTATTAGGGTTTAATTGTCGACTGTTTGTTTGTTTATACAATATAGTACCGACATTTTCAATTAAGTCAATGTTGTGATCATATTATTTACACACAAAATTAGGGTATTTTTTATATTTAATATTTAATTAAATGAAGACAATATTATACTCAAATTATAATATTTAATTAAATGAAGACAATATTAGCTAAACTCAATCGAAAATCTGAGACAGAAAAATCAGAAAAGATATTGGCTCCGCTGGGACTCGAACCAAGGATCCTTTGCTTACATGGCAAGAGCTCTACCGATTGAGCTACGGAACCTATGTTCCTACGGTCTATGAACCTGCGGTCTATGAACCTACGGTCCTGGGTTCGAGTCCCAGCGGAGCCAATATCTTTTCTGATTTTTCTGTCTCAGATTTTCGATTCTAATATTGTCCATACAGGAGGCCTTGAGGAAAATAATTTCCCTCAGTGCTTACATCGTCTTTGGGGATGCTATGTGGAGGGTCTTTTTGTGAAAAGGAAGGAGTGAACCTGGGTCTCGAAGAGACGTTCCTTAGCCGATCTGTTGAACTCAAGAACGAATAATAGAAACGACCCGTTCTTATGTGACAAATGTCAATGTGTACAAATGTTGGGTGGGCGTTTGGCGTTCTTCCCGACAGTGCACCGGTGCCGAAGGAATCAAAGACGTTAGTTCCTCGGACCAGCTTCCATTGAAATACCGGTAGAACAAGATAGAAAACAGTCCCAACCGACGCCTTTGCTCTAAAGATTGCAACCCATTTATTAGGATAATATTTTGCTCACTTTTATGATATTCTTTAAATAAACACAATTGTCTCCCCGATTGTGTGATATCTGCGTGTGCACACATTTATATTATTGTCTCTCACTGTAATATTGTATTGCATTCTCAACAGTCTACTAATACTTAAATAATTATTTTCTTATTTGACACTGTTTTTCACCATAACAATAATGTTTCTGTATTATTTTCAGCTTGTGCGTATCACTATGTTTATAGGTATGTTGTTATATATTACTTAGCTGCGATTATTTCATTTATTGTTGATGGATGTAATATTCTTTTCTATGGAACTAATCTCCTGCTAACAAGCTACTTGCAGTAGCTTAGATGGTATAAATTCACATTGCGTCTATTTTTATACGATATTTAAAAAAAAGATAGAAGAATCTATCATACGGATCGCCCATTAGGCAAATAGGAATCATGTTGGAAAAATAGGAAATAAAAAGATAACAGTGGGTGTTCGCGCCTTTATTGTTACATGTGGTTCTTTCTAAAATACTTATTGTGTGCCCTCTGTCATAATGAGTTCAGTTGAATTCGCCTCGCCGCAAGGGACGCAAGTCCTAAATACCGCACCGCGTTTACAGGTTATAATAATCAAACCGCAGCTATTCGCAAGTACCATCGCCACGCGTCATCCATTCTCGCTTATTATTTCGCGATTAAACGTTCATTCCCAATCGCCATTCCCTTCCAAAAATCTCTCCAAACTAACATACCTACCTTTCCAGGGAACACTGAACGAAGAGGGAAGCAGTCTGGGTAAGTGCGATTAAAATATAATATAATAAAATAGATAAGAACCGCATACGCATACAGTCCACGCAGCATTTGATCCCTCGACCCATTGAGAGGTATCCTTTGCTACCCGCCGCAACAGTGGATAATAAAAGGATAATGGGAATAGAACCTTTAACTTCTTCTTCAATAATTAAATATTAGTGTGGTGGGTGTAACCTACAAATGTAATTAAAACAAATAGAATAGTACCAACCGATAGCACCGAGTCTCAGGTAGAAGCTCCCATATCTCACCACCGGCCGCGTCTCACGTTTAGGACTGTATGTATGTTTATCTCTGTGATCTGGAACAGAGTTGCAACAATCACTTATGGATAATACGGGTATTTCACATTTAATTGACATCAAATCTAATAAATAAATCTAGAAAATCTGAAAACAGAAAAATCAGAAAAAGATACGGTCACATCTAGAACACGAGCCCAGGACCTTCGCCTTGCCGGGGCGCAGCTCTACTAACTGAGCTAATGTGCCCCTATGCGATTCGGTCATATTTAACTGTATCATACTTCGACTAAGAACTACTTGACTAAGAACTATCTTCATTTTCTAAACGCATATTTTTATTGGCTGCTATCTTTACGTAAAAACCCGAACTAAATGATATGTTATAAAATATAAAGAGATTTTAGCAAATAGGTTATGTTTCATTTAAATTTACGTCTTACGCCTATTAATTATAATCGCGCACCGTCTATCATGCAAATTTACATAATATCTCCCTTTCGAACCTTATTAAGTAACCTTTTTCATCTTTTTGAACGCATAACGGAGCCTTAAGGCTCTGCAACCGGGCTCGAAAAGAAGAAGATGGACAGATAAAAAAATTAAGAATGTTAGAGGAGAGCGCTAACATTTACAGCGACAAAATCGATGCGAAAATTGCGAAAATGTTTAATAAAACAAGACTCGTTTAAAATAGAGCAAAAATCTCGCGGGCATTATCTTAAACAGCATTTAAAGAAACACTGTGAATTTTTTCATACATATAACTTGTAAAATAACTGAAACAAACGTGTTTATAATAATTTTTGGAGCATACTTTGCGATTTTTTTCTATCGAGGGAATTTTATATAATTTGCGTTTCGGCGCGGGCAATGTCTAGATATTATCTTCAAGAATAACATACCTATATTTTTAAGAGCTTTAAAACTTACCGTGTTTAAGGGAAATATGTAAGAAATCGGTAGAAATTCGGGTTGCGGGCCCGGCCCGGTAGTAAGAGCTCAAAAAAGAAGAGGAAAATACGAAAGTTAGAGGGAGCGCGCTAATATTAAAAATGATAATATTTAAGCGAAAATCGTGGTAACGTTTAATAAAACATGACTAGTTTAAAATAGAGCAAAAATCGCGTGGGAAATGTCTTAAAAAGCATTTGAAGAAATGTGAATTTTTTCATATACGGAGCATACTTTGCATTTTTTTTTAACGAAGGAATTTCATATAATTACCGTTTGGGCGTGGCAAATGTACCTACACATATTATCTTCAAGAATAACGTATATAGTTTTAGAAAGTTAAAAACTTAAAGTGTTCAAGAAAAAAATGTTAAAATGTTTAAAATGGAATTCTACCAAGGTTCGTAGAAAATGCATTTAACAAGGTTAGATCATACGGATCTTTTTCGAAAAAAAAACTCCTCCGGCCGCTTTTGAAATTTCGAACGCGTGACGTTGCTTGAAGAAAAATACAGCCACTTGCAGTTAATTCAAATCTCCCAGTGGAACATGGTCTTCAAACTACGTCACAATTTTTTAGCCAATCACCGCTCTACCCTCTAACCTTGTTAAACGCATTTTCTGCGAACCTTGGAATTCAACAATGAATTAATCGTTTTAAATTTGGAAAAACAGTAGGTTGGTTCTCGTAGGTAGGTAATGGTATTACATAACTTATAGTCTGTCAAAAAAGAGTAGAAAATATACAAACTGGAACTACTAAATTTGTAGACTGGCAACACCAATTTAACTGTCAAATATTTTTTTGAAGTGCAATGACACTGAATGTATAGAACACAGTAAACAACATTTTAAAAAACATTTTTTCTTCATGATCTAAATTTGATTAAAAGGTGATTTATAAAGCGATTTGCTTTAATTTAATTTATCATAAATTTGAATTTAACAAGAGATAGAAAGGAAGAATCACTAATGGTGAGTTTAGTTACACTACTTTAGATCTGAATGAGTTAAATATATTCAGATCTAAAATTAAAGACATGATCTAAAGCCCTGGCAACGCTAGGTACTTTATCTAGTATTAAATAAATGTGAGCAATTTCTAAACTGTGCTTTATATTTTATTACATTATAGTTATTCTTCATTATGTTAACACAAAATTGCAAAAGTATAATAATAATATACCTATATGCAATTCTAATTTTGAGATCGGCGGGTAGATATCTATACTGCAATGAAAAATATGTTTTCCACTATTATGCCTTTTAAATTTTTTATAAAAATGTAGGTTACACAGCTTTACTTTAACAACATGAGTTATATGTTTAGTATTGCCATTTGATCAACAGTGGCGCCCTCATATATTTTCTACTCTTATTTGACAAACTGGATCTCAACCCTGCATCATTTGCACTTTCGGATACAATGTCTCAGTATGATATGAATAGAGACAATAGGAGTAACTTACGGACAGAGTTCAATAGAGACGTAAGAGCCTTCTCTCGTATTAGCGTTGCATACATGAAGATTACGAAGACAACGCTTCCAGAATACAGATATAAATAAAAACCCTGTAAAATAAATAACAAAGATTAGCTATATTGTAATAAAATAACAGTGGTAAAAAAATATAAATAAAATACGGTGGTAGAAAAATAAGCAATAGTTTTTTTTTTTTTTTTTTTTTTTTTTTACATGAGCTCCACACAGGAGGCCCTAAGGAAAATAATTTCCCTCAGGGCCTATGTCATCTTTGGGGATGCTGTGTGGAGGGTTTTTTTTAAGGAAAGGAAGGAGAGGAGAGTTCTGGGAAGGAAAAGGGTTTAAGGGGTGGGTAGGAATCTGGGGTTCAGTATGTCCTCAGTACCGCCTCCAAGACCTAGACAAACCTCACCCCATGAACCCGGGCACCCCTGCTAAATCACCAAACGTAGCGAACCACTTGGGGTGACCTATGGCAGAGGTGTTGGTTATCCAATAAAGGTTCCCGGGGCGGCGGTACCCATTCCTGCCTCCCAAATTGCAAATAGTACAAAAGGAACTAACTAACTAACTAACCATCACGCCGTTTCCCCGCAGGGGTAGGCAGAGAGGACGGACCGCCAAACAACTCGGTCTTGGCACACACTCTTTGCCTCACTCACATTCATACATCGTCTCATACATACTCTTCTATTATTCTGACTTTTGACATGGCCCGTCTCAAGTATCTGATTTACTTGATCGTGCCATGTCTTCCTCGGGCGTCCCCGACTTCTTCTACCATTCACATTTGCATCATATATTCTTTTAACACTTACAAAAGGAGATTGAAAGATTATGAAAAACACGAATATGGGAAGAGAAGATTACCATACCAGTTTAAAAAAACATTATCTCCATACAGGAAGCCCCAAAGGAAAACTATTTCCTTTAGGGCATATGTCATCTTCGGGGATTCTGTGTGGAGAGATTTTTTAGGAGAGGAAGGTCCGGAAGTTCTGGGAAGGAAAAATCCCTCTCCTTGCGGTGTAGTTGGTGGACAGACGCATACGCTTCCAAGACCTGGACAAACCTCACCCCTTGAAACTGGAGACCTTTGCCAAGCCGTCAAACGTAGCGAACCAATGGTACCTGGGGTGAGCTATGGCAGAGGTATTTGTTTTCCAATGAATGGTTCCCGGAGCGGCGGTAACCATATCTGCCTCCCAAATTGGAGATATACTAGTTTTAGTACGTACCCGGTATCGCCAGAGTTACAACAGTTTTTTTCTTATCAAAGAATATGGGAGGTGGGTATGGGTACCGTCGCTCCGGGAACCATTCATTGGATAACCAACACCTCTGCCGTAGGTCGCCCCAAGTGGTTCGCAACGTTTGGTGACTTAGCAGAGGTTCCCGGTTTCGTGAGGGTCAGGTTTGTCCAGATCTTGGCGGCGGATGCGTCTGCCCACCAACTGCGTGGCAGGCCGGATCGGCAAAGACTGGTCGAGGGAGATCTTTTGACCTCTTCAGCAGGACTCTCAGCAGGATTTGGACCGCAGTGGAAAGGATGAATTTCACACTGATCAAGACAAACTGATCCCCAGATTCCTACCCACCCCTCACACCTTTTTCCTTTCCAGAACTTCTTCTCCTTCCTGTCCTTAAAAATACCCTCCACACAAAGATGACATAGGGCCTGAGGGGAATTATTTTCCCCAGGGCCTCCTGTATGGAGCTAATGTAAAAAAAATGTCGTCTTGTCTTTTATTTACAGTGAAGTGAACACATTTAAATCTTAACAGTTCATTTTGGAAATAACGTCGCTAGCTGAAAACGCATATTCAAGTGAAGCTTCTAGAGATGAATTATAAATATACGTATCTAATTAATTAAAAATCTGTTCAAATTTCATGATGCCAGAACTCATCGATCGAGAGTTTTGATGCTTCTGATATTGGGCAAGTTCACAAGATTACTTTAGAGAAATAAACAACATTTTTAATACAATTAAACTCGATACAATAAAAGTCACTAGCTAAAAATCGAGCACTTTAGAAAAATTATATTAATTTACTGCGGCACAAATCTTGATATAAATTTTGATATACTTTGCGATAAAAATAGCAAATAATAATTATAATTATAATATGTGGATGATTTGTATAGCGCCGTTTTTGTGAAAAATCACCTTTTTTTTTTTTTTTTTTTTTTACAGTGAATACTGCACAAGAATCTCAACTGCTCCCGTCTGGAGCCAGTGAGACTATGGCATCCCCAATTGGGGTATGTTGTGAGGCTGAAGGTAGTGGGGAGGGGAAGGAGGTGGGGAAGAGGAAGGTTGGGAAGTACCTGGCTATTCAGATCTGGTCACCAAACACGGCTAAAGCCATTTTTAAGCAACGTTTCAATTCTGAATGGTGGTCTTACACCAGGGCGATACTGATAGTATCTTCCACTCTGGAACATGCGGCAATTATACTATATATTATTTTTAAATTAATTAATTGTGAAATAACACAAATTAATCAAATAAAATTTATTTGCGCATGCCGGGTTCGAACCCGCGACCTCCGGACTGTGAGTCAAGAGTCTTACCCACTGGGCTACGGAGGTCACCTAAAGCGCACTATACAAATTTATAAAATATTTCTACGGTCTTACTTCTTACCACATAGTAGGCACAACATTATAACAGTCGGGGCTAAAAAATTGCATCCACCGCCACCAGATTCATCGATTACTGATCCAAAACTATACGTACAATCAGTGGCGTAGCCAGGGCTGGGCAGTATTTGAAATACTTGTAATTGAAATACGTATTTGAAATACAAATACGTATTTTGTATTTGTATTTCAATTACTTCCTAAAAATGTATTTTGTAATTGGTATTTCAATTACATGCTGCTGAGGTATTTTGTAATTTGTATTTCAAATACTTATGGCTTCAAAATACATTTTCAAATACATTTAGCGATCTTCATAACGATCATGAAAAATAAACACACATAGATAATACATAGACTATAAACGCTAGAATCCTGTATTATTATCCTTTGCTATAAAACTCTTACTAATGATTATTTGAAGGTCTCTTAGGGGGCATACATTAATTACGTGAGCTCAAAAAAAGGGGGAGGGTCCAGCAAAATCTCACGTTACTTGAAAAGAATAAACGAAGTGGCCCAAATTTATCTCACCAAGGGGCGGGGGGAGTCTAGTTTGGAAGAAAAACTGCTCACGTAATTAATGTATGCCCCCTTATCATTGCTTTATAATGTACTGTACATTTTTTTTACGTCAAGCTAGTTATTATTATTGTCCTGTGCTATAATAGCACTGTTATTGTACATTTTGTATCATATTATATTATACTTTTCATTGCTTTGTATTGTACATTTTTGATCGTAGTATTAGATCAAGCACTATAGGAATAATTTGACTGATTACTAGATTATTTTAAAGTTAATTACTGTAGAGAAGAGCAGAGAAGTGAAATAACACAAAATTGCGCTATACAAATGTCATCCATTTATATATAAAAATTAATCCTTGTTTTCCTTAGAATGACTTTACTTCAGAATGACTTTACCTATTTCATTCTTTTTTTTTTTTAAATTTTCTAATTCTTTATAAAAGGCTCTTACGGAAAGAAAAATTAAGAAAATAACGCAGAAAATTGGATAATTTCAGAAAACTTTACGACTATTTTAACTTCACACGTCTGACAGTTCGCGCGTTTGATGAAATTGAATTTAGCAGGCAGCTGTTTTTTTTTGCAACAAAATAATTGCCTATGGATTTTTTAAATCATAGATATTTTAAATAGGTAGGTAACAGATTTGATTGATTGTTCTTATAATATAGAAAAATGAATATTTGTAATATGTGAAAAATGAAAATTTGAATAAAAAAATTGTAATAGCTGGCACGCGAGTTGTTTGAAAACTGAATGTACTGGGACTAAATATATGGAACGCGGGAGGGGGTTGGCGCGATGGGGGGAGCGGGAGAGGGGAGAGGGTAGGCAGGGAAGGTGGAAGGGGAATGCAAGAGGGGAAAGGAATGCGTTAGGGTAACGGGGACGCACGGGAAAGGACATGCAGAGAGAAACAATTTATTTCTTTGAATATGGCATTGCAACGCATGCAGGGAACTAGCTTGTCTTATAATAATAATAATTATTATAATCTAACACCTAAGTCCCATACCACAAAACTTTACAAGTGGAGCGGAGATGAGATGTGTCTCCTGAGCAATATGATTAGTCAATTTTAGCACGTCTCTGTTTCACTCTGCTCAGCTTTGCTTCTATGGAAACGCACCCTTAGATATGGGCACTTACGACAATTTATTGCAACCAAAGGTTCTACCAAAACAAAATGTATTTTGTATTTTGTAATTTGTATTTTGTATTTGAAATTAAAAAATGGTTAAAATACTGTATTTTGTATTTTGTATTTCAAATACACGACCTGAAAGTATTTTGTATTTCGTATTTTAAATACATGCGAAAAAGTATTTTGTAATTTGTATTTCAATTACAGCAAAGCATGTATTTTGCCCAGCCCTGGGCGTAGCTAGCATGGGTGGCACCCGGGGCGGATTTCACCTCCCAGGGCGTGGTGTCACCCCCCCCCCCCCCCCTATGAAAGTTGACTTGAGAAAAAATTCAGAACGCTAAATTCGAATTGGTCCATCCTGGGGGGGGGGGGGGAACATATATGAAAGAAAATAACAGACCGTGTTCATGTTTCATGTATACAATACTTTGGTGACAATATCCTTCGTAATTTTTTTTCCACGGTCGAGTGTCACCCCCCCGTCGGGTGGCACCCGGGACGGACCGCCCCCGCCGCCCCCCCCCTCGCTACGCTACTGCGTACAATGCATTTGACTAATGAACGCAATGCTGCGTAAAAATGAACATTACAGTGTTTTATTTATACTATAAACATACAGAAAATATACAGGACCATACTGAACAGACAATACAAATACAACACATTTTATAGTTTATTTAGAGAAATTGAGATTCAGTTTGCGGAGTTTAACAAAGTAGATAAACAGGATATCGCATGAGACGTTTTAAGATTTTCACGGCCAAAAGCATTTAAAGAAGGAGGTAGCGCAACACGGCATAACACCCTTAAAAACAAATAACGAAAAAAGGATATCACATATTCATTATTTTATATTCATGGTTATTAAAGTGATGAAATATTTTGTACTTACCTGGTAAAAAGTGGACGGAATTTTCAGAGAAATGATTTCCGTGACTGGAAATGCTATGCCCAGAACCACGATAAGTTTGGCGTAGAGAGCGGACACAGCTATGGTCAGCGCATCCCTAAAATTATATCAAAATTCACCAAAATAGTAATGAAATAGACAATAGTTCCACAAAGGAGGCCTTGAAGAAAATAATAACGGTAATTATCATGACGCCACTGCTCACCGTTCAGAACGGTTAAGTTACTTACATGGCATGCTTCCTATTTTCTCTCATCTTTTTCCTTTCCTTCTCTGTAAGCTCCTTCCTCTCTACACCTTCCCCCTCGCTGTCCTTCTGCAGCAGCTCTATGACCAGGCGGCGCTGGTGCATGACGGTACTGGCAGCTGAAAGAGCCAAGGCCTGCGAGGGACGCCTGAGGGCGGCGATTATGGCCGAGGGTCTCCTGCTGAAAATTTAAATTCATTTGAATATCTTTTCAAACCACCTTCACATTATTTTTATACAATACATTTCACATATAAAACTATCGTTCCCATGTACGAAGTTATCTAGAGTTTGCGTCGACTGTGTGTTCTCCATTTTACGCATTACATATAAAAAAATTGATTCAAATCAGAAAATAACCATGCATTTCTTATGAATGGCACAGTCGATTTTAAAAAACCGGAAAATAAAATGAAATAAATCATAAATCCGGAATTTTGTAGTATTTCACTATAGTGGTTAAGTTGGTTATTCGGAAAGGAATATGGAAGGTTTCACATAATCATTCAATAATATTATTCCTAGTGTAAACGAGACGTAGAGAATTTTTTTTCTCTTAATGAACATACAAATCATTCACAATTATCTACATAATAAAATGATTTCTCAAAATACAATGCTTGACTTCATTATCAGAAATGACAGAGACTATCTAAATATTTCAACATAAAAAATCTTATATTCTTCTCTAGTTCGAAGTCAAGTCGAATACAACTCTCCTATTCGGTCACCCCACTTTAAAATCTACTCCGATTCCATTGAAACATTCAGCTTAAATTCCTAAGATATATTAATTATAAACTCGGTCTACCAATAGAAACAATAAATTACAAATAATTAATAACAATATTGACGAAATAACTAGAATTATTATAACACTCAGACAGAAACTTATTTCATGACTACTATTTAAAAAAAATATTAATAGCATTACAGACATCCCTGATTTATTAAGCTTATACCAACAAGAACTATTCAATCTAAAATTATTTTTAATTAGAACAACAATACCAGGAGTGAGTCACTTAGATTAGATACTCGCTTGTACCTAGATTGCATGCAGTTGGAAATGCTTTCTCAGAAGTAGTAGATGTGTTTAACTGCACGGAATATTTTTTATTTTTATTTTTTTATAGAAAGACAAACATTCCCGGGTTACGAATAACCCAACAATGTTTGAAAATTTCCTACTACCACCACAGAAAGCCGAAAATGTTGCTTGTGTTGTGATGGAGGACTTAGCCAGCCGAGGAATCGAACACGCGACGCTCGGGTGGGACCCAAGCACTATGCCCACTCAACCACTGACCTATAGGCTATAATAACGCACCTCAATAAATCAACGTTAGCAGAATACGTACTATTCTTCTGCAAGGGTTCTACACAATTTAATTAGAATACTTCACCTCATAATTACTGTTCCACAAAATTATTATTCACATCTTGTGTTTTGTAAATGCTCGTATAGGCTTATATTATAATAAATGAATAATAAGACATTTTAACTGGTGTTCCCCAAGGATTAACATTGGGACCGGATAAAGCATTTCTTTGTTCATTATTTAAGATACCTGGAACTGTTGAGGTGCCTCATTCCTTCCACATCTAGTGAGTCTCCAGTCATTCTCCTGGAGGGGTTGTGTGGTGGCACTTCAAAAGGCTCTGCTTCTTTAATTTCACTAAAATAAAACAAACAATAATTAACAAAAATACAAAATGTTTGGCGCAATCCAAAGAGCTATTTCAAATAAAGTAGATAGTCCATACGAAACATCGCGTAACAACGTCATGTTCCAATCTTCGTTATTAAATGCACTTTCCTGTGGAAATTAGTTCCGACGGTCTTTTAAAACTTTTTGGAGATGTTATTGCAGTTACGCAACACATAACACAAGTGTATTCCAACATATCATAGTCCACCTCAGTCAATGTCTATAGGTCGACTAAAGTGGTGGTATAAAGTATGATCTTCAGCAATGTTCACTATATCCAACAAAGTGGAATCACTTTTTTCGCTAAGTGTCTCATCTAATATTTACGTCTATGGCAAAAACTAAGTTATTCGATTATTAAAATATAATTCAGAGTTCGATTTTATCAATTTCGATTATGAAAACAACCAACATTAACTGAGTGAGAAATGCGATTTTAATAACTTCATTTTAATTACATAGATGTATTCTAAATAAAATCAGTGAGTTTATTCCTACGTTTGAAAGGGTTTTCTCGAAAAACGACAAGTGAATCCTTCAGAAAACTAAAGTAGGCAAGAGTGGGGAGGCTACGAAATACCGCACAAAGAGGAGACCGATAGGCTACGAAGCACTGAATAAAGTGGACGCATTTTAGTCATCTTATTCTAAACGAGTATGGAATTCATACGCGGTAGAAGTGAAACCTTCAGAAAATAAAGTAGACAAGAGTGGGGAGACTACGAAGCACCGCACAAAGAGGAGACCGTAGGTTACGAAGCGCCGCACAAAGAGGAGACCGATTATACTATCTCATTTTCTCGCAGGCTAAATCCTATAGATGTATGTGTTTGTCTTTTTTTTAGTGTCGCCATATTTCTTTTCATCAAGTTTGAAATCACAATGGCCCTAAAGAAGTTTTCAATGTAATAAACACTTTTGAAGTGAAAACTTCTTTAGCACCGTTGTAATTTGAAACTCGATGTAGCAAAAAAGCGACATTATAAAGAGACAAACGCATACATCTACAGGATTTAGACTGCGAGAGAATGATATCTTTGTGCGGTGCTTCGTAGTCTCCTCCCCGTTGTTAACTTTAGTTTTCTGAAGGTTTCACTTCTACCGTGTGAACTGTACAATTGCAATTTTTTATATCTATGTACTCAACGTAAAGCGAAACGAAATAACTTGTCACTGCCTAACTAAAAAAAACAAAACAGAGAAACCTTCAGAAAACTAAAGTAGATAAGAATGGGGAGACGACGAAGCACCGCACAAAGAGGAGACCAGTAGACTACGAAGCGCCGCACAAATAGGAGACCGATCATACTATCGCCTTCTCTCGCAGGATAAATCCTATAGATGTATGTGTTTGGCTCTTTTCAGTATCACTTTTTCCGTTTCATCGAGTTTAAAATCACAATGGTGCTAAATAAGGATTCTCCTCAAAAAAATAAGATTTCACTTGTGTGTAAAGTGGAACTTTGAAATAAACAACAATAATTGTACACAGTTAAGCACATAAAACAGATAAAAAGAAACAATTTTTTTCACGTACGGTGTTTTTGCAACAACATCGAGAATATCCAAAATGGCTCCATGTTGTTGAATCGTTATTGTTGGAATAGTTAGTGGCATAGTAATGTATACCAATATATAAACTGTCAAGTAATTAGTTGAATGCGTTGCCCTATAGCGAACTGAACGCACTCAGGTCAACATCTCAATATAAAATGAAACCTTTGAAAGGGTTTTCCTAATCCTAATACAACGGAATTAATACTTCACGATGATCTAATACAGGGTGTTACAGGACGTGCTTGACTTACTTTAACCAGTTATTTAAAATTAAATTTTGGTAATTTTTCTGGATTAGTGTCCATGGTTATTACGAATAATTTTTGGAAAAAAACTTTAGATTCGCCTTAATCACTATAAAAGGAAACTTTTACATCACGGGCGGCGGAAAATGATGCATATTAATTTTCAATTGCGTAAAATTGCGCTACACAAACCCTGCTTTGCCAGACAAACCATTCAAAACCTGGGATGTTTAAAGATAATATACACAAGCCCGCTACACAAACCCTGCTTTACCAAACAAACCATTCAAAACCTGGGATGTTAATAACCATGGACACTAATCCCGAAAATTTACCGAAATTTTAATCACTTCTTCTATCTATCTTCTAGTATCAATAAAAAACCCTGAAGAAGTGAGCATTGCTCACGAAACATGTTGGTTTTGTAAACAATAAAAGTGGTAAAAACGAAGTAATTTATTAATTTAAATTAAAATAAAAGAAATTTTAATCTCCGGTGACTTTTTGAGGTTTTTATTTTGTATTTGGGATGCAGGCATAGGTCGCACTGCGAACCATTTATTGGAAAATCAACACCTCTGACACAGGTCACACCAAGTGGTTCGCTACGTTTGGTGACTTAGCAGGGTGCCCTGGTTCATGGGGTGAGGTTTGTCCAGGTCTTGGAGGCCGATGTGTCTGCCACATGTCGTGTGGGGGGCAGGATCAAGAGAGATTCTTTGAGCGAGGTCTTTTATCCTCTCCGGCCGGAATCTATCAATCCATCGTGGTTAGAGGGATGGATTCATACGTCCGTCACTCCTGGACACACTGACACCCTGATTCCCACCCGCCCTTCATACCTATTTCCTTCCCAGAACTTCCTCTTCTTCCTTTCCTTAAAAAAATCTTCCACACAGCATCCCCTAAGATGACATAGGATTTGAGGGAAAT
Source organism: Limnephilus marmoratus (assembly GCA_917880885.1). Taxonomy (NCBI): domain Eukaryota; kingdom Metazoa; phylum Arthropoda; class Insecta; order Trichoptera; family Limnephilidae; genus Limnephilus; species Limnephilus marmoratus. Next base: position 5,478,396 of record OU862911.1, read on the forward strand.
TATTTTCCTCAGGGCCTCCTGTGTGGAGCTAATGCAAAAAAATTAATCATTCTTCGCCAAAACCAAACAAAAAACTTTTTTAGATTTTCACAGACAAAAGTATTTTCGTTATTTGTTTTTGGGGGTTATGCCATGTTGCGCTTCCTCATTTTTTAGCCAGCGTTTCGGACAGCGTTGCAGGGTCCATCATCAGGGCAGATCCGGATCTACCGGATCTGCACTGTCATCACTGTCATACCTACCATATGTCATCACTGGTCACTCAGTCTAGGAACCGCTGAATCCCTCACCCGGAACCCAAATAATGTCAGGAATCACTGGTTAAAGTGAGTCAAGTACGTTTTGTAGCACCCTGTATATTCATATTGTTTGGATAAGGCATCGTGGCAACTAGAAATAGTTATTATTTCATATACAATCAGCTTGGGAATCCAATTGTTGACTTCGGATGTCCACGGAAAGTTTATCAGTGTAATATATCGATGTCATCCAATTTCCATAACAACCGATTTCCTACAAAAAATCTCCTAATGCATAGATAGCTGGGTATTATGGGGTGTAATTTATATCGATGGTCTTTAGGACTACATAGAAAGGGCAAAAACCAAGCTGATAAATAAACAAGTGAATATTCAATATAAGTCGAATAAGTCGAAGAAATTTGGCAGACGTACTATTCTTACAAAAAATAGCCACCTCTACGATAGATTATTACTAGAAAGAATTCAACTAAGAGTGCCCATCAGACAAACCAGACAAAACCACGCATTAAACATTCCTCAATGTAACACTAAAACTCTAAACAAAATACATTCATTCATCGCGCTTCACACACCTTTAACATTTCATTCAGTGAATTCGACTTATTTAACACAGTACTTAACGTTTTTAAAACTAAAATGAATAAATAACATTTACACACACATACACATACATACCATTATTTACACAGAAAGGATCCATCCCTACCCACTCCCTTCCACCATCCCATCCACATAACATAATTTAACTATTTTTCTCGATTTTTCTCTATACCTACTCACTAAATAATTAACATACTTCAGCGAAAACCTATTATTGGTTAAATTTCTGTACATATTTCATCAAACAATATTTATAATTGTAACTGTTGGTTTTCCTAATAAAATAAAATAAAATAAGAAAAACCCATTTAAACCAAGAAATTAAATTAAACCAAACCAATCTAATACTTTTTTTTCCGCATTTATTGTAAAGTTATTAAGAAGGTACAACCAGAGAAAACCGGAAATATGTCATTTTTAAATCAAATTTTAGACGTATTGACTCAATTCCACAAAAAAATATAAATGGATTCCGAAAGATTGTTCTTTTATCCAGTAAACACATGTTCTAAATTTTGACAATTTATTTTTTGTTTTTAGTATAATAAGGTTATACATACCATGTAATCATATATTATTGTAAATCAATACGTTATCTAGTATACGCATGTTTCAAAATTTTAATTTTAGTTTATATGAAATATATCCGAACACTTATTTATGACGAAAATTTCTTTATTTTGTCTATCTATTTATGGTCTTACAAATTAATATATTTAAGATTTTTTTATAAATACTTATGATAAAAAAATAATTACAAAAAGGACATAATTTTAATAATTTAATCATCATGCCTCCCAGCATTTTTGGATGTAGGTATAAATTAAAACAAATTTGGAATTAAATAAAATCAATATTGAGTTATAATTTTAGAAAGCCGGTACGGAGAATAATTAATCTTTCTCATTGAAACCGCCCTGTATGATCGTAAGAACATCTTTCGACGAAATGTGGATTTTCGGCCGCTAGCTGGTTAAAGACCCTTAATTGTTTTCGTGTTTAATTCGCAGATATGCTTTTATATTTCAAAAATTTTATTTAAATAAAATTTAATCATTTATTATTAAGTACCTACCTAATATCTAATTATATTTTTTTTTCTGTTTCAGCTCACAAGGCCATTTTCAAACTGCGGTTGAACCACTTTGAGACGACTTATGTATACGATTCTAAAATATGAAATTAAAAAATTGGAATTTAAAATCCTATAAATAAGTCGTCTCTAAGTGGTTTAACCACAGTTTGAAAATGGCCTTGTAAGCCGAAACAGCTATAAATAAAAACAAAAATTACTTGCAGAACTTAATAAAAACATTATCTACTAAATTTAATTAAGATAAAATTTTTAAAAATATTGTAAAGTTCTTTGATGATGAGCTGACGCTCATCAACAAATTTAAATAAACACCTTTCTGAAAATTTTAATTCATTAACAAAGAGTTTCTGGAATCCGTTGGAAACTGGTTGACAACAAAGATTGATATCAAGCACAAGGACATGACTCGTTGCAGAAAAGCATTTAATGAAAGGAATCAATACGAACACCAAACATACTGCGGAATACAGCTAAGGTAACTCGTACATTATTCTAACCAGCTTGCACACACCGGACTAATGTAAGTCATGATCAACTCATTATCGTGAGACTTAAACTTGTCCATACGCCGTAGAAAATGAATAAACGAGGATTTTGCGAACCTATCCGAAAATTTCTGGTATTTAGTGCCTAATTGAAAAACGTTTCTCTTATGCAGTGTACTTAGGTCGTACAATGTAAATACAATTTGGTAAAAAATATCAAAATCATGAGTTTCAATTTTGTTATCGGACGATTTTAATGTGAAAACGCCTTTATAAAGGCTCCTTCGCTGAGACCCTGAAACGCTTTTGTAGTCGCTAAATAATTAAACATATTTCGTGGCCCAAGGGTTGTGGCGGGTATGTTCTAAAAATTTTCAAAATTTTAAGTAACCCCCGACACAAAAAGAGCTGATGACCTTGAATTGATTTTCATGAATTGTAGCTAAGAACCTTCTCGATCACAATCAGCCTTCAAACAAAAAAACCGCATCATAATCGGTCCATTCGTTTGGGCGCTACGATGCCACAGACAGACACACGGACGTCAGACAGACAGCGGTCAAACTTATAACACTCGTCCGTTTTGCGTCTGGGTAAAATTAAACAATTGTCCGTTGCTTGCTAGTGCGCTCACGTTATCTAAGGGAGTGGTGGTTAGACAAGAGCCCCAAAATTCACTCTGCGCTTCCAAAGAATCAATCATAACTCCGCAACGGATAGGGTTAGATGAATTATTCATACGTCATCGTGTAGATCTTGAGGTGCTCTAAAACGTAAGTTTAGCAAAAAAAACATAAATTACACCCAGTGAAGAACAGACGAATAAAACCTTAACGGTAGTGAAGAGATACTACCTACCAATTCACCCAACATTTTTCTTGAATTCTTGACCCGTCCTTAGATGTTGTCACAAACAAAAGTTTATCGACATGTAGAGCAATGCATTGAAAATTCATAAATTGTATTTGGTCAATTATACAAAAAAAAAATCAGTCATTAAAAGAGAATCGTACATCCACTGGAACTAATTACCTTACATTTTTCCCTACAAAGAAAGCGTTGGTTAACTTAGAAGCTAAATTTCTTATATAAATTGAATTCGTATTTCAACGGTATTGGCAGGTCGGTTATTCCAATGCAATTTAAAGGTTTCGTTTACAAATAATTTTCCTATTAAAAAGACCCTTTACGTCAGAGGCAAAGCTGGGTTAATTAATCCTTATACAATACTTCTAGTAGCTTACACCATTTTTTTGGGTTTAAAATATTTACTCGAGTAGCCATCGAGCTTAAGTATTTTTCAAGTGAAAACTTCTTTAGCAGCGTCGTGATTTGAAACTCGATGAAACGGATACGAGCGGCACTAAAAATATACAAACCCAAACATCTATAAGATTTAGCCGGCGAGAGAATGAGACGTAATGAAACCTTACTTACGTACAGTACCTACGAAGCGTTGCGCTATGTCAATCTGTCATTTGGACAGGTAAAACAACGTTTTAATAAACCCGCTGGAAGACAAAACATAGGTAATCTCGTAAAACGCAACGAAAGTTTTGCATGTGGTAGTGTTCTACGGTGATTTTTTAACATATGGGCAATGTTTTTTTAATAATACAATTTTTTTTTTTTATTTTTTTTTTTTTTATTATTTTTTTTTTATTAATTTTAATAACAAGGTTTGTACATGTATGTATGATGTATATAATAAGTATAGATTAATTTTTTTTCACAGACCTCCTCACTAGGATTTCCTGTTCTGAGGTGGCCTGTAGTTTTTTAAAATATTTGTATTTGGTTATGGATTGTCTTTATATCGTCTTCATGATGTTTGTAATTTTATTATCACTTTGATCTCTCAGCCATATTTTTTACTTTTGTTTTAAATATATTCATTTCCTTTATATTTTTGATTTGATCTGGTAGAGCATTGTATAATTTTATAGCATGGAATTTATTATTTCTCTGTCCAAAAGATGTGTTCAAACTGGGAGTAACCAGGATGTTATTGCTTACTGACCTGGTTGAGTATTTATGTTGGGCAGTGGAGTATACATATATGTTTTTTTTCAGTTTAAATAAAATATTTTTTGAATAAAGTTTCTGTACATTGAAGACTTGAAAGTTATTAAATATTTCTTCCGTCGGAGTTCTAAGCGGAACTTTCAGTATTGTCTTCAGGACTCCTTTTTGGGCTATATTGAGTCGCTCTGTGTGAGTGCTCAAAGCAGACCCCCATCCAGTTATCCCGTACTCTATTTGTGATTGACATAAAGCGTAGTACACTTTCATAATGTCGTTTATGTTGAGGATGTTACGGATGGCTCTAAAGAAGTAAATGTACCTGGTGAGTTTTTTTGTGATTATTTGAATGTGTGCGTTCCATCGGAGATTATCATCAATTTCAATACCAAGATATTTGATACTTATGGAGTGTGCTATGGTAGGACAGTGGCATGATAAGCCTTGATTTTGATTGTTTTCTTGGCATGTATGTAATTTGAGATTAAAGTCATCCTCTGGCTGTCCTCTGGCTGTTATAGAAAATGTCAGATATTTTGTTTTATTGACATTAAGTGTAAGGGAATTTCTCTTGCCAGTTTTGCAGTAGACCAAGTCCATGTTCCGCTTCTTTGTAGGTACTTCTCCAGTCTTTTTCGTTGAATACAATTACTATATCGTCAGCAAAGCTTATGATTTTTCCTCTCGTGCTAGGCTACCGATATCATTTATGTATATTAGAAATAATATCGGTCCTAGTACGCTTCCTTGCGGTACTCCATGGTTGATGAGGAGAGGTTTGCTTTTTTTCTTGTTAATTTGAACGCTCTGTGTACGCTCCATCATATAGCTTTTTAATAAGTTTAGAGTTCTATTTGACATACCAATTTTTGAAAGTTTTGCAAAAAGGATTTTGTGATCTATTGTATCAAATGCCTTTTGTAAGTCTATGAAGATTGCCAGTGTTTTTTCTCCTCTATCTAAACTTTTTATGTTCATATCTGTAATAGTTTCTATGGCGTCACCAGTACTTAGATTCTCCCTAAATCCGTACTGTGTTTCTGATAATATTTTATTTTCTTCTAAGTAGGAAAGGAGTTGTTTTTTTAATATTCTCTCCAATATTTTTGAAAATGTATTGAGTAGGCTTATTGGTCGATAGTTGTTTATGTCATTTTTAGATCCTTGTTTATATATTGGTATTACAATAGCTTTTTTGAGAGCTGTGGGGAATACGCTTTCAGTTATAGCCATGTTTACTAGATATGTTAGAGGTACGATAAGTTCTTTACAGAGAAATTTTATTGCATTTGTTGTTATTAAGTCTTCCCCGGAAGATACATTTGATTTTAGAGAAGAAATTGTATTTTTGATTTCATCAGCTGTGATTTGTTTAAACTCGAGCTTTTTTCCTTGCTCAGGAGATTCATTTGTTTGTACTGCTCCATCACATTGCGTAGCTTGTTTTGCTAAATTAGATCCTATATTTATGAAGAAGTTATTGACATATTCAAGAATTTCGTCAGGATTCTCAGCGTATTTCCTGGGGACATTGTTTATATTCAGCTCGTCAATTAATGTGGCGTTGGTAGATTTAGTACTAGTTATTTCATTTATTATTTGCCACATCTTACGGGGATTTTGTTTACAATCATCTATTTTTTGCTTATAGTAAGTTTCTTTTGTATGTGTAATTACTTTTTTGCATATGTTTCTATATCTTTTGTAGTATCTTAACATGTGTATATCGTATGGATTATTTTTTAGATTCTTGTGTAACTCGTCTCTTTTTCTTATGCAGTTTATAACATTCTGTGTGATCCATGGTTTGATGTGTATATTTTTATGTGAAATTTTTTAACAATTTTTACAGTATTAGAGAAAATGTTTTGCTGTATGAGTTCTATGAAATAATTCCATGCTTCATTTGTATTGTCCATACTTTGTAGTTTATTCCAATCGGTACATTGTAGATTTTGTTTAATGACATTCCAGTTGGTTTGTGTTTTTTTTGTGTTAGCGGTCTTTCCATAATTTTATTTGGTTTGTTTATTTTTATTGAAAGCATAGTTGTATAATGATCAGTAATAGTCGAGTTAAATACAACAGTTTGAGTAATTTCTTTTGTTTTGCTCATAATATGGTCTATGCAGCTTTGTGTGTCGTCCACTTTTCGAGTAGGTACATTTATTAGGCTTTCCAGTCCATGGGAGGCTAACGTCTGCAGATATTGTATTTTTTTGGGATGTCCATTTTCTAGTATATTTATATTTACATCTCCAATAAAAAATATGTTTTTTGTGTCTTTCAGTAGGCAGAGTTCTTCGTCTATCGATTTAAGGAATGGGTCTATATTTCTTGTTGAAGGAGACCGATAGACTGCTAATATAGCCTTTTCTTTACTGATTTTAATTTTTAAACAATTGGCATTTGCAACAATAATTTCCTCAACTTCAGCTTTTATTTCGTTTTTTACACCATCATTTTGTTTTATGTTATTCAAACTTGAGTAGGTTGTGTATCCAGCTATTTCCAAATTCAAGTATTTCTGGTTTATCCAACACTCAGTAAGAATTAGTATATGCAGATTGATATTTAAATATTTCATTAAAATTTGCAATTCATCAAAATTTTTTCTGATACTTCTTATATTTTTGTGCATTATATTGAAGTAATTATTGTTAAACTTTGATAGATCACTTGGTTCCGTGGATTTTTATTTTACTTTTCTAATTATTGTTACGTCGTTCCTTTTAATTTATACAATTTTTTTTAAATCGTCTACGTGTCTAATGTATATTAATTTTTCATTCGGCATTCTTCTTACCATAATTTTTCCATCCTTGAACCATACGTATGCATAGTTTTTTTCTTTTGCAGTTTGTTTCGTTCTCCATAGTAGTTCCTTATGGTAAAAGCTTATCTCTTCCGCAATGTATATGGTTTCAGTGGATATATCCTTAATTTTTGCATAATCAATATTTTTTTTATTTTGTATAATCTTGTCTCTGACTATTTTATCAGTAAATTGCACTAATATTTTAGGTGGTGCATTAATACGTCTGTCAGGTATCCTCTTTACCTCGATTATTTCTGCTCCACTCCAGCCGCCTCCGCAACTCTTTTTACCACTTCAATTTGTTGTTCCCCATTTTTTTGAGGAATGCCCGCTATTTCCATATAGTTAGAGCGGGTTTTGTACTCCATATCTGCAATTTTTATTTCAAGTTGTTTAATTATGGTGTTTTTCTCCTGCTGCTCTTTTTTAATCATAATAAATTCATTTTCTATTTTTTTGTTTTATAGGATTGTTATCTCCAGTTTTTTAATTAGTTCATCATATTGTGTACTCATAAATTCGATGCTTTTCTGATTGTCCAGTGTTTGCTTATCTATTTTAGAGATAATTTCTTTTCTCATGGAGTCAATTTTTTTTTCGATAATTTGTAATATCTTCTCCATGTTTAATTTGTCTTCATTTTCAATGATGGCTCCCTTTCCTCTTGTATTTGCCATTTCAGTTATTTTTAATATTATTAATTATTTTATGTATATAAATATAACAACCTGCCCCGTTTTTATTTTGAAGTCGTGATACAGTATCTATGATGACAAAAATTTGGGTTTTTGTCTATTTCTTAGAGTTTTGTGGATTTCTCATCCGTTCTTTGGGGTTTCGGATATTATATTAAATTTTTTTGTAATTTAATGCACGTTTTAGAAAATCTTTGCACACAGTTCACTCACTTTTTACATAGATAATCACGATAAACAACTGGAGATACTTATTTGCATATGTGCGTATTAGTTATCCATAGATGAATTAATTTCACTGTTTCTCTAACAGAGGTGTTATGCACAACGGTCCAATGCGCGCATTGGCCGCTTTGATTATGAGCTCACTTCACAAGGCTCCTATTGGTTGGGATTGTGTTGTGAGTTTGTGATACCTCTTATATTAAAACTAATTTAGAATAATGACCTTAGCTGTATTCCGCAGTATGTTTGGTGTTCGTATTGATTCCTTTCATCAAATGCTTTACTGCAACGAGTCATGTCCTTGTGCTTGATATTAATCTTTGGTTCCGGATTCCCCTTTGTTAATAAATTCAAGATTTCAGAACGGCGTTTATTTAAGTTTACGCGTCAGCTCATCACCCCAAGAACTTTACAATATTTAAAAATACTAATCTAAATTAATTTTAACAATGTTATTATTAAGTTTTGTAAGTAATTTTTTATTTTATTTATAGCTGTTTCGTTTCACAAGATCATTTTTAAACAGTGGTTAAACCACTTTGAGACGACTTATTTATGATTGAAAAAAAAAATATTTTTTGAAGTGAAAATTTCTTTAACAACGTTGTGATTTGAAACTCGATGAAACGAAAAATAATGACACTAAAAAGAGACAAAGACATTCAGATAAGATTTAACCTGAGAATTAGATAATATAATCGGTCTCATCTTTGTGCGGTACTTCGTAACCTCCACACTCTCGTCTGTTTTCGTTTTCTGAAGGTTTCATTTCTACCGCGTGTGAACTGCACACTTATATATGTTTTTCTTCATAAATATGTTTGGTTAGGTGAGTAAGTTTATGACGCCATAACGAACAGATGAATATCTTCCAAGTTCCAGCTTTGGTCGTAATTTGAAGTTGCAGCGAGTTACTTTATTCGTCTGGTTCCAGAAAGAGATTTCGTATCATTTAATTAAAGTTTCTCAACCGTATTAATTATTAGAAATGCAAGGAGAGGCAACAGACAACAGGCACAAGTACCTATTCTGAAACAGACAACGGGAAAATTACTATGGAGGATAGGTTTCAGCGGAAATTGCTAAAATATTTTATTGTTCTAAGCAGTCTCAATAAAATACAGCGACGATTTTTAAAGTAAAACTTCCTAGGCACGCTTGACTTGAGGAGTAAGCTGGCGAATGCGTGACGAGAGCGTTACGAAAAGCGAGGCGAACAGTAGTTTGAGAGGGAGTACGCTTCGTATATTACTGTAGGGGCAAGAGAGAGAGGTGCGAGCACACATTTTCTTTCTCTCTTTCTCTCATAGCCAGTTACGTTACACAGTGCAGGCCTATTGTCTGTATCACACTGTAGGAGCAAGAGAGAGCAGTGCGCGCGCACATTTTCTTTCTCTCTTCCTATCATATAGATGGAGCAGAAGTTTTACTTCTCTGTGGTCTAAAGCACACTCGTTTTTTTCTTAGCCATTTTTACCTTGTTGAACGTGGTATGATGTTTCGGAAACAGCGCGAAAATGACTTTAATGAGTTCTGGTCAAATATCAACATAAAAACCATGCAATTGTTTTTTTTGCGATTCTTTTCCGTTTTCTAGATATATTATTAATTAACGGAAATATCTAGAATTCGTAAATAAGAAGTTAATTGATCAAATAAGAATGAATGAATTAATAAAATTAAATAAGAAGCTAATTGCTCAAATAAGAATTAATTAATTATTTTTTTTTAAGTATGTTTATTTATGAAGTATATGTTTATTTTTAATTAATTAAATTGAATAAGAAGCTAATTGATCAAATAAGAATTAATTAATAATTTTTTTAAGTACGTTTATGTAGGAAGCATACAGTTGTGTATAAAGTAATTGTACATTAAATAGTGAATATAATTTAAACCAGTTAAGTTCCATTTATAATATTAAGTTGTGGTTAATGATAATGTGATATGAATCAAGTGGTTATTAAACAATTATTGTAGGTATATGGTGTAAGCACGTTGTAAAAAAATTATCAAAAAGGTGATAATAATCAATACAGAAATAATAGTTTCCAGTAGTTGTTTAAAATAAAAGTACATAGTGTTAAGTAAAAAGTTATTAAAAAGAAAATAATCAATATATATTATAAAAGAAAGTCCAAAAAAGCGTGCGGAACGCAAAAACTCAGAAACGAGTGCCGGTACGATCAAGAGAGTTATATGGTATGGTAGATCTCTATCCCCCCTAGGGAATAAGGGTATTTGTTTTTACCTAAAGGGCTTGCTTTTGAAGATATAAGGGCTGAAAGTTCTAAGAAGACTCTAGAAATTTCAAGAAGAGTCTGGAAGATTCTGGAAACTTCTAGAAAATTCGATAAAACTTTGGAATGTTCTGGAAGAAATGGAGGAGTATGTCAGCGAGCCTAGAAGGTTCCGGAAAGTCCGATAAAGCTGTAGAAAGTTCTGAAAGGAGTGGAGGAGTGTGTCAGTGTGTCTAGAAGGTTCCGGAAAATTCTAGAAGGTTCCTTAAAGCTGTAGGAAGTCCTAGAAGGTTCGATAGGGCTGTACAAAGTTCTGGAAGGAGTGGTGGAGTATGTCGGTAAGTCTAGATGGTTCCGGAAAGTTCTAGAAGGTTCGATAAAGCTGTAGAAAAATCTGGACGGTGTGGCGGAGTATGTCGGTGAGAGTAGAAGGTTCTGATGGTTCACGAATGCTTTAGAAAATTGTGGAAGGAGAAAGTTCTAGATGCTTTCAGAAACAATAGGCGGTGAGTCTAGAAGATTTCTGAAGTTCTAGAAGGTTCGATAAAGCTGTACAAAGTTCTGAAAGGAGTGGAGGAGTGTGTCGGCGTATCTAGAAGGTTCCGGAAAGTTCTAGAAGTCCTGATAAAGCTGTAGAAAGTTCTGGAAGGTTCCATAAGGCTGTAGATAGTTCTAAAAGGAGTGGAGGAGTGTGTCGGTGTGTGTAGAAGGTTCCGGAAAATTCTTGAAGGTTTCACAAAGCTGTAGGAAGTTCTAGAAGGTTCGATAAAGCTGTACAAGGTTCTGGAAGGAGTGGCGGAGTAAGTCGGTGGGTTTAGAAGTTTCCGGAAAGTTCTAGAAGGTTCGATAAAACTGTAGAAGGTTCAGGAAGGTTCCGTAAAGCTTTAAAAAGTTCTGAAAGGAGTGGCAGAGAAAGTCGGTGAGTCTAGAAGGTTCCGGAAAGTTCTAGAAGGTTCGATAAAGTTGTACAAAGTTCTGAAAGGAATGGTGGAGTATGTAGGTGGGTTAAGAAGTTTTCGGAATGTTCTACAAGGTTCGATAAAACCGTAGAAAGTTCTAGAAGGTTCCGTAAAGCTGTAGTAAGTTCTGATAGGAGTGGAGGAGTGTGTCGGTGTATCTAAGAGGTTCCGAAAATTCTAGAAGGTTTCATAAAGCTGTAAAAAGTCCTAGAAGGTTCGATAGGGCTGTACAAAGTTCTGAAAGGAATGGCGGAGTATGTCGGTGACTATAGAAGGTTCCGAAAAGATCTAGAAGGTTCGATAAAGCTATAGAAAGTTCTAGAAGGTTTAATAAAGCTGTGGAAAGTTCTGAAAGGAGTGGAGGAGTGTGTTGGTGTGTGTAGAAGATTCCGGAAAATTCTTGAAGATTCCAAAAAGCTGTAGGAAGTTCTAGAAGGTTCGATAAAGCTGTACAAAGTTCTGGAAGGAGTGGTGGAGTAAGTCGGTGAGTCTAGAAGGTTCCGGAAAGTTCTAGAAGGTTCGATAAAGTTGTACAAAGATCTGAAAGCAATGGTGGAATATGTCGGTGGGTTTACCTGTTGTACAATTCTAAAAAGTCAGTCATCGTCGCTTTCAAACACAATAAGGAGCCATCACATATTCCTCCAATATATCTAGAAGGAAATGAACTGCTTGTGGCCTCACAGGTTAAGTATCTGGGACATATCCTAACCGAAGACATGAAGGATATAGAAGATATGGAACGACAAAGAAGAGCAATTAACATACGGGCCGGAATGCTCTCAAGGCGGTTCTACCACTGTAGCGAAGATGTCAGAAAATTACTATTCAAGACATACTGTACTGCCCTGTATACGTCTGAACTGTGGACACAATACCCAGCAGCGCAATGGGACAAACTGAGAGTGTGCTACAATAACGCATACAGGCAACTTATGCAACTACCGAGGTTCTGCAGTGCCTCCACGATGTTTACCGAGGGGAGGGTGCACTCATTCCCAGCCTTACTTCGCCACCGACTAGCCAGCTTCTGGAGCAGGATACGAACTTCAACCAATATCATTGTCGTGGCTGCATCCGAGTGGCTCAGTTTCCCAATAAATGAGCGATGGATGCAGATGATGAGGCGACCTCCATGATGGACGATCCCAAAATATATTTTTATTTTTAATTCTGTCTACTTATTATTTATTTTAATTTTATGCTTATTTTTTGTTATTTGTGTGATGAATTTTGTTTTCATTTTATATTTTAATTAGGTACTTACCTAATATTTAAACTTTTTTTTTCTTTTATAGTTGTTTATGTAATATGGCAGACTGGGATTGCACTACCCTCCCAGTCCTGCTGGAATAAAAACTTAAATAAATAAATAAATTTACAAGTTTCCGGAATGTTCTACAATGTTCGATAAAATTGCAGAAAGTTCTGGAAGGCATGATGGAATATGTCGGTAGGTCTAGAAGGTTCCAGAAAGTTCTATAAGATTCGATAAAGCTATAGAAAGTTCTGGAAGGAGTTACGGAATACGTCAGTGAGTTTAGAAGGTTCCGGAAAGTTCTACAAGGTTCATTAAAGCTGTACAAAGTTCTGAGAGGAGTGGCGGAGTACGTCGGTGGTTCCGAAAAGTTCTAGAAGGTTCGATAAAGCTGTACAAAGTTCTGGAAGTCTGTGAGTCTAGAAGGTTCTAGGTAGTTCTGGAAAGTTCCCTAATGCTCTAGGATGTTATGGAAGGAGAAAGTTCAAGAAGCTTTCAGAAATGAGTGGCGGAGAGTGTCAGTGAGTCTAGAAGGTTCTGGAAAGTTCTAGAAGTTTGGATAATTATATTATTAAAAAAAAAATTTGCATGCCGCTAAAACTCAAAGACGAGTCCCGGTACGATAACGGTTATATGTGTGGTAGCCCTCTATCCTCCATCCATGAAGAAAGTTCCCGTTCTTACCTGGAGGGCGTTCTTTTAAAGATATAAGGGCTGGAAGTTTCGCCCCGTTGAAATTTCTAGAATAGTTCAAAAAATTCCAGAGTGTTCTCGAGCATTCCACCACATTCCAGAACAGAACATCTCGGAACATTCTGGAATGTTCGGGAATAGAATGGAACGTTCAGGAACATATCGGAACATATCGGAACAGCCCAGATTATTGTAAAACATTCTGAATGTTGTTCAGAACACTCCTGAACACTCAGAACACTCCATTCTCTGAATGTTGTGGAATGATCTGGAACATTTAAAAAAATTTTTGTAAGGGGCTATCCATATGGGGTATATAAAGCAAGATCCGTCGTGGATTCGAACCTCAATTCAATCTCACATCAACTCCATGATCGATGTCGGACATCCCAGTCAGAGTATTTGAGAGCATTCCACAACGTTCCATAACATTCCGGAACCTTCTGGAAAATTGTGGAATGTTCGAGAATAGGGAAACGGGAACATCAATGTGAACATTCCAGAACACTCTCGAATGTTTTCCTGAGCGAAGCCGGGTAACCCAGCTAGTAAACAATAAATGATACTTTTGAATTAAGTGCATTGTACGGTTAGTTTGATTTTAAACGATATAAGGGTACAATTAAATTAAATAAGAAGCTAATTGATCAAATAAAAAGTAGCTTCCACACTGACATTGGAGCAAACTATTCTGACCTTGTTTTTCATACAGTTTCTTCATTCATAAGGGTTAAAATCGCATTTAAAAAAAGCAAGATTTTTTTCCCGGGCGCGCCAGTGCGTGGCACCGCGTGCCGGTGCTCGAGCCAAAGATGACAGGTTTGATTTTTTGGGAATCAGAAATATTTTGGGCAAACTTTCTGATCAGAAAACAGATTTTTTTTGTTTTAGGATCTTGTAGGAAAAAAATCATATACCTATTACAAAAAAAAAACATTTTAGAAATACTGATAAATGGTATAAAAGTACCTAACTAAAATAATCTTGGTAAGCACCTTCGTATACAAATCACAATTACATTAACTCCATACATGGGGCCCCAGAGGAAAATTATTTCCCTCATGGTCCATGTTATCTTAGAGGATGCTGTGTAGAGGGTTTTTTTAAAGAAAGGAAGGAGAGAAAGTTCTGGGAAGGAAAAAGTATGAGAGATGTATAGGAATCCGGTGGTCAGTGTGTCCAGGAGTGACGGACGAATGGATCGATTCCTCCCATTGCGGTGCGGGTCGAGAAAGTCCGGCTGGAGAGGTCATAAGGTCTCTTCAGCCAATCTCTCCCGATTCGGCCCGCCGCGCAATGGGTGGGCAAATGCATCCGCCCCCAAGACCTGCCTACCTAGAAGTCACCAAACGTGGCGAACCACTTGGGGTGACCTATGGCAGGGGTGTTGATTATCCAATAATTGATTCCTGGGGCATTGGTACCCATACCCGCCTCCTAATATAGAACCGTTTGCAAAATTTAAAATGAAGAATTCCGAAAAATTGCGAAAATTGGAGTTCATCTTTGTATTTCATCCTCTAACATCTTGAATAGTTGCGGTAAACAGAAATACGCCGCAATATCACTGGGAAAACTAATAGTTGAACCGTAGACACTTCGATGTGTCTTTTCGATGTTTTAAATGCGCATGAACTATGAAAATGTGTAAAACAACTCACTCTAATATTACCGATTTGCAAGAAATTCTTTTCATATGAATTATTTTCGGGCTTCGTTTTTTTTTCTAGTTTAATACAAACAAACTCTGTGTAGATTTTTCCTAGACTTGCTAATGCCCAGTTCACACGAGGACAGGACAATATTGTATTGTCTGCTATGTTCTGTTGTCCTAGAGTGAACAGAAGTTTGGAGGACAGGACAGTGCACCAAAACATTTTTCTTTTCTTTATTAATAAAATATTTTTTGTTTAAAGTTTTTACAGACTTTTCGACTACCACACTAGGCATATGCCCGTATTATGATAGTCGAAATTTGTATACAAATTACACAAATCTAATATTAATCATGTTAATCATAAATCATGTTGTTTTGTTAAATATGTATTTGTACAATAAGGAATTCTTCAACTGGGTTCTCAGTTAAGTAGATGGAAGAAGCGTAAACCAATCTTATTTATGGACTGTTGATTTCGCTAAAATAAAATAAAATGAATACAAATAGGTAAGTAAATAACTTAATGACTTTTCACTTGTTGAAATGATGAATATATAAATTGCAAAATAATTTTATTTGGGGTTTTAATGCAAAATATAATTGAAAAAGAAAATAATAAAGTAAATTAATTTTATGATATATGATATTTTTATTTTTATTTATTTATTTATTATAAAGACAAAGTAATACAATATGACAGGAAAAAATGTAAATATTTTACAGAAAAAAGAAAATTCCCAATAAACTACTTCTTAGTAGTTTGTCAATGGATGCTTTTACTTTTTTTTTTTTTTACAGTGAATACCGCACAAGAATCTCAACTGCTCCAGTCTGGAGCCAGTGAGACTATGGCATCCCCAATTGGGGTATGTTGTGAGGCTGAAGGTAGTGGGGAGGGGAAGGAGGTGGGGAAGAGGAAGGTTGGGAAGTACCTGGCTATTCAGATCTGGTCACTAAACACGGCTAAAGCCATTTTCAAGCAACGTTTCAATTCTGAATGGTGGTCTTACACCAGGGCGATACTAATAGTATCTTCCACTCTGGAACATGCCGCAAATATACTATATATTATTTTAAATGAATTAATTGTGAAATAACACAAATTAATCAAATAAAATTTATTTGCGCATGCCGGGTTCGAACCCGCGACCTCCGGAATGTGAGTCAAGAGTCTTAGCCACTGGACTACGGAGGTCGTCAAGAATAAATAAACTTATTTTACTTTATTTTGCAGCTAGTATTTGTGTAAGTGTCTAAAACATTTTTTTTTCTTTAAGATAGTGCCTTCCCTTTATAAATAACCAATTCTGAACACTGACAACAGAAAGATTATCAGTTTTCAATTTCCTAGTATCAATCCTCGGCGATTTGAACATTTTGAGACCAATATAAGAGAACTGCCGCTGAGCGAAAGCCGTTTTTTCGGAGGAATTATGAATTTTAGGAGTGACGAGTAACGGGTGTGAATTTTTTGTTGTGTCATCAAATCAAATCCTTTTTCCATACGAAAATTGTCTTTGTGTCTAATTGTGAAATTTTTAAAAAGTGGCTCCGATCGGTTTTAGTTTATATTGTGACAATGTCCTAGAGATACAAGTTCTTACAAGAGTTACTTACGGTCGCACTGCCCGCATGCAAATGCGCACGGACAGGACAGTATGACAATAGCAAGTCGCCCCACGTGCATACGTATCTACGAGTATTTTTGGCTATCAAAGTGCTCTGATTCTTAATTGCCTTTAACCAGCCAGCGGTCGAGAATCTTACGAGTTCTTCGAATGAAACGAATCATAGCATATCTCTTTTGTATTTCAATATCTTTGGTTAACTAAGGTCGGACGTAGTTGAGGCCGTTCACGGAGCTGGGACAAAACAATATTATTCTTGTGTGAATTCAGCATCAATAACTTGATTCTGTCCGAAAAGGGTTTTCTTACGTTCCTACTTAGTATTTTGTGTTGTTTAACAAATTCGTTAAAACTAATATAAAGAATATTTCTGCGACGTTCCAGAGTGGAAGATACTCTCAGTTTCGGAACGTTGCCTGAAGTGGCTTTAGCCGTTTTTAACAAAACCCTCTCCTTCTTCTTCTTCATAACCAGCTTCAACATACCCCGATTGAGGATGCCATAGTCTCACTGGTTCCAAAGAGTTGGAACTCTTATTCCCTTTAAGAGGTATAATATAATCTTTAATTATAATAATTATAATAATTATAATCTATAATTCAAACATGTTTCATGATCGTGTTGTAAACTTATCAAACCATATTTTTAAAAAAGAAGAGTTAAATTTATTATCAAAAGGTTTAAATCACAATATACAAATTGAAAATAATAAACAAATTGAATTATTAGCTGTTGATATAAATTGTGCAATAAATCAAAAAGATAATTCATATCAATACAAATTTGGTGAAATTATAAAAAACATTAAATCCAATAATCATAATAAAAATAATAACCAATGTGAAGAAAAAAAGCATGCTATCAATATTTCTAAAATTACACGTGACAAAAACCTTATAATAACGAAGGCAGATAAAGGAAATTCTATAATTATTTTAGATAAAGTTGATTACATAAAAAAGACTTTGGATTTTTTAAAAACTGATAATTTTGAGATTATTAATAAGAATCCTATAAATAAATGCCAGGAAGAAATTTTAAATACTTTAAAATCTTGCAAAAGTGAAAATATTATTAGTTTATTTAAAAACAAAAAATAACAATTAATAATCCACAAATTCCAAAATTGTACAGTTTGATAAAAATTCATAAATTAGAAAAACCTATTAGACCGGTTGTATCCAATTGTAGTGCACCTAGTTATAAGTTGGCTTCTACAATAAATAAATTAATTTTTGATAACAAAATTTTTAATCCTAAACACACAATAAAAAATTCCCTTGAATTGATTGAAAAATTAAAATCTTTGGATGTACCTAAAAATGCTATGTTAATATCATTCGATGTTGTTAACTTATTTCCTAGTGTTCCTCTTTTTGAAACTAAATTTATTATTAAAGAATTACTAGATTCCTCAAACATTTCCAAAAACTTTTCACAGGATTTATATAAAATTTTTAATGTTATTCTAAAACAAAATTATTTTCAATTTGACAATATTATTTACAAACAAAAAGATGGATTAGCAATGGGTTCAAGCACTAGTCCCCTAGTAGCAGATATTTTTTTAAACAATTTTGAAGATAAACTTTTTAAAAGTCGTGCGTTATTATTATAATATGTTTACTTTTGGAAAAGATATGTAGATGATATTTTTTGTATATGGACTGGCACTAATAGACAATTAAATATATTTTTAAATTTCATTAATAAACTCAACAAAAAAATTAAATTTACCCTAGAAATTGGAAATAATTACAGTTTAAATTTTTTGGATTTAAATATTTCTATCATTAATAATAAATTTGAATTTAACATTTTTCGTAAAGATACATATACAGATATCATTATACATGAAACATCTAATCATCCATATTCACAAAAATTAGCAGCTTTTCATACCTTACTAAGTAGATTAATTAATGTTCCCTTATCTTTGAGTAATTTTAAAACAGAATTAAATATTATTAAACAAATTGCAATTAATAATGGTTATAATTCAAAATTAATAGACAATATGTTAAACAAAAAATATAAGAAAAAGTTTTTTAGATCTTTTATCTATCCACATGTTGTTGAAAATGATAATAATTGGAGAAAAATTTTATTTTTAAATAATAACATTTCAAATTAATTAATATGCCAAATAATGTACAACCAGCTTTTTATACAAACAACAAATTAAAAAATTATATATTAAATAATAAGGATAAATGTGATTTTTTGAACAAATCTGGGGTTTATAAATTAATTTGTAATGATTGTAACTTTTTTATATTGGAAAAACTTCTAGAAATTTTAACATTCGAGTTAAGGAACATATAAGATGTTTAAATAATAATAATTATTCTGAATTTGCCAACCATATTTTGGAAACAAGTCATTCTTTTGATATTAATACAGGTCTAAAAATTTTACATACTAACACTACGGGCATACAATTAGATAATTTAGAAATTTTAGAAATTAGAAAAAGCATTAATAGTAAATTAAATATTATAAATAACCAAACCTTTTTTAAAAATAGCCATCTTTTAAATTTATTTTCTTATTAATACTTACAACTAATTATAATTATTGATTTTTTGATTTAGACTAATTATTTTAATTAATTATTCTTAAAAAATTTTATTATCTAAATGCAATTTTATTTTTCCTTAAATAATTTTTAAATTTAATTTTGTATAACTATTTTTATGATTAGTAAGTAATTAATCACCTTTACTTTTTAATATTTTGTCTATGTTATAATTTATTTTAATTTGTCTATACTTGTTTTTCATTTATTGTATCATAGTAACATATCCTGATGAAGACAACATTGTTGTCGAAACATGTTGATATTGTTTTAAATATAGTGGTTTTATACAAAGTAATAAGTTATTCATTATATGAAAAATGATGCCACAAAATAAATTTGCGAAGTTTGAAGAAATAATATAATCTGCTTGTTATTTTGGAAATAACTTTGATGAGCACAACCTCGAAATGTAATATTTATTTATTGAAGACAATATTAGTGACTCTCAAACGAAAATTTGAAGAGGAAGGTGGGGGAGTACCTGGTTATTCAGATCTGGTCATCAAACACGGGTAAAGCCATTTCAAGCAACGTTTAAATTCTGAATGGTGGTCTTACACCAGTGCAACACTGAGAGTATTTTATACTCTGGAACGTACCGTAAATAAACTACATATTATTTTAAACGAATAAATTGTGAAATAACCCAAATTAATCAAATAAATGTTACTTGCGCATGCCGGGGTTAGAAACCGCGACCTCCGGATTGCGAGTCCAGAACCTTACCCCTCGACCATGGAGGCCATCAAAATGATATATTAGATACGGATAAATGCTACATCTCGTTGTGTTTCAAGGTTACTACTACGCATCATGTTTTTTCAACGTGAACCTTGAAGTGTCGAAGGCGCAAATTTATAAATACTTAAAATATCCAACAAATAAAACCTAGCTGGCGAAGATGCCGACAACATATTCCTCTAGTAACAATTATTTATGACTTAATGAAAAAAAATATCAAAAGCTAATTTCATGTAATTATAATTTATTGATAGAATTATAAACTCACTGAGGGGTTGTGAAATAACCCCATGTTGAACACTATTGGCTGGGCGAACATTTAATTATATCCCTAAGTTATTGTTCCGGAAAATCGATATAATTAAAAACAACTCCTCTCCAAACCAAAATGAAAATAAATATATGCATTATGATAATGGAGTATGTATAACGTAATTAAAAAAAATGGATTTAATTTATTTTTATTCATCGATAAGTTGAAAAGATCTAGTTCGAATTATGGTGTTTTGCCTCACTGATGTAATACAGGTGAATCGTGAGTCATTTCTTGGTTGGTTGTATGACGTTGCCATAGTCACCACGAGGACCATAAGGAGAACTCGAACCGGGGGGAATGGGTTGGAAAGTTGACCAGGTGACTGAGAAGTTTGCTAAGGGGACATTTATAGTGAGAGGGCAACATTTACAACTATAAAATGTTACATCACAACACTTTATCCGCGTTGATTCTTTGAATCGGAATACTATAAAAATGCGATAAGATGAATCAATCCCTCCCACTGCGGTGCAAGATGATGTTCTGAGAGAGTCCTGCGAGAGAGGTCAATAGGTCTCCCTCAACCAGATTCTCCTGATCCGGCCAGCCAGACATATGATGGGCAGACGCATCCACTGTTAAAACCCGAGCCAATCTCACACCACGAATACGGGAACCCTTGATAAGTCGGGGTGACCTATGGCAAAGGTGTTGATTATCCGATAAATAGTTCCCGGGGTCTCGGTATCCACATCCTCCTTCCAAATTAATACTTGTTTTTTGTTGACATTAACTTCACAGTCCTAACTACATAGGCCATGAGGAATATTAGTTTTCCTCAGGACCTACGTCATCTTTGGAGATGCCCTGTGAAAGGTCTTTTTGAGAAGAGGAAGGGGGAGAACATGGGTCGTGAAGAAACCAAAAAACGGGCGCCCATATTTTTTGCAACATTAGGCAGAGTTATACAAAATGCATTTCATTAACCAATATTGTAGGTACGAATAATAAATCGCATGAATTCGCAGAAATTAACATTCTAAAAGAAGTTAAAAATGACCTGATTTTAATAATTAATAAATAAATAAATAAAATAATTAATTTATTTTTGCCAATACTAAAGCTATGTCATAACCTCAATGCAGATAAATAAAAACCTCAAACATAGATTGTAAAGGACATTAGCAACATAAAAAGCAAGTAAATTGGTACCCGCTGTGGGTATCGAACTCGATACGACAGATAAGGATGTCGACTTAATAACAACATAAATAAAATGCAAGATATTTTCTTACCCAACGGGTTCTTCTTCGACGGTATCCATGGCCAATCAGCATTCAATTATTTTGATCATTTTGATTCACTAAAAATTATTAAATAATCATCCCGTATACTGGTTGATTTGAAATAATACTTGCGAACAGAAGATTACCTGCAAAATAACAATATAAAATTAATCCATCAGGAAGTGCTCATTGGACGAAAGTAATAAAATCAGTTAAATCGGCCTTTATTGATCGAAGGTTACATCCAAGAATTTCTATGAATTTTCTTGTTAATTTCACCCTTTAATTTTTTTAAATTTAATTTATTTTCTATGATGGATAATTTTCAAAAAATTTTAAACTTTCACACGGACCTCTTACATATTTGCAATGGTGACCCAACAGTTAATCCGTCGAAATGATATTATAATATATATTATAAATAGCTCGTGTCACGGTGTATGCACTCCTCTTTTTATTGAATTGATTGATTTTTATGAATTTTTGTTAGTATATTTGGTAGGTATGAGAAAAAGTTGTCAAGTATATTTTATACCGCTAGGTGATTAGGGAACGTACCCATACTACGTGACACGTTTAGGGGGGGGGGGGGGTCTTCAAAATGTCACGCTCCATACAAATGAGCGGCGGGTTGCTTAGGATTTTGGTCACCGGGGGGGGGGGGGGGGGGGGGGGGTTAAAAATTGCAAAAAGTTGGTCACGTAGTATGGGTACGTTCCCTTAGGGTGTCCCTATCCAGAATTTTTTTTCCATTTTTTTGACAAAGGTTTTTTTTTTCTTTTTAGGCATCAAAAATACCTGTAACCCCAGATTTTCACCCTCCTACCCCCAACCTTTAGTATTTTTGAACGACGCGTCGTTCGTATTTCAAAAAGAAGAAAATTATTTATGTTGTTGAATGACAGATGGCGCTACGTCCCTAGGGTAAAGGGGCCCCGAGACGTGCATTGCCTAGGGGCCCCGACATGTTTAAGCTGGCCCTGGCAGGACCGAATTGTCCACAAAGCAGAGTAGGCCACTGCCTAAGGGCCGCACATCAGCTAGGGACCCCGAACGATGATAATTTACCATAAAAAAATGACATAAAATTCGCTGGTCCACCATTTTTATCTTTTTTTTAGATACCGAAATTCCCCTAATTGGTGCCATAAACACTGGTTTTTCAAACAGTTTAAGAATTGGTGAATGCAAATCGGTTGTATAGTTTGTTTAATATATTTCAACCATGTTGAAAAACGTGTTAAAAAGTTTCGAGAAAAACGCATTCAAAGTTTTGCTGAAAGATAATTCAAAACTGTTTCAAACGGTTTCACATAAAACGTTGTATCTCCATGAATTTTTAAAATTTCTTTAAAAAATTTGGTGAGAGCATTCCTAACAAGTGCATCTTTCAAAAAAATAAATAAGAAAATAGCTAACAAAAATTAGTGTCCTGGTGCATTAAAGGCTTGTTTAGGATTTGATCAAGGGAACATAGAGGCGTTTGGGGACCCCCAGGAGGGCCAGGGGCGGGCCGCCCCCCCTTAGTTCGCCGCTGGATGTAAGACCACCATTTAGAATTAAAACGCTGTATGAAATGCATTTAGCCGTGTTTGGTCACCAGATCTGAATAGCCGGGTCTTCCCCATTATCTTTTTCCCCATCTACTTTCCCTCCTCACTGCCTTTAGCCTTACAACATCCCCCAATTTGGGATGCTATAGGATCCCTAGCAATTGGGTCCCTTGTGCGGTATTTACATAAAAAGGAAAGGGAGATGGGTGAGGGGAAGTAGCTGGCTATTCAAATCTGGTCACAAAACACCGCTAAAGCCATTTAAATCAATTTTGAATGGTGGTCTTGGTGGAAAGGGTATCTTCGACTATATATTATTTTTAATTAATTAATTGTGAAATACCACAAATTCATCAAATAAAATTTATTTGCGCACGCCGCGATATCAAACCGTGACAGTGGGATTGCTAGTCGAGAGCCTAACCCGTCGACCGCGGAGGCCGTCAATACTACAAATGTACAATAATTTTTGATTCCTATTATCATAGTCTGTGAAATTTTACTTTGAAAGGTCTATTGAACTATTCGATGTAATTCACAAAACACTAAATTCAATGCCAATACTATTTTAATTAAAAATCAACTTTGATACATTTTTTGCGTTCCGTAAGCCCAACTTCCCAGACGCAGACCATTACGTCATAAGGCTGCACCAACCATAATATACACATTTTTTGATTTTCACGTTACTATTTTATTTTAACATTTATTTAATTTTGTTAAAAATAAATAACATAATTAGTTTTTAGTGTGGAGATAAAGATTAAAATGATTTTTGGTGGTAATTGGAAGATATTGAAAGCTATGTTTAAAAGTAAATACGGATTTTCAGAAGAAAATTAAATCAACCCTTTCAGCACCTCACGTTTGTTCCAACATATATGCTATATTTTATGTTTGAATAATTAATAATTTTGACCTTACATAATTAATAGAAATTTTTTGGTGTTTAAATTTTTTGGGGTTTAAATTTTTTTGCTTATTAATTTTTAAGATTTATTTCTAATTTGATTTTTAATATTTCAGGGCATCAAAGAGTAAATTTTTATTGGTTAGGAAAAAACTATTACACAAATAAATGCGTTGTCTACAAACTCTATTAATGGATGTATCGCAAATTTTACAAGATCTTTAACCCGTCTGCTTGGTTCAATATATTCGCACCTCACAATCCGGAAGCTTCGATTTCGCGCATAAATTCTGTAACCGTCACTTTGGATCGAGATTGTAAAATATTTATGCAAGATGGCTTTCATATTACAAATACAATAAGAAGCATTATTTCGTTCTCTTTTTGGTTAAAAGAAAAATACATATATTTGCATGAGAAGAAGAGAGATATATAGCGTTTAAAATGTGAGGTCGCTCTGGGACATTTTTGGTCTTACGAAAGTATAACGCAATTACGTTTTTGGGATGTATTTATTCCTAAACAAACAGACGGGTTAATTACGTGAGCAGTTTTTCTTCCACCCTAGACCCCCCCCCTTGGTGAGATAAATTTGGACCACTTCGTATATTCTTTTCAAGTAACGTGAGGTTTTGCTGGACCCGCCCATTTGAGCTCACGTAATTAATGTATGCCCCCTAACATGAATAAATATAAAGATAACATAAAAAACGTAAAAAAAAAATAATAATTGATCCCACTCCAAGCAAAACAGCCAAAATGAGACCTATCTTTGGATCTCTCATTATATTTACCGTATTTGTCGATGGAATAAAGATTGCAATCTAGTAGAAAAAACAACGCATTGAGGAATGTTCTTTTTACAAGCGATACGCAAAATATGGGGCTGATTGTTTAGAGATATTATTTTATTTTTTATAAGAAAAACTCTCTTTTTATAACTTTTGAAGGTTATTTCCATCAATGTAATGTATCATCGAAGAAGAAGATAACAATAATAATCTAAACGAAAATATGAAAGAGAACAAGACACAGAAAAATAGAAAAAACCTTGGTCGCAACTGGGGCTCGAACCCAGACCTATTATTCCTATTTTTCTGTGTCATGTTCTCTTTCATAATGAGATATTATTTTTTTTTTATTCATGTTGATCAGGGAAAATTCCGGTGTTAAAAGGGTTAAAAACAATTTAAAACAAATGTCCTGCTTTATAACGCAAATACTATTGTAGGGGCGTGTAAATAGCCCCTGACACGAGGGAGTTACTACCCTATGTAAATTAACGAAAATTGATTTCTTCCCTATGTGACACAAAAACAGTTGACCCAGCAATTCCAACCAAAGTGAAACAAAACAATACTCACTCAGAGAATGCAGCTCATTGGCGATGTCCAACACAAAAGACACTTCTTTTCATTAAAAAAATATCAAGGCGGTATTGCATAATCTTAACAGATGTTTCGCACAGCAAGGAAGTTTCAACAATGAATAAATTTGCATATTAATGATACGTGCCAAATTTTGTACAAAAATAATTCAAGTATTTGATGAATTATTCTTATGACTGACCAGGAGAGACATCTCTTGGCCTTTTACTGACACTCCCGTCAGAAGTAATTGCCTGATTCACAAAGGTAAGGAAACGCATGAATATACTGCATCTCAAGCCACATAGGTAAATTCAATACAATACAAAAACCATAGATGGCGCCCTCATGGTCTCATAGCATAAATTATTAATTGATTAAGAAAATGGATACAAATATATTTATGGCGCGTATCCATATTCCCCGCCTTGGAAGTTCGTAGAGCTTACAAAAGAAAGAGTATAAAAATACAAATGAAACAAGAAATGAAATAGAAATAAAGTGACTGTATTCACCGGTAATATTAAGGAATGACACGCATTGGAAATTCGCAGAATCTCACAAAATAAAGAAAAATAACTAAAAATACAATGTAATAAAGTTCAATTGACCAAGATAACGGATATTAAGTAATGCCATGTCTGGGTCAGAGATCATTGAAACAATGACTAAAATCAAAAAATAAATAAATAAAAATAAACAAAAATAGATAAAATATAAAATTATTGCGTTGGAATGGGATATAATTTGACAACCGGACGTTTAAAAGAACCAAATCGTGTCTTTACCGTCGCAACGCGAACAATTTTATCCATTCCGGGATGGATTTCAGTTATCACGCCTAAAGGCCAATTTAACGGAGGGGAATCTTCCTGTCCCACTAGTACGACAGTTCCGATATCAATCGGATGATCAGAAGTAGTCCACTTCTGCCTGACTTGCAAGGTGTGCAGATACTCTGAACGCCACTTCTTCCAGAAGGACTGAACCATGCTGTCTAATAATTGCTTACGCTGAGTCAAATTGATTTTACCGTCTGCCAGGACAGAAGCAGGCAAGTACTGCAATGGTGTCGACATTAAAAAATGCGCAGGCGTAAGGACTTCTGGATAAGGGTCAGAAGACATAACTGTAAGTGGACGCGAATTCATTATGCACTCAAATTGAACTAGCACAGTCTGTAACTCCTCATAGGTGAGAAGCTGAGTTCCAATCACACGGTACAAGTGTGTCTTCATGCTCTTTATGTTCGACTCCCACATACCCCCAAAATGAGGCGCGCGTGGTGGAATCATTTTCCACTCTATACGACGCTTAGCGAGTTCGCGTTTTAATGAGGGCTCATATTCAGATTCAACCAAAAACTTGTAGAGGTCATCTAATTGTGCCTTCGCACCCACAAAATTAGTACCATTATCTGAATACAAGCATGTTACCGGGCCACGCCGAGAAATAAAACGGCTGAAAGCAGCCAGGAAAGCATTTGAAGTTAAGTCAGAGACCAACTCAATATGAATAGCCTTGGTCACAAGTCATACGAATAGACAAATATATGCCTTTTGAGAATGTTGTCCTCTCCGACGAGTCAGCGTAATACGGAGGGGACCTGCGTAATCTACACCGGTATGTACGAAGGCCTTTGCTTCTGCAACACGATATGACGGTAAATCTGCAATCTTCGGTGTAGGATGCGATGGATTTAAGCGGAAGCAACAATTGCATTTCCGCACCATCGCCCTAATAACAGTCCTAGCATCTAATATCCAATAGCGTTGACGTAAGATAGACATAAGAAGTCCTGGGCCTGTATGACAGTTCACGACATGAAAGTGAGCGATGATCAGATCGACAACACAGTCTTGTTTGGGAAGTAAAACCGGATGTTTAACCTCAAAAGGTAAATCCGATTTAGAAAGCCGCCCCCCAATACGTAACAGATTATCTCCATCAAGAAATAGAGATAAACTCTGAAGTCTTTTGGAATGAAATTTGCCTTCCTGGAGTGCAGCAATATCTCCTGCAAAATGAATACTCTGCACAGCACGAATCACAGCCTTTTCAGCAGTCATAAGATTATTGACCGTTCCAGAGGAAAGTGATATCTTTTTTATGAATCGGAGGACATAAACAACAATCCTTAGTAGCTTATCCCAAGTGGATATACGCTGAGCCAGTTCACTCAGGACCGATTTTTCACCCTGAAATGTTGCAATGAGCACATTAGCTTTGTGTTCAGGCATTTCACCAGTATTGGTAGGGTGAAACGGTTTTAATGGCCATTCCAAAGGTGGGCTGCGAATCCATGATGGGCCGTTCCACCATAAATCATGTGAAACGAGTTGGGAAGGAAGCATGCCACGAGAAAGGCAGTCGCTCGGGTTTTCACTACCAGCAACATGGTAAAAGTTCTCTGGAGACAAATTTTCTTGGCACTGAGCTACGCGATTACTAACAAACACCGACCAGCGATGCGGTGAAGAATGTATCCAAGAGAGCGCAACGGTAGAATCGGAAAACGCATATGTTCCTGCAATAAGAAGACGCTCAGAATAATTATCTTGAACCGTCCGTATTAATTTGGACATCAATACTGTGGCACAGAGCTCCAAACGAGCGAGGGTCGTCACTTTGGTGGGAGAAACCTTTGATTTTGCGCACAACAATCTCACTGTAATTTTCCCAAACAGATCAGTGGTGTGCAAATAAATCACACAGCCGTAACCATTCATGCTTGCATCGCAGAAAGCAACAACGAGCACCGTACTGTCTTTCAGGACACCAACATGGCGAGGGATTTTCATCATTGAAATTAGAGGAAATTCCTGTGTAAGCGCCGAAAACTGACGAATAACGCTATCAGGGGGTGTATCATCCCAACCAATGTTGCACAGCCATAGCTCTTTGATAAGTAATTTAGCGTACAGAATGACAGGGGCGACCAAGCCGAGGACATCAAATAAGCGGGCGACTATGGAGAGTATGCTCCGCTTTGTGCACTTCTCCTGAACATAAGATGTCGTAAAGAAGAAGCTGTCATCAGCTGGTTCCCACGACAGGCCCAACACCTTAGAGGTATTGTTAGAACCAACAGTGAAGTCCACTGGGCTGCGGTGAGAATCCGGGAGGTTCTCAAGTACAACTTGAGAATTACTAGTCCATTTTACTAAATCAAAGGCACCGGACTTAAACAACGAGATTAATTCTCGAGAAAGACGTATGGCGCTGGGCTCATCTGCAATAGAATAGACCAGGTCGTCCATATACAGCTTGGACTCTGCCACTTTGGCAGCGTCCGGGTAATGTGGTCTCATATCCTGGGCCAACTGGCGAACCGTCCGCATTGCTAAGTACGGACTTGCCGTCAAGCCGAAAGGAACTCGATTGAACTGAAAAGTTCGTATGAGACCATTATTTGAGAATCGAAATAAGATCCTCAGGTATCTGCGATGCTTGCTAGGAACTTCAATCTGTAAATACATTTGCTTTATATCCGCAGTCATAGCGATGGGAAAAAGACGAAAGTCAAGCAAAAGCAGAAACAAATCGGCTTGCAAATTGGGACCAGTATGAATAATATCATTCAGTGACAGCCCTGTGTGTGTTTTAGCACTAGCATCGAGCACAATACGAGGCATTGGTTTGTCTGGACGAGTGACAGCATGATGTGGGATGTAATATCCATCTTCTGTGATATCAGACTCTGAGACTTCTGATAGGTAATTATTTTCAATATATTCATTGATAACCTTGTTATAATTCTCCTGCAAAGCAGGGGAATGTTTAAATTTTCGCTCCAATGCCAAAAATCGGCGTTGGGCAGCAGTACGAGAATTACCCAATTGTCTTGGATCTTTACAAAAAGATAAAGCAACAGAATATCTACCATCATCAGTGCGAGAAATTGATGAAGTAAAGAGATTCTCACATTCTGTCTCCTCCGGACTTAGAAATTTTATATTAGGTATCTCTTCTAACAGCCAAAATTTTTGCACTAAATCATTCAGTGCGAGTGCCGAAAATGATGTGTTTGTGTTGAGCACATTATTGGGGTAATCATCCATCAACACGAAACCGAAAGCGGTCGATAACGCGGGGGGTGCACTAGTACCCGATTCAACCCTGTTCACCGATGACGACATCCACGCATCCAGGAATATTCCACGTTAAGTCTGCGAGAGGTATGCCCTCTAAGTACCTCATGTCACCCTTGGCTATATAGTGATTAGGTAATTGGTCGGTGATACTGTCAACGACAAGCGCATGTATATTATATTTATTCTCTGGGTATACGCGAGACTCAATATCCAAATACACGTAACCGAAAATTGGTCGAGACGTTGATCCAATTCCTTTGACAAACGAATTACTCAAAGGAATTATTGGTAAATTCAGCGTCTTACAACAATCGACCGTAATCAAATTATTTTGAGAGCCATTATCAATTAGGCACCGAACAATAACTTTATTTCCGTTTTTAAGCTTCGCGTATACTTGTGCGGTCGAAAGTAAAATAGAAGAGTTCGGTGTTACTTTGGCACAAAGCGAACACGAAGGATTGACATTCGCGGTCCCCTCCACTTGCTTATCACCAATGCCAGTTCCATTGATGCTGGATGACACTGGAGGGGGGACTGACGGTTCTTCACTGGTAGGTACTTGCGACGTATGTACATGAGTATTGGTTTTCATATTATTCACACTGCCGAAATGTAAGAATGTATGATGACGTTTATTGCACAAATCACAAACTAACCCCGATTTGCATGACTTGATTGTATGTGAACCACTAAGGCAATTTACACAGGCATTTTTCGATTTTATAAATTCAAATCGAGCCTGTGGGGAACTCATACATTTAAACTTTGAGCAAACGTTGACTAGATGATCAGTTTTGTTACACAGAATACATCCTTTCGGCGGAGCTGGGAAGCGCGGAATATTCGCATTACTCGCGACGAACGATTTAGTATTATTTGATCAGGAGGACGAAATGGGATGCGTTTTATTTACGACACCATGCGAGTTACTCGTTCGTTCTAAAATCTTTACTTGATCTTGTACAAACGAAACTAACTCATTATAAGAAGGAATTTCTTTATTACGAA
Source organism: Limnephilus marmoratus (assembly GCA_917880885.1). NCBI lineage: Eukaryota > Metazoa > Arthropoda > Insecta > Trichoptera > Limnephilidae > Limnephilus > Limnephilus marmoratus. Next base: position 5,508,834 of record OU862911.1, read on the forward strand.
CTGTCAGCTCAAAGTTCTGAGCCGTCTGTGAATCAATTTTTCTTACCGCGCAGTGAAACAAAATAAAATCAGTTAAATCTTCAATACCTAACTGCTTTAATGCCGACACTGACGAAGAATATCTTTCAATGAAAGAATTGAGACTGGCAGATGTATTCGTGCAGTTTTTCGCATCGAGAATATTATTTAAATAATGTGTTCCTAGTGTACGTTTATCTTGATATTTTTTAACTAAACTCTCCCAAATGATCTGATATGTATCACCCGAAGGCACAATGCCTGCGGTTATGTTCAAAGCCCCGTGTGTGAGTTTTCCGACTAAGTACTGCACACGCTGCGAGTCAGTTAGCTGTCTATTATTATGGATATTGGCTTTAAATGACTCAAAAAATTTCGACCAGCTTTCATTCTTACCATCGAAGGTTGGAAGATCTATTGCAGGAAGATTAATCATACACGGCTCCCGCGACTTATTTTGTGACATCAGTGATTCTCTTACAGAAGTTTTCATATTCGATCTAGTTCGTTTGACCTTCAAAAAAAGATCATCAAAAGCATTTAAAGCTTGAAAATCTGGTTTAAATTCTGGATTTAAAGTTAACTGACGATCATTGATGCTATCTATAATATTTTCAAATTGACTTCGCATTTGATCAATCATCTCTGACTGAGCCATAAACACTTCGTTATTTCTTGACTCAAAATTAGATGTATTATTTGTTGCATTATACAGATTGTTCATACGAAAAAAAAAGATTTTCCTTTTTTGCGGTTAAACGAATAAGCGATCTGTCTTGAGCCTCATCAAAACCCTCCTCCGTAATTCTTGGCATTTTTTATATATGCGAAAAGATTACCACAAAATTTTACAATAATGTTACAATGTTAATAATTAATTAATAATAATGTTGCGAATAATTATCCAAAATTACGACAATTCTGCGAACAATGTTAACAATTAATTAATAATAATAATGTTGCGAATAATTATCCAAAATTACGATAATTCTGCGAACATCCAAATATGTCATCCAAAAGCAAAAAACAAGACCAGCTATAGTTCTCAAAAAATGAGAGGTACTTCAAATTTACCAAAAAAAAAACGTAAATTCGAACATCCATGTAATATCAGCTATAATCTCGAATTGAATGAATAATCCAGGCTACGAAGGACCATTAAATGTGTAGGGGCGTGTAAATAGCCCCTGACACGAGGGAGTCACTACCCTATGTAAATTAACGAAAATTGAATTCTTCCCTATGTGACACAAAAACAGTTGACCCAGCAATTCCAACCAAAGTGAAACAAAACAATACTCACTCAGAGAATGCAGCTCATTGGCGATGTCCAACACAAAAGACACTTCTTTTCATTAAAAAAATATCAAGGCGGTATTGCATAATCTTAACAGATGTTTCGCACAGCAAGGAAGTTTCAACAATGAATAAATTTGCATATTAATGATACGTGCCAAATTTTGTACAAAAATAATTCAAGTATTAGATGAATTATTCTTATGACTGACCAGGAGAGACATCTCTTGGCCTTTTACTGACACTCCCGTCAGAAGTAATTGCCTGATTCACAAAGGTAAGGAAACGCATGAATATACTGCATCTCAAGCCACATAGGTAAATTCAATACAATACAAAAACCATAGATGGCGCCCTCATGGTCTCATAGCATAAATTATTAATTGATTAAGAAAATGGATACAAATATATTTATGGCGCGTATCCAACTATATTACATTTATTTAAGGGCCGGCAACCCGAATTTCTACCGATTTCTTACATATTTCCCTTAAACAAGGTTAGTTTTAAAGATCTTAAAAAATATATGTTATTTTTCAAGATAATCTAGATATTGTCCGCGCCGAAACGCAAATTATATAAAATTCCCTCGGTAGAAAAAAATCGCAAAGTATGCTCCAAAAATTATTATAAACAAGTTTGTTTCAGTTATTTTACAAGTTACATGTATGAAAAAATTCACAGTGTTTTTTTAAATGCTGTTTAAGATAATGCCCGCGAGATATTTGCTCAATTTTAAACGAGTCGTGTTTTATTAATCATTTTCGCAATTTTCGCATCGATCTTGTCGCTGTAAATGTTAGCGCTCTCCTCTAACATTCGTAATTTTGTGACTCTCCATCTTCTTCTTTTCCAGGCCGGTTGCAGAGCCTTAAATAAGGAATCGTGATTTGATTCACAGCTGTTCACCTACGATGGAGATATGTATTGCAATTTAATTAAATTTTCAAGCAGCATTATATTTGAAGATTTCCTCCCTCATTCGTGCTATTTATTATTAGGTTTAAAGCCTTATCGAATAACCCCGCGGATCGGCGCAATGTAAATTGATATGATATGAAGAAGAATGCAAAACAGCCCCCTACACCCACTCCTCCACCCCTCCGCCCACCCGCCCAACCCACCCTTGACACCGCCAGCAACCTAACCCCATCTGTGAGCGCCAAGCCGAAGTTTTTGAATTAGACGCTAGAAACTTTTCTCATCCCGAGATTACCATCAAGTGTTTACTATAAAATTATAAATACATTTTTTTTAAGTTTCGAAGCGTTTTCATTTGTATTCGCGTCTCCGAAAAGTTTTTACGACCGGGATAATGAAATTTTGCATACGATTCTTTAATATTTTGTTGATTTTACTCCCAAAACAGGAATGTTGCTACGTTTTATTGAATTAATAAACTCAAACATTTAAGGATTTGAGTGGAAGAAAATTACATCGCCATGAGGAAAAGCAATGCTTTTATCAAAAACAAATCTTGCGAAAAAATATTTTTTATCATACATGTATTTTTTTTAACCTTAGCTCCACATTTTTTTAAACTAACGCAGATCCATGATTATCTGAATTCCTTATAAATCAGTTTTCTGTTAAAAATATTACGTTTTAGGTAGGTACTTTATCGCTTGTTTGAACTCTCTGAACAAACACAAAACTTTTTGAAAATGTCATATTAATTAAAAGCAAATCCGAGTTCTAACGTTCATTTAACCGGAGTTAAAGTTAGATAAATAAGTTCACAACCAAAATAAATATTTTAATATAATAATAAATTTAAATGATATTTTTAATTGATCTGCACTCGTAAAAACAGATTTTACATATTTCTATGGGTTTCATGACAGCTCAAAAACATGCAATTTCAACACCCCTTTGAAAATTTATTAAAAAATCAGAGCGTGCAATTCACACGTGGTAGAAGTGAAACCTTTAGAAAACTAAAGTAGACAAGAGTAGGTAGCTACGAAACACCGCTCAAAGATGAAACCAATTAAACTACCCCATTCTCTCGCAGGCTAAATCCTATAGATCTATGCGTATGTCTCTTTTTAGTATCTCTATTTTTCGTTTCACCGAGTTCAAATCACAACGGTGCCAAAGAAGTTTTCACTTCAATAATTGAAAAACAGTTCATAACCTAAACTAATGTAATCTATTAACTATTTTTTATTGTTTTTTTCATCACTTTTCAAAGAGGCGTTGAAGTTGCATGATTCTAAGTTGTCCGATCACCATTTCTACGAATAGACTAGGAATTTTAAACACGAATAAAATATAGTAAAAAAAACTCTATATAGGTTGAAATTTTTTCGCTTTAGACAATGTTTTGTTTCAGTTACAACGTAGAACATAATATTACGCCAAACTTTCGTCAAAAGCAAACACAAAAATTTACAAATTTCACTTATTTCATACTAACAATGTTTAAAAAGCACTTCACTCCGCGGTACACAATACTTCGCTTCCCCAAAAAACATAAATCCTCGGTCGAAATTTTCCGGACATGATACAATCACGTGGATATTGACGGCGCCATTATATAACGATATTGCTCCATGTTATTGTAGAATAAATTCATCTAAACTACGCACGAAAACTCATTTTAAAGACCATCAAAATCATACAAAATTTTATAGACGCATAATTTTTTTAAGCATTTAGCTTCAAAATGCATTGCAGTTTTAAATTCTAGCCTTTTTTGATAATAGCTTCCATACAGAAGGCGGAAAATAATACCTCTCAGGGCCTACGTAATCTTTGGAGATACTCTGTGAATGGTCTTTTAGAGGAAAGGAAGCTTGTGAAGAAAAGGGTATTGAAGGTTATCCACCACTTACCCGCCCTCGTATAAGTGACAGATGGTTACTCCTCCAAAGCACTCGCGAGGACTCTAATTTTTTGATTGAACGAATCTACATTTAATTTTGTGTCCCTGCATACGTTGTTAGTAAGCAGTATTCAGGTGCTTAGCGGGAAATCAAGATACAATAAGTGTTAGCATGACTATAGACAAGCTTGGTGATAGTCCACGAGGAGGTAAGCGCTGGGTGATTGTATCAAGCGTATCCTGCAAGCACCTGTAGGGAGGAAGACACAGTACGTAAATAGGAAAAGGGTATGAGGGGTTGGTAGGAATCTGTGGTCAGTGTGTCTAGGAGCAACGACGGGTCGAGAGAGTCCCCTGGAATGGACAAATATACCCGCCGTCCAAATAAAAAATATAATAACCTCCCAAATAACCCTGTGTTATAACGCTGCCTTTAATTTAAATGAGGGATTTTTTATGATATTTTTTCCTTCAAGGTAACCTAACTACACACACTTTATTTATTATATTTTTTTATGGAAACTAATGCATTGCACAAGCAGTGTTCATTTCCTCTGGAGTTTAAATTTTTCAAAGATATTTTCGTTACACAGCATTTTATCGCAGAAGCTCAGACTATAAAAAAATGAGAAAAAAGACTTTTCTTGTATTTATCAGAAAATTTCAAGCACTACTAGAATATAGAAAACTTTGTCCTGCGTATAGGTAGATGCTATGTGTTTAGCCAAACATAACCGTTCGAAAACTAATGGTGCATTTCCATCTCAACTATTCAATGACACAGAAGGTTAGATCAATGATATTGTTTGGAGCAGGTTTTCTATGCCATTGAACCCCCGATAGAAATAGAAATCCAATGTTGAATCATTACAGTATTATGCAGAAATTTTTACGGTTATTACAAATAAAAAATATTATAGAAACAGAGCAAGTGTGAACGCGTAACAATGCCTTTCCATTTTCAAATGGTTCGCTCAGTGAAATATATATCTAATACACAGGCCCTCTTGCACAGTTGGTCGACAAGGATTGAGAGGATTATTTTCTGTAATTTCTCATCGTTCCCTAGCATGATTGCAGATCGCCAACGAATTAGTGTAACAGTTCAAAATGACTAAGTGCTCTAAATATATTTGACGTTAACTGTTGTTTATACGCTAGCGATTTGCGGTTATCCTAGGGATCGACGAGAGGTTACCGAAAGTTATTCTAACAATCCTCATCGATCGATTGTGCTAGTACCCCGTGGAATTCCAACTTAAGGCGCCGCATCCGCCCTCAAAAAGAAGAATATGGATAGATATGTATTTAAGAATGCAGAGGAGTGCGCTAATATTTAAAGCGATAAAATCGATACGATAATTGTGAAAATGTTTAATGAAACACGACTCGTTTAAAATAGACAAAAATCTCATGGAAGGCGACTTAAATATCATTTAAAGAAACATTGTGAATTTTTCACAACTATTTCTTGTAAAATAACTGAAACAAACGTTTATAATAATTTTCGGAGCATACTTTGCGATTTTTTTCTGTCGAGGGAATTTCATATAATTTGCGTTTCGGCGTGGAACGCGTCTGGATGTTATCTTAAAAAATTACATATATTTTTTAAGAAAAATGAAATAATTCAACTTTGTATAAACCGCTTATATAAACCACTATGTATAACCACTTACAAAGTTGAATTATTTCATTTTTCTATAATGGATAACCACAAAGTAATAGCTACATTCAAAAATATATATTTTTAAGAGCTTAAAAATTTAAATGCTTAAGGGAGATAGATATCTAAGAAATCGGTAGAAATTCGGGTCGCAGCGACTTCGCTCTTTGTGGAAGATTTTTCAAGTACACGTTATAGTTAGTTCAAAGTTTGCTCAGTATAAAAATACCATACTTATATATTTGTACATGTTTTTGACTGCGCTATAGATGAAAAGGGTCACAACAAAATACTCTTGCTACTAATTGTGATTGATGACAGCTGCCTTTACATACAGCACATTTTATATTACAATTCGTCAATTTAGAAAAAAATGATTTTTTTTTATACAGCAAATCATGAATTACCTCTCGTTTATGATGCTATTCAACGACACCGATCACGAAGGCTGTTGACTTTTAGAATCAAGATAATAAAGTAACTGAAACCTTCTGACGGAGGTTGGAGGAAGGCTTCGAGTCATTCCAATCTGTGCTGTTTACTTTGTATGGATGTGGATGGGGCACTAAGGACGACACACGCATCAGTATTTATACTAATACCTGTGTGTTGTGTATCTTATGTATTACGTACTTACATACCGTGTGTAGTTACTTATGGACTTTTTTTATAACACGCGAAATGCGCATGCAATTCATTAAAAATTAAATCGATCGTGTCCGTATTTCGGTACTCTTCTTAGTGTTGTAGCGACAAATTTTAAGTATCCGGGCTGTTTTCGAAACGTGAAATTACTCCGTGAGATTAGACTTTTGAGCCAATTTTTAATTTGATTACAATTGCCAAAATAGCCTGCAAAAATATAATGTTAAAGGCATATTTAGGTGGCTTGACTATGAAAAGGCAAGCACCGCATGTTTGTGTGTAAGGATCACGAGACCGGAACCATCGAAGTTTTTTCATGTATGACGGTTCCAATGAGAAAGATTAATTATTCTCCGTACCAGCTTTTTAAAATTATAAGTTTAATCTAAGTTTTTCATAACATTCTTTCTTTTTTTTTAAATACACACCATTATCAAAATAAATACTGCAGCTCACATATATTTATGTACAATGAATTATTTAAGTACTAACTTGTGTATAACTAATAGCATTTATGTACAATCCCCTTCCATACACAAGCAAGTGCTTTTAATGGAAGAGTAGTAAAAAAAAAACCTGAGATGTAAAATTATCATGTAAATACCATGTAAACCTTATTATTAAAAATAAAATATATATAAAAAAAAACTCAATGTCGATTTTATTTCATTCCAAATTTGCGTTAATTTATACCTACATCCAAAAATACTGAAAGGCGTGATGATAAAAGTATTAAATTTATGTACTTGAAATAACTAACTAAAAAAATTGCCAAAAAGATTAATTTCTTAAGTAGGATAAAGGGAAAATTAGACATTAAAACTAGGAAATTGGTCTATAACACAACTGTAGCATCCCATCTGAATTATTGCTCAAGTGTAATCTTTCTGAGCAATAAAACACAAATTAAAAGAATGGAAATAATTCAGAACAGAGGCATGAGATCTATATTGTGCTGTAGCAGGTATACCAGGATAAAAACCATGCAACGCCAACTCAATATTTTAAGTGTGTGGCAAAGATTAGTTTTCAATACCCTAGTTTTTATTTATAAGTTAAAAAATAAAATGTTACCTGTTATATGATGAATAATGTTAGAATCAACAGTACAGTTCATTGTTATCCTACGAGAAACTGCAACGATTTTAGGCTTCCTAAAACAAATTTATCGGGAACACAAAATAATATTTATTATAAAGGTTTTAAAATGTTCAATGAACTCCCTGTAAATGTTAAGAAAGCTAAAAGTCTTGTAGTTTTTCGTGGATTATGTCTTAATGTTGTAAAGTCCAAATTTTAGTCAGTAAGTAGTAAATAATATTGTAGTAGTCATAGAAAAGAAAACATTAGATATAAGATGTCAAATTTTATATCAAAATAAAATACACAATAAAAAAAAAATAAAAAAAATATTTTAGTTTGTAAGTGCGCAAATAAATACACAAATGGACCAATTTTCATCAAGAAACACATATACGTATATATTTTTTAATGATTTTATTTAAACAAAAATTAAAATTCTGAAACATGAGTTTACCAGATAATATATTGATTTATTTTACTGCATGATTATATGAATTGAAACGGGTATTGTACAATACAAAATCTTTTTTGAAAATTTAACAAATCTGCCAACGACCTTACTATACTAATAATAACAATTTTTTCTCAAAATTTAAAACATGCATTTATTAGATAAAAGAACAATCTTTCGAAACCAATTTATAATTTTTGTGGAAAAGAGTCATTAGGTCTAAAATCTGATTTAAAAATGACATATTTCTGGTTTTCTGAAAACTCTGTGTATATAAATATATATTTGGAAGGCTGTTTTCTCTGAAAGCACAGTACTTCTATTGAAAAGCAATATCAAAGTATCTTGGCAGGTGTGCAGCCGTTACAGCTGTTGGAATGGTTCTCGAACGGTTCCGCCGGGATCATTAGGGTGGAGCTATAGCCCAATGACGTCGGAACGTATTGAGTGATGACGTTGTAGTCATAAAGTGTTGCTAACTACCGACGTCACGAGGCGTTAAACCTCATCACGTGAGGCTCCCATTGCATTATTGGGCTTCGGATAGAAACAGGTGTGATGCTTTTTATTTGATTGTAGTTAAGCCACTTTATTAAAAATAACCACATCTTAATTTGAACATATATGTCAAATAGTTGTGATTTGAAACGCGATGAAACGAAAAAGCGGCATTAAAAAGAGAAAAACACATACTCCATAGGATTTAGCCTGCGAGAGAATGAGATAGAATAATTGGTCTCCCCTTTGTGCAGTGGTTCGTAGCCTCCCCACTCTTGTCTACTATAGTTTTCTGAAGCTTTTACTTCTACCGTGTGTGAACTGTACACTTGTAATTTTTGAAATGAAATTTCTCTAATACCGTTGTGATTTGAAACTCGGATGAAACCGAAACGATGAACGGAAAAACGAGGCTAGTACGGATACCGACGCCCCGGGAACCATTTATTGGGTAAACAACACCTCTGCCATAAGTCACCCCAAGTGGTTCGTTACGTTTGTTGACTTAGCAGGGGTGCCCGGGTTCATGGGGTGAATGGTTCCGGGTCTTATGCGTCAGATACGTCTGCAGCGTGGCGGGCCGGATCGAGAGAGACTGGTTGAGGAAGTCTTTTGAGTTCTCCAGCCGAACTTTCTCAACCCATCGCCTTGCACCGCAATTGGAAGGAGTGATTCATACGTCTGTCACTCCTCCTTTTTCCTACCTAAACTTCCTCTCCTTCCTTTCCCTAAAAAGACCCTAGAAAGAAGATAACGTAAACCTGAGGGAAATTATTTACCTCAGGGCCTTCTGTGTGGAGCTAACGTAAAAAAAATCTTGTAGAAAGTCGTATCTGTATTTGATTTGTTTTTATTGTATTTTTTTTATTATGCCTATACAAGACACTATATTATTATTATAATTTGCACAGTCCTCCTCACTATGGATTCCTGTTCCGGGGCGCACAGTAGGTTGTTTTGTTAGTGTTACTTAATAATTTTTATGATTTCCTCATCTTCATGTTTATTGATTTCTTCATCTTCATTTTTGTTGCCTGCATTTTTGTTGATTTCACCATCTTCATGCGTACCTTTTGGGATAATAACATTTTAAATTTTTTTATGTGAATACCTCACAAAAGTCCCAGCTGCTCCCTCCTGGAGCCAGTGAGACTATGGCAATTGGGGTAAGTTATGAGGCTGAAAGTAGTGGGAGGATAAGGAGATGAGGAGGAGGAAGGTGGGGAAGTACCTGGCTATTCAGATCTGGTCTCCATCAATGGCTAAAGCCATTTCAACCAACATTTCAAACCTGAATGGTGGTCTTACACCAGGGTGATACTGAGAGCATCTTCCACTCTGTGACGCAAAAATACTATACATTATTTTTAATGAATGATTTGTGAAATAACACAAGTTAATCTCATAAAATTCAATTGCGCACACCTGGATACGATCCCGCGACCTTCGGATTGCGAGTCAAGATTCTTACCCCTCGACCACGGAAACCATTAGGCATTATACATATTTTTTTTATTTTTTTTTATTATTTTACGCCCACAGGGCTTTTACATACATAAATAAAGGCAGTACATCTTTAACATGAGAAAGAAATAATGTAAATAAAATTACGATAGAAATAAAAAAGTACATAAATGAAATGAAAATATAATAAACAACAATTTAAAGTGCGGTGAGATATAATAACAATAAGTTACAATTAAAAAAAATACATACATGATATAAAAATACAAACAACAAAAATTTAAAAGTAAGGCGATCAGAGATTTACAAAATTGCAACATTAACCATGTCCAATAACACCTAAGTATTGGTTTCGCATAGTGCCAAACCGCAGTATCGATGGTACCTCCTGTAGATAACTGTGCAAGTTGCAGGAGTTCGGAACTTTCCAATTAGGATTTTAATATTTTAGATAAGAAAGTTAATTGAAATTAATAGATTACTTCGTTTTTACCACTTTTATTGTTTATAAAACCATTTAATAGAAACTAGTCATACCTTTAATTTTAACAGTGGAATAGAATAAATTCATTGTAATGTAAATGGCATTCAGTTGGACAAATTAGAAATTTTAGGGATTAGAAAGAGTGTTAATGCAAATTTAAATATTATTAATAATCAAAAATTGTTTTTAAATGACCCATTATTAAATCTATTCCCCTTTTAAATTTTTTAATTGTTCTATATTGCCCCTCGTCCCTTAAACATCATTTTCTTTCTAATTTTATTATTGTTTATGTCGATTATTTTTCTCTATTACCTATATATATGTCTGTTTTTAAAATTAGTTCTGTCAAAACCCTGAAGAAGTCAGCTTTGCTGACGAAACATGTCGGTTTTATAAACAATAAAAGTGGTAAATACGAAGTAATCTATTAATTTCAATCATAATGGTGCCACAAAATAAGTTTGCTGTGTTAGAAGAAGAAAGTTAAATCATTTTTTTTAATATAACTAAATAATACTACAGGTTATGATGGTTTATAATACATATTACTTTGATTTTACCAAGACATTACATTTAATTACATTAATAAGATAGGTAGAGATAGTTTAGCAAATTTGTCGATGAACGACTAGTTTAATAAATTTACCAAAGAATTCCTTAGTGAGTACTTGTATCACGGATAAATGATTGATATTTGATATAAATGACATTAAATTAGTCGACAGCAACATAAACAATACGGCCCATGTAACGGAAACCACCGTTTGATTTTGGGCACCACGCTGGTTAAATATTGCAGATAAATAATCACGTTAACCAAAATATACTCAAATTTAGTCAAAAACGGTTGGTTATTCGAGCACTTTCCCCATCCCCGTAGAGTTACGGGTTATTAAATAATGCGTTTCGTGATGAAATAATTAAGTTTTTCGGTATTCGTGTACCGACATTAAGTGCCCACCCTATTCGACGCCCGGTCCACCCACCGCTGTGGTGTTGGGGGATTTTGTGACAATTATTTAAAAGCGTTGCATTAAAAAAATATGTTAGAAAAAAAACATTAACCACAATGTTTTTTTGTTGGTTTAGATTAGCTCCATACTCCTGTAGGCCATCAGGTAAAAAATCCCTCAGAGCCTCTGTCATCTTTGGAGATGCTGAATGGAGGGTTTTTATAGGGAAAGGAAGTTCTGGGAAGGAAAAATGTATGATGGGTGAGTAGGAATCTGGGGGTCAATGTGTGCAAGAGTGAGGTTGATGATGAATGAACATGTTTTTGAACAATGTTGACATGAATCCATTTCTCCCACTGCGGTTCATGCCGGTGCCGATGGGTAGAGAGAGTCCGGTTGGTGTCCAGAGGTCTAGGTTAAGTCTTCCTCCACCAGTCTCTCGCTACGCAGTAGGTAGGCGAACGAATTGGCCGCCAAGACCTATACAATCCTTACCCCATGAACCCGGCACTTCTGCTAAATTACCAAACGTAGCGAATGGTGGCGTAGGTGACCTACGGCTGGGGTATTGGTTATCCCATACGCGCCGCCCAAAATTTGAACACAAAGTAAATATTTTTTTTTGTTTTTTTTTTTGGGCAACAAGCCACAATATACAATAAGTAATTTAATAAAAAACTGTAATTATAGAACATTTATCCAAAATAACATATTTTTTGGGTTGCACAAAGCGGTGAAGTTTTCTCTAAAATACATTTTCCAATGAGAGAAAAAATATTAACACAGATAAGGAAGTTAAAACTATTTAAAAATAGTATGTACTTCATAAAACAAAATAATGAAAGATTGCTTATTTTTTATTTTTTTTATTTTACACTCCTCACATACGATCCAACTTATACCAAAACGAGTAGAAGAAACGACCCGTTCTCTCGATGCCAACATCAATTGTGGCGCGCGGCGGTGCACCGGGGATGAATGGTGCTAACTTCTTTGAACAGGCTTCATTAAAATACCTGTATAACAGACTCAACACGCCTGCATTGCGCCTTTGCAATAGAGATGGCAATCGGCCTGTTAACAACAGATTGCGATCGTCGGATCAGTAGAACAGACAACCAAAAAACCAAATAAAATAAATAAAATAAATAAAATAAATAAAATAAATAAAATAAATAAAATAAATAAAATAAATAAAATTAATATTTTAAAAATTAAAAAAAAGCTTACAAACATTCGGAATCAATCAACTTTACGACTATTATACATTAGCTACACACAAGAGGCCCTGAGAAAAAAAATTCCCTCGGGGTATAAGTCATCTTTGGAAATGCTGCGAGGGACTTTTAAGGAAAAGGAAGAAAGAAAACAGGTGTGAGGAGTGGGTAGGAATCTGGAGGTCAATGTATCCGAGAGAGATGGACCTTCCACTGCGGTGGAAGGCGATGGGCCGAGAAAATTCGGCTGGAGAGGTTAAAAGATCTCCTTCAACCAGTCTCTCCCGATCCAGCCCGACACGCAGTAGTCGGGTAAACGCTTCCGCCGCCTAAACTTAAAAAAACCTCACTCCATGATCCCGGGCACTAATTCACTAAACGTAACGAACCACTTGGGGTGACCTAGGCAGGGGTGTTGGTTATCGAATACAAATAATAAATTTGGGAGCCGGGTATAAGTACCGTCGCCCCAGGAACCATTTATTGGATTACCAACACCTCTGCCAAACGTCACCCTAAGTGGTTCGCTACGTTTGATGACTTAGCAGTGGTGCCCGGGGTGAGGGTGGGGTGAGGTTTTTCTGGGTCTTGGTGGGGGATGCGTCTGCCCACCAGCTGCATGGAAGGTCGGAGAGAGTGGTTGTGGGAGTTCCTTTGACTTCTCTAGCCGTGCTCTCTCGAAACATCGCCTTGCACCGCAATGGGAGGGATGAATTCATACATCCGGCACTCCTGGACACTTATCCCTATATTCATACACCCCCCTCATACCCGTTTCCTTCCCAGAACTTCCTTTCATAAAAAGACCCTCCATTCAGCATCTCCAAAGATGACACAGGCCCTGAGAGAAATTATTTATTTTAGGGTCTCCTTTGTGGAGTTAAATTAAAAAAAAAATCGAGTGCAGTTAACACACGGTAGAAGCGAAACTTTATCTCAACCAATGAAGAACCAAGGAGCCTTGAAAAGTGAGGTCATAATCAAAATGGCCAATGAGCGCAGACCTGGAGTCATTTCCGTTTTATATCTCAACCAATAGGATCCTTGATAGGAGTTTGAAGCCTCGCATTATGTATGTGTCATTTCCGTTTCATCCGAATTCGAAATCACAACGTGGCTATAGAAGTTTCACTTAAAAAAAAAATACTAAATACCCTCCTATCAAATTGACCTGAGGATAAATGTGTAAGCGTCTGAAAAGATATTATTGAAAACTACACCTTGCGTTTTTTTTTTACTATGCTTCTGTGACTAGAAAAGCATTACCAGGCATGTTTCAACAAGTTGTAACATATAACGGTGAGGACTTTCTTTTCATACACACTTAATCAATATTCTTTATAAACAAAACTGTAAAGCCATTGTAGTAAGAAGCGTTGAACGAAATAAAGAAAATTGATTAAAAAATATAGATATTATTATTTACTTGATCGTGCCGTGTTTTCTGGGCTACGAAAGAGATTTAACTTATTTTTAAAGCAAGTAAACTTTTGGTAGGTACAAAATAATGAACAATAAAATATAGACTCTGATAAAAAGAAAAAAACAATCAAAGTAGAACTACGGATAAACATGGAAGACACACAAAAAAATCATATGTCCGTATCGTACATTCATCAGAGACCGACGTTCACTCTTATTCCAGACTCCGACCTACGTTCATTACAATAAATACCTACCAATCTAATATTGTTATGCATATTTTTCCCAAAAATCTCTCTTTAAAATTAACTACATAATAACATATTGCTTCACATATTATATACCTACTAGCTGACCCGACAAACGACATTCTGCCATATAAATTATTTCTATGAATGTTTTGGTTGTTAAATAAAAAATAACAAATGTATTGTGAGTGTGTGGGGATGGGATCTATGATAAAAAGAGGAATGGAGCGCTGTAGACGATGATCGCCGATAAAAACAAAAAAGCACTAACTGAAGTAGGAAAATGAAATAAAGAAAATCAATGTGTATTTCGAAGCGCAATTGAGTTTACGATATTTTTTGTCAGTCCGTCTTTAGCCAACACAAATAAGCTCGATGTTTTGCCCACACGAGAACATGATGCCGAATGAAATATCAAAATGACGCCTCGCTTCTCGTGAATGTCTTGCGCATGTCTGGATGAAAGTTCGATGAGGCGGATGTAGCGCCATCTGTCATTCAACATCATAAATAATTTCGTTCTGTTTGAAATACGAAAGGCGGTTAAATTTGTTCACACAAAAATACTAAAATCGCGATTAAAAATGGGAGGGTGGGGGTAGGAGGGTTAAAGTTTGGGGTTATAGGTATTTTTTAATGCCAAATAAAAAATAATGCAAAAAAAAGAGATTTTTTTTCTGGATAGGGACACCCTAATCATCTACCGGTATTAAGTATGCTTTAAAAACTATTCTCATACCTACCAAATATACTTTAAAAATTTCATAAAAATCGGAGAAGCCGTTTCGGAGAAGTGCGACCACAAAAACCGTGACACGAGATTTTTATATATAAGATGATGATTTTAAAGTAAAACAAAATATTAGCATTATTTTTCTAGGAAATCTCTTTCCTAATAGAATCCCCCAAATTAAAAATTCAATTTCATGTGCGAACACTTTTAAATTATTTTAGAACGCACATTTAATTTTAAAGATATTTCACACTGTCATTTGCTCCCCGTCACCGGTACGGATTTCCTTCCGGCAGAAAATGGGCAAGGAATTTGATTAAGCCCCGTTTTGGAGTTGCCCTGTCGCGCGCCAAACTAATCTGAACCAAGTTAAAATGTATTCCAACTTTGGACAAATCACATTTAGTTCCGGCACATTACCCGACTGAAAAAGTTCCGTCGACTTGCCAACTCGTCCGCGCGGGGGAGGGGCGGTCAACTGGACGGGCCTGCATATCACTTCCCGTGTTTCTCTTTATCCCTCACCCCTTTCCACTTGGCCCTTGATGGATGGGGGAGTAGTCCATTGCAACCTGGAAATGTGTCAACCCTAACTACTACCCATAAGATATCAAGTTTTAGGGCGGGTTTTTTCATATTTTTCCAAATTCACGCATTTTTTAACCAAAACGTCAATTTGTATTTGTAACCCCATTCTATCATTAATTATTAATAAATAAATAATTAAAGCTATGATTTTAAACTATTTGGAATGTTTCATCTCTCCATAGAGATATAAAAATAATAATAATAAACCTGTTTATTTCTTGTTTTACAATATTTGGTAGTTGTAATATGACAATAAAGGTCTCGTCAAACAGAACGCGTAATTTACGCGGCGTACGGTGTAAAATACGCCCAGACTTACGCCGCGTCCTAACGCCACGTTGTGTTGTACTGAACTTGTCTGAACCGGTCAAACAGAGCGAGCGCGTACCAGTACGCCACGCTCTAGAGCGGCGTTAGGACGTCGCGTTGTATTTTTTTACAAGATTTTATTTTACTCTGGGCGTTCTTGCTCGACTGTGATAAAAATGATTATTGAAAAATTAATTGAATGCGTCCGAAAAAATCCTCGTTTGTATGAAATTAGGAACAGTGCATATAAAAATAGTTCTAACAGTAACAACTCATCTTCATCTGAGCCGCTGGACATCGTGACGGAGACTGACTGGCGCCGAACGCTCTGCCGTGCGCTCTGCTGTACGCTCTGTTATACGCTCTGCTGTACGCCGAAGCTGTTCAAACAGAAAGTACGCGGCGATAAGGCGTAAATTACGCCGTCTGTTTGACGAGGCCTTGCAGGGTGTCCGGTGGCAGAATTAGGATTTAAAACTTAAATAAAAAATAAACTACATAAGATATTCTATAACTGTTACAAAGAGGAGGAGTGCGGATTTTATTTCTTAAAAATTATTTCGTCTAATTGTAGACCATCACGTCAGACACACTCTTGGAATCTGGCCTCAGTATTTCGTGCCACTCGCTGGAGAAGTGACATCGGGATACCATTAACTTCGCGAATGATATTTTCTTTTAGTGCAGAGATGGTAGCGGGGTTGGTTTCATACACTTTACTTTTGAGGTACCCCCACAGAAAAAAGTTCATAAGAGTGAGATCTGGTGACCCCCTTGGCCAGGGGAAGTCACCGAAACGGCTAATCATTTTTTTAGGGAACAAATCACGAAGTAGCGCCATCATCTCTCTAGCAGTGTGAGGCGTGGCGCCATCTTGCTGGAACCATGTGTGTGAATTGGAGGCAGGATGTTCTCTCATTTTTGGCAAAAAATAATTGTTAAGCATGCCCCGATAAGAATCCCCGTTCACCGGAATGGCTTGCTTTCGACCATTTTCAAAAAAATAAGGTCCGATTATTCAACTGCTAGACAATGCACACCAAACCGTCACTTTGGGACTGTGAAGTGGCTGTTGATGTTTTAAACGTGGGTTCTGTCCTTTAGGTGACCAATAACGACAATTCTGCTTATTTACACTTCCATTTAAATGAAAATGGGCTTCATCACTCCAAAAGATAGTGTTTACCGTACGAAATCGCTCTAACATTGTCTCGCAGGAAATTTGACGTAAATTGTAATCATTAGGTTTAAGCGCTTGCACAATTTGAATCTTAAAAGGATGAAATTTAAGGTCCTTCTTCAATATTTCGTGCACAATAGTTTTTGGAAGCCCTAGGATAGCCTCTCTCTTGCGCACGGACTGACTAGGATTATCGCGCAAACTGTTCGTGACGAGTTCGATGTTTTCATTTGTTCTCGACGTCCTCCTGGGCCCCGGCCGTGAGTCGTTTGCCGCCGAACATGTTGCCCGGAACCTCCGGACCCATGATCGAATCAAATTTTCACTTGGGGCATCACGTAAACGTCGAATACTGTAACGCGTACTAAATCTTCGACGCGCAATTGCACACGAATCGTTAGCCTTGAAATAGGCTTCGCTTACGAACGCATGATGCTCTCTCGTCCACTGTGACATCGTGACTAAATAATCCGCATGAACGACAAAGCTAACGCGGCCCCCTCCCCGCTCGTCCGCTTAGCCGTTACAGAGAAATTCGAAATTTAAAGCCTAATTCTGCCACCGGACACCCATAAGCATATGTTTTAAAAATTATTTAAGAATTAACAAGAACCCCGGTTTGGGTAAAGGCCTCCTCCAAAGGTATCCATTTTTGTCGGTCTTGTGCTATGGAGTACCTGTTCATGCCAGTTGATCCTTTCTGTAGCAAAGTATGAAGGTGTTTGTTCTTCTATTTTATTAGCCCAGTAGTCTAACTTCCGAAATTTCCATAATATCTTAGTTAATTTAACATAAACATTTTTCCTGTTGTATATTCGGTCGTATGATGACAGGGTGTTGACTTTGTATCTTATAATTTTTAATTGACGGCATAACTTAACAGGTTGAGCTTGAGTTTTGTATCTTTGAAGGTTTTGGTCATAATCTTCCACGGTGACCAGCCGGGTTGGAAGATTTTTTGTGTTTTTTATTGAAGTTTGTTTATTTGTGGTATCGGTGTGAAGAGAGGAGGTTAGTTGCTATGCATTTTTATTTGTCGTATTTGTATTTGTCAAGAAGTTCAACATGCTTGGTTTCTTAGCTCCTTCGGTGACACAATTTGACCTTGTGACCTTGTTTTTAGAGCCAGACTGTTGTTGTTTATTCTTTTTTGTTTTATTTTCTTGAATATTAATATTTTCAGGGGATATTGAGAGATTTCTCTTATTCGCTGTGTTCCCGATTTTGTCCAGTATTATGTTATTATGGCAGTGTTTCCTTTTTCTCTCTCAATCTTTATTTGCTCTATTGAGATATACAACTAGATTATGAAGTTATTTCGGAATTAGAGCATTAGGAGCGTTGGAGGTCAAATCGGACTAGTAAACCCTAGTACCCCGGGAACTTATACTTGCATATACGAGTTCCTTGCAGATCTCCTCACTTAGAGCAACTTTGTAATTATTGAATCATTCACCTACTTTTAAATTGGATCTACAAGATGTGTATATGTGCGTGTGTGTGCGTGTGTATATGTACATGTACGCATAAATATGTGCAGAATGTGGACGCTTATATATGCGTATTTACTTTTACATTTATTTTACGTATTTACTTTTACGGATATTTACTTTTACATGCACGTTTGTATATAGTTTTTTATATACGTTTGTATATATTTATTTCTTTATATAGGAACATATATGTACCTAGATGCAACACGACAGCTGCACAATACCATTATGAAAATGTAGGCCCAAAACTATTTAACGATTTACCCTATGCAATAAAAAGTAAGAAAAACTATTTTAAATAAAAAAAAAAATTATGTTGTATTTTTCAGATCGATGATTATATTGCGTCCTTGCGTAAATCCGTCTTTGAGCGTCCATCACGTCTAGTTCTTTTTTTTCAGATTGTTTTTGTGAATATTGCGTTATGACTGCTCACAATAATCGCGAATATCCATTAACCATATCACTACGTCAATGCTAATTTCATACTTTTTAATATTGGAAATAATGCAGGATTTGATATTTATTATACTTTCATGCACTTCTTGTGTCAAGTAAATACTCGCATCCGGGTGTATATTTTTTGTATATTGTAGGTTTCGTTTAATATAGGTTTCACGTCCATTCACTCCAATTCAATTTTTACGTCTGCATATTGCTAACTGTTCTAATAAAGTTTTCACGTCCGTACTGAATTAATTATTTTGGCGTTCGAATGCATATTTATTGAACTTACAAACAGATATTTATGTTAAAAAAAAAAATATTTCAAATTTGTATAAACCACTTATTTGATGTGCAAATCCGACCGGTTTCGGAACAAACGTTCCTTCGTCAGGGAAAGCTTATACTAATTTGACAGTTTCGAACAATGTTTTTTTCAAAGCTTATACTAATTTTTGTCAAATTAGTATAAGCTTTCCCTGACGAAGGAACGTTTGTTCCGAAACCGATCGGATTTGCACATCAAATAAGTGGTTTATACAAAGTTGAAATATTTCATTTTTCTATAATGGATAACCACAAAGTAATAGCTACATTCAAAAATATAGATATTTATGTATTTTTGTTATTAGTTTTTGGGGTATTATGTAATTTCACATCCTACCGCTCTTTTTTAATTTTACGTCTTTTGAATATTGCTAACTTACTTAATCTTCTGATAGGCATCGATATCAAACAAGTCCATGCTGAATAATTTATTTTCCCGGCCGATATGTATAGTGTGAATATAGGTGTGAACAGAAATAAATTTATTATATAATAAAATATATTAAAAATTTTGGAAAAATAAAAAATTCTATATACATATAAATAGTAAGGTAAATGTGATATAAATTTTTAAAATTTCTGAAATTATTTTATTTTTTTAATATAATTATCTTTCTAAATTCTAAAATTTAAATTCTTAGAGATAATCTATAAAAATTAAAGTTAAAAAATAATATAATCATTATTTTTTGAACAGAAATAAATTTATTATATAAGAAAATATATTAAAAATTTTGGAATAATAAAAAATTCTATATACATATAAATAGTAAGTTAAATGTGATATAAATTTTTTGAAATTATTTTATTTTTTGAAAAATTCTAAAATTTAAATACTTAGAGATAATCTATAAAAATTAAACTTAAATAATAATCATTATTTTTGTCAACAGAATTAAATTTATTATAAAGTAAAATATATTAAAAATTTTGGAATAATAAAAAATTCTATTACATATAAGTAGTAAGTTAAATGTAATATAAATTTTTCAAATTTTTGAAATTATATTATTTTTTGAATTATAATTATCTTTCTAAATTCTAAAATTAAAAACTTTAATTTTTTGATTGAATCGTATTTGAACCATGAATCTGAGCAGGAATCCAAAATTTTAGTCAGTTCGTTGTCATAGTGCCAAAGTTATACCGACCCCAAGTTTTACGAAGTGTTAAAATGACCGACCCCAAGTGTTAAAACAATGAATTTAAAAAAGAAAACTTCTTTTGGTTGATTTTTTGATTGAATCGTGTACAAACCATGATTCTGGGTAAGAATCCATAATTTCAGTCAGTTCGGTGCGATAGGGCCTGAGATAACCGATCCCAAGTTTTA
Organism: Limnephilus marmoratus; assembly: GCA_917880885.1. NCBI lineage: Eukaryota > Metazoa > Arthropoda > Insecta > Trichoptera > Limnephilidae > Limnephilus > Limnephilus marmoratus. The sequence goes on from OU862911.1 coordinate 5,529,516, forward strand.
AGAAGTATTTAATAAATGACCGACCCCAAGTGTTAAAACGATGAATTTAAAAATATATATAAATATACTTTTGGTTGATTTTCTGATTGAATCGTGTTTTGACCATAATTCTGAGTAAGAACCTAAAATTTCAGTCAGTTCGTTGCCAAAGGGCCCAAGTTATAACCGACCCCAATTTTTACGAAGTGTTTAATAAATGGCCGACCCCAAGTGTTAAAACGATGAATTTAAAAAAATATATATATACTTTTGGTTAATTTTTTGATTGAATCGTGTTTTGACCATAATTCTGAGTAAGAACCTAAAATTTCAGTCAGTTCGTTGCCATAGGGCCCAAGTTATAACCGACCCCAATTTTTACGAAGTGTTTAATAAATGGCCGACCCCAAGTGTTAAAAAGATGAATTTTTTTAAATTTCTTCTTTTGGCTGATTTTTTAATTGATTCGTGCACAGACTATGATTCTGGGTAAGAATCCAAAATTTCAGTCAGCTTGGTGCCATAGGGCCTATATTATGACCGACAGAAAAACTTAAATTAATGATTATGCCCGAAAAGTATTTTTAGAAAATCTTTAAGATTTTTTATGGTTTCTACTGGGTTCAAGAAATTGCATTTTTTTGTATCTATTAAATTTCTCTTAAAAGCCTCAGTGGTTTTGCTAGCAGCTAAAGGTATATTAGTTGTGTTAATTTTTTTCCAATATTTGCAAAAGCATTTTTAAATAAGTTCGCACATTTTACGTCCGTTGATTTAGGGTTGTTCATCAGATTTTGTTTTTCCGACCCTTTCCGTTTCTTATCAATAATTTCATTAATTGTCGACCACTTTTTTTATCATATTCTACTTTTGACATTTTTCTTTTTTGATACTGTTTTTTAGTATTCCTTATTACATTTCGACATTTGACAAAGGTATTTTTTAATACATAATTGAAAGGATTCTTTTTACAAAGTTTGAATAAACGTTGTTTTTCTCGCGCAGATTTCACCAATCCAGGACTAATCCATGGTTTTATGGGCGGTATTTAGATACTTACTTCTGTAACTTGGAGACAGTGCACGCCTATACATATTTTGTTAAAATTTCATGAAAGAGGCGAAAGCTCTTTTAAATATCCCGGCTATTTAATACACAAGCCAAGGATTCCTTAGAGATTTTTTCCCGAAGAAGCTCTTTATTTAACACTAGTTTAGTATATTCTCTATTTTTGAATTGATAAGTACGCGTTATTGCATTATATCTATCCTAACTCGTTTATTATTTATTTACAGTTTTTTTACATCTTAAAATTAAGTCCCGTTAAACTGATTGATATCAGTTTGTCAACGGGTTCTTTTGACATTTACTTTTTTTTTAAATTGAGACAGGTAAATAAAATATACACATTATTACATTTTATATATACAAAAAAAACATATATTTTGGAAAATAAAAAATGTTAATAAATTTTTATGTAAGAAATACAGAGCAGAGAAAATGAAAGAAATAAAAAGAAAGAAAAGGAAGGAAAAAGAAAATAATAATGGAAAAACATTAAACAAAAAGCGAAAAAACAGAGATTAGTACAAAAAGTTCTTTCACTTAACCATTTTTTCAGCGAACATTTCCTTCTGAAACTCAATTCACAGCTTTTTATTGCGTTGGGTAACATGTTGTAAATTATTGGAACAAGGTATTCTAGAGTTCTTTGACCGTATTTATTTTGGTATCTGGGAATTATAAGTCCATCGTTTGCAGTTAGTCTTGTATTATGAACATGAACCACTAGTTTATTATATTCAGATTGAGATGTATGCTGACTCGCAATTTTAAGCCACAATATAGCACGAACAGATAATAAATTTATAATAAACACAATTAAATAACTTTGTTTCAATTCCACTTTATTATTTTTTAATCCAACCGGTTTCGGTTCGTACTGAACCTTCCTCAGGGGTGAATAAAAATATATTGAACATAATACAGAAAAACATGGTATTTATAAGTAAAATTAGAAGAGGGAAACAGAATATCAACTTAGGTGGGGGCGATGAGGGAGGTGTCTAAGAGGGAGGGGTGAACGTGGGTGGGGGTAATGGAAATATTTAAAAAATCGGGGTGTTAGACAAATCTAATTGTTTATTAAGTAAATTGGTTTTATTTATTTTTAATGACTTTTTTATTTCAAGGGCTTCAAGATTATTAAGGCGTAGACCTATCCCATTTCTATGCAATACATCTATCCCGGAAGCTTTATTAAATGAGTGATTTTTATCTATTAGGTGGGAGGCGAATTCTGAAAAACCTACACTGTTTAGACATCTCAAGTGTTCGACCACTCTTGTTTGAATGTTTCTAGCCGTTTTACCGATGTAAAAGGCCGAACAGTCATTACATTTAAGTTTATATATGCCAGAATGGCTTAAGTTATTTTCTTTATCTTTGGAGTTTATTAAAAGTTTACCTAGGTTGTTATTAGTATAAAATGCAGCTTTAATTTCTGTAGGGAATTTAGAAACACATGAAGATGAAAAGTTATTTATGAATAAAATTCTACGCCAACCGTGGTTTTTATTATCTCTGATGTTGTGTGTATTATTATAAAGGAATTTATTAGTAGATATGAGATTAAGTTTTTTTGTAAGGATTTTATCGATGAAGCTATGGGGGTATCCATTATTTATTGCAATAGATTTGATTTTAGCGAGTTCTTCAGTAAAATTGACGTTAGATAAAGGAATATTGACAAGTCTGTGAATCATAGAATGGAATGCGGAGTGTTTATGGGAGATGGGGTGATTAGAAGTACTGTGAATTACGGTATCAGTGAAGGTAGGTTTTCTATAAATATTGAATTTGTTATTAACAATGGATAGGGATAGGTCTAAGAAATTTAAACAACAATTTTTTCCTATTTCTAAAGTGAACTGAATTTTTTTATGGAATGAATTTAGGAGGGACAGGAAGGAGTTAAGTTGACGGTCAGTACCTTTCCAAATACATATTATATCGTCAACAAAGCGTTTCCAGAAAAACACATTTTTAAGAAGGGGTGAGTTACAATTGAAAATATTTTTTTCCAAGTGATCCATAAACACATCAGCGATAAGCGGACTCGTAGGGAGACCCATGGGGAGACCTTCATTTTGTTGATATATAATATCATTAAATTAAAAATAATTTTGATTCAGACAGATGTTAAACATACGGGCCAGATCATCCGAGACATCTTTTGGTAAGTTAGAATTGGTTAATAAATTAGACATAATATTTTTACATTCATTTACAGGGACATTTGGGAATAAATTGACAACGTCGAAGGACACTAATTTGCAGTTATTTGGTAAAGTTAAATCTTTTAAGTGGGTGACTAATTCATATGAATTTTTAATGGTGTATACAGGGGAAAATACATTAGAACTATTAAATAGGCTAGTCACAAAGGAGGCTAATTTGTAATTCGGGGAATTACAACATGATACGACGGGCCTAATTGGGGCATCGGGTTTATGGATTTTCAAGAATCCATATAATCTTGGAATTTTTGGGTTTTTCGTAAGGAATTTCACATTATCATATGACATGTCTTCAAAAATAGGGGATTTACAATCTTTTAATGCATTTTTGATGTGTTGTTGAAACTTATTAGTTGGGTCAGTTAGAAGAGGTACGAAAGTGTCATGATTAATAAAGTTATGCACTTTTGAAATATATTCTGAACGGTTCATTATTATTATTGTATTGCCTTTGTCGGCTTTCGTTAACACTAATTTTTCACTAGTTAACTTTTTGCGGATATTGTTCGCTTGCATTGTTTCTGGATTAAACTTTGGTTGATATTTAGGGATTAAATCTTGTAAAGTTTCAGCACTTTTATATTGGAATGTAGTTGGAAAGTAGTGGAGGGCGGTCTGGATGTCCACTGCAACGTTTTCGATCGCACTATTGACATTATTTTTAGTGTAATGAAGATTGTGATTTAAACCTTTAGATAGTAATGTCATTTCTTTTGGGGTGAACTGTACAGAGGATAGATTTTGTACTCGATCGTAAAATTTATGTTGTGAAGATAGTGATTGGTTATTATGAGGTTTAGCAGCACACAGGTTTTTTAGTTTTTTATCTAAGATTAAACGTTTTTTGAATGATTCAATGGAAACATAATTTCTAATTTTATCATCGAAGAGGTCCCATTCAATTGGGTGGAGGTTATGTACTAGTTCAATGTGTAACACTTTGATTTTAAGTTTAATGTTATTACGTTGTTTATATGCATTAATTAAATCTTCCTTTAACCACGCCATTTTAGCTTTGTGGATCGAAGATGTCACTGGTAATTTATTATTAAAACTTGAATTCAAATAGTTGGGGAACACTTTCATTTTAATGCACTGTTTATAAAAGTTGATGTTGATAGACATAATTCTGTATTTAATTGAATACTTTTTATACATTATTGCTTGTTTGGCCGTACTCGCCGATATTAAATCTTGATATGTAGCAAACACTTTGTGGGAATACATAATTATAATAAACACAATTAAATAACTTTGTTTCAATTCCACTTTATTATTTTTTAATCCAACCGGTTTCGGTTCGTACTGAACCTTCCTCAGGGGTGAATAAAAATATATTGAACATAATACAGAAAAACATGGTATTTATAAGTAAAATTAGAAGAGGGAAACAGAATATCAACTTAGGTGGGGGCGATGAGGGAGGTGTCTAAGAGGGAGGGGTGAACGTGGGTGGGGGTAATGGAAATATTTAAAAAATCGGGGTGTTAGACAAATCTAATTGTTTATTAAGTAAATTGGTTTTATTTATTTTTAATGACTTTTTTATTTCAAGGGCTTCAAGATTATTAAGGCGTAGACCTATCCCATTTCTATGCAATACATCTATCCCGGAAGCTTTATTAAATGAGTGATTTTTATCTATTAGGTGGGAGGCGAATTCTGAAAAACCTACACTGTTTAGACATCTCAAGTGTTCGACCACTCTTGTTTGAATGTTTCTAGCCGTTTTACCGATGTAAAAGGCCGAACAGTCATTACATTTAAGTTTATATATGCCAGAATGGCTTAAGTTATTTTCTTTATCTTTGGAGTTTATTAAAAGTTTACCTAGGTTGTTATTAGTATAAAACGCAGCTTTAATTTCTGTAGGGAATTTAGAAACACATGAAGATGAAAAGTTATTTATGAATAAAATTCTACGCCAACCGTGGTTTTTATTATCTCTGATGTTGTGTGTATTATTATAAAGGAATTTATTAGTAGATATGAGATTAAGTTTTTTTGTAAGGATTTTATCGATTAAGCTATGGGGGTATCCATTATTTATTGCAATAGATTTGATTTTAGCGAGTTCTTCAGTAAAATTGACGTTAGATAAAGGAATATTGACAAGTCTGTGAATCATAGAATGGAATGCGGAGTGTTTATGGGAGATGGGGTGATTAGAAGTACTGTGAATTACGGTATCAGTGAAGGTAGGTTTTCTATAAATATTGAATTTGTTATTAACAATGGATAGGGATAGGTCTAAGAAATTTAAACAACAATTTTTTCCTATTTCTAAAGTGAACTGAATTTTTTTATGGAATGAATTTAGGAGGGACAGGAAGGAGTTAAGTTGACGGTCAGTACCTTTCCAAATACATATTATATCGTCAACAAAGCGTTTCCAGAAAAACACATTTTTAAGAAGGGGTGAGTTACAATTGAAAATATTTTTTTCCAAGTGATCCATAAACACATCAGCGATAAGCGGACTCGTAGGGAGACCCATGGGGAGACCTTCATTTTGTTGATATATAATATCATTAAATTAAAAATAATTTTGATTCAGACAGATGTTAAACATACGGGCCAGATCATCCGAGACATCTTTTGGTAAGTTAGAATTGGTTAATAAATTAGACATAATATTTTTACATTCATTTACAGGGACATTTGGGAATAAATTGACAACGTCGAAGGACACTAATTTGCAGTTATTTGGTAAAGTTAAATCTTTTAAGTGGGTGACTAATTCATATGAATTTTTAATGGTGTATACAGGGGAAAATACATTAGAACTATTAAATAGGCTAGTCACAAAGGAGGCTAATTTGTAATTCGGGGAATTACAACATGATACGACGGGCCTAATTGGGGCATCGGGTTTATGGATTTTCAAGAATCCATATAATCTTGGAATTTTTGGGTTTTTCGTAAGGAATTTCACATTATCATATGACATGTCTTCAAAAATAGGGGATTTACAATCTTTTAATGCATTTTTGATGTGTTGGGTGGAGGTTATGTACTAGTTCAATGTGTAACACTTTGATTTTAAGTTTAATGTTATTACGTTGTTTATATGCATTAATTAAATCTTCCTTTAACCACGCCATTTTAGCCACCCAATTGAATGGGACCTCTTCGATGATAAAATTAGAAATTATGTTTCCATTGAATCATTCAAAAAACGTTTAATCTTAGATAAAAAACTAAAAAACCTGTGTGCTGCTAAACCTCATAATAACCAATCACTATCTTCACAACATAAATTTTACGATCGAGTACAAAATCTATCCTCTGTACAGTTCACCCCAAAAGAAATGACATTACTATCTAAAGGTTTAAATCACAATCTTCATTACACTAAAAATAATGTCAATAGTGCGATCGAAAACGTTGCAGTGGACATCCAGACCGCCCTCCACTACTTTCCAACTACATTCCAATATAAAAGTGCTGAAACTTTACAAGATTTAATCCCTAAATATCAACCAAAGTTTAATCCAGAAACAATGCAAGCGAACAATGTCCGCAAAAAGTTAACTAGTGAAAAATTAGTGTTAACGAAAGCCGACAAAGGCAATACAATAATAATAATGAACCGTTCAGAATATATTTCAAAAGTGCATAACTTTATTAATAATGACACTTTCGTACCTCTTCTAACTGACCCAACTAATAAGTTTCAATAACACATCAAAAATGCATTAAAAGATTGTAAATCCCCTATTTTTGAAGACATGTCATATGATAATGTGAAATTCCTTACGAAAAACCCAAAAATTCCAAGATTATATGGATTCTTGAAAATCCATAAACCCGATGCCCCAATTAGGCCCGTCGTATCATGTTGTAATTCCCCGAATTACAAATTAGCCTCCTTTGTGACTAGCCTATTTAATAGTTCTAATGTATTTTCCCCTGTATACACCATTAAAAATTCATATGAATTAGTCACCCACTTAAAAGATTTAACTTTACCAAATAACTGCAAATTAGTGTCCTTCGACGTTGTCAATTTATTCCCAAATGTCCCTGTAAATGAATGTAAAAATATTATGTCTAATTTATTAACCAATTCTAACTTACCAAAAGATGTCTCGGATGATCTGGCCCGTATGTTTAACATCTGTCTGAATCAAAATTATTTTTAATTTAATGATATTATATATCAACAAAATGAAGGTCTCCCCATGGGTCTCCCTACGAGTCCGCTTATCGCTGATGTGTTTATGGATCACTTGGAAAAAAATATTTTCAATTGTAACTCACCCCTTCTTAAAAATGTGTTTTTCTGGAAACGCTTTGTTGACGATATAATATGTATTTGGAAAGGTACTGACCGTCAACTTAACTCCTTCCTGTCCCTCCTAAATTCATTCCATAAAAAAATTCAGTTCACTTTAGAAATAGGAAAAAATTGTTGTTTAAATTTCTTAGACCTATCCCTATCTATTGTTAATAACAAATTTGAATTCAATATTTATAGAAAACCTACCTTCACTGATACCGTAATTCACAGTACTTCTAATCACCCCATCTCCCATAAACACTCCGCATTCCATTCTATGATTCACAGACTTGTCAATATTCCTTTATCTAACGTCAATTTTACTGAAGAACTCGCTAAAATCAAATCTATTGCAATAAATAATGGATACCCCCATAGCTTAATCGATAAAATCCTTACAAAAAAACTTAATCTCATATCTACTAATAAATTCCTTTATAATAATACACACAACATCAGAGATAATAAAAACCACGGTTGGCGTAGAATTTTATTCATAAATAACTTTTCATCTTCATGTGTTTCTAAATTCCCTACAGAAATTAAAGCTGCGTTTTATACTAATAACAACCTAGGTAAACTTTTAATAAACTCTAAAGATAAAGAAAATAACTTAAGCCATTCTGGCATATATAAACTTAAATGTAATGACTGTTCGGCCTTTTACATCGGTAAAACGGCTAGAAACATTCAAACAAGAGTGGTCGAACACTTGAGATGTCTAAACAGTGTAGGTTTTTCAGAATTCGCCTCCCACCTAATAGATAAAAATCACTCATTTAATAAAGCTTCCGGGATAGATGTATTGCATAGAAATGGGACAGGTCTACGCCTTAATAATCTTGAAGCCCTTGAAATAAAAAAGTCATTAAAAATAAATAAAACCAATTTACTTAATAAACAATTAGATTTGTCTAACACCCCGATTTTTTAAATATTTCCATTACCCCCACCCACGTTCACCCCTCCCTCTTAGACACCTCCCTCATCGCCCCCACCTAAGTTGATATTCTGTCTCCCTCTTCTAATTTTACTTATAAATACCATGTTTTTCTGTATTATGTTCAATATATTTTTATTCACCCCTGAGGAAGGTTCAGTACGAACCGAAACCGGTTGGATTAAAAAATAATAAAGTGGAATTGAAACAAAGTTATTTAATTATGTTTATTATAATTATGTATTCCCACAAAGTGTTTGCTACATATCAAGAGATAATAAATTTACAGAGTTGTATAGTAATGATTTTGGTATATCATGTCTTTGTTCGTATTCAGTTTTTTTTAATAATAATTTTACCAAATAATATTGTATGTTTTGCACTGAAAGAAGATTTGTTTTTGTTGAATGTCCCCATGTGGTTATTCCATATCTTATTAGGGATTCCGCCAATTCTTCTTATTTTTGCACGCTTACTACCGGAGTTAAGCTAAAATCATTATTGTAGAATCCCAAAATTAAAAAAAATAATGCAACATGTATTTATTAAATATTTGAAGAGTGTGAGAAACCTTTATTCTTTTGATATTAAAAAAAATACTAAAATCAATTGAAAATCAAATTGATAAAGAATTTTTTTCGTAATTGATATCTCAAAACCACACTTTTTGATTTAAGTACTCGTGGTGAGATTTGTATACGCAGGTACTCCAAAGAAAGAAGCCCTTTTTGACTTAAATTAATAGTTTTACTGAAGTAAAATTTTATGTTTAAGTTAATTCTCTGAATAATGTCTTCAATACTAAATTTATGAATAAATTACGTAAAACATAAAAATCCAAGAGTTTTATTGTTTAAACCTTGGAGGAAATAAGGTTTCATGGGAAATTTATAATGTTTTGCAAATATTAGATATAATTTATCTATTTATTTAACTACAGATAGGAGATATTTAGTCGTTAGGTATTTATTTATTAAAACAAAAACTATGAAGAGATATTCATTACTTAATGACGATTCTTTATATGGTGGACACCTGCACCTGCAGGTTGCGAAGTTGATGATGGATCATTCAAACATTTCAATTTGGAAGGCCAGTGTGCGACTTGCGTGCCGCCACTCCAAGATCCAGTATTTGGAAAACCAACACCTTTGCAATAGATCACTCCGAGTGGTTCGCAACGTACGGTGACTTAACAGAGGTGCCCGGATTCATGGGTTGATGTTGTTCAAATATTGTTCACCCGTTGCATTGTGGGCCGGATCGAGAGAGGCGGACGCTTTGACCTCTCCAAACTCACTTTCTCGACTCTCTCGAGATTCGCTCTCACGGACTTATTTATTGATATTTTTAATTGAAAATTTTATCTAAGATACTTCAGATGTCATAATATAACGTGTAAATGAAATAAAAAACTAAAATTATTCATATCTCCATTTTTTTAAAAATGAAAATATGCCTTTTTTTCGCCTTTAAAACCTTACCCCCCCCCCCTCTTAAGGTAAATTCCTTCACCTCCAAATTACATTAGAAAAAAATAGCACTTTGTTTCAACTTAATTACGCCAAGAAAAAATATTTAATTAGGTGTGATCAAAAAACATATATATATATATATATATTTTTTTTTTTTTCTTACATGAGCTCCACACAGGAGGCCCTGAGGAAAATAACTTCCCTCAGGGCCTATGTCATCTTTGGGGATGCTGTGTGGAGGGTTTTTTTTTAAGGAAGGGAAGGAGAGGAGAGTTCTGGGAAGGAAAAGGGTTTAAGGGGTGGGTAGGAATCTGGGGTTCAGTATGTCCTGGTCATCCGCCTCCAAGATCTAGACAAACCTCACCCCATGAACCCGGGCACCCCTGCTAAATCACCAAACGTAGCGAACCACTTGGGGTGACCTATGGCAGAGGTGTTGGTTATCCAATAAAGGTTCCCGGGGCGGCGGTACCCATTCCCGCCTTTAATTAAATTAATTAATTAAAGTTCAAAATTTCCTAAACTTTGACATGTTTTGATGCCATATTTGATCTTATTAGAACGATGACAAGTTTGCCAAAAGATTGCGCTTCAATCTAATATGCACAAATTACTTAAATTACCCAAACTTATTAGTTAGGTTATCACCTAATAACCTATTTTGTGCATGTATAAAATTTGGCTAAAATGCACATATTTCTGTTGATATTTTATGTCATGATTTTAAATGTATTTTCTTTATTTTTTTCCTGCCAATAACAACCATTCCCTTAGCACTTACCGATGTTTCATTTGAAATTATTTTTCAGGCCAATGACACCTTTTAGCATTGTATTTAGGCGACATGCAAGTGACCTAAAATCATCGAGCCATTTTAAATCGGTAAATCATGTCGATGTATACATAACGTCCTCTGCTGTGTCAATCCGGGCGCGGTTCTGTCAAAGGAGACTGGACTAAAGAGGACCACTACTGTTTTGTTTGAAGCTTGTTGTTGTTCGTTAACATTGTTGTCAGGAGCGAAATGCATAGTGGGCGGGGGCGGGGGGTCGTAGGGCGGGGAAGGGAGGTAGGGCGGGGGCGGGGCGCCCTTTGTGCAGCGCACCGGACTGTGCCATAACCCATACAATGTTTGAATGTGAAGCCCCATTTGGGCTGAAAACAACCGATGGGCTGGATTTTAGAGGTGAATGATTTTTTACTGTTATTTTCCAAAGGTTTTCATGTGATTATTTTTGTTTGGTTTTTCGTTTGATTAAAATGTGCTTTCAAGTGATTAAAATAGGGATTAATTTCGCGAGTTTGCAAAAATCGCTCGTACTTTTTTCTCTGATAGTCGTAATCGAAAATTAATAACGTCAAAAATCCTTTCGTTTAAAAATAAAGGAAACATTTTTTAATAATTTCAAAAAAAATCTGCTTTATGAATATGGATACATCTTCGTCTTATATTATTTCAAATACAAATTTGGTCAATAACATTCCCTTTATACGAAATTACTAGCGCAGACCTGTGAAAAAACACGGGATAGTCTGAATTCTTGAAACATCAGTTCCAAATTTGAATAAGACAATTATTATGATTTTTAAAAAATACTATATTATAGGGTGGTACTTTATCGCTTTGCCTGAATTCTTGCCACGATCAGTTCCAATTTTGAAAATGACACTCAAATTCAAAACAAATCCGAGTTTATTAAACCGGAGTTACAATCACAGTGAGACTCACGGCAGAAAATGATATTTTTAATTAATTAAGATTTAATTAATTAAGATTTGATTAATAAAGGTTTAATAAATTAAGATTTAATTGATTAAGATTTAATTAATTGTAAGGATGTATCATGAATTGTGATGTGTAAAGGCGAATGAAGATTAATGTAACAATGTCCTTTATTAGACCGTTTTGGTTGTGGTGGAAATCCACCAAGTGGAATGTTAAAATACTTAAGTTGAATTTAGAATAAATATATTTTGCTCTGAAATATTTTTCCAATAATGGTTCATGTACTGGTTGAAAACAATTAAAATAAAACATAAAAAAAATACTTCCTCAATAAATAATTATTGTACGAGTAATATTTCTATTTTTGAAACTGGTAATAAATTCGTGGTGGAATTCCATTAAAAATAATACATTAAAACAATTTTATGACTTTTTTCTTCATACTTGAACGTAATCGGTTTCAGCCTATTAAGGCCATCTTCAGACTGACAATTATTCCTAAAACTAAGATTTATATACAAAATATTTTGGGGAGGGGGTTTGACAGGGGTGGTGCAATGATTTTATTAAAATTATATGGATTTTCCGTCTTCGTCGCTTTGTCATTTTTCGCAACTCAATTTCCAATAACGTATGTGTTTATTTTTACATTAGGTCCTCACTGAATGCTGTGTGGAGGTTCGTTTAGGGAGAGGGAGAAGGTATGCAATACTTTTCTAAAAATTAACAACTGTGGTGTGTGTAAATTCACCATAACTCAAGGAATTCAATGTTTGTCCTGTGAGGAAAATCTGCATTACAAGTGTGGAGGTACATCTGAGGAAAATTATAAAAAGTTGAGTAGTACTTGGCGATACAGCAGATGCAAATCTTCAAATATTTTCGTCGGCATCCAGGATCTCAGTACCATTATGGAAGACATCAAAAGAATTCGGAAGTTTCACTTCTACCGCGTGTGAATTGCACACTCTGATTTTTTTCTTTCTTTAAAACTTCACACCGCTCTTACGAAACGCATAATATTGTAACAGTACAATTAAAAATAATTCTTGCATAATCGAATCTTGATAAAAAGCTGACAAGTATTATTCCTTAACCCGTTCTTGTAAATTGTATTCGTATCTTTATCTGTAGGCACTTACCATCCTCCGGTCAGCTGGTTGGTTCCAGAGGGCGGAGGGCGGAGGGCAGAGAGCGGAGAGCGAAGAACAGATCAAGTCCCGTGGGATAAACCTTCCAACAACTAATCGTATTACTTGACCCGTGTTTGTTTTATTCTCCGCTTTTCTTTGAACGTATGAGATGTTCACGTATTCCGTGCAGCCCTACTTGCCGGGAATTATACAGTTGAAAACAGAGTTTCGTGGAACATCGATTATAATAATTGCTAGTGGAAAATGTTTACACAAAGAATTTTCACTGAAAAGTTTTAAGTTCTAGAGTTATACATTCGCCCAAATTTTTTTTTATTTTTATTAATCACTATAAAAAAATACGTATATTAGTTTATTCACGTTCCTCATCACCAGGGATTCCCGTTACGAGGCGGACTGAAAATAGTTGTGTTGGTGTTACACCATGATTTCCTTATCTCCTTGTTTGCTGATTTCTTCATCTTCATGTTTGTTGATTTTGTCATCTTCATGTTTGTTGCTTTCTTCATATTCATGTTTGTTGATTTTTACATCTCCATGTTGGTTCATCGCTGGTTGAAACGTATAAAATAATGGTATTAATAAAATTGGTCCATGGACTTATTTACGAATTTTTCGCGAAGAATCAACACAAAGATACCCCAAGTGAAACAAATATTTGAAAGAAATAAATACAAAATAAAAGATTAGTCACAATTTTATTTATTTTAACAAACTCTATTTAAATAAATTCAAGTTGAAATAATTACGATAAATAATAATACAACCCACGACATATGTGTTGCACATCCAACACGACCGCACTGAAAGTAATAATAATTATTAAATGTTTTTATTATTTATTTGGTGACTTAGCAGGGGTGCCCGGGTACATGGGGTAAGGTTTGTCCGGGTCTTGGCGGTGGATGCGTCTGCCCACCAACTGCATGGCAGAGAATTGTTGACGGAGTCCTTTTGACTTCTTCAGCCGTACTCTCTCGGAACATCGCCTTGCAGCGCAGTGGGAGGGATGGATTCATACGTCCGACTCTCCTGGACACACTGACCCCTAGATTTCTATCCACCCCTAACACCCTTTCCCTTCCCAGAACTTCCTCTTCTTCCTTTCCTAAAAAGACCCTCCACACAGCATACCCAAAGATGACATAGGCCCTGAGAGTAATTATTTTCCTCAGGGCCTCCTGCGTGGATCTAACGTAAAAAAAAATATGATAATAATGGTATTTCTTAAGTATTGCGATTTATTTGTATAAATTCAATTTTTTTAAAATACTTCTGTATGCCATTCAATTTTAAAATACTAAATTTTAAATTATTATAAGTTATAATTATTAGCTGAAACACCCTACATTGAAAAAATCACCCGAGAAAAGATACATGCCGCCGACGGGACTCGAACCCGCGTCCTTCTGATATCCGGTCAACTGCTCTTAACCACTGAGCTACGTCGGCTTATCTCCTACCCGCCAAATAATTCAATATATGCTTCGTACTGAAGACGAGTTTGGAAAGTGAATTGGCGTAACAAACCCGTGCACAATTGGATGGCGCTTGCCTTCTATTGAACACGGGTTTGGAAACCCGTGTTGAGGCATGGTTGGCATGGTTGCCTGGTTGCCTCCTATTGAACACGAAAGAGGAAATACGCCGCCCGGAGAACTGTTTATTGGATAACGACCACCCACCATAGATCACCCCAGTTTGTCCAGGTCTTGGTGACGGAGGCCTTTGCCCATCTACTGCATGAGACTGGTTAAAGTAGACCTTTTAAACTCTCCAGCCAAATTCTCTCGATCCATCGACTTGTACCGCAGTGGGAGGAATGGATTCTTAAGTCCGTCATTCCTGGACACATTGACCCCCAGATTCCTACCCACCCCTCGTAGCTTTTACCTGCCCAGAACTTTCTCTCCTTCCATTCCCTAAGAACGCCCTCCACACAGCTTCCTTAAAGTTAACATAGACAGAGAGGGATTTTCCTTAGGGCCTCCTACTTGCCGGGTGCATTTATATGCAAGTGTGCATTCACATGCGTTAGAAGAAAAGAGATGCGGTAGAAGAGAAACCTTGAGAAAACTAAAGTAAATACGAAGCATCGCACAAAAAGGAGACGGATTATTCTATCTCATTCTCTGGCAGGCTAAATCACATAGATGTATGTGTTTTTCTCTTTTTTGTGTTGCTTCCTCGTTTCATCGAGATTCAAATCTAAATACAACCTTTTCAAATAAAATAATGATTTTTTTCCTCAGGGCCTCCTATGTGCAGCTAACATAAAAAAATTCAAGTGTACATTTCAAATGCGGTAGAAATGAAACCTTCAAAAAACTAAAGTAGAAAAGGGTTGCTATATCCTATAGATGTGTGTTTTTGTCCCTTTTAGTGTCGCTTTTATCGAGTTTCAAATCACAACGGTGCTAAAGTAGTTTTCACAAAAAAAAAACCTTTATGATAAACACTTTTAGCAGATTAGAATACAATTCAACCGTATGGTCACCGTGCTGCAAAGTCAATTTTCATTCATCAAAAAACACTGAGTGTGCAGTTCACACGCGGAAACCTTCAGAAAAGTAACGTAGACAAGAATGGGAAGGCTACGAAGCTTCGCACAAAGAGGAGACCGATTATTCTATCTCATTCTCTCCCAGGCTACATATATCCTATGGATGTATGTGTTTGTCTCTTTTTAGTGTCGCTTTTTCTTTTCATCGAGTTTAACAAAATGCCGTAATACAAAAAAACACCCCTTGAACTCTCTCCGAGTAAGTCCACCCGTATCAAAAAGAGACCTGAATAGTTATGATAATCATAATTCATAATTCAATTTGTGCGAGGAAATCCTATTTCACGTTGAAAAATGGTAACAAGTAACAACGCCTCCCAATGGGGTTTTATTTACCGCGTGAGGTTTGTCACGTGGGGCGGAGGTCATCACTCATCGCCAAACCACCCACCCCCACCCCCCAACCTCGTCTTCTTCTTCTCCTACAGCATTATATTATTATTATTATTATATACACACTCCCAGTTACGTCACTCTCCGGAGGAGTTGGGACGCGTTTGTAATGATGGTACAAAGTGGGGATTTGACCCAAAAAAAGAATTATGAGAAAAGCAGTGTTAACCCGAGTGGGGCGGAGAAAGTATTGTTACCTCTCCACAATGCCAAAATGTCTGTGAGTTTTATTTTTATTCTGCGAATAAACTCAGTAAAAAGGTTGTTAAATGACTAAAATGCTTATATATATTTATTTATTTAACGCCCTTACAAATTGGTAGAATTTTAACATGACAGATAATTTTGAAACTTAAGAAAGAAATAATAAAAAACGAGTGTGCTTTAGACCATACAACTGAACTAACACAAACTTCTGCTCCATCTATATGATAGGAAGAGAGAACGAAAATGTGCTCTCGCACTGCTCTCTCTTGCTCCTAGAGTGTGATAGAGACAATAGGCCTGCACTGCGTAACGTAACATTTTTTTTTACATTAACTCCACGCAGGAGGTTTGAGAAAAATAATTTCCCTCAGGGCCTATGTCGTCTGGGATGCTGTGTGGAGGGTCTTTTTGAGGAGAGGAAGGAATGAATATTGATCTTGAAGAGACCCATGTTGTAGGAAGGAGGAAACTCAGAGGCCGGCAAATCATTCCACAGCCGAGCTGTTGAACACAAGAACGAGTCGAAGAAGCGATCTGTTCTCATGTGATAAATGTTGGGCACGCGTTAGGCGTTTTTCCCGACCGGTGCCGAAGAGATTAATGACGCTAATTCCTCGGAGCATCTTCCATTGTAATACCGGTAGAACAAGGATAGCATTCCCACCCGACGCCTGTGTTCTAAAGATTGCAATCCGTCTGTTAAGATGGGAGAATCTATCAAACGGACCGCCCGTTTCTGCACAGAGTCGAGGGTATTTTTCAGGTTTTTGGAGCTCCAGACCAGAGGTGCCTGTTAAGTTCAACCGTGGGGCGCACTTGTGATTTGTATAGGGTTAGCAGTTGTGTACTATTAAAGTATCTGCGGGCCCTGTACAGTACTTCCAGTTTTTGAGAGGCTAACTTTACTCTGGGTTCGATGGAGCCCCCATATCTGACTTTGAGAGAAAAGAAAATGTGTGCTCGCACCTCTTTCTCTTGCCCCTTCAGTAAAACTGTTTTGGCTTACCTCATTTTTAACCGCTTCATTTTTAACATCCTGTATAAAAATGCTGTTAAAAATACAATATGTGCTTAGGAATAGTGTTGGAATAAATATTTTACATGATCCACAAAACCCGCCAAGTTGATAAATATGTTAACATCACCTAGGTATTGATTTCTTAAAGTAAGAAATCGTATGGGAGAGTGGGCAATAAAGTTAAGCTTATGAACGCTGCACAAGAATAGTGTAATTTATCGTGTTATTACTGAGGGTATTCTTAAGTTTATGAGTTGCAGGAGTTCGCTACAGTTGAAATTAGAGTAGGATACATATCTGTCAAATCAAATCCAACTTGCGCATTTTATTTACCATGTCGGAATACCTATACATTTTTAAAGCAAACATTAAAGCACTCATGGCTTTTTTTTAACAATCATACATTAACTAGCAGTTAAAAATCCGCTCCGCAGGTTTTTGCTGCTAGGCCCTGCAGGCGGCTTTTAGTTCGGCCTCGCCCAGTTTGAGTGTTTGTGACCATTTTATAAATCCGATAGGAACTGGTTCCTAAAATAGCCAGCTCCTCGGATCCACTGTGATTCAGTGACAGCTGGTCACCGTCGGCGACTCATCGAGACAAAGTAACCGTGACAAAGTAACCGAGATACGCAATGACGTTATATGTAATTTATAACAACTTCGTCAAGTATTGCCGTCAATATTTCCAAATCTGGAAGGATACTTAAAGTATATATTATATTTTTTTTATATTATATATTGGTTTTTGGCAAGTTACAGGGAGAAATTAACCCCTTTGTCTTGCAAACTGTAGTAATGTCACCTGATGGATTTTTTTTTTTTGCCCGATGTTCGGGCTACCTTGGGCAAGATGAAGGACATTAATAATTTTTTTTGATGGTTTGTTTATCTGTGAGTGGTATACATTTTGTATAGATAAACACACACATACAGACATTTTTACATACACCCATGCATGTATGTATTCATATGCAACAAATATGTATACCATAATAAATATATATAATTATTTATTTATCTTTTATATAAGAGAACAAAGGTAAATTTTATTATAGCCCGCGCATCAAGGTGGATGAAGGATGGAAATGGGCAGGCGGTGGAGGAGATTGTCATCGGGACTTGATTGCCCGAGACATGAGATGCTTGGGTTTGAATTTGAAGCAAGTTTGGAGAAAAATGTTTTGGCTAGATCTATTATGTGTTTTTTAAGTGGAGGAATTTTCGTGCCTGAATTAATAATGCTATTTCGGACGAACCAAGGGCTTTTGGTGAATCTTCTAAGCAAGACATTTTGGAAGGTTTCTAGACTCTTAGTATTGCTTGTGGCCCAAATTGGGGCGGCGTAAGTCATGATGGGTCGCAATTTTGATTTGTAAATAAGAATTTTGTTCTGTAGTGACGTTTGACTATTATAATTTAAAAGCGGGTAAAGGGATGCGGCAGCGTTTTTGGTTTTTTTAATTGTATGTTTGATGTGTGTGTGCCATGTGAGTTTTTTATCGAGTGTGACTCCAAGGTATTTAACGTTGTTTTGCCAGGGTATTGCTTGGCCGTACATGGAAACGTGACCTTTAGGAGTGCTGCGAACCTTTCTTCGCGAGAAGAAAATAGCAGCGCTCTTGGAAGGGTTCACGTCTATACGCCATTTGTTATAAAAGTCTTGGAGTATGTTTATGTTGTGTTGTAAGCGAAGTGTGATCATCCTGGGAGAACTGTATCGAACCATAATGGCGGTGTCGTCAGCGTACAAGGCTTTATACGAATGTTGGTTCTCCGTGAGTGGTATATCGTGTATGTAGATATTGAAGAGGGTGGGGGAAAGCAGGGACCCTTGCGGGACGCCTGCTGTCATGAATCTGGGAGTTGAGAGTGCATCTCGGATCTTTACTTGAAAAGTTCGGTGCCGAAGAAATGATTTTAAGATACCGAGGAGTTGGGGATCGATGTCAATGTTGTGCAATTTGAGAAGCAGTCCGTTCGACCACACTTTGTCGAAGGCTTTGGCTATGTCCAGGAAAATGGCGCCAGTGGACCGTTGGGAGTTGAAGCCGCCTAGAATCAGTTCGGAAACTCTGAGTAGTTGATGAAGGGTTGAGTGTTGAGATCTGAAGCCATGTTGTTCATCAGGGAGGGTTTTCACCTCGTGAATGTGCTTTAAGAGCCGAGTAAGGAGAATTTGTTCGAATATTTTACCAACATTTGAGAGAAGACTGATGGGACGATGGTTCTCACAGAATTTCGGGTCCTTCCCAGGTTTTGGGATGAGAATGACGTGCGCGTGTTTCCAACTTTTGGGAAAATAACGCAGTCTGAGTGCGGAATTTATGAGGCTCACAATGGCGAGAATGCTTTTAGGGGGGAGGGCTTTAAGGGCAAAGTTTGTTATGCCATCTGGACCAGGAGCTTTTTTGTTGCTGCGGTGTTTTATGGCCCTTCGGACTTCTGATGGGGTGGTGAAATGTACATTTGTTCCGGGAAGGGAGTCGAAAATTATGTCTATTTGATGGTTGACATTTGCTATATGGACTGGGTCGGCGTGCTTGGAGCTGGGGCTAAATTGAAATTCAAGATTATCGGCAAACGCCTCCGATTTACCTTGATCGTCAAATATGAGGCCGTTTTCGGTATGAATGGGATGGTTTGGGGATGGGGTAGTTTGGAGAGATTTGCATAATTTCCATAGGGAGCCATCCTGTGGATTTATATTTTGAATTTTTTTGTTCCAGGTGGAGTGTGAAAGCTCGGAAAGTTTCTTTCTAATAAGTGCTTGAATTCTATTGATAGTTTTTTTGACTGAGGGATTTCGGTTTCTGTGCCAGTGTCGGCGAAGATTGTTTTTTGTAGAGATCAATTCCTGGATGTCGATTGGGAGGTCACTTTTGAGATTAAGGGCGGAACGTTCAGGAAGAGTTTTAGAGGCATCGGTGATGGAAGATATGATTATATCGGCAAAGTCGTCAACTGCCTTGTCTAGTTCGGGGCCGTCAGAAATATTTTGAGGGATGATTGTTTTTTCCCCAACTCTGTGAGTGAAATACGTCCAATCAGTTTTTATAGATTTGCGCGGTGCCATTGGAGTGGAAAGTCGATTAAGAGTGAGCAAAACTGGATTATGATCTGAGCTTAGGTCATTTATGGTTTCGATACTGTAGACCCAGGGTAATTTGTGGAGGAGTGCAATGTCGAGAACATCGGGTCTAGCCCCGCTGTTCGGGAAGTGTGTGGGTGCAATTGGGCCCGCGATGAAGAGTTCAGGATGTGCGCTAGCGTACTTTTGTAAGATACGCCCATTGGAGTTAGTAATCCTACTATTCCAATTGGGGTGCTTTGAGTTAAAGTCCCCAGCGAGAATAGTAGGAGTGTGGCTATCGAGAAGAGTATCGAGGTCTGTTGGATCAAGCTTATCTTGCGGACGGTGATAGATGGAGTTTATTCTTAATGGGCCTGAATGTTTTGTATGTATTGTGATTGAGGTTGATTCAATAGACGACAATGTGGGTGTAATGTTATATTTGTGGGCGATTTTCGATTTAACGAAAATAGCAGTGCCTCCACCTCTCGTGTTTTGGCGGTCGTTTCTATATAATGTATAGTTTGAAAGTTTTGGCATTTGTGATGGGTTGAGGTGAGTTTCATTAATAAGTAAAACGTCAAGAGCGTGTGTATTTGCAAAAATACGTAATTCATGTATATTTTTTAAGAGACCATTAGCATTCCAAAATGCCATACGTAGCACGGAGGGCATGGTAGTAGAGCTAGCCATTTACACTGAAAAAAGTGAAAAAATCTGAGGGGCGGCGGAGAAAATGATAGATATGTAGTCTGCCGGTGAGGTGGCAGACTGAAATTTGGGGATGAGGTCGGAAAGAAGATCGCCAACCTTGGAGAAATTGAAATTTTTGAAAAATTCAAAAATGTTGAAGGGGGTGGAAGGAGGTGTGTGGGAGGTTGACGTTGAGGGAGCTGAGGGGGATGTGGACGTTAGTGGGGTTTGGGCAGTGGCCTGCGCGTATGATAAGGAGGGATTTGTGCTATGCGAGGTGAAAGTGGCATTACGTACGGTTTGCAAGATGGGTTGTGGAGATGGTCTTTTCGGACATTCCTTATAATTTGCCGGATGGGCTCCAGAACAGTTTGCGCAGGTGGCGGGACCATCTTCTCTCTGCTTCTTGCATTCCTGCGTGAAATGATCACCCGCGCACTTGACGCAGCGGGGAGGCAGGTGGCACATCATTGAAGAGTGTCCAAAATTCTGGCAGCGGTGACACTGAGAGGGGGCTGTTTTTTTATTAAGATACTCGACTCTTATCTTGAGGTGAAAGAGGGAAGTGAGGGAGAAAATTTTTTGTCCCGCCTCACCATGATCCAGTTGTACAAGGACTAGTGGAATGTTTTTCCTGTCTGGCCCGGATCTCATCCGAGTTACAGAATTAACTGGGAGGTTGAGATCTAGAAGTTCCAGGCGGACCTCTTCTTCGCTAATTGTCGTCGGAATCCCTCGCAGAACCGCCTTGGTTAATTTTTCTTCTGCAAGCTGAAATGTATGGAAGGGGGTTGTGTCCTCCTGGAGCATCTTTGTAGCCAGCCTGAAGCTGGTGGAGTCGCCAGTATTTAGAACCACCCCTGTTGGAATGGCCTTTGCGTTAATTATATTAACCCCAGCGTTCAAGAGGCGCTTTTCCAGGAGGCTCCAATTTTTTTCCGATTTTATAAAAATTGGAGGGATCTTAATAGGCCTCGTTTTTGTGGCATCGGTTATATTTGCGGTGGAGTCAGACACGGAATTTAGAAGTGGCGGTGGTGCAATTTCATCGTCTGTAGCGAGGGCGGAGAAACGATTTGAGGTTTTTATAACTTCGGTGGACGGAGGAGGAGAAGCGCACGCCCTTCGTTTCTTGTGAGCTGGAGTCACCCATAGCGGGGGGAATGAGTTTACGGAAGAGGATGGTGCGGTTGATGTTGAGCTGGAGGTGGTTGTCGAAGAGGTGGGAGCTGTTGAAAAAGGGGCAGAAGTCAAGGTGGAAGGGGAGACGGAGGTCAAAGACGTAGTGAGGGTGGGAGTTGTTGTTGTTTTCAAAGAGTAGTCGGAGACATCTTCTTCACTTCCGAAGTGCTTTAGGTATAGAGCAGTTGAGCGTCTGGACCTCGTTACCTTAGATTTTTTTGCCAAAAATTCTTCAAGTTGTGCTTCTGTAGCACCCACGGCGGCAAGTTGTTGGTGGAGTGTAGACATCGAATCCAGGGTCTTATGCGTAGGTCAATAGTGAGAAAGGTAGACTGTGGAAGGTCAATGTGTAAACGGGGGTCTGCAGGCTTGGATTTGGTAAAAAAAAAAATGAAAAACACAACACTGCTTTGAAAGCTGACAGCTCAATATTTTGTCACCATGAAAATTGTTTTTGTTTGGAAACTGATGGAACGAATTACTATGAGAATGGAAGGAAACAAAAGAACCAGATGACGCGAATAATGATTAGAAAATAAATTGTTCGAAACGCGATGCACTGTTCGGAGCTCGATTTTTGAACTGTTGCTTCCTCGAGTAACAAAAGCGGACTGGATACTTAAAGTATATAAAACAATAGCACTTATACGTAGGAGGGAAACATCCATATGCGAGCTGCTGATGGAAGTAGTGACATCTTGTGTCGAATTTTTGAATTTGAAACCGAATTATAACAGTAGCTTTGTGTGAAATTCCACGTACACAGATGTATTGGTCCGCGATGCACTCGTAGCTGGGTTTTGAAATTCAAACACGCAGACGAAAGCCTAACTTTTTGATTATTTAAAATGGTTTTTTTGGGAAAATCTTTGAAAAATAAGAAAAATATAAAATAGTATACGAAGAAAATATGTTAGTTAATAGAAAAGTATATAATAAAAAAAAAGAAAAGACGACAAAAAAATTTTCATGGAGGCAAATTCTCAATTTGAAATGTGGTAAAAAAACAATTCAAGCACGTATGACTTAGGTAATTTATTACCTGAATCTGAGGCGGCAAATTGAGAAAAATGTTCAATATTTATTTTTGAATTCCATTAACGTAGCACCTGTAAAGGTTTCATTTATGGAGGCATAATTGCTCAAAAATGCAGCCACTATTTCTGCCAGCCGGGCGCAACAAAATATGCTCTTATTGAAAGGATGTGGTTTTTTTCTACAAAAAGGCGGTTAATTGGTGGACTCCGAAAAACCCGAGAAAAAGGCGGACCGGAGCAGACTGGAGTCTACGAACTGTGAATATTTCACCGTTCCAATGTTCCACCGTTTCAACGTTTCAATGTTCGAAATTCAAATGTTCATCGCCATTCAGTTCCGCTTAGTTCCGCCCGCCAAATTGTTCATAACGGATGCTCATATCCGGCTCCTGGTGATCGGTTATGGGCGGGAGGGGGCTGCGTCGGGGAAGTAAATACTCTGACGAGGGGGACGAGGGGGGGGGGGTGTCGGAGGGGAACTTCAGGTAGCAACAAAATGTAAAAAAGGTACAAATTTCGTGTAGTTTTCAATAAAAGCTATTGGAAACGGTGGAATTGATTTAGCGCTGATTTCATATTTTTTGTAAGATTTTTATGATTTTTGAGAACAGTTTACGGTTGGATTTAATCTCTTTATAACTGTGTGTTATTGCATATTAAGTATTAAGTTTTTCTTTGATAAATACTCAATATTATTATTATAAACAACTTTACACAGTGGAACTTGTTTGTAAATAGTATTTTTTTATAAAATAAATAATAATATTATTAATTACAAAGAGAAATACTTCAAATTAAAACCAATTTCTTTTATGTATTTTCATTAACGCATTTATTGTTCATACGTATTTTTCATAGTTTTAATTCCAGTAAAATACTAGTATTGTAGCATAAAATTAGTCAATTTTACTAAAAGCTGATATCCGGTCCAGGAGACGGAAAATATTTTTTGGTTTTTTTCCCCAATAAGAAAATTAACTTTTTGTTAATGTTGACAGCCTCCATAGTCAAGGGGTTAGGATCTTGATTCGCAATCCCAAGATCGCGGAATCAAATCCGGCCGGTTATTTGAATCATTTTTTTTGTTATTTCACAATTGATTCATTTAAAATAATACATAATATGTTGGCAGCACGTTCCAGAGTGGAAGATACTCTCAGTATCTACTATTTGAGTTGAAACGTTGCTTGAAAAGGCTTTATCCGTGTTTGGTGAGCAAATCTGAATAGCCAGGTACTTTCCCACCTTCCTCTTCCCATCTCCTTCCCCTCCCCACTACCTCCAGCCTGGCAACATACCCCAATTGGGGATTCCATAGTCTCACTGGCTCCAGACGGGAGCAGTTCGAACTATGCGGTATTCACAAAAAAAACTTACCTGGAAACGAATTTTTCTCAAATTCTAAATATGTAAAAGACGTGTTGAAAAACGCCAAGTTAACTAAAATAATAAAATAAATGGCTGACAAATTGAAGAAGTAACAAATTAAATATTAAAGCGATTGAAAGGTTTTCCTGTTAATACAATAACAACCCTTCAAAATTCGGGCGTATGTCGTATTCGGGTAAAAATCTTTCCGCATTGCAATAAAATCTAAAAAATGGAATATTTGTGAACCTACCCGAAAACTAAAAACTGTTTTTGAAAGGTGATGAAATACGCTTTCAAATTTTATTAATAAAAATAACCTTGTAATTTTTTAAATATAACATTTTTGAATGCAAACTTTAAACAGTTTTAAAAATTTCTCGCTATATTTCATTAGACAATTATAAACTTTATTGTAACCTCACTTTTTTGTCGTTTCATTTAAAAAATATTCACAAAAACTCATATTTTTTTTCAAATTGCGGTCGAAAACTTTGATTTCACAAAGGTGTACATTTTAATTATTTTGTGGTTAACTTTTAGATTTCAATATAAAGCGTGTTGTTTTCACTTTACAATACTTGGATCATGCTTCTCACCATGATGGTAAGGGAGATACAACGATTTCTAAGAGACCTTTGTGAGCTGGGACAAATATGGTCTCCAGTGATTAAACGGATTAAATAGATTGTGTCATTTTTTGATATTTTATCACACTTGTATTTTTGTAAGTAAATATTTATTTTGGTTTTGATATGAGTTTTTTTTTGGTTATGAAGGACAGTAAGTAAGAGGGGTGGGTAGGATTCCAGGGTCCAGATCATCCACCATCAGGTTCAGACAAAACTCACCCCATGAACCCAAACCTCCCGAGTCACCAAACGTAGCGAACAACTTGGGGTTTTTTTTGTTTTGTTTTTGAATTTTTTATTTAGATGTGTGTAAATATTTTCATACATCTAGTGGGAAAATATAAAAAATACAATTTACGAAGTAGGTACAGGAATATTCACAACTACATTTAAAAAAAGAATACTAAATAAAAAAGATAACTATACAAAAATACATTATAAAAGAACAAGACCTGAGAATGAGAATAACATTGGTGAATGGAATATTCACAACTAAGGTACAGGAATAATCACAACTACATTTAAAAAAAGAATACTAAATAAAAAAGATAACTATACAAAAATACATTATAAAAGAACAAGACCTGAGAATGAGAATAACATTGGTGAGTAATCAAAAAATATTTTTTACATATAATGCACACATCCTACGAAAATTGCTGAGACTTGAGGCTTCCTTTACGGCATTTGGCAGACTGTTATAGAGTTTTTGCCCTTTATAAAATGCGCTATTTTGTGTGCACGAAAGTTTAGTTTTGGGAAGCCTAAAGTCTCCGCGTCTTCTCGTAGGATAATTGTGAACATTTTCTTGAAACATAATAGTACTCTTCAGATAATTTGGGAGCATATTATTTTTAAGTTTATTTTTATTTATTTATTTATTTATTAATTTTCAACGCCCTGATGGGCTTTTACATTACAAGTTTGTAATACAGAGACAGGTTTTTTAAAAACAAAATATACACTATGAAAATAAATAAATAACAAGTAATACAGATAAATTAAGGAAGATAAAACATTACGATAAAAGAGAAAGTTTTTAAGTTGTAAACAGCGTAGAAAATAAACTAGTAGGTAGGTACTCGTATGTTAGTAATTAATTGTGATGTGTAAATAATACATGACAAAATGCAAGATACATAAAAATAAAAATAAAACGGTAACTAGTTATTACATTGTGGTTAAATATAGAAATACACAAATATACGCATTAGCCCCTAGGTGATGCGCCTTAAATATCGAAATATTCTACATAAAAGTATCGTTCAGGTATTTCTTAAATAATGGTAAACTTGTGTTAAATATATCGATATTGGAGGTGAATTTGTTTCCTAATGTGTGAAGTCTAGAAATAGGTGCATGTATGTGGTAGTTCGTTCCAGAATTATTGTTGCAGAATAATATGTTTTGCCTTGTTGCTCGATTGGGTACCCTGAAATCGATGAGATGCAGGAGTTCGCAACAATTTAATTCAGAGTGAATAATTTTAAACAAAAAAGTTAAGTCATTTATTTTTCTTCTGTTTTCTAGGGAATGCAATTTAAGTGTGTTTAGTAAGGATGTATAGTTAATGTGTTGAGTAGGTATGTGTAATTTGAAGTTGATAAATCTTAAAAATTTGTGCTGCACTCTTTCGATATTTTTTATATGAATTTGATAATAAGGGGACCAAACAATGGAATTGTATTCCAACAAGCTGCGTACGAGTGACAAATATACGATTTTTATAACTTCCAACGAGTTGAAGTCTTTGATTGTTCTGATTATAAATCCTAGTGTTTTCATGCCTTTGTTAGTTATTTGTTGTATGTGATTTATAAAATTTAATTGCGTGTCAAACACAACTCCAAGATCTCTAATTTCATTGACTTTTTCTAATATGTTGTTATCTATTGTGTACTTGAAAGATAGTGGGGTCTTTGTTCGACAAAACGTTAGTGTCTTACATTTGTCGATATTGAGGAATAAGTTATTTGTGACACACCAATTTTGTAATTTGTCTATGTTTGACTGTAGGATTAGGCAGTCACCTATATTGGATATTTCTTTGTATAATTTGATGTCATCGGCAAAAAGCAGAACTTCTACATCGTTGAAACAGCTTATGATATCATTTATGAATATTAAGAAAAGGATGGGACCGAGATGACTCCCTTGCGGTAGACCACTAGTTGCATATAATAACTTAGATATAGTATGTTTAATTTTAACAAATAAGATTCTGTTAGATAAATAACTTGAGAACCAATCCAACAACTTGCCTCTCAGTCCTAAGGCATACAGTTTACTAAGTAATAATTTATGTGATACTTTGTCGAAAGCTTTTGAAAAATCTGTGTAGATACTGTCAACTTGTTTTTTTCTTGTAAAAGATTCTATAATATAGTTATGGTAAAGTAACAGGTTGGTAGCAGTTGACCTACCAGAAACAAATCCGTGTTGGTTTTTATCAATTGCTTTTAATATTGATGGATAAATTAAATCAAGAACAAGGGATTCAAAGATTTTCGGGAGCGCTGATTGTATGCATATAGGACGGTAGTTTTTAATGTCTGAGTCGTCACCTTTTTTGAGAATCGGGGTAATATAACTAGATTTCCAACGGGTTGGAAAATGTCCAGAAGAAAGTAGGTGGTTAAATAATGTGGTGAGTGGACCTGATATTGCAGATGCGCATTGTTTGAAAAATATTGGTGGGATGTTATCTGGGCCTGCAGATTTGTTAGGGTCAAGTGAAATGATTTTATTTAAGCATGATTCCTGTGTAATGGTGTAGTTCTGTAAATTTATTGTGTTTTGATATGTGTACGATGGTACGTTGTTATCTGATATTTCACCTTCGTATACACTTTGGAAATGATCATTGTTATAAATAAATGTTTATAAATCATTGTTAATGTATTATATATTATATGTTGTTAGATTGTCATCATATTTAAATTTTGTAACATAATTTTAACTCTTGTAAAAATGTTGCATTTTAAAATCATCCTCATCCCCCTATTTTGTATAACCTGTGACCCATGGCTGGCATGACCTGGGGGGTGACCCATGGCTGTCCTCGAAGCCGGGACAGGACAATATTGTCCTCGTATGAACTCGACATTTTAGTCTCAATCTCTGCGTTATCGATAGATTTTTTGTTATTAGTGCTATCTAAAAATAAACACATATTTTAATTTATTACTGCTCCTGTACATTGTAAATTGATTAGTGAGGGTATCTCCAAATCAACGTCAGCAAAAGTCTGCCATCCAATTATTAACAGGCTCACTTTTTTGAAAGGGTGTGTGAGTGAAAATTTATGGTATTGCGACTTGTGTTCGATGTCGAAAATGTGCAATGCACGAATGTGCTAAAGGAGTTTGGTCATTTTGCATATTTACAATACTCAGAATTGACGGTTATTCGTTTGACGGGTTTGGCAACCAAGTGATGTGCGGTTGAATGTCTACACGGGGTAGCGGGGCGGGCGGGAGAGTGGCGGAGGGAGGGTTGGGAGGCTGTGTTCCCGTAGCGAGATTGGTCGGTAATTTCCATATCCGGTGACAGAAGACCTCACTCCCCTCCCACCTCCTGCCATCCCCTGAACCCCTCGCTCCCTCTATCCGCCGGAGGCAAAATCATAATTATATTATCAGAAAGCGATTATTTTTTCAGTTTGGTTTATCGTATAGTGTAGATTGGTGTTTTAAAAGTAGGTGTTTATTAAAAAAATTCATTAGTAAGTGAATAAATAAAGAGAGAAATAGAGAAAATCGTGTAACAATTTGATTTCAAGGACTAAAACTATAATTTTACATATTGTCTCTAAAAACAGATTTTTCTTTAAATGATTTGTAACATTTAAGAGGACATTACCAGAGAAAACCAGAAATGTGTCATTTTTAAATTAGATTTTAGACGTATTGACTCTTTTCCACAAAAAATTATAAATGTATTTCGAAAGATTGTTCTTTTATCTCACATTCTCATGTTTTAAATTTTGGGTTTTTTTTTTTAATTTTTAGTATAATAACGTTACACCGTAGGTCGTTGGCAGATTTATTAAATTTTCAAAAAAGATTTTGTATTATACTACACCCATTTCAAATTATATAATCATGCAGTAAAATAAATCAATACATTATCTGGTAAACGCATGTTTTAGAATTTTAATTTTAGTTTAAATAAAATCATTTAAAAATATATACGTATATGAAAATATATATACATATATGTGTTTCTTGACGAAAATTGGTCCATTTGTGTATTTATTTGCGCACTTACAAACTAACATATTTCAGATTTTTTTTACATTCTTATTTAACTTAGACATTATTGAAAAATGGTAAATACTTATAATGAAAAAATAATTACAAAAACTACTTAATTTTAATAATTTTATCATCACGCCTTTTAGCGTTTTTGGATGTATGTATAAATTAAAGCAAATTTGGAATGAAATAAAATCGATATTGAGTTATAATTTTGAAAAGCTGGTACGGAGAATAATTAATCTTTCTCATTGGAACTGTACGATCGTAAGAACAACTTTCGACGAAATGTGGATTTTTGGCTGCTAGCTGGTTGAATGCTCTTAACATGTACGTTTGTCACCTTCCGGTGTAGTTTATATCTTCTAAAAAAATAAAGAATTCTTTAATTTTATTTTTGTAATAACTTAATCAGTAAAAAGTCAAATTATTATTTTTAATCATTGAAGGCAATAACAAAGACTCTCAATTGAAAAGGCGTATATTCACCCTACGATTACAATAATTCATTATTTTTCGCGAATCTGCGATAGTCTTTATATATATATTTTTAAGGCAATTCACCCTAAAAAGAGTGCTTTGTATAATTTATTAGAAGTGCACAAAACGCTTAGTTGTAATATAATGAAAATAGACAGCATTTCGGAACCAATGACTAAATAAAATAACTAAGAGAATCAATCGCACCACACTTTGATAGTCATGTGGAGGTATTTCTCATAATACTGTCAACACTGCTTTTTGTTAATTTCAATTTGGGAGGAGTGTATGGTTACCGCCGCACCGTAAATTATTTATTGGATAACCAACACCACTGCCATAGGTCACCTCAAGTAGTTCGCTACATTTGGTGACTTACCAGGAGTGTCCGCATTCATGGATTGAGGATTGTCTAGATTTTAGTGATACCGGTTAAGGAAGACTTTTTTCCTCTCCTGCAGGACTCTCTCGCACCGCCTTGCACCGCAAGTGAGAATTCAAGCGTCTGTCATTCCTGGCTTACTGACTCCCAGATTCCTACCCACCCCTCTCATCATTTTCCTTCACAGATCTTCCCCTCTTTCATTTCCTTAAAAAAATCCTCCACATAGCATGCTCCCGTTTCCCTAATTGGAACTAATGTAAAAAACTATCACAATTTTAGAATCAACTCTCATGAACATACACAGTTAAATTATTACATGTTTATTTCGACTACATACAAGAACTTATTCATTTATGTTACGAAGCTTGCCTATCGCGCAGACGGGCGAGCGGCGTTAGTTTGACTTTTGTACAATTCTACAGTTTTATTCGAAATTGTGCACTCGTGAACTTCAAAGAGGAAGGTCACTAACTGATGACGAAAAACTCTGTGAAAATCCCGGGAAACACCGGGAACTTCAGCTAGTTGTTTTTATTTTATCACCATTTTTCTCTTTTGTTATTTTTTTTATATTTAAAATAAAAGACAAAATTCCCGGGTTACGAATAATCTGACAATAATTGAAAATCTCTTACTACCATCACAGTAAGCGAAAAATATTGCTTGTATCGTAATGGAGGACTTAACCGGCCGAGGCATCGCACGCGTGACCCCGGGTGGGACCCAAATGCGATGCCAACTCAGCCACTGACCGGACAAAGTAACTTTTATGGTATTTAAGTTGTTTATTATTTAGGTTTACTATTATGCTATTTTAGTTATTATAAGGTTAGGTATTTAATAAAAACACCAAAAATGTTAGTAGGTATTAAAAAAACCTATTCCAAAATTAGCCAAATACTAGGAAAAATAACATGGTAGCAGTCACCCTGACAAAAAAAAACACAATTTGGAGAGTTGTTTCACAGAATTTAAACATTTCATCGCATTTCAAAGTTTATTATCATGATAAAGGTTCTGTTCAAGTTCTGTTATTATAATTATAGCTCAAGTTCTGTTATTATATTAGCCAGTCGTTTCACACTGCTGAAGTAAGAACAGAACGTTTATGAAAACTTTAGAGAATTTGAAAATTATCTTTGAAATATGAAGAATTTTTCAAATTCTTTCTCCCGTTTTTAGATTTTTTATTTTTTATATTTAATTTTGGATAATATTACGGTTGGTTAGATAATTGTGTTCTCAATTGTATTATTTGAAGTTTGGAAACTTTCATTTTAAGAAATTTATAATCCTAGAAAATTTAATTTTCTTAAAAAAAATCTTTTAGATAGATCTGAAAAAAGGTTGAGAAATGGAAAAAAAACGGAAAATTTTAGCTCCGAAAATTGGTCGGAAAAAGAATCAAGAATTTTATTGAATTTTATTGAGGCGTGATTCTTCAAGATTTTGATATTTGAAGTATCGAAATTTTTGATTTTTTTATTTTATTTTACAGAAATAATTTCTTCGTAAATTGGTTTGAAACCTTACCTTTAGTTACCTTCTTCTTTAGCCAGCGTTTCGGACAGCGTTGCAGTTTCCATCATCAGGGCAGATCCGGCAGATCCGGATCTGCGGCATAACACCCCAAAAACAAATAATGAAAATACTTTTGCCGTGAAAATATTTAAACGTACCTGGTTTAGAACCTTAAAAAAAATTTTTTTTTTTAACGATTTATCATGTTGGTATAATGTTAAGTTTGGTAATTTCCATTCTTCCGGGGAAATTCGAAAATCGGAAAACGTGTGCTCGTAAAATAGGTCAGTTAATTTTTATTACAATGTTTAAATTTTAGGTGTTGAAAAACTTTTGATCCCGAAAAATGGGAAATAGAAAATGGGAAATAGAAAATGGAAAAAAATTGCTCGGATGATTGGTCGGGTAATTGTATAAAGGTTTTGTGAAATTGAGAAATTACAAATTTTGTAAATTTTCTTTTTGACATATTCCCACGGAAATGGTATTTTTTATTATAAACTTAAACTCATCAAAATGATTTCTTTTAATAATTTTTATTAAATTTTTCATCATAATGTTAAAAATAAATATAGTAAAATTATTTTTCCAAATGTTTTTCGTTACTCAAAAATAATTGTCAAAGCTGCTTCTAAAATCAGAAACAATAAAATATTTAATGGCCTATTTCTTATAATTTATTACAAAAAAAAATAAAGTAGCTAATATCCTAACTAGATATTTGAAATACATTTAAATTACAAAAATAAATTTTCACTTTTGTTGGGTATTTGGATCTCAAATCCAAAATTAAGATTTGTATGAAAAGGGCCGAAACAGGCCGCGCGAACGTTCCACTTAAGATATTTTGTTTCTTTTACCTTATTAAGAATTATAATGATTCTACCCCCGAATTTAAACAGTCTCGAGTTTAGAGCTATTGAGTTGAACCAAGTTGAGCAGTTAAAAAAATGCTGTAATTAGCTTTAAGATATATGCCTATATGTATATCTAACATATTATATTTTGTATGGTAATTAACTCATGAAAAAAAGCCTTAAAACCCATTACAAATTTTAAAAATCAATGTCTAAGTAAATTAATCTCTAAGGATAAAAAAATAAAAATAAAATTTATTGTTTTATCGCAAATTTTTGTAGAGACTTAAAAATAAGCAAGTAATATATACTTAAGTAATATGTACTTACTTATTTTTTAAAAAATTAGTAAGTAATATATACTTAACTAATATATACTTACTTATTTTTTAGTGCAAACCAAACGAAGATCTTTCTGAAAAACCTTTACTGTAGATTCTCTGTGACACGTTAACCATCTCGGGCGTGGGAGGACCATCAGTCAGAGATATGTTAGCTTCTCAGAAGATGAGAGTATTGCACAAAGCCGTCAGATAATACAATATCATGCTTCTACGGATACCTACCCTCAGTGGCGGATTTGCAGTCTTGGCCGCCGCGCCGCTCCAGGCCATGAAGTACAAGCCGCCCGTTTCTCAGTACCCATCATATAGAATATGTAATAAATTTACGTCATTGCCAACTTTCATCGAAATCGATTTAGAAATTTAGTTAACTATAATAGCTGCTAGTTTGTAATACTTTCTAAGGTTTCAAGGATAATTGCACATTTAAACAAAACATTAAAACGGTTTTAGGTTTTATTTATTTAACTAGTTTAACTACAGGTTTATTCTCTAACAATATGTAATAAGTATTTCACAATGTGTTACAAAACTCGTCTGCACTTAAGGGCAGCAAAATCATTAATTAACTCTTCGCAATCCTATTTCCTTAAAAATCTGCTTCTATGTTAAGCAAAGCAAGATCGTTTAACCTTTGCTCCGTCATTGTTGTGCGTAAATAAATTTTAACTTGTTGCAACTAAGAAAACGATCGTTCTGCAGAACAGTTACTGGCGGGAGTACACACAAACAAACGAAAAGCAATCTCCAGGTTTGGATAAATGGTGTGATGATCTTCAGTTCGTTACCATTTTACTGTTTCGATCCTCATTTATCGTACTGCAGTGAGCACGAAAATGGAGACATTCTTCTTAAAAATTGTCTTCAAAGTCAGTAGAATAAACCATTTGCAATGCTTTGTCCTTTTCTTCCACTTCAGATGCGCTTAGTTTCGTCAAGTTAGTAATTCTTTTTTATTTTTATTTCTTGTTATCTTCAGTGACTTTTTTGTCATGATTGGCCGCCACTAATATCTGGCCGCCTGAGACTACTCAGGCCTTAGGGCAAATCCGCCACTGCCTACCCTTTAGAAATTGTTATTGTTGAGTTTGACAGCCATCTCAGGAACATAGAACTCAGGAACTTTTAGTGAACTGTAAATATGTACTCTTGATTATGAGTATTTATTGAATATCCAACACCTCTGTCATAGCTCACTCAAAGTGTCATGCTACGTTTGATCACTTAGTAGGGATGTCCGGGTCTTGGTGGAGTCTGCCCGTCTGCCCGTCTGCCCATCAGCTGCACGGCGCGCGGTATATCGGAAGAGTCCGGTTGAGGGAGTCCATTTCATCTATCCTATATTTTTCGATGCATAACCTTGCCTTGCAGTGGAAGGGGTCGAGTCATATGTCTGTTAATCCTGGAGAAGCTGAACTCAGATTCCTTCCCACATCCACATCCATAAATACTGTTTGATTATTTTTAGATGTAAAATTACAAAATATGTAACGTCACACTATGGGGGAGGGGGTCTCACAAATGTGACGATGTGTGACAGGGGCGGGGGAGGGGCCAAAAAATAATGAAATTAGTTTGACTTAATTTATGGATTTCCTTCCTTTCCTTACAAAGCACCCACCCACTCTTCACATAGCACCCACAAAGATGATACAGGCCCTAAGGGAAACTATTTTTTCAGGGTCTACTGTAAAAAAATTAAATTGTGGTTAAAAAAATTCTCAAGATTTCTTCAGTGTTCGAGTCCATTTTCTCAGGTTCCGTTCAAACGAAGCTCGCACACCAAGTATGAGAGCCTTCCCACCAATGTTCGAGAATTTACTAACTTACTTGCGTCGTATGGATGGTACCATTGATATTCAGGTTCTTCTTGGAGTGTCTGATGTAACTAGGCTCCTCACATTTTGCAGGTTTCGTCGACAACGAACCAGTTTAAATCACGGTTCGGCTGCCCCGAAACCCGTTACATGTGAGGAAAATATTCCTATTGGTTTATTTAAATATCAGCGAGGATGCGGATTATAAGTAATATTACAGGAAAAAATAGCGAAAAACAATCCTTGGCATTAGTCCCACTGAAAAAAGGCACGATAATTTTTTTTATTTATAATTTACTACAAATCATACGATCGGAATTGATTTAAGCTTTGTACAGCTATAGAATAAAGTAGAACACTACAAATGCCTTCCGTATAGAATTCATTCGAAACCAATGTCACCACATACATTTTGGTTCTGGTCCATTCAGCACGCGCACTTTCACTCTTATTTCACGTATCTGACTCGTATATCGCCATACCGAGTGAATTTAACGATGATGGTGAAAAAAGCGTAAGAAATAAGCGGAGAAACCACGGAAATTTGGATCACGAAACTCGCCGGTATGATATTTCTTGTAATTTTATATATTCTATTTTTACTACCAACAATAGTGTGTTTGATGGCTTCTGGTGTCATGTTGAGTTGTATTGCACTTCTATCTTCTTATTCAGCAAATAGGTAAATACAATTTTCTTGGAATGTAGGGTTAACACTGTTGAATCTGATCTCCATTCCAGAGAGTTATACTTCTGCCACTTACTATTATCGCCGTAGAAAAAAGTGTAATTAAATAAAAGCAATAACATAAAACCAAATTAAACTGCTAAAAGCAGTTCGGTAACATTATCAATGATTTTAGAAAACGTCGAAATGAATGAAACGTTAGAAAACAATACGCTGTCGTCGCATAAACATAGCCCGTCAAATATTTCCGACTTTAGCGGGTGTTTAAATACATGAATACAAACCTCGGCGCGCGAAGCACGACGTAGTGCCGAGCCACAATGGCCCGCTTCCGGGCGTCTTATCTGCTGCAGCGTCGAGACGCTTCTCCGCCTGGCGCCGGCGTCGCTCGTCGGGACGCTACCGGGATGGTTGTGGCGGTGGTGGCGGCTACAGAGGAAACTCTGAAACAATACCGGCGGAACAAAACCTTTGTGGGGTGACAACGAGAAGGGCTATAGACAGAATGAAGTCATAATGAAAATGTTTACAATGAAATAACGTCAACCGAAGGCATTGTAATAAGCTGTAAGCGGCAGTTTTCAAATCGATTTTCATACAAATGGTTTGATATGATTCTTACAACAAAATCTTATTCCAGTAATCTGAGCATTGTCCAGATATCGGAATAATCAACTTGGTTTATCATTAGAACTTCGTTTTGGAAGAGAAATAACATCCTCCGGTGAAGCTATGTTTTTACCTTATTTGCTTCGCTCAGATAATCAGTTCCATTGATATTTCTGGGGATGATGTACCGAGTTCTTTTCAAGAAATTGGAAAACTAAACCTCAGTCTTGAAGAGATGGCGCAGAAGAGCGAAAATACATAAAGCTGTATAATACACAATGTTTAAGTCTTAGTATAAAAAAGCATTACGCTCGTATTATGAAATCCTTCCGTCCGGCTTCAGAGGAAACACGGTCGCCGAGAAACTTGAACAAAGATATGTTATTGTTGCTATTACTGTGATAGGGATAACTGCACCTCAGGCAGATGATACCTACATAAAATCGTCACAATCGAGGTTTTGTATTTCCATTGTTCTTCTCCAAAACAGGACGGATTTTTATGATTTTTTTAACCAACTGTATTAAAAGAAAATATTCCATGTCTGCAAATTTTGCTTTTTTTAAAATACGTTGTCAGTTTGTTGATGCCAACGCCATCAACGTCTGTTGATGGCGTTCAAACCAGGTAATTTTACTGATTTTTGGACAGTCATAACTCCTATTAAAAGTAACGATATCTTAATTATTCTATATATCTACAATCTACATGTTCGATATCATTAAAACATTTGGACTAGTGTCAAAATCCGGAGAGGAAATTGGGGAACACGTTTGTATGGACAAAACTTCGCCCAGTTTCTTCTTAAATTCGTCAAAAATGGTGATTAAATCACGAAATAAATTAAACGATGCCATATTAGACAAGCATTAAGCTTTCTGCCAGTCACACGGCGTTTTATCACGGTATAATTTATTACGAAACATGCTGTGTGGTACAGTGTACTTACAGAGTGTACTGAGTACAGTACCTACACGTACAGCTGTAAGGCTCGTTGGTGGTTCCAGCCATCAATCAGTCCTCCATAAAAGGCCTGTCAAATAATTCGTTCAATTCATTCAGAGGCGTTACGTCTGTATTATTGACAAATCGTTCATGCGCATCGTGTACATAATATGTATTACGAAAAAAATTAAACGATTGAAATATTTTTCTTTTTCATTTGGAAATTAAATATGCGACGAAATATATACAGATTAGGTAATTAAATAATTTACCAGTGAAAGAGAAATCACAGTACCCCCAGCTGCGAGAAGCTTTATTTTCTTTATAATTATCTTTACATTGCGTTATATTAGCGTTACGTTAAGGAATAAGAAAATTATATTTTCTTCACTCCTTAGTATGTTTACAAAACCTAAACAATATAAAGCACTAAAATAAGTCATAGCAGTAACGTCATTGTTAAATAATTAAGAAAACATTAACATTTAGGGCGGAAAAAAACAAATTTCGAAGTACCTCACATAATAAAGCATCTTCCGTTCTGATTATTTTCACAGCGAATTGGTTTAACTGGTAATAAATCAATTTAGCACTCAAAAAAATTAAATTTATAATCGTATAAATAAATGGTCTCAAAATGGTTTAACCACGGTTTGAAAATGACATTGTAAGCCGAAACATCTGTCAGAAAAATACTTCAAAATTTAAGTTCAATTAAATTTAAAAAAATTAAATGGAGTTCTACTAATTAAACACAAAAAAATAAATATAGTGAAGTATTGGGTCCATAATACCTTCTTTGGTCTTCTGTTAAAGCTACTATATTCACACTTTCGAATGTACAATAATCTAAAAGTAAAGCTATCCAGACTATTCTTATGTAAAAAAACATATTTGTAAATCAGATCTTTTTACATTAGCTCCACAAAGTGTAGTATGTTACCTATATTATCTGCGGAACTTTTAGGTAAAAAAACTTCTGGGTAGGAATCTGGAAGTCAGTGCGTCCAGGAGTAACGGAAGTATGAATCCAACCCTCCCACTACGGTGTTAGGCGACGTTGCGAGATGGTCCTCTCCCTTGACTAGTCTCTCCTGATCCGGCCTGGAACGCAGTTGATGGGCAGACGCATTTGCTACCAAGACCCGGACAAACCTCTCCCCGTGAACCAGAGCACCTCCGCTAAGTGAACAAACGTACCGTAACTGTGGCAGAGGTGTTGGTTATTAAATAAATCCGATAGGAACTGGTTCCAAAAATAGCCGGTTCCTTGGATTCATTGGGATCCAGTAACGGCTATTCACCGGGACAAAGTTTGCGCGACAGGCAATGACGTCATATATAGTAAACGTATTTATATATTGGCGTAATATTGTTATTCACAACTGCCAGTTACAATAATAATCACATATAATAATGGCGCCATCGCTTTAATTAGGTTCTATTACAAAAGTAGACTTGTATACAAACTCAACGTATGAAAACGGTTTTGCGTAAGGCGCGGCGTCATAGTTGTATTCTTAGTCAGATTCTTAAATTTCAACCGTACAGTCGCTAGACAATTAATACTTTTTGATATTTTTGTTTTATATGACATTGCGTCGATATCATGCTTTTAGGTCTTACAAATTTGATAACAAATTTTTTTCCAAAGATGGCCACAAATAAATACGACGTCAGAAATAATAACTTTATCATCTGCAAACTTCTTAATCAGTATGACGTAGAAAGGTACGTAAAGTATTTATATTTAAGCGTGTTTAAATCCAAAGTGATGTTTAAAACTCCTTTATATTCATGAGGCCATACAAATCAGAAATTATGAAGGAACCGCCTTACCGTTGACAAGACACGAGATAAAATATCTCCGCGATGTTTTTGTTGACGGCACGAGCCAAAATCGTTGTATCAAATTCAATCAGAGCAAAATCCCGGGTCCCCGGCGGGGCAGGGCGCAGGGCGTAACTCAATAGGGCCCCCGAAATATCGACAAGGCGAATATGATTTCCAAAAGGCGCGAAAACACCGCCAAGAGCCCTGCCCCGCCGGGCCCTAAACGTGATTTGAATCCGGCAAAAGCAATTTATGGCGCGACTCTCCGAATCTTTTTCGGGAAATCCAGTTTCACATTTTACCGCGGCTAAAAGTAAAGTAAATATTGCGCGGGAATCGCGACCAAACGCCTTATTCGAGGAAATTCTTTTAATTCTACGAACCATCAATTGACTTTTTTAATGTTTCCGCCTCAATCCAATATTTCACAAAAGGTTACTTTTTATGATTCGGTGCGATATTTTCGATTGTGGAATGAGAGAGATAATGAACCTGACAGATAATGTTGATCCCGAAATCTGATACTTGAGGGAAAATCTTCAAATGTCTGATAAATTAAAACCCATGGTTGTGTGGAAGTACCTTATAGCCAGCAATTTAATATCACACATTTATTTAATTAGACATTCATATTGTAAAAAAGTTAGGACTTAACAGTGGTTGTGTTGTTTTTAAAAGCGTTTAACCAGCCAGCGGACGAAAATCCACATTTCGTCGAAAGTTGTTCTTACGATCGTGCAGGGCGGTTACAATGAGAAAGATTAATTATTCTCCGTACCAGCTTTTTTAAATTATAACTCAATATCGAATTTATTTCAATTCAAATTAGCTTAAATTTATACCTTCATCCAAAAATGCTGAAAGGCGTGATGATAAAACTATTACAATTATGTACTTTTTGTAGTTATTTTTTGATTATAAGTATTTCTCATTTTTCAATAATGTCTAAATTTAATAAGAATGTTTAAAAAATCTGAAATATATTAGTTTGTAAGTGCGCAAATAAATACACAAACGGACCAATTTTCGCCAAGAAACACATGTACGTACATATTTTTTAATGATTTTATTGAAACTAAAATTAAAATTCTAAAACATACGTTTGCTAGATAATGTATTCATTTATTTTACTGCATGATTTTATTATTTGAAATGGGTGTGGTATTATACAAAAACTTTTTTGAAAATTGAACAAATCTGCCAACGACCTATGGAATAACCTTATTATACTAAAAATTAAAAAAAATTTCTCAAAATTTATTACATACGAATGCTAGATAAAAGAACAATCTTTCGAAATCCATTTATAATTTTTTGTGGAAATGAGTCAATACGTCTAAAAACTTTTTTGAAAATGACGTATTTCCGGTTTTCTCTGGTAATGCTCTCTTAAGTAAAGCACCACTTGAGAAATTAAATCCATCGTTTTTATTGTTATGTTTTTAAAGTTACAAATTACCGACACATAACTTATTCTCCACCCAACGGACAATAATCAATACTTTATGTTTTCAATGCAAGTTTAGTTAGAGAAGTGTTAATTTTTAGCTGGTGTGGGCTTTTTATATAGAGAAGGGAGGAAGTTCAAAAAATGATCATACAATCAGCGACTACTGAAATTACTGGCGCCATCTTTGGCCTAAATGAATAAGCTTGTTGATAATAATTATCACTATTTATAATCCATAATTGGTTTGAAACTTAACTAGAAAACAAAACACACATTTTATTACGAAATAAGTGATAAGGTGTATTACATTGCACACTGTTAAAGTACCTATTACGTATGCCACTACGTTGCCAAGCGTTCATTTTAACTAATGAATATACGCGTAATAATAATAAAAACGTAGAAAGTGTGTGGAGAAATAAAGGGATATTTTGATACCACAAATTATGTGCACACGAATTGTAATTGGCAGTTAATAGCAGTCTTAATTTGGGAGGGGGCATGGGTACCGCCGCCCCGGGACCATTTAATGGATTACCAACACCTCTGCCACAAGTCACTCCAAGTGATTCGCTGCGTTTGATGACTTCCGGCCCGCCACCTGCTGCGAAGCGGACCGAATCGAGAGAGACTGGTATAGGGAGGCCTTTTGACCCTTCCAGCCGACCCATTGTCTTGCACCACGGTTGGAGGGATGGATTCATACGTCCATCCCTCCCGGATACACTGACCCCCAGATTCTTACCCACCAGAACCCCCAGAACTTCATATCCTTCCCTTAGTTAAAAAAAACCTCCACTTAGCATCCTCTAAGATGACATAGGCTCTAAGGGAAATTATTTAGTTTTTTAGGTTAGGAATCATGAAAAACGTCTAAGTGCAGCAATTTTTCATTGTGGGAATATATATTTTTTTTATTTTTCAAAGAAAGACAAACATTCCCGGGTTACGAATAACCCAACAATTTTTGAAAATCTCCTACTACCACCACAGAAAGCCGAAAATGTTGCTTGTGTTGTGATGGAGGACTTAGCCAGCCGAGGAATTGAACACGCGACGCCTGGATGGGATCCAAGCGCTATGCCCACTCAACCACCGACCAGTCCAGACCAATATGTTGTGATTGCGGGAGTAATTTGTGAGTTATTTGCTGCATTAGTGTTGTTGGCTTCTATATGAAGAAGCATAGTATTAACATTTAAACTTTAAACCAATGACGGATAGCAATTTGGGACTACCTATTTTATTATTTAACAGATTATCATAGAACAAATTGATTCACTCAGATAAACCAGTCAATTCCTAGAGACGAATCACGGCAAAAATGTGGCCTAACTTTATTTCTTACGTTGTCTTCTTAGAAGTAAGAGACGAATTTATTATATGTTAAAATATTAATATGTTTTCAGGTAGTATTATATTTTTGTTTGTTTGTCAGAAAGAGGAAATGTAAGTGTTGTGGTGAAATCGTATACGAAGGACTCGGAAAGTAACAGTAAGTAACAAGTAAGTAACGGGACAAACAAGTGACTCGGGAAGCATTCTTCTTTACCGACAAGGTAATTCGATTTGTGCCCAAAGAACCCTTTTGAACTCATCTTAATTGACTGACTTTGTTTATTTTACAAGGAAATCTCTAACGAATTTATAAACTCCGTCCGAGTCTTGATATTTTCATAATTTTAACTTTTATCTTCAACCTTTTTTCATAATTCCAACTTTTCTCCACGCTATAATTATTATTGTAGATAGAAAAAAAATGCAAATAATATAATGAGAGAGTTTTCTTTGACGGATTTAAGAGTTTCTTTAAAGTGGAAATTTGAAATGTAATTTGCGAATTCAAAGAATTCTTATCTTTATATTCCTCCGAGTTAATGACTACATTTTTTTAAATGTCAATGTAAAAACATACTTTGAAAACAACGTGTGTAGTGTATGTCTCAGAAAATATATCACAACGCAAAAATACATATATTTATATATCTAAGGGTTAACGCTAGAAGTGAATATGTCAGATTTTAGTAATTTGAGCAAGATAACAGAAAGTTCTTAAAATATATCTTATTTCAAAAGTCCAAAAGCGTATGTCAGCCGCTTTTGACTAATGAAAGTACGGACTGTCTGATGATGTACGTCAAAATAATATTTTGTAAGTAATGCTAAAAGAAAATTTTTTCAGCACTTGTAAAAATTCAAATTTGTTATTTTTGTGTGAAGTTTTGTTTTGTCATATTTCTTTTTTCTCTCCTGTACTTTTCCCTGTGTTTGTAATCATCAATAATTTTTTTTAACTATATATATATATTTTTTTTTTACAATGAATACCGCACAAGAATCTCAACTACTCCCGTCTGGAGCCAGTGAGACTATGGCATCCCCAATTGGGGTATGTTGTGAGGCTGAAGGTAGCGGGAAGGGGAAGGAGGTGGGGAAGAGGAAGGTTGGGAAGTACCTGGCTATTCAGATCTGGTCACTAAACACGGCTAAAGCCATCTGACTGGGTAAGCATCTTTCTGTAAATTCCTAGATTTATGATCATTGTTTATTTCTTTTCTCGTGTCTAGTGTTATTTGTTCTACCTACCTTCTCTTTTTATTTTTGTACTGTATTGAATGTTAAACTTATATTCTTGATGTGCTAATATCTAAGTATAGTGGATAAAAATAATAATTTTATAAAATTCTTTATAAATTTTAGTTAACAATTTCAAGGAAGATCTCATTAATGAGGAGAAATTCTTTCAATAATTAAAAAGCAACCCTTTGGAATCTCTCTACCAAATATATCATATATGGAGCAATACACTTCTCCCCACTGGAAGAACCATTGGCAGGTTGTTCCTACAGGCAGAAAGATAGAATAATCTACATATGATGACGCAGTCTAAGATAGTCATCTGGAATAGAGATCACACGCTTCAAAATAGCCGAGTGGTCAATATAGCTTCGCATAAGTGGGTGGTGGCATACCCCTGTCTTCTGAGCTACAGAGAGTGAAATCCCAGCATGCGCAGAAGAAAGTTCGTCGACCCAGCCACGGCTGGTGATCAGAAACTTTTTTTGAACCCTCATGAGAGAGCACCCCACCATGCAAGGGTTCCAAATAGCCGAACCACTTTGGAGCCCACTGCAAACCAAGGAGAAGTATAAAGTTCTCAGAGTACGGGTATTCTGAAACACCATAACAGTTCAGAGACAAACCCTAAATAGTTGTACTTATTACGCCTCACTTCGTATTGCATGTGCATCCCTTCCTTAAATTAGTTTTTCAATACATCGGGATTGCCCTAGCAAAAAAATTACAGTGTGCAGTACACACGCGATAGAAGTGAAACCTACAGAAAACAAAAGTAGACAGGAGTGAGGAGACTACGAAGGAATTTCATATTTTTGTCGTCGAATTCCAGTTCACGTTTTCCTATACGTTTTGTAAGATTATCAGTATTTGTGTTTTCTTCTTCGGATTCAGATGCCGCTTTCTTTTATATTTTCTTTGCTTGTTCATTTTGAAGTGGTTTGAAGATTGGATATAAATTTATTGTACAAAAATATATATATATTTTTTTTTAGATTTCGTATTCTGAGTACGCTGAATGTCTGGCCGCTAAGATTCACTACGTTCTTTATACCGCTAGTTTATTTGTTATTATATTGTTATCTCATTCTCTCGCAGGCTAAATCCTGTAGATATATGTGTTTGTCTCTTTTTAGTGTCGCTCGCTACCGTTTCACCGGGTTTCAAATCACAACGGTGCTAAAGAAG
The DNA here is from genome assembly GCA_917880885.1 of Limnephilus marmoratus. Lineage (NCBI taxonomy): Eukaryota > Metazoa > Arthropoda > Insecta > Trichoptera > Limnephilidae > Limnephilus > Limnephilus marmoratus. The sequence continues at coordinate 5,573,484 of OU862911.1, forward strand.
TTTTCACTTCAAAATACATATTAGGTGTGTCATGCAATAGCAAGTCTAAGGCCAGGTGGACTCATTATTCTGCGTTACCGATCAGAAGATTGTCTCCGTGAGCCCACCAGACCTTGAAAATAATCGAGTGTCGCCTGCTCTTCCGTCTACGAGACTCAATAAGTCTGTAACGACTACAGAATATCGAGCCATCTTCCCCGGAATACGTAAAAATATATTTGCATATAAATCTGTCGCAAAATACTGCTGGGGTGTCCTAATCGAATTTGCCTACGATTCGAACAAAGTTGCCAATTTGCCAATGAGTGCTACCATAGCAGTAAATAAATACGATTACAATATGGGCATAAAAATATAGGTTCTGAATTCACCCTTTGAAAGTTTGCATCTATAAATGTTGAAAATTACGTTGAAAATAAAGTCGTTCTCAATAATATTTTATATTCTTCCCTAGAATTTTAATAGGCATATTTAATAATGTTTTTTTTTTCTAAGTAACTATTAAATTAATCTGGCGGAGCACTACAAAGTAATGCAAATCTTGTGTTTTCGATTTGAAAATTTGATCGCTTCGAAAAAATATGTGTGCTCTAATTAATTACTGCAATTAGAACGGTTCCATGACAGTTGATCCTCCGACGGTTGGACTCCCGGCATACGTATTAATTATTTATATATTTATTTATTTTTTCAGGTTCTCCGTAAAATAGTTATACAAAATTTTAAAGAATAAAAAAATAGTCAAAGGGGGCAGTTTCACTATGTTGTGACTTATGTCAAAAGATAGTTACTGTACTCTTCATAGGTAACATTGAAGATGTCGATGCTCAATGCAGAATCGTTAAGCAGTTGAATTGCTCTGTTTAATGGCGCATTCTGAAAGGAAGAAGTTCTCGCTTTTGGAGCATAAAAAAGTGCGTGGGATCTCCCACGAGTACACGCTTTAGAGACATATAGGTAAATCTCCTTCAACATAGGTGGATTCAGTACAGTACCGGAGATCAGCTTAAAAAATGTTTCTGCAAAAATATTTTTCGGCGGGCTTCTAAGGTTTAAAGATCGAGCATTCCTGTTAAGACCAACGATGGATACAGGAATGGGTAGTATTTATATTCCCTCATATACAGGTATCGCATAAACCTTTTTTGTACTCTTTCTATTTCTAGGATATGGTTTTGTTCAGAGGGGGCCCAAATAATGGAGCTGTATTCTAGGATGCTGCGGACAAGTGCTTCATATGTCAGATATGTGGGATTTGAAAGAGAGATTTGCTTAAAAAATCACGCCAAGGTCACGAATCTCGTTTTTACGTGTTAGTATAATTTTATTAATGTGGTATGGGAATAGAAACGTGTCTTTGGATCTTGTAAATGTAACGACACTGCATTTCTGGATGCTGAAGGGTAAGCTATTCAATTCCGACCACTTGATAAGAGAATCAAGATCATTCTGCAGAAGAATGGAATCTATATGACTTTTAATAGCTCTGAAAAGTTTGATATCGTCAGCGAAGAGGAGATATTTTGAGCGGTTAATGGTCTTGCCTATATCATTAATGAATAAAAGGAAAAGTAGGGGTCCTAGATTCGATCCCTGATGAATCCCGAAGTTAGTTTTGTATTCGTGAGAAAGCTGTTGTCGTAACTGACATACTGACAATGATAGTGTAAGTAGCTAGCTACGAAAGCGAGAAAATCCTGAGAGAATCCGATGTCACTCAATTTTTTTTAATATAATCTCATGGTCTTAGATACAATATGCTGTCGGTTTAGGGAAAATACGGTATACTTACTTACACAAAATATAAATAAGTGACCAGATGGGGTGCAGAGAGAATGTACCGCCGATTAATAAAAGTATAAAACATGTTTTCATTCAAATGCATCAAGGATAAAACTACTTGTCTGTATACAGATATATAAAAAATCGATAGTGCATATTCGTAAATTCGTTTGATATTTATACCAATTTATTGTTAATGGTATTTTTGAAGTTGATTTTAAGTTAGAAATTGGTAAATAATGCGCAAAACAATTATAATTTTATAGTAAATATCATATTGGGAGGCCAATTGTCGGCGGATCAACTGTCGGCGGATCAACTGGCGGGTCACCAATTAGAACATTTGCGCACTTGAAGTGAAATGACACAAAACTGCGCTATACAAATATTACGTTATTATTATTTAACACATCTTGGCGTTTGAAATAATCGAGCGTTTTTAAGTCTTTTTAAAAGCCCTTAAGAGCGTTTAACCAGCCAGCGGCCGAAAATCCACATTTCGTCGAAAGTTGTTCTTATGATCGTGCAGGGTGGTTGCAATGAGAAAGATTATTTATTCTCCATACCAGCTTTTTAAAATTATAACTCAATATCGAATTTATTTCATTCCAAATTTGCTTTAATTTATACCCACAAACAAAAATGTTGAAAGGCGTGATGGTAAAACTATTAAAATAATGTACTTATTGTAATTATTTTTTGATTATAAGTATTTATCATATTTCAATAATGTCTAAGTTAAATAATAATCTTAAAAAAATCTGAAATACATTAGTTTGTAAGTGCGCAAATAAATACACAAAAGGACCAATTTTCGTCAAGAACCACATCTACGTACATATTTTTAATGATTTTATTTAAACTAAAATTAAAATTCTAAAACAAACGTTTGCTAGATAATGTATTGATTTATTTTACTGCATGATTATATTATTTGAAATAGGTGTGGTATAATACAAAATCTTTTTTGAAAATTTAACAAATCTGCCAACGACCTATGGAATAACCTTATTGTACTAAAAATTAAACAATTTTCTCAAAATTTATTACATGCGAATGCTAGATAAAAGAACAATCTTTCGGAATCCATTTATAATTTTTTGTGGAAAAGAGTCAATACGTCTAAAATCTGATTTGAAAATGACATATTTCTGGTTTTCTCTGGTAATGCCCTCTTAAGAGTACTGAAAAAAATCTGTTTTGATTCATAATTATTGCTTAATCCAAATTCATACATCATCCAGTCAAGGATTTGATTCCCTCGATCATAAAACGTCTCGACATCCTGATGAGTTCTTGACTTCTTTCAACATCTTGCACCACACTTTTTATTTGAAACTTACTTCGGATTCTGAAGTAAATTGAATGCAATTGAATTGAGATGCTTGAGGCATATTTGTGGTAAAATCATGCATTGACGTAGTATAAGCAAGTAGATTTAAAAATAATTTAAGGCCCATTTGATACATATTTTTAGCATTAGCTCCATACAAAAAGCCCCTAGGAAAAAAATCCCTCAGGGCCTATGTCATCTTTTGAGAGTCTTTTAAGACAGAGGAAGTTCTGGAAAGGAAAATCGTATGAGGAGTGGGAAGGAATCTTGAGTTCAACGTGTCCAGAAGTCATGAATCCATCAGTCCCATTTCGGTGAAAGGCGTTGGGTCGAAATAGTCGGGCTGGAGCGGTTAGGTATCCTTCAATCAGCCTCCGGATCCGACCCACCATGCAAAAGGCAGGCAAATGTATTCGCCACCAAGACCTAGACAAACCTCACCCCATGAACACGTTACCTTACTAAGTTACCAAACGTAGCGAACCACTTGTAGTGACCCAAGGCAGGGGTGTTGGTTATACAAAAAATGATTGTCGGGGCGGCGAAAAGGAGGTGAAATCGAATTGCACAAAATTTGTCTCTTCAAATGACATTTTTTTAACTTGCCACGTTCATAAATGCAAAGTTTGTAAACTAATTGATAGCAGTGCAGTAAAGAAACAAATATGTCAAACTATTAAAAAACACACATATCTATCTTATATATACGAGAGGTTGTGTCTTTAGAAAGCTCAGTGGTCGTTACGGCAAGTTTCACTTGAGGGACCGAAATGGCTTGGTAACGCCGGGTTTCGCGTTGTTTTATTTATTTAGAGGATCAACCACGTCTTTTCCCACGAATTTCAGGCGGTGAGCCATGATTTTTCCGACGCTTTGTTTTTTGTAGAAAATCCCTTTTATATCTGGCAACGGGACACGGTAACATGAAACGTGCAATTCCTGAACGCTCGAAAAGGATTTGTATAAAATTTTCAAATATGCTTTCAAAGATTTATTCAACACTTTAAAATGAATATACTTACCTGTTTTTTGAAACATTAACCCGTCAGGTCTATTTGTTCGGTTTTCGGAACAACTCATATAGGTCTCATAGAAATCGTTGTATCTTTGTTACTATCGTGGTTTAGTGAGAAATATGGTGTAAACGGGGCTAGAAAGAGAAAATAGCAGGCTTTATATTCGAATCTAAAAGTTAACCGAAATATAATTAAAACGTACCTACGTATATCTATTCTATATAAATTATGAAATTTTAAGCATTTGTTATTGATTATTTTTACATGAAATGACAAAAAAGTGAGTTGACGATCATTTTTATACTACATTTGCCTAATAAATTAAGAATGTATTATTTTCGTTATCATTAATTTAAGTTAATCAAGACGGCCGGCGCAGTCCAGCGGTAAGGCTCTTGACTCGCATTCCGAAGGTCGCGGGATCGAATCCCGGCGTGTCAAGTAAATTTTATTTGATTAATTTGTGTTATTTCACAATTTATTCATTTAAAAATAATATGTAGTATATTTGCGACATGTTCCAGAGTGGAAGATATTCTCAGTATCGCCCTGGTGTAAGACCGCAATTCAGAATAATTGAAACGTTCCTTGAAATGGCATTAGTCGTGTTTGGTGACCAGATCTGAATAGCCAGGTACTTCCCCACTTACCTCTTCCCTATCTCCTCTCCTCACCACTACCCTCCCCACTACCTTCAGCTTCACAACATACCCCAATTGGTGATGCCATAGTCTTTGAAAAAAAAAAGTTTGAAAAATCGTAAGACGAGCCATTTTTGAATTTGTTTTATGTTTATATGCTAATTTTTATATTTAAAAACTTATATAGGTATTGATTTCGGATTACAAAATTTTATAGGGTATTTTATCACCTTTCCAAAACAGTTTTTAAATTAGGATACATTCAGAAGTATTCTAAACGGAAATATTTTGGACCTCTGACAAAATACGGTCGAGGCCTGAGGTGTTAATCAATAAAGGTCACTCATCATAACTCTTAACGAATGACAGAAATTTCAGAGTATGAAAAGAAATTTACATATTTTTTAAAACTGAACAAGCAAACTTCTATCTCAAAGTCAATACGTGGCCATTGTGTTACATAGGACCAACTGTCAATATCGGCATATACCTGTCTTTTTTTCTTGTTTCTTAGATATTAATAATAATAATAATAATAAACTAGTTGACAATAGATTGTAAGGGAACGTACCCATACTACGTGACCAATTTTTTGCAATTTTTAACCCCCCCCAGTGACAAAAAACCTAAGGCCGCCGCCGCTCATTTGTACCAAGCGTGGTATTTTGAAGACCCCCCCCCGAACAGGTCACGTAGTATGGGTACGTTCCCTAACTAGAAAAATAGAATTTACTCATTAAGTTATTTCAAAAATAAAAAAAAAATTTTAACCTCTGACCCCTGGATTCGTAGTTAAGAGGATTACCCCTCCTAGGCTACGAAGCACCGCACAAAAAGAAGACCGATTATTCCATCTCATTCTCTCGCAGGCTAAATCCTATAGATGTATTTCTGTCTCTCTTTTTAGTGTCGCTTTTTCGTTTCATCGAGTTTAAAATCACGATGGTGCTAAAGAAGTTATCACTTTAAAAAAATATGTACATATACATATATATATATATATATATATATTTTTACATTAATACCGCACAAGAGTCCCAACTGCTCCCGTCTGGAGCCAGTAGGACTATGGCATCCCCAATTGGGGTACGTTATGAGGCTGAAGGTTGTGATGAATGCCAACCTTCAACCTACGAGAAGCCTACAAGAAAAAAATTTTTCCTCTAAATATTATGTAGAGAAAATGGTACATTCGGCGACATCTGTCCGAGCAGTTGGGAACTATACAGAAATCTGCATAGAGACTGGAGCGAGAGAACCCCCATATCATAGTATATCGAAAACAAAGGAAGTTTAAATTCTACCAATAAGAGAGTGGACTTTGATCATTTTGGGCGGCCTTGAATTAATTCTCACAGGGACTTGGGTTGAATGAACTGTATTAAAAACAATACTGAGGACAAAGAGTTGAAAGATTATCGACTCCGGGTCGTGTTTACATAAGACGCGATCGGGAACTGGGGGTTTTGGGTACCTACAATTTTAAACGTAAACACAAAAAAATCTTAGACGGGAATGTTGGAAATAAATAAATGAAAAATTATCAATAAGGGCACGGAAAACGTAACATGAATGGTCCCAGGGGTCGATTTAATTAAAACCGATCTGGAATGATCACAAAAAACGGGTAGAATCTCGAAAATTTTCACAAACTGAATATAATAACCTGAAAAAGTGGGAAAATCTATTGATATGGAAATGGAATGGTGAAACGAAGTTATTAGAGCCAAATATCTCAAAAGAAAACTGATTGGAACTACTTAAATTGACTTTAATAGGTACCGGTATAAGGATTACTCTGATCTGACAACACTATTCACGATAAACAGGATATTGGAAATATGGCATGTCAAAGGCCACGGTACATTTTGGTCACTCTACAATTAAATCAAATCACAGGAAAAGATGTTTAACGTAGCCTGACACTGGGAAATGCGTGTGAACCGTCGAAGGAATCGCTAACCGTTTGACTAGAGAAAAAAGGTTGGCTATCACTTTGTTGATATGACTTTATCCAAATAAAATTATAGAACATGATTTCAAGCAATTAAGGGTATCATTAACACGAAACGACCTAAACAAAATTATACAAGTTAAATACGAATATTTACTCTAAAATAAAAACATTACTTTTATGGGGTAGGCATTAAAAAATGAATTACGAGCAAGTACATGAAATTTTTAAAATAAATACCTGTCAATGAGAAAATTTATGTGATTTTTTACGAGAGAGAGACACTAAACTAATTTGGTTCTAAGACATGAGATAGAAGATTAACAGAGATTTGACAAAAGGTCACATACGGAGGAACCGAATTTGGTCCTTTTTCCTATGAAAGTCTGGGCGGTCAGGAGTGATTTTTCTATGAAAGGAGAGCTCTAAAAGGTCTTTAAAAGACCATGGTTTGATAAAGAAGGGGGATTCGTTGGGAGATTGAGGGAGAGTTCGGATGAAATAACGGGAAGTGTGCGATCAAGAAAAATGTAAAGGTGCGCGAAGAAGACTAGTAAACTAGTGCTTCTAGTAAAGTTGAAATGTCTACAAGTGCTTGCAAAAATAGTAAATTCAGTGTTTTATTTTCCTCTTAAAATTGAGAAATAAAAGTCCGAAAAAGTGCCTAAATAATACTTCGTGAAAGTTCGGGTGTTTTATAATGAAAGTGTTTAAAGTCAGTAAATAAGGATTAAATAATATTAGGGGTTCTCTTTTACAACTTATATTTAGTGGTTTTATAACATTTAACAAAAATCCAGTGTCTTAAAATAAATCAAATTACCGGATAAAAGAAAATATAACACGCGATTTTAAAATTAACTATAGGTGATATAATAATTAAAACTTTAACCTTACTTTAAATAACATGACATATGTAAAATAAATAACAATAACGAATTGCTCGAGTCACGTTTAAACTACAGTGGTTCAATAATAAAGCGGTTAAAAATCCTTTGTGAATTGAATAACGAAATTGTAATAAACAGTAGTGATAATAATTCGTACACTTGGAAAACGTGCGTATCTACGGTTATTAATTCTAAAGTGATATTAAAATATTGTGAATAAATAATAATTTACCTAATTCCGGACAATAAAATTAAACATCTGATTTGTTATTTGATGAATCACCTCTCGAAGGCGAATGAAATAAAACAGTAATTAATACGAGGTTGAGGAACTAGCGAAATACCGAAGTGAATTTTAAATAGACAGATATTTGAAGAGTTTTTTTTTCATCATCAGAGTCTTTTCTCAAAAAGGGCCGATAGGAATCCATTAGCTAGGAAACGAAAAAAAAGGAAAACCTCGATCACAATGTCGAAGTTATGAAAGTTCCGACTGGGAAAAATTGTAATCGATCGAGGGCGGTAAGATAAAACCAATTATTAATTATTTTCAGAGACAAAGAAGAAAGGGACGAGCGTGCATCACCAATGAATCAATCGGACCTTTGAAGTTTGTCACTAACACACTAATAACAATTTTCACTTGCTCGAAAGTGGGTCAAACAGGAAATACCTGCTTTAGAGTTAGGATACATATGTAGGTATTTACTTCAGTTAGGTAAATACGCTAATTTATTATAACTCATATAAAACGAATCGAGGCGCGTAGAACGTAATAAATGACTATCGTGGAAGCTCTTTATTCTATATTTCGTGTGCGGGAGTATACAAGCGTCTCAAAATTAGGTCAAACAAACAAATACCTACTTATAAATTAGGTCATACAAGTACTTGTTTTAGTTAGGTAGGTGTAATGTTTATTTAAGCGCGTATAAGGAATGCGACGTAAGATATCAGTTCGATTCGTAACCGAAATACCTATATTTCTCAGAACTATGTAGGTCAAGCAAATTATACCTTAGTTGAAACTAGGTCATCCAGATACCTCTAGGTTAGCAAGGTACCTATTTAAATGATCAGTGTTTAAGCAAATCTAGGTCAAATAAATAAGAAATAATTAGTTAAACGATGAATCGTGCTTCAAAAGGACAATGACCGTAGAAATAAACAATCTCCAAAGTAGGTCAGTATACCGAAGGTCGTCTGTGTGAAGAGTAAACAAACAAACCATAAAAATGATGTACCTATTTAATATCGGTCTTTCGTTCATCGGAGTTAATTAACTATTGGCACAATTTAATTAGGTATTACGAGATGTGATAGGAGCGTGCCTCTTAATCACTCTAGGTAATTACATTGGCGTACTTGAATAATAATAATAATAATTTATTCCAGAAATGTTAGGGAAAGTGCAGTGCAATACGTTCCATATTCTAAAATTACAAATAAAGACGATAATAAGACGAGGGAAAATAATTGACGACAACACATAAATTAAATAAACAAAAAACCATGAGAAATGAAATACGTAACGCTTAAATCAATGGAAATAGCAAATTTATAGGTATAACTAATACCTACCGAATCCTTTCACCGACGAGATTAGGGTATGTTATATGACCTTCGATTGTGTATCTAAAATTTCGATTAGAGTTCAATGACATGGTCACCTAGATTCCATCAACGAATAAACAAAACAAAAGCACAAAAGTCAAGGGGCAGGTTTATCAATCATAGCTTACGACGGAAACTTCGCCCAATATGTGAAAGTAAAACCGACGTTAAATTCACTCAATTTAAACGACTTATCTGTACTAGAGCGATCGCCAATAGGTAGCATTGTTTTAGCATGCAAAATTTTCGCAAAGTAAAGTACTGCGACTAGCTTCAAACTCTAAGAGAGCTCATCACAATTATTCAGGAGGTCATTGATTCAATGACAACTTGATTTATCTCATTTTTAAACCTTTCTTATAGGAAGTAGGTATCCAAGAACCCATAAATACCCATTATCCTAAATACCTAACACACGAGGAGCTAGTGACCTCATTTAAAAAACACTGGTGTTCAAATACTCATACAGTCCTAAATCCTGAATTTGCTCACGCATATAGACTTCAAGGCTCCTGTATGTAGGTATGGGCCATCTGGAAATGTAAGTGTCAACCTTTCTCGAACGGACGGCTTTGATCTTGTGGCGGTATTGTCGAGGTGGGCATGCGGGGAAGAGGAAGGACGTATGCGGACAGTACGCTGACGCGGCATTAAAGCCACAGGTTATTTGCATACCGTGAGTCTTGTCGAACCTGAAAGCAAACATAAGGTTCACGAGGTGAGTTTTATGTCAGCTAGTCAGAGGTGGAGTGTAACGCTGGGTCGGTCACGTGGGAGGAAGGATCTGCCCGTCACAAGCTTACGCCACATTTAACGGATAGAGGCATGATAAGGGAAGACATGAAATACCCCTTCTAGACTCAGTAGAGTTAAATTCAATCCGGAGGAGTCGGAAGTCGGAGTAAGACAGAAAAACGGCATGAAGACTTGGTATTCTCCCTGCTGGCGTGAAGGGCCCCTTTCATAGCATGAGACGCTCGTCGAAGAGAGTAAAACTCGGATCTAAGGATAAGTCTAGCAAACGTACTGGGAGAATCCGGGTTTGTAATTGTTGTTCATCGGTTTTCACTTGGTTAGCGGAGGAGCCGACTTTTCAGCAAACATATTATCCCCCTCCCCATATCCCTCCATTCCTGCTCTTTCAACAATTTTGCGAATACTAACCAATAACACTAACTATGACTACAAACACATTATGTTAGGAGAAGTTGCAGACAAGGACTTCAATTGAGAAAACTGGACTCTCGAATACGAACATTCTACACTGGTAAGGTAAGGTTTTTTTATTTCTTGAAATGATGTAATTTATTAACTGTTGTTTATGTTATCGATGTATCAGCGGTGATAGGAAGAATTAAATAAACACACTAAATTCCTACGGAAATCAAATAGACACAAAGTCTAAGGCGGGGTTAGTTTATCAAACTCGGTAAAAGATACTCAAATAATAATAATTAATAAATCGGAAGATTCTCACCCTTTCTCTAAAAGAATCTATGGGTTACCACACGTAATACATTATCTTCTCTACATATGTGTGCATATTAAGTATGCAAACAGATGTAAAATCTAAAACAAAAAAATACACAACGCAGATTATAGAAATAATGTGAACTAAAATCTTAAATCTTGATTACTGTGAAAAAATCGCAGGGATTTAAGAAGATAGGGTAGGTTTAGCTAGATTATAAAGTATAGGGGTTTAGAAATCACGAGCCTGAGGTAGAAATAAACCGAAAGGAGGGTTGAGTCAGGCCATCATACCTAGTGGTGTGATCAGTAGGACATAAGGGTAGAATTATGAGCGTGGCCACGAGACAGGAGCTACGAGATTTAAACTACGAGGTAGAAGCTTAGAAAAGTAAATCAGCTAGGTAGGGTTCATCACAATTGGTGTCAAAAGCCAAGGGTGGCGGACCATTACAACTGTTGCCGCGGACCAGGAGAGTAAAGGTTACAAGTTGAGAGAATTCTGAGATATTATAAAAATAAAATAGAATGAACAAATAAATAAAATTATAATTAATTGGAAAAAAAAAAGTGAATATTTTAAACGAAAAGTGAAAAACGTGCCATTAAAACAATTTCAGATTACATAAAACAAGTGAAAAAAAAATCGCATCATTAAATTATACAGTAGAAATATAACAATAAATCAAAAATAAATTAAACGAAAAGTGAAAAACGTGCCATTAAAACATCTTCATTAAACGTGAAACAAGTGGAAAAAAACGTACCATTAAATAATAATACAGTCGGGAAAAAAAAAATAATAATAATAACTCATAAACCAAATATTTTAAAACGAAAAGTGAAAAAACGTGCCTTAAACCAGATAAAACTCATAAATCTCATAACACGTAGGAATATTGACTCAAATTTAGAAGGGTGGTGCGTATTGATAAACAAAAAAGCTGTTATATAAACAACATTGCATACCTCCGACGGACTAAAACACTCGAATTCAAATCAGTCAAATAACACTAATAATAAAACGCGGTTATGTAAACAAACAATTGAATAAACACTGTCGCGAGGAAGTGGTGATATGGTCACAAACACGTACGGTTGTGACAAGGTTTTGTGACCGAAATCTTTGTTATTGAACAACTCGAGATGTTACTGTGAAAAAAAAAGATATACTTACGATAGTTAATCAAATGACGTTGTTTATGTTAATAGTGGTCGAGGGTATTATTATTTCCTTCGAGTTGAAGGATTTTATAAATAAATACATCTTCAACATGGTGACATAAAAATAAATAAAATCAACATAACATACAAGGCAAAGGACGAATAAAAATAAAATAAAATATTTACACATAAATAAAGTGAGATTTTCAAATCGTTGCGTTCAAACGTGTAACAGGGATGGATTGGAGATACATCATTACATGGATGCCGGCTGAATAAATTAAAAATTTAGACTTACCGGGGGTTGGCATATTTCTCGGGTAACCGGATTATTTCCGATTTGCAATATAGAGCCAATAAGTGGAGCGGTTTAAAACGCATCCGAATTTAGGAGGGGGTAACTTGTTTAAAACGGGGTTTAGGTACATTATACATTTGTATATACGTGCAAATAAATAAATAAACAAACAAAGCCGGGTTGCATTAAAAATTATTGCACATAGCTATGTTGCAGATTGTTTAGGGAAATATTGTATAAATAATGACTCCCTGAATTATAATAACGATGATTGAAGGTGATTCAATTCCTAATAAGCGGCCCGTGAGCTTATAAATACCTCAATTCATTGGAAAAAATTAAATGAGATCGGTGAAGTAAAATCTTAGGGGGGGGAGCTTACGGAAGTAGAGTCTTAGGGGGGAGTTTGTGGAAGTAAGAATCTTAGGGGGGTAGGACAAAGAGTAGGTACAGCAACTGACGTAAGTTAGCCGACTTAAATAGGTCATTGAGTAGACAAGAGTACATTGAAAAATGGTTTCAGCACAGAGGAAAACCGAACAAAATTCTACGATATAAAATAGTGAAAGGCAGGGGCGCGCAACAAGTTTGAAGAAAAGAACAAAAAGGGAAGATTTAAGGAAGATTGCACAAAATTAGATCTATGTTTAGTTCTAATTCCATCAACTAACACTAGGAGGCGTGTTTACCGCTGGAATTATAACTATAGGGGGGCTGTGATGAATGCCAACCTTCAACCTACGAGAAGCCTACAAGAAAAAAATTTTTCCTCTAAATATTATGTAGAGAAAATGGTACATTCGGCGACATCTGTCCGAGCAGTTGGGAACTATACAGAAATCTGCATAGAGACTGGAGCGAGAGAACCCCCATATCATAGTATATCGAAAACAAAGGAAGTTTAAATTCTACCAATAAGAGAGTGGACTTTGATCATTTTGGGCGGCCTTGAATTAATTCTCACAGGGACTTGGGTTGAATGAACTGTATTAAAAACAATACTGAGGACAAAGAGTTGAAAGATTATCGACTCCGGGTCGTGTTTACATAAGACGCGATCGGGAACTGGGGGTTTTGGGTACCTACAATTTTAAACGTAAACACAAAAAAATCTTAGACGGGAATGTTGGAAATAAATAAATGAAAAATTATCAATAAGGGCACGGAAAACGTAACATGAATGGTCCCAGGGGTCGATTTAATTAAAACCGATCTGGAATGATCACAAAAAACGGGTAGAATCTCGAAAATTTTCACAAACTGAATATAATAACCTGAAAAAGTGGGAAAATCTATTGATATGGAAATGGAATGGTGAAACGAAGTTATTAGAGCCAAATATCTCAAAAGAAAACTGATTGGAACTACTTAAATTGACTTTAATAGGTACCGGTATAAGGATTACTCTGATCTGACAACACTATTCACGATAAACAGGATATTGGAAATATGGCATGTCAAAGGCCACGGTACATTTTGGTCACTCTACAATTAAATCAAATCACAGGAAAAGATGTTTAACGTAGCCTGACACTGGGAAATGCGTGTGAACCGTCGAAGGAATCGCTAACCGTTTGACTAGAGAAAAAAGGTTGGCTATCACTTTGTTGATATGACTTTATCCAAATAAAATTATAGAACATGATTTCAAGCAATTAAGGGTATCATTAACACGAAACGACCTAAACAAAATTATACAAGTTAAATACGAATATTTACTCTAAAATAAAAACATTACTTTTATGGGGTAGGCATTAAAAAATGAATTACGAGCAAGTACATGAAATTTTTAAAATAAATACCTGTCAATGAGAAAATTTATGTGATTTTTTACGAGAGAGAGACACTAAACTAATTTGGTTCTAAGACATGAGATAGAAGATTAACAGAGATTTGACAAAAGGTCACATACGGAGGAACCGAATTTGGTCCTTTTTCCTATGAAAGTCTGGGCGGTCAGGAGTGATTTTTCTATGAAAGGAGAGCTCTAAAAGGTCTTTAAAAGACCATGGTTTGATAAAGAAGGGGGATTCGTTGGGAGATTGAGGGAGAGTTCGGATGAAATAACGGGAAGTGTGCGATCAAGAAAAATGTAAAGGTGCGCGAAGAAGACTAGTAAACTAGTGCTTCTAGTAAAGTTGAAATGTCTACAAGTGCTTGCAAAAATAGTAAATTCAGTGTTTTATTTTCCTCTTAAAATTGAGAAATAAAAGTCCGAAAAAGTGCCTAAATAATACTTCGTGAAAGTTCGGGTGTTTTATAATGAAAGTGTTTAAAGTCAGTAAATAAGGATTAAATAATATTAGGGGTTCTCTTTTACAACTTATATTTAGTGGTTTTATAACATTTAACAAAAATCCAGTGTCTTAAAATAAATCAAATTACCGGATAAAAGAAAATATAACACGCGATTTTAAAATTAACTATAGGTGATATAATAATTAAAACTTTAACCTTACTTTAAATAACATGACATATGTAAAATAAATAACAATAACGAATTGCTCGAGTCACGTTTAAACTACAGTGGTTCAATAATAAAGCGGTTAAAAATCCTTTGTGAATTGAATAACGAAATTGTAATAAACAGTAGTGATAATAATTCGTACACTTGGAAAACGTGCGTATCTACGGTTATTAATTCTAAAGTGATATTAAAATATTGTGAATAAATAATAATTTACCTAATTCCGGACAATAAAATTAAACATCTGATTTGTTATTTGATGAATCACCTCTCGAAGGCGAATGAAATAAAACAGTAATTAATACGAGGTTGAGGAACTAGCGAAATACCGAAGTGAATTTTAAATAGACAGATATTTGAAGAGTTTTTTTTTCATCATCAGAGTCTTTTCTCAAAAAGGGCCGATAGGAATCCATTAGCTAGGAAACGAAAAAAAAGGAAAACCTCGATCACAATGTCGAAGTTATGAAAGTTCCGACTGGGAAAAATTGTAATCGATCGAGGGCGGTAAGATAAAACCAATTATTAATTATTTTCAGAGACAAAGAAGAAAGGGACGAGCGTGCATCACCAATGAATCAATCGGACCTTTGAAGTTTGTCACTAACACACTAATAACAATTTTCACTTGCTCGAAAGTGGGTCAAACAGGAAATACCTGCTTTAGAGTTAGGATACATATGTAGGTATTTACTTCAGTTAGGTAAATACGCTAATTTATTATAACTCATATAAAACGAATCGAGGCGCGTAGAACGTAATAAATGACTATCGTGGAAGCTCTTTATTCTATATTTCGTGTGCGGGAGTATACAAGCGTCTCAAAATTAGGTCAAACAAACAAATACCTACTTATAAATTAGGTCATACAAGTACTTGTTTTAGTTAGGTAGGTGTAATGTTTATTTAAGCGCGTATAAGGAATGCGACGTAAGATATCAGTTCGATTCGTAACCGAAATACCTATATTTCTCAGAACTATGTAGGTCAAGCAAATTATACCTTAGTTGAAACTAGGTCATCCAGATACCTCTAGGTTAGCAAGGTACCTATTTAAATGATCAGTGTTTAAGCAAATCTAGGTCAAATAAATAAGAAATAATTAGTTAAACGATGAATCGTGCTTCAAAAGGACAATGACCGTAGAAATAAACAATCTCCAAAGTAGGTCAGTATACCGAAGGTCGTCTGTGTGAAGAGTAAACAAACAAACCATAAAAATGATGTACCTATTTAATATCGGTCTTTCGTTCATCGGAGTTAATTAACTATTGGCACAATTTAATTAGGTATTACGAGATGTGATAGGAGCGTGCCTCTTAATCACTCTAGGTAATTACATTGGCGTACTTGAATAATAATAATAATAATTTATTCCAGAAATGTTAGGGAAAGTGCAGTGCAATACGTTCCATATTCTAAAATTACAAATAAAGACGATAATAAGACGAGGGAAAATAATTGACGACAACACATAAATTAAATAAACAAAAAACCATGAGAAATGAAATACGTAACGCTTAAATCAATGGAAATAGCAAATTTATAGGTATAACTAATACCTACCGAATCCTTTCACCGACGAGATTAGGGTATGTTATATGACCTTCGATTGTGTATCTAAAATTTCGATTAGAGTTCAATGACATGGTCACCTAGATTCCATCAACGAATAAACAAAACAAAAGCACAAAAGTCAAGGGGCAGGTTTATCAATCATAGCTTACGACGGAAACTTCGCCCAATATGTGAAAGTAAAACCGACGTTAAATTCACTCAATTTAAACGACTTATCTGTACTAGAGCGATCGCCAATAGGTAGCATTGTTTTAGCATGCAAAATTTTCGCAAAGTAAAGTACTGCGACTAGCTTCAAACTCTAAGAGAGCTCATCACAATTATTCAGGAGGTCATTGATTCAATGACAACTTGATTTATCTCATTTTTAAACCTTTCTTATAGGAAGTAGGTATCCAAGAACCCATAAATACCCATTATCCTAAATACCTAACACACGAGGAGCTAGTGACCTCATTTAAAAAACACTGGTGTTCAAATACTCATACAGTCCTAAATCCTGAATTTGCTCACGCATATAGACTTCAAGGCTCCTGTATGTAGGTATGGGCCATCTGGAAATGTAAGTGTCAACCTTTCTCGAACGGACGGCTTTGATCTTGTGGCGGTATTGTCGAGGTGGGCATGCGGGGAAGAGGAAGGACGTATGCGGACAGTACGCTGACGCGGCATTAAAGCCACAGGTTATTTGCATACCGTGAGTCTTGTCGAACCTGAAAGCAAACATAAGGTTCACGAGGTGAGTTTTATGTCAGCTAGTCAGAGGTGGAGTGTAACGCTGGGTCGGTCACGTGGGAGGAAGGATCTGCCCGTCACAAGCTTACGCCACATTTAACGGATAGAGGCATGATAAGGGAAGACATGAAATACCCCTTCTAGACTCAGTAGAGTTAAATTCAATCCGGAGGAGTCGGAAGTCGGAGTAAGACAGAAAAACGGCATGAAGACTTGGTATTCTCCCTGCTGGCGTGAAGGGCCCCTTTCATAGCATGAGACGCTCGTCGAAGAGAGTAAAACTCGGATCTAAGGATAAGTCTAGCAAACGTACTGGGAGAATCCGGGTTTGTAATTGTTGTTCATCGGTTTTCACTTGGTTAGCGGAGGAGCCGACTTTTCAGCAAACATATTATCCCCCTCCCCATATCCCTCCATTCCTGCTCTTTCAACAATTTTGCGAATACTAACCAATAACACTAACTATGACTACAAACACATTATGTTAGGAGAAGTTGCAGACAAGGACTTCAATTGAGAAAACTGGACTCTCGAATACGAACATTCTACACTGGTAAGGTAAGGTTTTTTTATTTCTTGAAATGATGTAATTTATTAACTGTTGTTTATGTTATCGATGTATCAGCGGTGATAGGAAGAATTAAATAAACACACTAAATTCCTACGGAAATCAAATAGACACAAAGTCTAAGGCGGGGTTAGTTTATCAAACTCGGTAAAAGATACTCAAATAATAATAATTAATAAATCGGAAGATTCTCACCCTTTCTCTAAAAGAATCTATGGGTTACCACACGTAATACATTATCTTCTCTACATATGTGTGCATATTAAGTATGCAAACAGATGTAAAATCTAAAACAAAAAAATACACAACGCAGATTATAGAAATAATGTGAACTAAAATCTTAAATCTTGATTACTGTGAAAAAATCGCAGGGATTTAAGAAGATAGGGTAGGTTTAGCTAGATTATAAAGTATAGGGGTTTAGAAATCACGAGCCTGAGGTAGAAATAAACCGAAAGGAGGGTTGAGTCAGGCCATCATACCTAGTGGTGTGATCAGTAGGACATAAGGGTAGAATTATGAGCGTGGCCACGAGACAGGAGCTACGAGATTTAAACTACGAGGTAGAAGCTTAGAAAAGTAAATCAGCTAGGTAGGGTTCATCACAATTGGTGTCAAAAGCCAAGGGTGGCGGACCATTACAAGGTAGTGGGGAGGGAAAGGAGATAGGTAAGTACCCGGCTATTCAGATCTGGTCACAAACACGGCTAAAGCCATTTCAAGCAACGTTTCAATTCTGAATGGTGGTCTTACACCAGGGCGATACTGAGAGTATCTTACACTCTGGAACGTGCCGCAAATATACTATATATTATTTTAAATGAATAAATTGTGAAATAACACAAATTAATCAAATAAAATTTATTTGCTACGCCGGGATTCGATCCCGTGACCTTCGGAATGATAGTCAAGAGCCTTATCGCTGGACTACGCCGGCCGCCATATATACGAGTATAGTAAGGCTAGGCAGTAAACCCAGTTGGTATTGAAAATTTTATGTCATCCGCTCGTTTCTAAATTCCAGGATTTTAGTTCCAACGTCCAGCGGTGGCTGGGTGAGGAGACGTTGCTCCTCTCCTGTTCATTGAGGGATGGGGTGTCACCGGGGTGTTTACCGCCCCTCTCGGCGGCGTGGATGAGGAGGGGAGGCGTTAATACATTTTGAATGTAATATCACGATCCCCGAAGCTATAAAAGCAAAGATCCCTGAATATTTCAGTTAATTTAAAATTAGTTTTGATGGCGTCCGACTTAAATGAGTTTAACGTATTTATGTGTATCTGGAAAGAAAAACCAACATTTAAAATGAATATTAATTTATATCTATTATTATAAGCAATAATTACACAAGTCTACAAAAAAAAAAAAAAAATTGAGAGCTGTTTTGGTTTTTTGCGTAATTCTTATGTTTTTGTGTATGCTGAATCCGAAAATGACTTTCATTTTGTCACAGACGTCACGTTTTCTGACGATGTACCTAGGTATCTATGTTAAACAAGTTATCATCTTAAAATAAAAGATAAAAGACTAAAAATTTTTTAATTTATTTATAATTGCTTAACAAAACTTTTTTTTTAATCTAAAATACATTGATTAGTAAGCTCTAAACACATTTCTTTTTCCCAGTGAGACTCCTTTTGGTACATTTTCGCTTGTAGGAAGCATCTGGAAGGCCTCTATGAAGCGTCCAACAGTAGTCCGCAATCATTGAAATGCTCCATCTTCCCTGGTATCTTTTTTCCATCTCCTTAATATCTTGGTGAAATCGTTCATTTTGTTCTTCACTCACATATCCTAAATTTTCTGGAAAGTGGTCGAGGTGGGAATGAAGAAAATGTTATTTTAAACTCATTAGGCGACCTAAAGCTTGAAATGCTTTTAACGATTTGTTTATAGTTAGGATATTTGTTATTGCATAAAAATTCAGGTTAAACCTCCCCGATCCCTAGTTCCCCTCCCCCCCTCCCTCGAACCCCCTACCCGAGTTCCCCTCCCCCGTCCCGCATTCCTTACATTCAGTCCCAGTATATTCAGTCTTCACAGCTCGTGTGCCACATATTGTAATTTTTTTATACAAATTTTATAATGCCAGAGCTCACCAGTAGTTTTATACAAACCTTGTCTTGACAATAACGAACACAAAAAAAGAATAATGCAATTTGGTGCAGTCGTTCAAAAGTTATGCGCGTACATACATTTCTGCGATTCATTTTTATTTAATTAATTAATTTTTCGCAATTACATGATGCCATAGCTCACTATTGTATACAGAAACCATTAGGGGCAAGCACACATCAAATCCCCAAAGTTTCATCGCAATCGGATGAACGGTTTAGCAATGAAATGTTTATTGCCAGAGCTCACTATTGTATATACTATCTGTATCTACATTTATATTAAAAAAAATTGTACATTATATTTGTACACCGTTTTGCAAAATAACCTGACGTTCTGGAATGTTTTGAGTATTTTTCCAGTTTTCAGAACACCTAAATACATGGAAATCAGTTGAAAACATCCGGAGAGCATTTTTGTTGTAGACCTGTGTTATCAGCCTGAAACACTCATCTACATTGAAAAAAACCTTCCGAGAAAAGATACATGCCGCCAACGGGACTTGAACCCGTGTCCTTCTGATTGCCGGTCAGGTGCTCTACCACTGAGCTATGTCAGCTTATCTAATACCCGCCAAATAATTCAATTAGTGTTTCATTCAACAATTACCGCTTATTACATTTTTCCACCTTAAAACAACCAAATTTATTTTTGTGAGAGAGGCATTGCTAGTGCTAAATCTCTCGCTAGGTGGCGTCGAGACAAATTATGTCTACATTTTTCGGTGAAATACTTTAACTTGTCAAATATTAATTATTATTTTTAATTGATAAACTAACGTTTAAGACAAGATTTTTATGCATAGCACAAAGGGTAACAATTATAATAAACAATAGTTATCAGCCTGAAACACTCATTTACATTGAAAAAATCTTCCGAGAAAAGATACATGCCGCCAACGGGACGGACCGGCAATCAAAAGGACACTGGTTCAAGTCCCGTTGGCGTCATGTATCTTTTCTCGGAAGATTTTTTCAATGTAGATGAGTGTCCAGGCTGAAAATTATTGCTTATAATAATTGTTACCCTTTGTGCTATGCATAAAAATCTTGTCTACGTTAGTTTATCAATTAAAAATAATAATTAATTTACGTCTAGTTTATCCGAATGATTTATTGATGGTTACAGATTTAAAACAAAAGGTAAGCTTTTTCAACGTAAGGCTGTAATATTTGATTTGCTAAATTAAAATGATAAATTAATGTATCTATAATATAAAAATGAATCGCTGAATGTGTTGCTAAGCCCATAACTTTCGAACGACTGTACCAAATTGGATAATTCTTTTTTTTGTGGGTTCGTTATTATTAGGACAAGGTTTTTATAAAACTTCCGATGAGCTTTGACATTATGAAATTTGTATAAAAAAATTCCTATTGGTGGCACGCGAGGTTTGAAAACTTAATGTATAGGGAGGGAGGGAGGGGGAGGGGAACCTGGAAGGGGGGAAGGGGACTTGGGAGAGGAGAGGGGAACTCGGGAGGGGGGTTCGCGGGTCGGGGGAATCGGGGGAGTGGAGTGGGGAGAGGGAAGGTGGAGGTGACGGAATGGGAACGCGAGAGGTGAAGAGGACGCAGGAGAAGAAGGGGAGGCGGAAGGGGAACGGGACGAATGGGAAAAGACACTCAGGGAGAAAGAATTTCTTTATTAAATGGCATAGCAACGCATGCCGGGAACCAGCTAGTTATTAATATTATTGGTTTGAGTAAGCAAAGTTTTTACACTGAATAACGTTATAAACGGAAAACTCTAGTGAAAACAAAAATTATATAAATTATTATGACGTGTACATAAAGAAAATAGTCCAGAACAGAATTCCACGGACAGAGTTCCCCTAACAGTGTTCAGTTTTCCAGCTTAGATCAGTCAACCCTCTTGCTCCCAGTGTGGGAGTAGGGAGCAGGGAGCCAGTAGTATCCCAGGGTAAGGCGATAAGCGGGCACATTAGGTCGCTAAATATCCCGGTGGCACAGCCGGGTTAGTCTGGATTAAAACCAGCGCCGGAAGATAATCACGTATAAATTAATTAAGTGCGTACCCCTCACCCCCCTACTCGTTGAACACCCTTTGTCCCACTCACACCCCCTCTTGCCGCTAAATCAAAAGAAATAGGCAATATTTTCATCAACCCACCCGATAATCAGCAGGAGCGATACAAGCATCCCGTCTCTTTTGCGTTAATTAGGAAAAACTGAAGTATTGATACAAACAGTATTAGAACGGTCCTCTTATCACAAACACGAGCTTATAACACAAATATTACAACCACTCCGTAAATTGCCATCTCAACACAGGCATTTCACACCTAGTGAGATGGGCAATACTACATTATTAATAAATAAAATAATTAAATAAATAAATAAATAAGATCTTTTTATAATTCTATGATAATTATTGTTCTAGCTGTTTTAGAAGTGTTATAATTACGTTAGTAATATTTGATAATTTGGGAGGAACATATCTGGTGACATATCAGGGATGTGTCCAGGTTTTGGCGCCGGATGCGCTGCCCACCAGCTACGTGGAGGGTCGGATCGGGAGAGGTCGGTTTGGAGATACCCTTTTATCTCTACAAATGATTCGACCCATCTCTTGCACCGCGGCGGGAGGGATGGATTTATACATGGATTTATACATATACATTTTTCATAAAAAGAACTTCATCTACTCCTTAAAAAGACCCTCCATTCAACATTTTCTTCGGCCCTGAGGGAAATTGTATGGGGTTAAAGTGAAAAATAATACAATTTAATTGCCAAAAGTTTTAACCACCAGTTTAACATTATTAATATAAACGCTACTAATTATGGAAATTTTACCTATTTAGCAGTACCAAAACGCTGTCCAGCCGAGTACCTAATGATAAAGTTCCCCTGTTCTTACACCATACAGAGATGCTCTTGCGTGATATATAAAAAAAAAATACCTTAGAAATTTATCATTAATAATACCGAAATTCTTAGAAAAAGGTTTCTCAAAAGAATTGGTTTGGATTCTAAAATGCTCCCTTCATAGTTTTTGGTTTCAATATATTTCCGGTCATTGTCTTTGTAAGATATATCAAAGTTATATATATGCACCGAGAGTCTTTTAACCTCGTCTATGTGCACTGATGATTTGGAATAATTAACATTTGAGGCTATAATATAAGAGATTTAGGTAATAAAATATGAAACATTTAAATGAAATTGACACAACCTGACGTTAGTTCTGAACGCATAATGTGAAGTGGCTAGTAGTTATGTGGACTACTGTCTACTGACCTGGGGTCCAAATAAGAATGTTTCCAATTTTATCTTATAAAATCAGATTTTTTTTTCTGAAATGTCAAGATTTGTAAGTATACCTACTTAATTATAAACCATATATTTAATGTTACATTTTTTTTATTTATTTCAAATAATGCTTTATACAACCTGTTCAAGGAAACGTCACTCAAACTTTCTTTAGGCAGGTAGATACCACAATATTGAGGAAATTGTGAATAAGAGAGTCCGCAAATGAACATGGTAGAAGATTTCACATTTTTCAGATAATCGTTACTGAACCATTTGAAGTGCCACCATCTTGAAACGCAAGGTACAAGCAAATTACAGACACATGAAAACAGGACTTCGCTACGCTCATTGTAAAGTTATGTGACACAACCTCCAGACTTCAAAAATTCGAAAGGCCAATCTAGGGCAGTCTATATCGATGTGTTTAGGACGTTAAGCGTCCCTTTTCAGTGAATTGTGTAAAAACCCGCGAGAATTCCAGGCGTCTCTTTTTGTCGGCTTATGCGGGGACAACACTGTGGAGGACATATTTTGTAATGGATGTAAGTCATTGTTCGACCACACTAACTTTTAGTATTGTAGTTCGGCAGTGCAAACCCTTGGAAGTTGTGATAGTTCGAGCTGTGTAGAATAGATTTCTAGCTGCTTAGAAAGATGACTCTAGTGCTAGTAGCTCAAAGAGTTAACCAAGGGATGTCACTAGTAGATATTATATAGGTTCGCCCCTCCAGTTTCAGAACCGAGGTGAACTAGCACTCAGGTTAGGTTAGGTTAGTTCGGAAAATAGGATTTTGGCCTCCAGGCCGTCCTACATACTCGTTCCAAATTATCAAGTTTCTATTCTAAATATGGACAAAGTGTTTTTTTTTTTTTTTTTTTTGTGCATTACAGATTGATTTAATCCTATTACAATACACAAAATATATACATGAGAAAAGAAATTACAAAATTACAAAAATACATATTTTAGAGTCCTTGCTTAAAATTATTCTTGAAACCTTCAAGACTAATGTTGAAAATGTCAAGAGACCTAGAAATATCATTTAGCAGCACCATACCTCTTGTCATGCTATGTTGGGCCACAACGTCTGTTCTGCCATGAGGGATATAGAGCAAGTCATGGTGGCGACCCTGGCAGTAGTTGTTCGGTACTGTGAAGAAGGCGTTAATATTTTAGAGAAACCATTCACAACATAAGCGGTGGTCCATTAATCACGTGAGGCTCCAAAGGGGGGGGGGGTTCGGAAAAAATCACGAAATATCACGACGGGGGGGGGGGGGGGGGGGAGTAAAATGAGATATCACGTGTATTTAAGAAATACACGTGATTTTGGGGGGGTGGGGGGGGGGGGGGGGGTACTTTAAAACCTCACCACATATCACCAGGGGGGGGGGGGTTAAAAAGTTGCTAAAAAAAAATCACGTGATTAATGGACGACCCCTAAGCTAGTGATAGGGGGTATTTCACCATCCTCTCGATAAATATCCATTAATATAATAAATAAATAAATTCTCGTAACAGGTACTCACGACGACTCACTAACAGAACTCACGACGCGACACCTGAGTGGAACCTAAACGCGATGCCAACTCAGCCACCGATCGGTATTAAAGAATATTTTTAAGAATAAGGTCACAGTTTTCACAGTCTCCTCAATAGGGTTTCATGTTCCAAGGCGGCCTGTAGAATTTTTTTATATTATTGATTATCCAGATGCCTTTACAATGTATTCATGATGTTCGGCTAACGTATCCGATATAATATATAAACTCGTGTAGAAAGCGCTTAAAGATGCGAGGACGGAATATTAAACTCGGACTTTATAAATAAAATCGTAAATATATGTTACTCTACAGAGAGTGCTTATAACAGCTTATGGACAGGTCGATGAAACACCCCCACAATCTGTAGGAGTCCTGGAGGTAAGTGATTGTATCCGATTGTTGTAAATTTTAGTGTAAGTCACTCTTTTAAATTGCTTATTATCCAAACATGTACTCTAAGTAAATGACCGTTGATAGAAGCATCTCATCGATAAAGGCATGCTAAGAATAAAGAAAAAGTGATTTTTTTTTAGTTTTGGCTGCACAACTGTTTTATGTAAAATAAAATTGGTATTTATTCAATATTTTCCTTGAGCTAAAATTATTTTTAAAAGCCGTGAACCTTTCTTTGCTAAAATAAAAGTTATTTACCTACTAATTAGCTTTGCCGTTTGAGAATTACGCGGCGAAGATTTACAAAGATGGTATTGCAAACATTAAGTAATAAAACATTTTCTTGGGAAAAATTCTTTTTCTCTTCTTTTTCCATTCAAAATGTTGGATTAATATTAGGTACTGGTCTCAGAACCATCAAACATGATATGAATGTATTAATATTTATTATTTTTACCTCATCTACCCCTACAATTTATTTAGCTGTAATATGTCTATAGCAGTGATGTTCCCCGAATTTGGGAATATAATTTCTCTCATGCGTCGTCTTCCTTCCAATTTCTGCGGATTAATTTCCCGCGTTTTCCGACGCAGCTGGAGCCTTCTACTTTTCCACGAGGAGTTGAGAAAGTCAAGGATCGACAAAATCACACATTTATTATTTACTATTGTAGGAATTAGGCCGGCGTAGTCCAGCGGTAAGGCTCTTGACTCGCAATCCGAAGGTCGCGGAATTGAATCTCGGCGTGGCAAATAAATTTTATTTGACTAATTTGTGTTATTTCACAATTTATTCATTTAAAATAATATGTAGTTTATTTGCGGCTCGTTCCAGAGAGGACGATACTCTCAGTATCGCCCTGGTGTAAGACCACATTCAGAATTGAAACGTTGCTTGAAATGGCTTTAGCCGTGTTTGGTGACCAGATCTGAATGGCCTGGTACTTCCCCACCTTCCTCTTCGCTATTCCTTCCCCTCCCCACTACCTTCAGCCTCAAAGTATGGAATCCCCAATTGGGACTGCCATAGTTTCACTGGATCCAGACGGGAGCTGTTGGGACTCTTGTGCGGTTTTCATATAAAAAAAGGTAGGGAGGTAGGTACGACATGTGCCTAGGTTATTTCAATAGTATTCATAATGTAGCGGAAGTCCTGTTTTAACTCTACTGTTTGGCATTTCATCTGTCTATATATTTGTTTGCACATACCGTTTCGGATTTTTAAAATCTGCTACATCCACTTTCTTATTAAAGCAAGCCTTACTTTGACTAAATGGCTAACTTTGACTAGATAATTGACTGATTTGCGTTTTCTAAAATCTGCTGCATCCACTTTTTTTTATTTAAGCAAATCTTACTTTGACTATATGTGGCTATATTTGACCGAGTATTCAATATTATGGTACCTACCTTTAAACCTGCTCGAGAAACATTAAAAAAGAGTACACGTTGTACAGTGACGTTTCTTTGGACAAATTGTATAATTCCTTATTTGTTAAAGAAAAAATTCTAAAGTACATATTTATAAAAATGGCCAAATTGTATGTAATAATAAGAATTTTAAATATAGAAACGAAAATAAAAGCAATGTTTGAAAAACAAAAAAAAAAACAAATACCATGATTAAAATCGAAACAAAATTCAGAGAAAATAGAAATAATATACTCCAAGTTCAAATGCAAGTTTAAAAAACACGGAAAGTCCCTTGTAAGACCTTCCCCTTGAAAGAAGTCAAAATCACATAACTCATTCAAACTGCATAGAGCGGTGAAGAACTCCAAAGAAATACCGACCATTACAAAAGAAGAGTAAAATGTATTAAAATTCAAAAAAGAATTTAAACAAAGAAAATTCATCGTCCTCTATTTATTAATTTTTTTCGTGTTTAACTCGTAGAACTCCCTTTAATTTAAAAAAAATAAATTATTAAAATTAAATTTAAAAATGTCATGATCAAGTTCTGCAAGTATTTTAGTTTGTATTTTTTAACGGCTGTTTCGGCTTACAAGGTAATTTTCAAACTGTGGTTAAAACGCTTCTAGACGACTTATTTTTTAGGATTCTAAATGTAAATTTTTAAAGGGGTCTAAATTGATTTACTATCGGTTAAACCAATTTGCTGAGAAACTGGATTGAGACAGTAGATGCTCTATTAAGTGGGGTACTTCGGAATCTGTTTTCCTCGTACTAAATGTTAAAATTTTCTTAATTGTTTAATAATGACGTTACTTCTATGACTCATTTAAGTGTGGGGAATAAATAATTTTCCTTACTTTATTAATTAGCTTTACATTTGGTATTCGTTCGTTTATTGATTTCTAATTGTTCAAACAATTTTAATCTAAGACCCTTTTTTTCTTTATGGAATGGTTTAGTTTAGTTTGTTGTTTTAATCATATAAATAAGACGACTCAAAGTGGTTTAATTTCCATTTGAAAATGGCCTTGTAAGCCGAAACAGCTGTAACAAAAATAAAAATAAAAATACTGGCAGAACTTGATAATCATCATCATTATCATTACATAATATAAAATGAAGTCGCTAAAAATGTATGTGCGCGTTAATCTTTTAAACTACGCAACGTATTTTCATACGATTTTCACCAATAGATAGAGTGATTAAAGAGGAATGTTTATATGTATAATACATGTAAATTATATTAGAGAAAAGCCGAGAAATTCAAAGAAAACATATTTTTGTGCGATTTAAAACGGCTGGCGGGCCGTACTATAGTCACTTTTGAAATTCGTTCTACGGAAGAAATTGGAAAATAGATGTCCTAGAGTAAGTAGGTATTTGATTTTCCCTTTTCAAATATCCAGTGTTGCATTGCAAGCATAGTATAATTAGTGGCGATCGCTCGTAATTGTTATAAAATGAAGTCGCTCAAAATGTATGTGCGCATTGATCTTTTAAACTACCCAACGGAATGATTCAAGAGGAAGGTTTATGGCAGCAGGCAAGCGGGTGATGTGGATTTTATAAAAGTTGGGTAATGGCGTTGTGTTTCGTTAGCCACAGCAACGTGTGGCCGGGTCTGCTAGTAGCGTTATAAAATTTAAATTAAATTAAATTTAAATTGAGAATAAATTGTGTTTGTTGATGAGATTTATGTAAGGTTAATGAACTGTAGGTAATGGTGTATTCAATATCAAGATGCATATTATATGAGTATTATGGTAATATTCCATTTTCGCTGTGGCCCACATAGTGTTCAGTAGCGATGTCCCAGGAACAAAAGCTCCGTGACTCCACTACTTTCAGCGTGTTATATTAAATGCCGGTGACAACATTTCAGGTTTACATGAAATTTAATATTCAGGCGCAGATTAAATTGAGGACTGGTTTGGTTTCATTGGAGGAAGAAATTTTTATGAGCTTTTAAACGCGCTTAATGATGGGAGGTTTATTCTGAGGTTCGGGTTAACACGTTATCATTTGCACGTGGAAATAACACCTTGTGGAAATGTGTAATGCTTCAGCGGAATTATTTGAATCATGGGACATTTCAATTTGAGGCGGGTATGGGTAACGCCGCCCCGGGAACCATTTATTGGATAACCAACACCTCTGCCGTAGGTCACCCCAAGTGGTTCGCGTTTTGTGATTTAGCAGGGGTGCCCTGGTTCATGGGGTGAATTTTGTCCGGGTCTTAGCGGAAGATGCGTCTGCCCACCAGCTGCGGGGCAGGCCGGATCGGGAGAAAATGGTTGAGGGAGTCCATTTGACTGCTCCAGCTGTAGTCTCTCAAAATATCGCCTAGCACAGCAGTAGGAGGGATGGATTCATATGGACACACTCACGCACCCAACCCTAATATCCTTTTCCTTCACAGAACTTTCTCACCTTCCTTTCCAAAAAAGACTCTCCAAACAGCATCCCCAAAGATGACATAGGCCCCGAGGGGTATTATTTTCCTCAGGGCCTCCCGTGTGGAGCTAATGGAAAAAAAATGTAGTTAAAAATATTTGCCTCTGGAACATTATTTTAATATCAAATTTTGTCAATTTTCTTTTTCAGAAATTTATCTTTGGAATGAACACCGTTATCGAACTTGAATATTCACAAAGTCTGCCAAAAATTTAAACAAAAGATGTTCACATTTCAAACATTATTTTTATACTGTAGGTAGGTAGGTACTATATCGCTTTTTTAATAATCAGTTCCAATTTTTAAAATTAAACTTAAATTCAAAGCAAGTTCATTGAACGCGAAGAATTTCACATAGAAATGACTAACGAAAAACTTAAAAAACTCTTAAATTTGAGCGGTAGAAGGTAAATGGAGGAGAAGTAGACGTAGGAAAGGAAGGTGGGGAAGAAACTGGCTCTTCAGATGTGGTCACTAAACATGGCTAAAGTAATTCCAAGCAACCTTTCAATTCTAACTGTTACCTACACCAGAATGATGCTAAGACTATCTTCCACCCTGAAAAGTGCCGCACATATACTATATATTATTTTTAATGAATTAGTGGTGAAATAGCACAAATTAATCAAATAAAATTTATTTATGCACCCCTGGTTTTTAACTCGCGACCTTCGGATTGCTAGTCGATAGCCTTATCCCTAGCGACCACGGAGGTCGTCATCTTACTTTATTGTGTTATACACAGCCTTACAGCATAAACGCCATAGTGAACGCCATAGACGTGCGAAATAGGTACCGATCAATGTAAGCGATATATATGTATATAGTGTATATGCCTGTGTGTTTGAAGATTCAATTGTAATTATTATGTACTCTATATTATATAATTAATGGATTAATTATTGGATAATTAATTACTCGGGTAAGTACTCGTTTGATTAAGCTACTAAAGATATTGTTAGTAATTTCTGGAAGCGTTTCAATTAATACTAATAAGAGTATTTAACTGGGGCGATTCTGAAAGTATCTTCCACACTGAACGAAGTGTAAAAAAACTTGTTGATGTTAAAAATTGATGTCCATGGGTTGATTATTTAATAATTAATTTAGAAATGATTTTTTTGTTGAGGTTTTAAAACCACTTTATTTGATTTATACATGCCGACCTATTTTCGGTTGATCTCAACCTTCAGGAATGTTCACGAATATATGGGATTGATTGGGTATTGCATTCGCAGAATTGGTGGGTAGCATATGTCAAAATCCTGAATTTATCTCACCTACCTAACCTTTTCATCCTAAATGTCACCATCAAAAATTGTTGCAAGAAAGTACTCAACTTTGGAGAGGTGACAGTGCGCTTTGCTGTTTAGTGCAAAATAACATCTCAGACGGGGCGCATGTATCGTAACCTCTTGCTATAAGAATATAGCGATTTTTAAATTAAATATTGTGAAGTGTACACCACAAACTGAAGATCAGCGAGGCCCCATCTGCAATGGTGAGTTCTATTTTCCCTTTTCCAATCTGGGCTTATCTAATTTCCAAAAGCACAGATCTGAACTATCGACTGACTATCCATCAGGTTTTGGGAGTGTATGCTATTTAATCGTCCCGTATAACTTAGCGATCATGTAGTTTCGGGACTGGTCCTTTAAGGGTTGCATAGGCTTTGCTCTGCAGCACTCAATTGCAACACGATGAAGGTTGACGTGAAAAATAAACTCGTTCATGTTAAAAGTTGATGCCCATTAACTTAGGATTGATTATTGAATAATTTAGAAATTATTCTTGTTGTTGTTTAGAACCACTTTATTTGATTCATACGTCGACTGATTTCAATTGATCTCAACTTTCAGGTTAATAAACTGCATGTTAACCTTAACTTCCTTAAACCTTCAGGTTAATAAATCTCCAGGACAATAATCATATAAACTTATGGAAAAAAAATATATAACAGATTATATGTTTATTGAATGTTGACGACGTGATGAAGGTTGAGATCAACTGAAACCAGTCGATGTGCATAAATTAAATAAAGTGGTTTTAAACAAATAACTTTTTTCTTTTGTATAATATCAACCCACA
The DNA here is from genome assembly GCA_917880885.1 of Limnephilus marmoratus. Lineage (NCBI taxonomy): Eukaryota > Metazoa > Arthropoda > Insecta > Trichoptera > Limnephilidae > Limnephilus > Limnephilus marmoratus. Next base: position 5,604,283 of record OU862911.1, read on the forward strand.
AAGTGTTTGCTTTCTTTGATAATTTAATAATTAACAAACTATTAAATTATCAAAAAAGCAAAAATTTAATAATAAACAAACTATTAAATTGTTGAAACGTTGAATAAAGTAGCTGGTAGCACAACACGGGTAATACCCCAAAAATAAATTAGGATAATGCTTTCGGCCGTGAAAATCTCAAATCATAATATCATTTAATAATTGGTTTATTTGTGAATTTGAACATAATGTATTGAAATGTAGGTAAATTTTGTGTTTTGATTTATTCAATTTAATTTGTAATAATAAAAATCATAAATTATTTATTTCTGTAATTATTATCATTTTCGTCATTATCGTAACATTTTCACGGCTTAACATTAAATAAATTAAAAATTGAAATGAATAAGTTAGCTTTTTAAGGCACAATAATGATACTCAAGCTATTACTACAGTAATAACTATTCCATTCTGTAGTAGTATAGCGCAGACCCGTGGAAAATCACGGGATATTATAAATATAACGATATTATAAATATACAAAACTTGTTAAATTCACTAATAAAGTCATTCGAAGAATATGTATACGACCGACAGCTAAAATATGTCCACTGGACCTAGTTCAGTGAAACCAAGCTTCTTAATTCAGTATCGTATTATAACTGCTGGAGAATCTATTCTTACTCAATCGATTCGTCATGTTATTTGGGGGTGTCACGGGTGTTAAAGATATAAATAGAATTAGAGTTACTGACTGTATGCATTTGAATCTCACATTTTGCCTGACGGCAATACACGACAATAATTTGTACCTAAAGGGTAAAGCGTGTGGATAGTGAACTACGTAACACAAGCAACCTGGACTAGCGAACAATCAAAAATAATATTCGATTTCCTGCCTTTCTGTCAGCAGCTGGTAGAAGGTACTTGAGTACCAGTGTTGCCATGCTAAAAATAATGTTTTTTTGGCTGTCGTGTGTTGTCCACAGTATCTTCACTCTATTAATTCATCTAACAGCAGTTGAACGAAACAAATACGCTTTTCGAATTAAAAAATATTAATTCGTAAAATAATTTTGGTACCTACTTATCGCATGCCTAATATGATAAGAGGTCCCAATAAGTAGTTTCAATTTTTAAACTTAAAAAATCATTGAAATTACATAATGTTACGTATTATGCAGGAATATTACACATCACTTACTTATCCATGCACTAACAACCGAAATTAGTAAGTTTAAAATGATCATGAAAAACTAGCCAAAACTTTTCAAAGTGATTGAAATTTTTTTTAAATTTGTAATTATTTTTTATAAATGGTTTTTTAATGTGTTTTTTAATCTTAAAAGTATACATTGCATTAGAACGCTTGATTTAAAGTATAAAAATTCTTGGGAAGATTTTCCGATTCTCGTAGATATCAAATAAATTAGGTATCTACCATTGATATCCAAATCGATAGACTTACCGTAACATGAAATCTGGTTATCATTTTGACAATCCACGTGACCATATTTTTGGCACCAGGAGGGTTCGACAATGTTTTGAATAAACAATGACATCAGTCGTACGTTGACCATGGAAGAGCGCCCATTGAATAATCAAAGCCCCGAGCAGAAAAGTAAAGTTCGCTAAAATAAAGTGGACTTTTCTGCGCAGAATCTGAATGTTCGTAAAATCGGTTAAAAAACTGTACCGCATTTAAATCGGTTGCGTGAGCAAAAATCAGTGAGTTGAGTAAATTACAACACATTTGTAAAAATGTCTAACTGACTCTGCGTCTGTTTCTGCGCAGAATCTGAATGTTCGTAAAATCGGTTAAAAAACTGTACCGCATTTAAATCGGTTGCGTGAGCAAAAATCAGTGAGTTGAGTAAATTACAACACATTTGTAAAAGTGTCTAACTGACTCTGCGTCTGTTTCTGCGCAGAATCTGAATATTCGTAAAATCGGTTAAAGAACTGTACCGTTTAAATATTCAAACGGGTTGCGTGAGAAAAAATCCGTGAGTTGGCTAAATTACAACACATTTGTAAAAGTGTCTAACTAAACAGTGTAACAAAACATTCAATTTTGGAAACAAGCCCGAAAGCCCGTTTGTTCATCCGATTGGGATTTTTTATTATTTTTTTTTATTGAATGACAATCATTATCATTACATAGTATAAAATGAAGTCGCTCAAAATGTATGTGCGCATAGATCTTTTAAACTACGCAACGGATTTTCAGGCAGTTTTCACCAATAGACAGAGTGATTCAAGAGGAAGGTTTATATGTATAATATATGCTTATTACAGTAGAGAAAAGCAGAGAAATTCAAATATTCAATTCAGGCAGCGGCCAGCTGGCAAGCGGGTGGTGTGGATTTTATAAAGGTTGGGTAATGGCGTTGTGTTTCGTTAGCCACAGCAACGTGTGGCCGGGTCTGCTAGTATCAGATAAAGTAAAATTACAAAATAAGTAAAAATACAAAGTAAAGCGGATTGTTCACAGTCCTCCTCACCAGGTATTTTTGTTCCGAGGCGGACTGTGTGTTGTTATATGGGTGTTGATTTTTATTTCCTCATCTTCTAGTTTGTTGATTTTCACAAAATAAAAGTATTTATGTTTGTTGTCTGGAGGTTGCATTTAGGGTTACTTCATAATTTTAATTGTAGTTAAGTTTTCGTATTTCGTAAACGCTTTTTATTTTCGATCATTACCTTTTCACTGTCAGATTAATTTATTGACAAATCGCAGAAAGGTTTCTTGGTTTGATCTCCTTTCCCTGATGGGCTCGTCTATCAATCTGAATGACTCTGTCATCTACTAATCGATTTAATAAATAGTCTATTTCACAGATAACTTTACCGTAATCTGGTTGGTGATATTTCACACAAATAGAGTCATACAAATTAACCTAGAATTATAATAATATTTCTTATATAAATGCTTCATAAACTTTCAGATGAGGCAGTCAGAAATGCCTGATATTAATTTATTCGCCTTGATTTAAACATAAAGAGATCCAATATGTCGGAGCCGCAAACATCAAATGAAATACGGAATCTATTTTATATGCCAACCAACCACAATACGCACTCTACTCCACTCCGCACCCGCACCCGCACCCGCACCCGCACCCGCACCCGCACTGAGAACATGCATATTATTTGATTTGATTTATACGTGCTTTTGTATGAATTCAATTCACGAAGGAGATTTTATAAGGCGATATATGCCAATAAGCTTCCCGGTGTGAATTGAAATTAAATGGAAGAAGAAATAATCTGTCTCCATATCTGTAATATCTATAAATGTATTGTACATGTAGTAGATACATGTAGTGTATATGAATATAAATGTAGCTTCAATGTCTGTCAACAGATGTTGTTATAACGGTGACCCGACATTTGGTCCGGCAACAGTTGGTCTGACCACAGTTGGTTCGGCGACAGTTGGTCCGGCCGACAGTTCGTCCGGCCGAAATTTGGTCCGGCGACAATTGGTCCGGCCGAAAGTTTAGAAGATGTTTTCTTCAAGTAAGTATGCAAAGAGGATATACGGCCGTACAACCAAAGTCGATATACTTATATCTAAAATCATCTTGAGTGATAATCCGCTGTAAAAATATTTTTACTAATAATTTCGACTCTCCGAAGTAGCATGCGGTAATCACAAAATACGACATGCTTATACATGCAGTCGGTTTATCAAAAAAACCCTAAAGATTCCTACATGCATATAATATAACTTTTATTACTGAATATAACACAAGAGTCCCAACTGCTCTCAACCATCTTGAGCCAGTGAGACTATGGCATCCCCAATTTTGGTATGGTGTGATGCTGAAGGTAGTGGGAAGGGGAAGGAGATGTGGAAAATGTACCTGGATATCCAGATACAGTCATCAAACACGGCTAAAGCCATTTCAAGTGACGTTACATTTCAAAATGAATAAAACATCTTCTAAACCAATTGTCGCCGGACCAAATGCCGGCCGGACCAACTGTCGGCCGGACCAACTGTCGCCGGATCGTTATAACAGATATAGGTAGTAAGATGTAGTTTTGATTTTCGGGCCTAATACCCGAACGGTTACGAAATAGCCGATGACATCCGATCGACATATGGGCACATTCAGTGAAGAGTTCCTCTGCTGCAGAAAAATACAGAGCATCTTTTATAACGGACTATAAGTCCAGTTAAATATTCATTGTAAATAAGACGATAATAAACGCGATTCGTAACCTGACGAAAGTAAAATATCGTTGAAACTTCCGATCAGAAAGACTGACAGAACACCACAATAAGCATAATGTAATCGTAGATATTATTATACAAGTTAATTTATATTATATAAGTTAACACGTAAAAAGTATTACTTTATTTTTTAAATTGATTTATAATGTACATTGCTTACTGGACGTTTTTTACGATTCTTTTTTTGGTCCGGTTTCCATGTATCGTCTTTTCACACGGATTCTGGATGAAAACAAGGTCGTGCTCGATTTTGGTACCGATTTTCGTTCAGTTTGTACTCATATTGCGTGTGTATGGGCGCTATCAATTAATCCACCTTAACATATAAAAGCATAACTTGCCAAAAGTGTTTTTCTTAAAATAAATTAAACTAGCGCCTTTTGTGAAAGTGCAGATTATGAATTCTTTTATGTATCAGCTCAATGATTGACTGCTGGACGAAAATCAGCGATGTCCAGTTAAAACGGTAGGTACCCCCCCCCCCTAAACGTGTCGCGTAGTATGGGTACGTTCCCTAATATTGTCCCAGTGTTACTGGAAAGGGTTCCGCGGTACATGAAGGATCATACCAATACGTGATTTTTATTTTATTTATTTCGCGACGTTCGTCAGTAACTGATAGATAATATTTGTAATTTTTTTAGTTGTCTATAAATATTATATTCGAGTATATTTAATTTTAAACCTTACAAAGCTAATTATACTTCGCTGTTTGTTGGTTATGAGGAAACAGTTGTTTTTTTGTTGCTTTCAAAGTTTCTCAAAAGCTTTTAAGTGATGCAGCACAAATGAAGCAGGAATGGATTATAAAGAGAACAGAAGGGTTAGGAAGGGGGGGGGGTGGAGTTGGGGAGAGGGGTGGGAGATGATAGGAGGATGCTGCAGGGAGGAGGGGAGAGGGGGAAATTAATAAACACTTGAAGCAGATTGGATCAAGATTTTAAGATATTAAAGAGAAAATCTTTTCATACTTTGCAGGTTTTGACGCTCCGAGCTTAAAATCGATGGATCGATTTCACGAGAATCACCAATCATAATTTTTTTTATCAATATGGTATAAAACTAATATTAGTCTTTTTTATCTGAATAACGTACAAAAGTCCCAACTGCTTCCAACCGTCTGGGGCCAATGAGACTATGGCATTCCCAATAATTGGAGTAGGTATTTTGTGAGGTTGAGGTAGTAGGCATGGGAAGGAGATGGAAAATGACGGTGGTGAATTACCTGACTGTTCAGATCTGGTCATCAAACACGGCTAAAGCTCTTTCAAGCAACGTTTCAATTCTGAACGGTGTTTATTATGCTTTATCATTTTTAATGAATTACTTATGAAAAACAAAACTAAATTAAATAATTTTTTTTTGCGGCCGCCGATTTTCAAACCCGCAATCTCCAGATTTATAGTCAAAAGCCTTACCCCTCGATAACGGGCACCGTCATGGCCTTTCATAAAAAAAATGTTCTTTCAAATATAACTTAATTGCAATAAAAAAAAATGAATTTCTATGTTTAATGTCGTGTGCTCCATTGCAGAGATGTTACAGTGTTATTGGTCATCCCCTTTCCTTCCATATCTTGTTTTATCCTACACATATTACCACTTAATTCCATCAAACACCATTTCGTTTGGTTATTGTTTACAGTAGTGACCGACCGAAGGTTCGGTTTCGGCAAGTTTCGGTAAAAAAAATCTAGTTTCGGCATCAGAAACCGAAACCGAAACTCTGCGTTCGTGAATTATCGCGCGTCGTTCGGCTGACTTCGAGTGAGTTCGTGGCTCGAGTGTCGCCCGCCATCATCGGTTTATGTATTATTTCTCGCGCACAGTGATAAGTATTTGGTTTCATTACCAAAAAATAGTTAATATGTTTGTTTGTTTTACAGCAGTACTGTCAAAAAAATAAGTAATATTTTTTTTACATGCTTCAATTATGGTTTTTTATTTCATTTAACTCGTGTAATAAGAATTTAGTGATCGTGAACGCAATTAAAATTTAAATACTCTATTAATGAGGTCCTTCCTTTATAATGTAAGTGTTGATTATTAACAAAATTTTGTTCAAAGAAGTAGTTAACAAGTTTTGTTAATTTTTGTTTGTTTTATTAACATTAATATTTTTTTTCACAAACTTCAATTATGGTTTTTATTTTATTTTACACATGTTAAATGTCTGTATAAGTGTAAAAAATAAACCAAATTTCATTAAACAATAGATTTTTAACATGCCTAAAAAAGTTTCGGTTTCGGCCGAAAGTGAGACAGATACCGAAGATTCGGTTTCGGTAAGTCCGGTTTCGATCGTACACTAGTTGACAGTTCACTTTAAGTTCATTTGCAGCCATATGTTATAATAATTCATATGCAGTTTCGGATGCAACAGTTAGTACGATCAAATATGCTCCGGAATAAGCTCAGTCTTGGGATAATTATGCACTCCACACAATAACAGGTTCTTGAAATGCACTGGACAATGCATATAATCTGGAATTAACGACTGTCGGACGCATCGTAATCAAGTTGATGAAATGGATGCACCCATCTTTAGTGCCTGGTAGCAAATACCCTAGAATAATAATAATACGCCCGATTCCAGCAAAATATTGGTAGTATTTATCCAATGCAGGCCGCTAGAGGCACTAGTATGGCATGTTAGCATTCTTTCCGGACAATGGAGGAAAATAATTGAATTTATATGGTACTTGAGAGTGGCGCTATACGCTTTCTATTTTGAACTTTGATCAATATTGATTAAAAAACATATACAGGGTGTCCGGGGGTAAAGTGCATTAACTTCGGGAGGTGATTCTACATGATGGTAGGAGTAAAAAAGATTAACAACTTTTTCCGAAATTCCAACTTTTTTTTTCCCATACAAAAAGACGTATCTACTAAAAATCCTTAGTGTGAGGTACGATCTTACTTGCTGAGAGCCTGCCGGGCGCCCGACTCGATTGTGATTGGCTCGTATCGTAACAGCGGAAAATAATAAATCTGGCCGCACACGCCGGACTAATTTTACTTTTTACCTCAAAACTACCCCTAAAAGTTGGAATTTCGAAAAAAGTTATTTATCTTTTTTACTTGTACTATCATGTAGAATCACCTCCCAAAGTTAATGCACTTTACCCCCGGACACCCTGTATACATAATTTATTAATTTCCTTACAGCATATTCCGCGAACAGAACCGACATAATACGTTTTTACATAATAACCACATCACAGTTTTTTTCTTCCCTTTTGACATTCCTTGTAAAAGTTTGAATTTCGAAAAAAGCTATTTATCTTTTCTATCATGTAGAATCACCTCCCGAAGTTAATGCACTTTACCCCCGGACACCCTGTATAAAACCAAACAAAAAGCTTAAAGGTTATAATATGAAAGTTACTTAATTTTATTTTTATTTTTCGATAACTATGACTTATAAAAAAGAAATATTTCACATAAAATCCATCAAAATCATAGACATCCAAAATGATAGAATTACCCTAACATGGAGTCTGCATATCATTTCGCCGAATTGAAGGTAAACCACACAACCAAAATTAAATTGTTTAGCTTTAGGGTGATGCACAACATCATGTAAAATTCTGGATCAAGCCGCTAACAATAACACTCCTTACGTAGACGGCAATAATGTTTAAATTCCCGTTTAACACCAGCCGCCTCTTTCGACTTTTGCACGAAAAAAAATTCGCGTTTTGTTTTATTTTGCGATTCTCCGGCACAAATAATAAAATGTTTTTCGATCATTTTCTAAAAAAGTAAATTTTCTACTTTATACAATAAAACCCTAACCGAAAAGGGGTTTGTAAGTAGGAGATTTTGAACTATGAAGCAGTTTTTATAGACCTGATACTTTATTTTTTCTGGGCTTATAAAAAGAGTAATAAAAAACACTCGATTATTATTTCAAAGGCAAATATGTGATCTACTCACAGAATTTAATTAAAGCCTCTAATATATTTCTAAGCGATCTCATTTTCAAACAAAAATCACATTTTGTATTGCTTAGTAATACTCGGAATCCCGAATGTCTACCAATTGATAACACACTTTAAGTTCTTCTTTTTAAATTCTTAAAAAATATATGTTATTTTTCAATTTATAATAATATGAAATTCCCTCCATAGAAAAAAATCGCAAACTACGCTCTGAAAATTATTATCAACCCCTTTTTTTCTAATATTTTACAAATTGCATGTAAGTATTACCAATTTTTCTTTAAATTCTACTTAGGCATTTATCACGAGATTTTTGCTCTATTTTAACGAAGTCGTGATTTTTTAAACATTTTCACAATTTTCACTTAATTATTATCGTATTTTATATTAGCGCGCTCCCTCTAACATTCGTATTTATATATCTCCCCTTTTTTCTCTTTCCAACGCTTACTTTTACTATCGAGTCTTAAGTATTGTAGACGCAAGAAAAATTTTACCGCGCCGCAGAAATATTTCACATTTCACGCACCGCGCACACATTTCAATCAGACGCCTGAGAAAACCTGTAATTACGGTACGAAATAAGTTTTAATAATTATTTACCACTTTTATAAAAGCTCACTTCTTATATATTTTTTCTGAATTCGTCAATCAGCAACAAAATACTAAATACGAATAACACAAACTTGTAAATACATATTTGAAATTAAGAAATGGCCAATAATAATATCAATAATAATTAGATCACTTGTAAAGCGATATTTTTGTGTAAAATCGCCACAAGGGCGAGGTTCAAATATTACTCACTTGATGGCATTACCTCATTATCCTGTACCCAAAGCAATATTGATATAATTATTACAAATCAATAATTAAATTTAACGTTTATTTAAATAATTATTTATTCACGCCTTATTGTGGGCTTTACATATTGTTACATTTGCAAATAAAACCCTGTATTTTTTTTGATCCTTCAGGTTAATTGGTTCGGTTTACGGAACACCTCATATAGGTCTAATAGAAATCGTTGTGTCTTCCTTACAATCATGGTTAGAGTTAGAAACATAATCTAAACGGTGTTAGAAAGAGAAAATACAACGTTTTATATTAAAATCTAAAAGTTAACCACAGAATAATTAAAATTTACACCTTTATAAAACCTGAATTTCCGAAAGCAATTTGAAAAAAAAATGAAATTTTGGGATTTTTCAATTAATTATTTTTAATGAAACGACAAAAAAAGAGTTGACAATAACATTTATAATCTATTTGCCTAAAACACAAGTGTGTGTTTTTATTTATTTTTTATTATATGGAGTTAGAATAAACGTGAGGTGAATCATTTTAATTTTTTTTTTATGTATGTATTTAAAAAAAAATTACATGTTTGGAATTATTATAAAACAAATTATTATGGAATTATTATAATTTTAAGGCGTTTTTTATTACCTTTCAAAAACAGTTCGTAGTTTTCAGATGCGTTTAGAAATATTCCGTTTATTTGGATTTTATTTCAAAACGGATTTTTTTTTTACCTTCCGACAAAATAGGCTCGAGGACTGAATGTTCAAACAAACTTTGCTTCTTTTATTTCTATTCCTCTTATCATTATATATTTTTTCATGAAAATATCACAATAAGGCCATGTCAGAATCAATCTCTAAGGATGGGTTGTTAAAAAAATTTGATGAAATCATCAAGTTAATTTTGACGTTCTGTGTAAGTTCTATTCAAGATCTGAGATTGTTTAATAATAATACTTGAACAAAGGCTCTGAGAATATTTCAGTTTCTTGCAGCAACTGAGCTAAAATGATATATTAACAGAACTTGAATGGAACCTTCACAGAACGTGAAAATTTTCTTAAAATATTTGATGGAATTATCAGATTTTTTGAAACACTCCGTTAAACGTTTTTCAAACAACTTTATTTACACAAAGACATTCCAATAATTCAAAAAAAGAAATGGTGTTGACAAAATGTAAGTAGCTTATATAATAAAGCACCTACGTAATATAAAATGTAAGCCTAAATATACTTTAAATAAACTCGCTTTAAAGCCATTTCTAAGTCTTCGTACCTCGGATTTTCCTTAAGGGAAAGGAACCTCCTTTCTTCACCCGGCAAAGTCCTGCAAAGATTGAACCTAAAATCACCACATCAGATCCCGCCCATACAAACAGGTACTCGTCCCTTCGGCTGCTCGGGGCTCAGAGCTCCGGTGACTCCATTGCTGGCAGCTGAAGTAGAGAAGGGGTTCTATCCGGATTAAAGATTTCTGGATACGGAAATGCTTCCTCGCCGGGGAGGAAGTGAGGCCGTAGTGTAAGCGGAAGTGGGGGGAGGGGGGCCGCCGGGAAAGGCAAAGATGGCTTAGAAAGGATCATAGAAGACTTATATTGGCGAGATACGTTCTAACAGATTAATCAGAGTTCATTCTTGGAAAAAAATTACCCCCCTTTTGGTCTTCTTCTTCCTGCGTCAAATTTACCATCATAAATACACAAATATATATTCGATTCAGATATAAAATTGATTGAACTGAACGGAGATTAAAAACATGTATTAGCCTAGTAAAAATACTTGGCAATAATTTCAGACATTAGTCTACCTGAGAAACACAAAAAAATCGATAGTGACAGGCGGATTCAACATTCAACATGTCTACTGTGACTCTGTTAACTACAAAATTATTTGAAACACTGTTTTGTGAATTTTAATGTAGAGAATCTTTTAAATCAACGTACATTAAATAAAAATTAGAGTGTGCAATTCACACGCGATAGAAGTGAAACTAGAAAGTCGCTTTCTTTTGCCTGTTTATTTTAAAGTGATTTAAAGATTGGTAGATTTACAAAAACGAAAATGTTTATTTTTTTGGATTTCATAGGATTCGAATTTCCGCTGGATTTCTCTGGCCGCTGAGATTTGCGACGCACTATTATGGGACGCGCTCGGCGAGGCGTGATTTACGCATTATATTCCGACGACCCGTAAAAAAACAAAGCGGCCCATAAGCGCAGACCTATATTCGTTTCCGTTTTATATCTTAACCAATAGGCGCCGTGAGCGCAGTTTGATGCTTCGCAGGTGTCGTAGTGCGTCATTTCCGTTTCACCCGAATTTCAAATCACTCTAACGGGGCTAAGGAATTAACGCTATTTGTTTTTGGGGTGTTATTCCGTGTTGCGCTACCTCATTCTTTAGCCAACGTTTCGGACATCGTTGGCTAAAGAAGAAGGTAGCGCAACACGGCATAACACCCCAAAAACAAATAATGTTAATACTTTTGACCGTGAAAATCTTAAAACGTAACGGGGCTAAGGAAGTTTAATTAAAAAAAAAACTAAATGGGAACGTAAATTAATGTCTAATAGCATACTTTTATCTGCATATTATGTCTATCAAAGATAAAAGTAAAATATTTTGATCAAAATTATTAATACAAGATCACCCAATATAAAGTTCAGGGTAAGATTGGCGGAAGGCTTATGTTGGCCTCCGTGGTCTAGGAGTTCAAATCCCGGCGTGCGGAAGCAAATTTTATTTACTAGATTTATGTTTTTTGACAATTGACACGTTCAAGAGTGAAATATACTCTCAGTATCGCCCCGTGGATCACTATTCAGAATTGAAACGTTGCTCCCCACTGTCTTCAGCATCACAATATACCAGTGGCGGTCCGTGAGTTTTCAGTGAGCTGGAGCGCCAAGATTGAAAAATATGACGTTATTGACGATGTTGTAGCTGAATATGAATTTTATTTTTTTTCTAAATTTCAAATTTATGTATGAAGATCTTCAGGATTCTTTCAATCAAGGGATGCGCCGCATCCACACACTGTAAGACCTTCGTACATAGAGTTGAAATTTTGAAAAAAAAAATTTTTTCAGCTACAATAACAGCAGTAATCTCGTATTTTTCAATCTTATCACTCTAGCTCACTGAAAACTCACGGACCGCCACTACAACATACCCCAATTCGGGATGCTGTAGGTATTCACATGCTCCAGATAATTGGGAGCAGTTGGGTCTCTTGTGCGATATTCACATTACAATAGGCATAGAAAGACTGGCATGGCTTCGAAATCTACGCTTTACGTGAGCAGTTCCGCAGATTTGTGAAAGTGAAGAATACGCCGATGATAGCGACCTCCGAAAGGAGAAGGGATCAGAGAAATATATTTTCCTATCGAGGCATATATTTATGTAAAAATCTATTTGGTTAAAAGTGTTGGATAAAAATTCCCTTTGTTTCAACTCCCGAAGAGCAGATTGAAGTAGGTACGTATTTGAATGCATTCTTATTCGATTTATTTGAAATATTTTCGAAAAAACGTAAAGTCTGTTTTTTTTTACTGCAAAGATCAAGTAACTGCGTCACTCCTGTAAGTGTCACTATTGACAAATACAGCGAGGCGTCGCAACCAAGGCGTCGCGACGCTGAAATATTGTCACGGCCAGACGGTCAGATATTGCGCCCAGCGGGAGCTCAATCCTCCCCCACACATGAATAGTATATCCACCCGTAGGAGAGTGTGAAGAAGGCTTTTGACCACCACATAGAACCTGCTGAGATTACATCGATCTGAAACTGATCTGATCAAAGCATTATCCAAAGAAGAAAATGTTCTATATAAAGAATAATACCAGAGAAAATATTTTATACCCAAATCATCGATACTCATTTATGAAAGATAACGAAATGAAAGATTTAAAAAAATATATTTGATTTTACGCCCAGTCGCCCAGGCTTTTAGATAGATTATTAGAAAAAAAAAACATAATGAGATATTCAAATTATACAAAAACCTAAAGCTTAAAGTTTACCGTATTGTAAAACTGATAAATTAAATATTTATGTTAAATAATGTTTTTATAACACTTAAACAAACATTTTAGTATTAAGGTAAATTTAATAATTAAAAAAACCATAGACTATAATTTTGTCTGAGATATATATAGCGTATTTTAAAACTCGAAAAGCTCTTGATGGAGTTGTAGTTTTCAGCTAGATGAATTTGCGCTGACTTGTATTCAATTAAATTTCACGACACCAGAGCCCACCGTTATAAAATTTATCAGCTTTCGAAAAGCTCTAGTTTTCTGCTAAAGTTAATATCACTGAGAAATCATATCCTTGAGGCATAAGTGTGGTAGAACCATGTATGACAGTGTGAAAAGTATGGAGATTACGAAATAATGAGTAAGATTAAGAAAGGGACGCTGATATGGATTGGGCATGTATTGGGCAGAGCAAAGAAACGAAGAAAGGAGTTTGTTAGAAAAAGTCGGGAACACCTGAGGAAGACATGGCATTATCAAGTTAATCAAATACTTAAGTCGGGTTACGTCAAAAATCAGAAAAATCAAAGGGTATGGATTGGGATCAATCAAAGATATGAGATGATGTATGAATGTAAATGAAGCAAGGAGTGTTTCAAGACCGAATTGTTTGGCTGTCCGTCATCTCTGCCTATCCCTGCATGGAAACGGCATGATATTGTTCTCTCTGCAGTACATTATACATCTATAATATTATTTATTCGAATACGAGTTTTTTAAATTTTGATTATTAAGTGTGACGAATTTTATTATATGATTAGCTGACCCGACAAACGTTGTTCTGCCATGTAAATTATTTCTAGTGAATATTTTAATGGTTAAATAAAAAAAAAACGAATGTATTGTAAGAGTGTGGGGATTGGATCTATGACAAAAAGAGGAATGGAGCGCTGTAGACGATGTCCGCCGATAAAAACAAAAAAACACCAACTAAAGTAGGAAAATGAAATAAAGAAAATCAATATGAATTTCGAAGAGCAATTTATCGAGTGTACGATATTTTTGTCAGTCCGTCTTTTGTCAATACAAATGAGCTCGATGGTTTGCCCACGCGAGAACAAGGTGCCGAATGAAATATCAAAATGACGCGACGCTTCTCGTGAATGTATGGATGAAAGTTCGATAAAGCTGATGTAGCGCCATCTGTCATTCAACAATATTAATAATTTCGTTCTGTTTGAAATACGAAAGACGGATAAATTTGTTCATACAAAAATCTCGCTTAAAAATTGGGAGGGTGGGGGTGGGAGGGTTAATATTTGGGGTTATAAAAAATAAAGAAATACAAAAAAAATTCAAAAAAATATAACTTTTTTCTGAATACGGACAATCTAATCGCCTAGCGGTATGAAATATACTTTAAAACCTATTCTCATACCTACCAAAAATACATAAAAAATTTCATAAAAATCGCTTAAGCCGTTTCGGAGGAGTGCGACCACAAACACCGTGACACGAGATTTTTATATATAAGATTTTAGTTCATAGCTGTCATAAGGAGCATTGTAAGTAAAAATAATGTTTTATACATTATTTAAAAAAATTGATTTATGTAATCGTCTTACAAATTCATAGAATAATTGCTAAAAAATATTTACGTAGAAATTATCTTTAGCAAATATGCATGGAAATCAATGAAACACATGATTGTCATAAAAATTCTTAAAAATGTATACAACATTATAAAAGTAAACGTTTATTATGCACGTACAAATAACCGTTAAGAACAATTACACAAATGTACGATCTATATCTTTTAACATTGTCTCCTAGCTTTATTACTAAAACTGGAAACTTAATAATAATAATACTCGTAATTAGTAGGTAACTCTGGAAAGCTTTGCGAAACGGTTATTATATTAGTAAGGTAGTTGTTCATTAAGTAAAACAAATACGCAGAAAAGAGTTTAAAACTGTTAATTTAGAATGGAACTGTTTATTAAAGATGCACTGAAAATGTTAAATATTCCCACAAAGGAAGGAAGGTTTTCAACACAAAACGACGAGTTTAGAATCTTGTTTGAGCGTAATGAATTTACGATTTAATATTCAGTACCTGCGCTTGGAAAACTTTTCCGTTCAGAATTTTCATCATCCACAATTAGGCCAAAATTGTATTAAGAAAGGTTATACTCAATGTACGACAGAGATCCCCAAATTTTAACTGAATACATAATAATCGAAGTTTATACACAATATATTATATATTATCGAGAAATAAAATACAGACTGCAACCCAAAAATATTCAAATAATTATTACGGTTAAAATATGTTAGCTGTGCAAAATAAACAGGGAATAACCAGACAAATCCGGAAATAGTTAATTTTTTAATCAAATTTTAGACGTATTGACTCTTTTCCACAAAAAATGATAAATTGATTTCGAAAGACTGTTCTTTTATCTAGGTCGTAAAGCCATGTCTTAAATTTTGAGAAAATATGTTTATTTAGTATAATAAGTTTATACCATAGGTCGTTGGCAGATTTGTTAAATTTTCAAATAAAATTTTGTATCATAAAATACACATTTCATTTCATATTATAATCATGCAGTGAAATAAATCAATAAATTATCTGGGAAAGCTATGTTTCAGAATTTTAATTTTAGTTTGAATAAAATATTTAAAAAAAGATCCGTGCACGTGTTTTGTGACGAAAATACTTAAGATTGTCTATTGATTTACGGTCTTACGAACTAATATATTTAAGATTTTTTTTCATTCTTATTTTGCTTAGACATTATTGAAAAAGTATAAATACTTGTGATCAAAAATAATTACAAAAAGTACATAATTTTAAAGGTTTTAACGTCACGCTTTTCAGCATTTTTGGATGTAGGTATAAATTAGAGCAAATTTTGAATGAAATAAAATCGATTTTGAGTTATAATTTTAAAAAGTTGGTATGGAGAATAATTAATCTTTCTCATTGGAACCGCCCTGTACGATCGTAAGAACATCTTTCGACGAAATTTGGATTCTCCCTGAAAAGCCCCTGAAACGCGATGTTCATGTTATGTGTAACGATTGAATTCGTCAAATAGATCATCTTACCCCGTTTTCTGATATTGCATCATGCGATCAGCTGCGTCATCCCTATTTGACAGATAGAGGAACGAGCGAGTCGCGGCTCACTTCAGTTGGGATCAGGCAGGCTCAAGGATAAGGGGTGTACTCACGGCTTCCAAGGTAACTAGGATACTAATGTACTACCATGAAACAGTATTTTCCCTACGAAGCATAGCCTTTTCCTATTTTAAGTCACAGATTTCTTTTTATATGTTTTCTCCTTTCAGCCGCTCAACATGCCGGTTTCTTTATGTGGGGAAGAAATTTATTTATTATTTATAAACTCCTAGTGAACTTTTACAAAATTTTATAATAAACTACAATATTTAAGTACAACATGATTGATAATAATACATGTAATTGTACCAATAAAAAATTAATACAATTTAGATTATACGACTTCACATAAAACAAAGTGTAATGTATAACAGATGGATTGCAGGTACATAGCAGAGGCGGTCCGTGAGTTTTGAGTGAGCTAGAGTGCTTGCTAAGATTGAAAAATACGACGTTATTGATGTTGTTGTAGCTAAAAATGATTTTTTTTTTAAATTTCATATTTTGTATGAAGATCTTCAGGATTCTTTCAAAATGTGGATGCGCCGCATCCACATACTGAAAGATCTTAAAAAAAATTGAAATTTAAAAAAATAAAAATAAAATTCATTTTCAGCTACAACATTAATAATGTCGTATTTTTAATCTTAGCACTCTAGCTCACAGAAAGTCATAGACCGCCACAATTACTACTAATAATAAAATATAGAGTGCTCATAAGGTATCTAATATTAAAAGAGAAGATTTTTATAAAAAAGAAAAAAAAAGTTTCATGATTATTTGCAAGGCGATGAATTCTAGGAATTGTTGATTGAACGGAGTAATTCGAATTGAGGTTACTGTTACATTTAAAATTATCTTTGCTACGAGTTTGCCTGGCAGATATTAATGCAAATTAGTTTCAATAATTCAGGGTTGTCAAAGATTTAATAATCTTAATATACAAAAATGAATGTATCTTTGAATGTCTCTTATGCTTTCATATACAAATCATCTAATTGCTATAAAACGTTGGTGAGTTGATGTACCTACGCCTGCGAAGGTTTTCATATATAATAGTGAGCTCTGGCGTTACGAAATTTGAATACATTTTTACAATAAATGGGAGACAAGGAAGTGGCAGAGAGAGATGAGAGTGAGATGCTTTCGTTGGGTAAGTTATCACAATTTATAAATTGATTTGAATTTTAGTTTTAAAATTGAAGTACCGAAGGAATTTGTTTTGTACCTTTTCCAATGCTTTATAATGGACTTTGTGGTACGGTGACCATGTTATTGAATTGTATTCTAATCTGCTAAATTGCACAAAAGCGTTTTGAGAAACACTTTTGATTGACGATTCGGGATTCAGCGTTCACTACAATGGTAAAAAATGCGACTGGTAATAATGATCCCAGTAAAAATATTCCTAGTTAAAATGTCTTTTCAAAAATGTTCACGGTCAAACGTTCCCTGCAAAAATTTCCCTCATTAATAGAAGTTCAGTCGGTTGGTTAGGTTATGTAGGTTAGGTTAATTTAAGTTGACCATTGCCGACTGACTGCGCCAATATAACGACATTTTACCTGTTTCTAATTGGAAACATTTTGATAAGGAACATTATTACGGGGAAAGTTTTGACCAGGAACATTTCGATAACAGAAATATAATTTTAAAAAGTTTCAGGTACATTTTTACAAGTTCAGACCCGTACAAAATCTACACTGAAAATAATAAGAATGATGTATTTTGAATTTTCATCGCAGCCGAAATAGAGAACTCCAGTCCAATTTTTTAATTTTTTTAAATGAATAATGACCTTCTTAAATCAATAACTTTTCTACTTAAATAACTGCATTTTTATTTTTAGAGTTAGTTTTAATAGTTAAAATAATTTAAAAAAAGTTTTAATTTTTTAAGACCCCCGAAAACCACCGTATGTATGGTGAATCATGTGACGTCATCACTTCTGAAAAATTACTATAGGATCGGGCAACCAGCTGATCAACTGCTGCCATTTTGAATTCCGTTGTTCGAAGTATTCTCCCTGGAAGTAGCATTCCTATTTTTTTGTGCAGTAGTTTTTGAATATTTTCAATAATAGATATGATAAACTAATAAGAGATAGATACCTTTAGTTTTGAGACATTATTTAGGCCTAAATAAATACAACAATAAACACAACAACTAAATCGCTATAAACAGTATGTAAATAAACGAATAAATTAATACGATGGCTTGCGTCATATGATACATTCCCATACAATGACTTTACGGTGACGTCACGACACGTCGAACAGTGACGTCACCACTAAAAAAATTCAATAATGCCAACTTGACGGCGGTTTTGATGAACCGATTAAAAATTGAGTTTTTAATAATTTTTTAAAAACTCTGCGTTTAATATTATTAAATAAAACGTATATATTCAGGCCATAATATTTTTCACTGGAGTTCTTTATTATATTGTTTGGTTTTTATTTTTTATTAACTGAAAGTTTGAATGGCACTGAGCAGGAATGAATTAATTTGGCGGTAACGTCTCAACGCTCATGAAATAAAGTTAGGGATAAATACATCTAATTATAAGGAAGGAAATTAACGGTCTGCGCCGCAGTACCAAGTGGGCACCATTTTAATATAATTTCAACCAATTGATAAGATATTGTTTAGGAGAAAGGGTGAAGGTGTGATCGTTAAGGAAGAAGTCAGAAAATTACCTTAATGACTTGCTAAAACTGCCAGGAAAAGGGTCTCTTTATTAATATTATCCAATAAGGCATAATAAAGATATTTAAGGGAAAAAGGAATTCGATTGAATTAAAAAGATTAATCGTATTGCCCATGGGACGCTTTTTAAACGCGTTTTTTTATTTATTTTTAATAACTCTAACATAATATGCGACATTAATTGTTTTTGTATTTAATTCGTAGAACTCCATTTAATTCATTTTTAATTTAATTTAATTTTATTTTTACGTTCTTCAAGTATTTATGTTTTTATTTTTTAATTATCAATTCAGACACCTTCTAAAAATAAAATTAAGGATGATTAAGGTGAGGAAGTACCTGGCTATTCAGATCTGGTCACCAAACACGCGTCTAACAGCCATTTCAAGCAACTTTTCAATTCTGAATGGTGGTCTTACATCAGGGCGATACTGATAGTATCTTCCACTCTGGAACGTGCCGCAAATATACTATACATTATTTTTAATCTTCGAGTCAAGAACATCGACCATGGAGTCAAAAAAATACAAAATCATTTATGTTTGCGTGCAAAATTTTAATATTTTTAATTACGTATTGCATGAAGAGTCTTTCATCTGCTTTCAAAAACAGTAATTTATTTTGAAATACGTTCAAAAACAGCGAATGTACCTGGAATCGAATATGACGCAAATTATTTTCACGCAATCAGCATTTTGACAATTTAATTAATTGCATGGACGGCCGACGTGGTATAGCGGAAAGGCTCATGACTCGCAATACGAAGGTCGCGGAAACGAATCCCGACGTGGCAAATATATTTATTAATTTTTGTTATTTCACAATTAATTCATTTAAAATAATGTATAGTATATTTGCGGCAAGTTCCAGAATGAAAGATACTATCAGTATCGCTCTGGTGTAAGACCACCATTCAGAATTGAAAAGTTGCTTGAAATGGCTTTTAGCAATGTTTGGTGACCAGATCTGAATATCCAGGTACTTCCCCACCTTAATCTTCCCCATCTCCTTCCCCTCCCCACTATCTTCAGTCTCACAACATACCTCAATCGGGGATGCCATAGTCTCACTGGCTCCAAACGGGAACAGTTGGGACTCTTGTGCGGTATTCATATAAAAAATAAAAATAAAATAGCAAAATATCAGAAGGTTAAGGGATTAATATCTTGGGTTTATTATTCAATTTGGGAGGCGGGGATGGGTACCGCCACCCCGGGAACCTTTATTGGATAATTAACACCTCTGCCATAGATCGTTCCAAGTGGTCCGCTACGTTTGGTGATTTAGCAGGGGTGCCCGGGTTCATGGGATGAGGTTTGTCTAGGTCTTGGAGGCGGATGACCAGGACACACTGAACCCCAGATTCCTACCCACCCCTTAAACCCTTTTCCTTCCCCGAACTCTCCTCTCCTTTCTTTCCTTAAAAAAACCCTCCACACAGCATCCCCAAATATGGCATTGGCCTTGAGGGAAATTATCTTCCTCAGGGCCTCCTGCGTGGAGCTCATGTGTAATTTAATTCTCTCACATACACGCTATTTTGTGTCTTTATAACACTGTAAGTATAAAAGCATACAAAATATGGAACGTATCCTCTGACATACGGTACAAACAAGGTTTACCCATTTCAATACACTTCAATGAAAAGAGTAGCACTGATATGAAAGTAAAGGTTAACTATTTTTCTGATTATTTCGAAAGCGTCTATGACGAAGATATCCCAGACAATTATATACCACCTCCTTCCCTTGATGAGAGCATACATATCCCTGCTGTACACATCAATATAAACGACGTTAAAACTTAAAATAAATCTCTAGACAAAAACAAGAAGGCCGGACCTGACAATGTGCATCCCAATATCCTTAAATTGCATCGCTTCACTGGCTGAACCGATTTGTATACTGTTTAACCAGTCCCTCAAAACAGGTTGCTTCCCTGACATTTGGAAATGTTCTTATCTAACACCTTTATTAAAAAAGGGTAATAAAAGTGCTATCACTAACTATAGACCTATATGTAAGCTATCTGTAATCCCGAAACTCTTTGAAAAATATTATTTGATCAAATATCCCCATGTATTAACCGTCTCATTGTTCCGCATCATCATGGATTTTTGTCGGGCAGATCAATTCTAACAAATCTTTCCTTATATGAAAATAATATATCCAACGCATTAACTAACAGAACTCAAGTCGATTCCATAAATACGGATTTTATCAAGGCCTTCGACAAAGTATAACATAAAATTCTACTGGTTAACCTATGTAACCTAGGTATTGATGGAAAACTTTTAGACTGATTTGCAAGCTATCTGTCTGATAGAGTACTACTTGTAAAAAATAATTTATTCCTTTTCAATCTATTTATAGCTTAGCTACCAGTGTTGTACCACAAAAGTCTCATTTAGGCCCAATTTTATTTTTACCGCTTATAAACGATATTGTTGATATATTTGATAAAGATGTAAATGTGTTGCTTTTTGCAGATGATTTGAAAATATTTAAAATGAATAAAACCGCCGAAGACTGTATCTGCCTACAAAATATTTTAAACAAATTAAATAATTGGTGTTCTCTTAACAAACTTTTTCTGAACAAAAATAGATAAAATTCAATAAGATTTTACAGAATATGTCAACTAATAATTCATCCGTATGTACTTAATAACTCTACCGAAGAAATTAAGAATCTATTTCTGTCATAAGAAATTAATAGCCTGGGCATAATTTTCGACTCTAAATTAAACTTTATATCCCATGTAAATACAATCACTAATAAAGGAATAAAAATGCTTGGCTTAATTCTTCGAAAATCTAGAGGATTTAGGAATATTTCACCTTTAAATTTTTTGTCTACATCTTTAGTACGTAGTCAAGTCGAATATAACTCCTCGATCTGGTCCCCCCTTTTAAAATTCATTCAGATATAATCGAAAAAATTCACCACAAATTCCTATGACACATAAATTTTAAATCAGTATTCCCATTGAAAATATAACCATAATTATTTGATTAAGGAATTAAATTTATTAAATATCTCAGATCAAAGAATTATGACCGACTTAATATTTATTTTCAAAATTGTAAATGGTAGAATAGACAGTCTTGATTTAACTAAGCTCGACAAATTTCATATACCCACTAAAACAACTCGCTCCAAAATGCTTTTTCAATGCAACAACAACAGGACTGAGTATACGAAACACTTACTGGTACCTAGATTACATGAAGTTAGTAATAGATACGCATATGTGGTGGATCTATTTAACTGCACTGAAGCTAAGTACTAGAAGGCTATTCTATCATATATTTTCAATCAATATTAATAACATTTATGCCATAGTATTGTAGTAATTGTAGATATGTGTGTCATTTCTCAACCAAATGCCACAATTAACTGATAAACTCTTTTTTATTTTTTATTTTGTACAACTAAGATTTTGTGACATGTAATCTGTATTTATGGTATATTTATACCGTTAATACTAATAAATAAATAAATATGTCAGAAGATATAACTGAAAGAGCATAGCAATATTAGGTATGTGTGCGGCTGCGCTAGAGATATGGTACTGCTGCTGTGTGTTTGTGTTAGTTCGAACATGTTTAGTGAAAGGAAATAGAATCCCTTTTCACATATTCAAAGCTCATTCGATTTTTCATCTTATCCATTTACTCGAATCACAGTCAACTTTTACAACCGCACACAAAGGAGAGGAATTGATGAGCTTCAAAAGAAATTTCTGTTTCTCTATATTCAGGGCTACAGTACAGAAATCGAGATGAGTTCTAATTATGTTATTTCTTTTGAATAATAAATTAATAACAAATCTTAAACGATGGTAATATGAAATTCTAAAAACATGTTTTTAAAAATAATATATTAGATAATGTGTGCAATTCACACGGCGTAGAAGTGAAACTTTCAAATATCTAAAGTAGAAACGAGTGGGGAGACTACGAAGCACTACACAAACAAAGAGGAGACCGATTACACTATCTCATTCTCTCGCAGGTTTAATCCTAAAGATGCATATGTTTATCCCTTTTTAGTGTCGTTATTTTTCGTTTCATCGAGTTTCAAACAGAACTGTGCTAATGAAGTTTTCACTTCAAAAAACTTCAGTTAAACTGAAAATATCTTATTCAATTTACTGAAAAAGTTTTTGTCATGCAATTTGAATGTCTTTATTCTATGCTGTATTTATTGAAAAAAAAAGAAATTATTAAAAAGAATGTCTTTATTCTTAAAATACTATTGTGCAGTTCACACTCGGTAGAAGTGAAACCTTCAGAAAACTAAAGTAGACTAGGGCGGGAAAACTACGAAGCACCGCACAAAGAGGAGACCGATTATTCTATCTGATTCTCTCGCAGGCTATTCTTACGATTGAATGTGTTTGTCAATTTTTAGAGGCGCTTTTTCGTTTCATATAGTTTCAAATCACAACGGTGCTAAAGTAGTTTTCACTTCAAAAACGACATCCCAAAAATATTCCACAGACAGAACAGAAGAGTTCCAACTTATTTGAAATATTCATTAAAATATTACATCGGCACCGGTCACCTGCTGGACCAATCAGAGGAGAGATATTTTGTCACGTGTCCGGCAGTTTATTGCACGTGAGGAGAATTCAAAGTGACAGCGTTCGATGGGATTTTTTGCCCCTTTTCCACAATAATTGACAAGGCTCGCTTCCATTCCTTTACATTCTGAGAAATAAATAAAAATATCTAGGATATTATGAACCTTACTGGGAAAATTCCAATGTTTTTAAAATCCAAAGACACAGCGCTATTTTTCAGGAAAGCACGTGAAAACTTTCCTGGGAATTCATCTTGTTTCTCGAGGAATTCGTATTGTGACATAGATGTACATATATGAAATAATATCAAATGTCAGTGTATCTAATCATCCAAACCACAGCTTATATTTTATTATCAAATTTGAATAATAAAAACAGGCATTAAACTTTTTAATTACAACATTATACTTGTATTTGAATTTATACTAATTTTGATGCCACAAGTTCTTTACAAGTTTTCTAACTCTCATTTCGTTTATCTACTTAATGTAGGAAATGAATTAATTTATTATTTGTAAGTCCTGTCTTCGTATTATATTATAATATTATGGTATTCGTTTTATATAATTTTATTCTGTTAGTTTCTCAATTCAAGGGGGATATCTCTAATAGGTTTTATTTTCGGTATACAAATATAAAAAAATTACAATTCAACAGTTGATTTCCTAAAAATTAATAAATAAAGAATAAAATCTTTTTGAAGCAATCATTTATATTTTATTCTTTTTAAGGACTAGTGTTTTTTAACCTAAACTAAATTTCACCATTAAAAAAAATGTATTTGGTAAAGACACCAAAGGAGATTGCCGTGAACGAAATTTGAACTCCGGCATCTTTCTCTGAATATATTATTACTTGCGCAGACCCGTCAAAAATCGTGGGAAAATCTGAAAGCTTAACAAATAAGTTCCAACTGAATTTCTTTTTTGGTAAAAATATTATATTAATAAGCAGGTACATGACTGTCTCCGTGGTCAAGGTGGCTCTTGACTCGTAATCCGAAGGTCGCGGAGTCGAATCCCGGCGTGCGCAAATAAATTTTATTTGATTAATTTTTGTTATTTCACCATTAATTAATTAAAAATAATATGTAGTATATTTGCGACACGTTTCATAGTCGAAGATATTTTCAGAATTGCCTTGTTGTACGATCGCTATTCAGAATTGAAACTTTGCTTGAAATGGCTTTAGCAGTGTTTGGTGACCAGATTTTCCTCACCTTCCTGTTCCCCATCTCCTTTCCATCTTCACTACCTTCAGCCTCACAACATACCCAATCGCAGATGCAATAGTCTAACTGGCTTCAGACGGGAGCAGCTGGGACTGTTGTGAGGTACATAAAAAAAACTTTATCGCTTGTCAGAAATCTTCTCCTAATCAGTTCTATATTTGAAAATAACGCTCAAATTCAAAGCAATTTTCAGTTCAATAAACCATAGTTACATTGACAGACAGACACACACAGCCGAAATCAGTATTTTTGATTAACAATAAAGAGCATCTCTGAATACTAAAAAAAACAGGTATTAGAAAATCGCAGAACAAACCGCGAAATTTTGGACTCAGACATCTTTAGCTGATTTTATTATATTATTATTTTTTTTATTTCAAAAGTGCATACATTTTAGGTTTGTTAATTGTCAGAAATCTTTTTATTTTTTGAACTGAAAAGAAGACCCCATTTCTCAAGTTTCACAAGCGCGTATCTGCCCATTTCACCGTATTAAGTTTCATGCCAAATGAAATTTGGAAAAGAATGTCAATTTAAAAAGCCGAATTCATTACGGGAATATTGCGGATGGATAACGAAGGAGCAATAACGAAATAGAACAACTAAAACGCCAAATAAGAAATTTGAAAGAACAACGCAAATTATTTTTCATTTGGAAAAATTATTAAAACCAAGATAAAGCGCCTCCCCTACTTTTGTAACTTCTATTGTCCTTAGACCAGGGGGAGGGTGGGTGAGAGGGTGAGGAGGTACACTTCTTCCAATGTAGGAAGGTACTACGCTTTTCCGTTGAATCACTCGTTATAAAATGAAAAAAAAAACTGATAAAAGAAGTCTATTGCGTAAAAATTGTAAAAGTTTTTCAGGGAAGATAGAAAACCAAATATTAAGCCGATAATCTTATAATTATTTTTTACTTCCCTGGGAGATTATTCTATTATGTAAGCCATGGTAGAAAATATGGCCAATTTGGGTAAAATAACATACAATTCCCTGTTCGCAAAATGTTTAATAGGTTATTGAATATGTGTATATTATCAGAATGTTCTGTAATATACGAGCACCTACACCGAAAAGAGGGTTCTTTTCAATAATATTTTGTTAATTTTCTCGCCGGAGGATGTTATTATTTGATATATAAGTAATACCAATTATTAGCAAAAAATGTTTGCTAAATGTGTATATATTATACATTTTTACAAGTAGGTCCTCACAGGAGGCCCTGCGAAAAACAATTTCCCTCGGAGCCTTTGTCATTTTTGGGGATGCTGTATGGAGGGTCTTTTTAGGGAAATAAGTAAAGGAAGCTGGGAAGGAAAACTCTGGGGGTCGATGTATCAAGGAGAGGTAAAAAGGTTTCCGTCACCCCTGCTAAGTCACCAAACGTAGCAAACCACTTGGGGTGACCGCCAACGTCTGTACGATTGAAATTTAAGAATCCGACTATGAATACAATTCTGACTCCGCACCTTACGCAAAACCGTTTTCGTACGTGGAGTTTGCATACAAAACTATTTTCGTAATAGAACCGAATTAAAGCAATGCTAAAAGACGGCGAACAGCTACCGTGAGGAGCACTATTGGATTTGTACTTTTGTGAATCTCTCCGGGTATGGAGAGATGATGGAATGATTATTATTGTGGCAGTTTTGAATAATAATACCACGTTGTGATTCCTACTCGCGTCTATACATTATATACGAAGTCATTGCCCGTCGCGTTTATTTTGGCCCGGTGACTAGCTATCACTGGATCCGATGAACCGGCTATTTTTGGAACCAGCTCCTATCGGATTTATAAAATGGTCACTAACGCTTAAACTGGACGAAGCCGAACCAAAAGGCACCCGCAGAGCCTAGCAGCAAACCTATTATTACGTAATAATATTTTTCGATTATGCACGTCAGATTAGATTAGGAATATCTTGAACGCAGCCAATTGGCAAAATCCTCGTAACCCGCAAAATATTTTTATCCCTTTAAACGAGTTGTAAATTGTAAAACCTATCCCGCAGAGCCCAGACAATGGGATGGTTATTTGGGAACACTGTACTCGCCGCTATCAATCTGGCCATAAATTTCGTTCGTATTTCATACGCGCGCAATATTGCGGCCTGCAACGGAGGTTTTTTTTGTTCACTTTTTAATATCGCAGGGGTGGTCGGAGCAGTATCATCCCCTACCTACCGGCACACCTATCCCACTCCCATACTGCCTAGTGCCTAGAACCTAGTGCCTAGAACCTAGTGCCTAGCGCCTTGTGTCCAGCTATACCGCGATTGCGAGCTACTCCTAGTGTTGCAACCCTCACTGCAACCACGAAACACAAACATTTAATAATGCTTGCAAGTATTTTAGAAATACTTTCAGTTGATTTATCGTAAGAATTTTCTCTTCTCTAGGAAATTCTGGCTTAATACCATTCTTGTCTGTTGTTTTCTAAGGGATATTTTATGATTTAAAATTTAAAATTTTTGTTAATTATTGAGAGGTAGAAAGAAATTCTTTCATTCCGTTTTTATAATTACTCACAAATTTATACTGTTAGCTCCATACAGGAGGTCAAGTTTTTTTTGCGTAAGCTGAGTGAATTATCTTTTTAAGGATAGGAAATTCTAGAAAAGAAAAAGACACGATTGGTGGATAGGTATCTGTGTACAGGTCATCCGCCGCTAAGGCCTAGATAAACCTTATCCTGCTATTATATTATTTCTGCTCACCTAATGTAGCGAACCACTAGGAGTGAACGGCAGAGGTGTTGGTTATCCAATAAGGGGTTCCCGGGGTGACGGTACCCATTACCGCCCAAATTGATTTTTATTGAATATACAGAGTGTGAAGGAATGTACTTGACTTACAACCAGTGATTCCTGACATTATGTAAAAATGTAAATGAAATTTCGGTCTTCGGTAACATTTTTGATGTTTTTTTTCCAAGTTAAAACCATAAGTCGGTAAATTAGATAGATTAGATTCAGACAGAGAAGTGGGTGGTTGCTCGTGACATGTAAAAGAATTTTTTTTCTTAGGTTTTAAAAAAAAAATAATCTACGGAAACGAAAATTTTATTTATATTTTTTACTCGAAATAAACGGAGAACGACTGAGCGAGAACCGGACATGTATTTGGTTCGTCCCGCCGATAGTCGGATCAGAATCAATCAGATGTGTAAGGATTTTATCAGACAGGTAAGGCGTGAAAGCCTTACGATAGTCTGATCGTAATATCGGAACCAACTATCGGAAGGAAATTTCAGACTTGAATTAGCGACCTGACTACTTCCAAAGATTTAAAATTATATACGTAAGTAGACAACAACAAAATATGCACGTTATTAATTTTAAAATTAATCAAACCTTACAAACAGTTCCGCGTTGTTTTAAAACCATTTTCAAAAGGCAGACATTGTCTATGCTACTGTTGCATTGGACACAATACAAAATGAAATGCAAATCCTCCGTCGAGGGATCAGGAGCGCAGGGCGAAGAGGAGGTGTGTGGGAGGTGTAAATGTTTATGCTTAAACTTATCGGTGGTGTGATTTACGGCGGCAGATTCTGGATAACGGGCATGTTGGGCTTTCAAGAGCTTGTTTGAGAAGGGAAATACCTACTCACATTTATGCGCACCTGGTAGAAGATACATAATATTTTTCAAATATTGTTACAATGATTTCGTACAATGAGTTTGTTTTAGTTTCCGCTATATATGTTGGAAAAATTTACTGCAGTAGGTAATTAATATTTAATCATAAAGTTTCCTTCTCTCCTTGAATGTATAGATTCCAAAAAGGGCAGCAATTTGAACAAAATGTAAAATGTTTCTAAGTCATTTTTACAACAAATCCTGGATACGCAGAATTGAGTAATCAATATTTTTAGCAACATGGTATTTCACCTGGGTGATACTGAGAGTTCCTCCAACTCTGCTAGTTTTATTATTTTTTTTATAAACATTGTTATTTTTTTAGGTAATATACAGAAAAGTGGGACACGGTAAGAAGGCACATTTTATTTTAAAAACAATTTGTATCTGTTAGATAACAATGAGAAAAAATTATTTCAATCACCGAAAATGAAAAATTATGCGTTTTAATAGCTGCTTCGTAAAAAAAAGTATGTATTATGATTTCTTCACGCCGTAGTTTTGTAATGTGTTTGTTAGTTTTTTTTAAGTGAAACTTCTATAGCCCTGCTGTGATTCGGATTTCGGACGAAACGGAAATGACTATTATAGCACTTGCGACGCATCAACTGCGCTCATCAATCACGTACAGGAATAAACATTTATTATTATTATTATTATAAAATTATAAGTCCTAATGTGAATTAGTAATACAAGGGCTTCAGTAGGATATCAATATAAATCATCTGTATCTAATAGGCAATTTCTTAAATTATATTATATTTTAGCATTAAAAATGGTACTTATGAAATAATTATAAAAATAAATTATTATTAGAAAACAAAAATAAATTCATACTCAAAATTAAAAATTGGGTTAAAGAACAAAAAAGACAATATTTCCAAAATCTCATTACATACACGCAACACACAAAAATAAATATAACACACACCATTAAAAACACATTTTACCTAAATTATAAATTTTTTTATGCAGCATTATTTTTAATGTAATATGTATAAATTTTTGTTTTATAAAATGGAGGCCTCAGCACAGGTGAGCTACCCAGTGAGGCCGACATTGCTGAATTGTATTTAAAAATGTTAGATATTATGTCAAATAAATGAATTATTAAAATGCTTTTTTTTCTATTTCCGGAAACTGAAATACTTAATTCTCATTATTATCTAATTGAAAAAAGTTTATAAAATTCAAATAATTTTTAAAAAATTAGTGAAAAGGATGTTTTACTGTTGAGATATTTGTGCATCGGTACCTGCGACTACACTGCAACTGTGATGTCACAAAATAGATGCAGCAGCTGATATACGAGGGTCGATCAATAAGTAACGGTGTTTGAAGGGTTCCATGCAAACTCAGAATCAAGTCAAAACACCTCTGTGGAAAGTCATTAAAAGCAATGAAAAAAGAAATTAAAATAGCTCATAACCCTAACCTAAAAAATCTATATAACCATTTTTTATATATTTTTTTAATCAATTTTAATGACTTTTCAAAGGAGGTTCTGAGTTGGTTTCATTCTCAGTTGTCCGGTCACCGTTTGAAGACCGGAGACGTTGCTGAAGGAAGTTGATATTTTCGTCGTGTACTGCCATCTGTCAAATGACACCATGCTAAATTTTAGACTGATTCATGGATGAGTTTTATATTTGGTAGTCACTTGTATCACACGGGATTCGTTTTTCTCATAAAGTGGAAAAAAGAACATCATTGACCCATAATCAGCTTTTTATTTTTGGACGGAAAAACATGCGAAGTTATAAAAATAAAGCTGAATACTATCTTTGGGGACCCTTCACTATCTATGACAACCATGAGATATTGGTTTAATGAATGGTCATACATCTGTTTTTGATGAAGAGCGACCAGGTCACAAATGGTTGCTGAGGAAATCGTTTAAAAGGTTCACGACAATTTTTGAGGCGGGAATGGGTACCGCCGCCCCGGGAACCTTTATTGGATAACCAACACCTCTGCCATAGGTCACCCCAAGTGGTTCGCTACGTTTGGTGATTTAGCAGGGGTGCCCGGGTTCATGGGGTGAGGTTTGTCTAGGTCTTGGAGGCGGATGACCAAGACACACTGAACCCCAGATTCCTACCCACCCCTTAAACCCTTTTCCTTCCCAGAACTCTCCTCTCCTTCCTTTCCTTAAAAAAACCCTCCACACAGCATCCCCAAAGATGACATAGGCCCTGAGGGAAATTGTTTTCCTCAGGGCCTCCTGTGTGGAGCTCACGTAAAAAAAAAAACGACATGATTCTTGCCGATCGCCGAACTAAAGTGCGCGGTAGCAGAGGCCGTAGCAATCAATATTTTACCTGACAAGTTATCTGTGAGAACGGTGTCATTTGCTCACGGTGGACAACAAGCGGATAACGCACCAGCTCATTCATCCATGGCCAAATTGCATGAATCGCTCTACGAATTGCTGCCGCACCCATTGTACTCGGCCGACTTGACTCCCTGCGATTTCTTTCTGTTCTCCAATATGAAAACATAGCTCGGGGAAAAAAAATCAGCTCTAAAGAGGAGGATATCGCTGAAACAGAAGCGCATTTTGAAATGTTTGACAAATCGTATTTTTGGAGGGGTTAAAGAAATCGTTGGGAAAAGTGTATCGACCCGAAGATAATATTGAAAAAATATTATTTTTTGTGAAAAATTTGCATCTTTATTCCTAAAACGGGTACTTATTGATCCACCCTCGTAGAAGAAATATTTACTCGCCAATTCCCCTTTACAGATTTTTCTACAGATCCAATAGAAAATATCCTCTTAACAAAATTAAAAAGTCCATAATACGCTCTTAGAAAGAAATAAAACCTGTTATTCTACAAAAGAAAAGAAAAACCGAGGAAATTCTAAGATAAGTAAAAAATAAGTAGAGATTATTTCTGCTTTTAAAACACCAGGGTCTCAGAAGTGGTGACAGAGTCTTTATGTAAATGCCTTTGTTGCACTCCAGCGCGTACTAAGTATCTGCCTAGAAGAAATATGTGAGGGAAGTTTCCCCATTCCGAGTGCCTACTGCCTATCCCTTGCCCTGTTACCGTTGGCGTCAGCGTCGCTGAGAGCGAGGATATGTTTGTATAGTTATTTAGGAAGAAAAGACTTTTTCTTCTTCATTTAAAACTGCGAAAAGTTTAGAGGCGCTTTGTATAGGTACCAGCATTTTCACGCTGCGAGGTTTGTTGTTTCTCTAGCGAGTTTTCATAAGAAAATTCACGAAGAATACTACTACTGCTTTTTGTGCGTAAAAAGAATGCTAAATGGTTCAAAGAGATGCTTTGTGTGCAAGGAGTAAAGTTAATATCAGCTCGTTGGCGTTATATGTAATACAAATATATAATTATTTATTAAGTTATTAATGTTTATTACACTATTCATTGTGACATTTCACCTGTAATAGTACCTAATCTAAAACCTTTTTTTTTGGTATATACGGAGCTTTTACCTAACAGAAAAGCTTGCATATCATGAGCTAGCAGTGTAAAAACAAGTAAAAGAGAGTTAAATTAGTTTGAAAATGAATAATAAAAATAGTAACCGGTAAAAAACAAAGTCTTTTACTACCATACATGTTTATATTTTTTTTTGGTTTGGCTGTGGTTTGACCCTTCCTTCAGAGTTTTGGAAGGCGGAATGGGTACCGCCGCTCCGGGAACCTTTATTGGATAACCAACACCTCTGCCATAGGTCACCCCAAGTGGTTCGCTACGTTTGGTGATTTAGCAGGGGTGCCCGGGTTCATGGGGTGAGGTTTGTCTAGGTCTTGGAGGCGGATGACCAGGACACACTGAACCCCCATTCTACCCACCCCTTAAACCCTTTTCCTTCCCAGAACTCTCCTCTCCTTCTTTTCCTTAAAAAAACCCTCCACACAGCATCCTCAAAGATGACATAGGCCCTGAGGGAAATTATTTTCCTCAGGGCCTCCTGTGTGGAGTTCATGTAAGAGTAATTGGAATCAACCGCGTTACCAACCTATTTCTAATTTCCGATTATATGTTTAAAAATGTTTAAATGTATTTAAAAATTATATGTTTTTTGTTTGACTGTGGTTTGCTGATTTCTGATTTTTAAAAACGACATTATTTCTTCCATGATGTGCTTTAATTTATTTTAATTTCCTAAAAATGCGCGTATGTTCAAGGGTTTGTGAGCGATTGCCAACAAAAGTTAATAGAATGCATTAATATTGACAACGTATCTGCCGAGTTTCAGCTCGATCGAATGTCGCAAAGTGGGTTAGTTTGCACTTCAAAGATTCCGCAATCTTTAATTCAATCCAGAAATAAAATTAGACGAGCTAAATGACGAAAGAAAATATTATGCATGGCGTTAAAGGAGATTATTTTTTTACTCCAAATAATCTCAGGAATCAGTGGTTAAAGTAGGTCAAGTACACCTCTTAACACTCTTTATATAAAAAATAAAATAAAAAAATTATATTATTATACGATAAAAATACCTAAAATAAAAATATCAAGGTGGTATAACTATCTACATCTATTATCTACTACTACTATTCAGTAGTGATTTTCTATCTTAAAAAATATTGTATTTGGTTTTATTCAGTTCCTCCATTTTTTTTGGAATTTAGACTAACTAACTATCTAACCTTCACGCTGTTTCCCCGTAGGGGTAGGCAGAGAGGACGGACCGCCAAACAACTTGATCTTGGCACACACTCTTTGCCTCGTTCACATTCATACATCGTCTCACACATGCTCTTCTATTATTCCGACCTTTCCGATGGCCCGACTCAAGTATCTGATTCACTTGATCGTGCCATGTCTTCCTCGGGCGTCCCCGACCTCTTCTACCATTCACATTTGCGTCATATATTATCTAATTTAGAATTTTGGAATTTGGAATTCTGACCCAACACAACTTTGAACTAGTTTTTTAAATACATAAAAAACGATTTTGATAACCGGTAGCTAGATTTGTCTAATTTTCGAACTTTCATGAGACCGAGCTTTTCATGATAATGTCAGTTTGTCAAAAAACTCTGGTGTGCTTGTGTATTTGTGTGTGTGTGGCGTATGTGAAAGTTAAATCTAATTTGAATATAGCCATAAAATTTGTCGCCCGTTCTGAGAGTTAATACGGGGAGAATTTCCCGTCACTTACTCCTTTCTAAATTTGTGCGAATGGAAATCTGGAAGTTTATTTTCATCCTCCGCTCTGCACCCTCTTCCCCAAGGTAAATATTAAAGCATCCGAGATACCCCGCCCTTCCCTCAAGCGTTGAGTATTTTTTTACGAATTTTTGAATGCGAATGGATCCTTTTAGCTACTTACTGACTACCAAATATTGATTCCACACAAGGTCCCAAATTAGCCCTTCAAAATTCATGCGTATTTTGTCAGAAGATTAAAATATTTCCGCTTTGCAATGAAATCCAAATAAAGGGAATATTTGTGGACGTATCCAAAAACTAAATACTGTTTTCGAAAGGTGATAAAATACGCTTTCAAATTTTATTAATAGAAATTACGTGTAACTTCTTAAACATACATTTTTTTAAGGCAAACTTATAAAAGCTTTAAAAATGTCTCAACCAAGGTTTTTTATAACTAAAATTACTGATAACAAAAAAACGCATATTTTATTAGACAAATGAATTATAAATGTTATATTTTTGAAATGCTATGTTTCGAAACTGTCAAATTAGTATACGTTTGCCCTGAAGAAGGAACGTTTGTTCTGAAACCGGTAGGATTTACTCATTATATAAGTGGTTTATACAAAGTTGAATTGTTTCATTTTTCTATAAATGTTATCGTTACCTTATTTTTTTCCTGTGAAAATAATTCTTAAAAAAATCACAAAGTTTAATTTTTTTGTTCAAATTGCGATCAGAAACTTTGGTTTCATAAAGGTGAACATTTTAATTATTTTGTGGTTAATTTTTAGATTTTAATATTAAGCGTATTGTTTTTTTTTCTATCCAATACCGTTTATAACATACTTATCTCTTTGATATTTATATAAGGGAGGCACAAAGATTTCTATGAGACCTATACGAGCTGGGACAAAAATGGTTTCCGGTGAGTAATGTATTCAGTTCAGTGAGTTAATGAAGTCTCAGCTGCTCCTGTCTAGAGCCAGGTAGACTACGGCATCCGCAATTGGGGTATATTGTGAGGCTTAAGGTAGTGGGGTGGGAAAGGAGATGGGGATGAGGAAGGTGGGGAAGTACCTAGCTATTCAGATCTGGACACCAAAGACGGCTAACGCCATTTCAAGCAACGTTTCAATTCTGAATGGTGGCCTTACAATAGAGCGATACTAAGAGTGTCTTCCACTTTGGAACGTGCCGCAAATATACTATATATTATTTCAAATGAATACAATGTGAAATAACACAAATCATTAAAATAAAATTTATTTGCCCACGTCGGGATTCGATCCCGCGACCGGTTGAAAAAAAAACTCAAAAATCTCAGAAAAATTTCAAAGAATATTGCGATTTCCGAGGATGACACTAAGAATATCTTCTACTACTGGATAAATTAAAAAAAAAAGTTAAACAAACGTCCCCGGATTACAGACAATATTTGAATATCTCCTACTACCACCACAGTAATTAGATAATGTTGTTTGTACCGTGAAGTACCGAGTAATTGTGCGCCATTACTTATGCCGAGGCTATGAAGTCAAGATGACTGAGTCCGATTGGTCTAAATCATATTTTGAATTATTTTTATTGATATAAAATAAATTATTATTGATTTTTATCGCGTTCCACAAATTTAATAACGAAAGAAAAACCTCTAAAAGAAAGTAGATCAAATATATACCCTGATGAGCAAATGCGTCGATCTACTGCTATACAAAAAGTCTGAAACTTTTCACAGCCAGCTACATTGTAACTAACTGAAGATACTTGAATGTAAATAATTTTTATTGATAATTTCAGGTTGAGCATTTTCAGGTGAGAATGTTTCCAATCCGTTCGTATATAATAATATAAAGCCTAAAAGTTAGTAAAATTTATACAGCATCCTGAGTTTTTTTTTCAAGCAAATGGCGCTATACAAATTATCCAATTATTATTTTTATTAGAACTCTGCAAGTCTGCATAAATTGTTTGCGAATTACAACTGAATATCCAAACAATACTCAATACACACTCAAATATATTTATCATTCACCATCGACCTATTAAAAAAAATCGCTTTCATGCTTATTGCCAGTATTTGAATTACTTGTATTTGAAATACGTATTTGAAATACAAATACGTATTTTGTATTTGTATTTCAATTACTTCCTAACAATGTATTTTGTAATTGGTATTTCAATTACCTGCTGCTGAGGTATTTTGTAATTTGTATTTCAAATACTTATGGCTTCAAAATACATTTTCAAATACATTAAGCGATCTTAAAAATGACAGTGAAAAATAATCTAACATAGATAATACGTAGAGTAAAAACGCTAGAATCCTGTACTATTGTCCTATTGTCCTGTGCTATAACTAATGATTATTTGTAGTTTTCTTATCATTGCTTTATAATGTACTGTACATTTTTTTATGTCATGCTAGTTATTATTATTGTCATGTGCTATAATAGCACTGTTATTGCACATTTTGTATCAAATTATATTAAACTTATCATTGCTTTGTATTGTACATTTTTGTATCATAGTATGAGATCAAGCACTATAGGAATAATTTGACTGAATACTAGATTATTTTTAAGTTAATTACTGTAGAGCGCACTTGAAGTGAAATAACACAAAACTGCGCTATACAAATGTCATCTATGTATATAAAAATGAATTCTGGTTTCCCTTGGTTATTATTATATATCTTGGTATATTATTCATTTTGTTTTAAGTTTTCTTATACTTTCTAGAAGGTTCTTACGGAAAAAAAATTAAGAAAATTACGCAGAAAATTGGATAATTTCAGAAAACTTGATGACTATTTTAACTTCGCACGTTTGATAGTTCGCGCGTTTTATAAAATTGAATTTAGCAGGCCGCTGTTTTTTTTGTAACAAACGAATTGTATATGGCTTTTTTACTATAGATATTTTAAATAGGTACCTATGTTAGGTACCAGATTTGATTGCTTGTTCTTATAATAGGTAAGGGCACTTAAGACAATTTATTGCAACCAAAGGTTCTACCAAAACCAAATGTATTTTGTATTTGAAATTAAAAAATGGTTAAAATACTGTATTTTGTATTTTGTATTTTGTATTTCAAATACACGACTTAAAAGTATTTTGTATTTTAAATACATCAGTAAAAGTATTTTGTAATTTGTATTTCAATTACAGCAAAGCATGTATTTTGCCCAGCCCTGCTTGTAGGTAGGTACCTGTGAATAAACTATTAGAAAAAGCAAAAGCTACCAGTAGAACTTTTTGTGCAGTATAACATTTTACAATTTAATAAAGATATCGTTTTTTGGCGGTAAAAATATTACCACCGCTCGCACCTTTGCTCGCATGGTATTAGGGGGGTTCCTCCTCCGGCATTCCGCCTTCTACCCCCTCTCCCCCCCCTCCCGCCCTCATTAATTCCCGGTACATTCAGGTTTCAAACTGCTCGCGTCCCACCTATACGATTTTTTTATGAAAATTTCATAATACCAGAACTCACCAGTAGTTTTATGCAAAAAAAAGAATTATCCAATTTGCTGCAATCGTTCTGAAGTTATGCGCCCACACACATTTCGGCGATTCATTTTTAGAGATAGACATTAACTACGACGCCAACATCGTTTCCATGGCAACCGTTTGTTTTGCTTTTCTTCTGACGTTTGCAATAACTCGATTTTGTTAGGGACATAAAACGCATGAATAATAATTTCACAACGCCAGAGTTTACCAAAATATACAGCCTATATTATTCGCAAATAATGTAGCTTTCCATTAGTGAAAGACTTTTTAAAGTCCATTCAGTAGTTTTTGCGTGAAAGAGTAACAAACACACATCCATACATATATCCATACTTACATCCATACGTACATCCATACAAACGTTCACCTTTATAATATTTATAGGATTCTTCAAACTAGCGAACTCCATCGCCAGAAAACCAGCTTCGTGATTTCTTCGGTAAAAAGTGTGTAACATTCAAATTCCCCTAAAACCTAATACGCCATTGCTAGCTGTATCGACGGGACATTTATTCGGGCGCGTTCAAAGGGCGCTTTAGAAGGGAGCTAATATTTGCAAATGAAAACATCTCCAATTTTTTCGCGGAAAAGAAAATTGGGGTTACCTTAAGTGGATTCTTATCTACACGTGTGCTTGATTCATAAATAAAATATTATTTTATAATTTTGATTTGTTTATATTTTAATTTGTTTTGTTTCATAAACTTCTAAGAAAAATGCAAAATAATTCTTACGTTTGACAAGAATGTCATTGTGGCTTAATTAATTAATTAATTATTTACAAAATTTTCCTTCGATAGTTCGCACACTCTTTTTTGTACGAAACGTATTTTGTAAAATTGTAATAGGTGTTTGCTTTCCCATGTAGAAACTTCGTTTTTAGCTTTTTAGGTTTTGTGAAAGAAAAAAATCACCTGTTAGAAGTTTTGCAAGTAATTAGATAACAAATAAATACTTTAATTGATCCGTTATTACAGGCCTTTAGCTCTGAGCGTCCAACGAGATAGGCTATAAAATCTAAAGAATATTGCTTGACTGAACGTAATCAAGAATCAATGAGTAAGAGATATTTCAGAGATCTGACTTTCATGATGGTACGAAAAATTTTAAAAGCTTATCTAATAAATTCGTTCTGGCCCAGCACAGTATGACAAGAGATACGTGCTGCTAATGATATCTCTAGATCTCTTGACATTTTCAACATTGGCCTTGAAGGTTTCAGGAGTCATTTTAGGAAAGAACTCTAAAATAGACACTATTGCAAAATTTTTCATTTAAAGTTATGTACTCGTATATTATGTCATGTGTATTATAATAGGATTACATTAATCTGTAATGCACATAAAAAAGATGAAACAAACGATCTGAAAACACAAATGTAACAAAGTTATTTGTTTAAAACCACTTTATTTTAATTTATTTTTATCGACCGGTTTCGGTTGATCTCAAACTTCTTTAGAAAAATAAATATATAATAATAATACTAGCCGTTATTCAGACAGTTAATTACATTACATCATTTATAACACTTATCATGCATCGACTCCCTGTCCGTATGTCACTAATTGACAAAGGCCTCTTTCAACTGTCGCCATTTCTCTCTACCATTAGCTACTCTTGTCCATGTACCACGTGCTATGGCTTTGATGTCGTCAACCCACCGTCTAAATGGTCTACCCCGTTTTCTCTTCTTGTCACTTGTAAACCGATTCATTACCAATTTTGACCATTTTCACTTCCTCTGATTGTGTGGCGCGACCACTTCCACTTTACCTTTTTTATTGTTTTTATGACATCTTTTGTTCGTGTTTGTTTCTTAATGGTTTCAATATTTATTCTATCGGACAGTCTTTTCCCTATCGTACTTCTTTCCATGGAGTTTTGACAAGTTTCGGCTTCATATTGTGAATTTTTGTCAGTGCTCAAGTTTGGCAACCATAAGTAAGAGCAGGAAGTATGCAGGTATCAAAAAAATTCCGTTTGATAGTTATCCTAGTTTCACTGTTTTTCATTAAATTTTAAACCCCAATAATGTTTCCAAGCATTTCCAATACGTCTGTCTATTTCTTTTGTGGTTAAATCTAAAAGAGAAATTATTTAGAATAATGAAATAATTTTACTTTGTATATACCACTTATTTGATGTGCAAATCCTAAAAACGGTTTCGAAACAAACGTTCCTTCGTCAGGGAAAGCTTATACTAATTTGACAGTTTCGAACAATGTTAATAATAACCCCTACCATAATAAAACATTGTTCGAAACTGTCAAATTAGTATAAGCTTTCCCTGACGAAGGAACGTTTGTTCCGAAACCGTTTTTAGGATTTGCACATCAAATAAGTGGTTTATACAAAGTAAAATTATTTCATTATTCTATAATGGATAACCACAAAGTAATAGCTACATTCAAAAATATAGAAATTATTTAACCTAGGTTTACATATTTATCCACATAGTTGATCAGATTGTTATTGATCCTGATAGGTTCTTGCTTCCCATTTGTCATAGCTTTGGTCTTTTCTGTGTTCATGACTAATCCCACTTTTCGGCTTTCTCTATCTAGTTCATTTAACATCATCTGCAGGCCTGCACTCGTCATCGAGAGGTTTAAGATTTGAAAATAGTTGGTTAACAAAAAATAAGGCAAGATAAACAGAAAATCAGAGACGGAAAATATCATAACACCAATGCTCACAGTTTCTCCTGCTTCAAGAAACAGATTGTCTGTTTTACCCAAGTTAAAATTATTTAATACGATAATTTTTCCTTACTGGAAAATGCTACTGCTAACTAACGCACTGCAGAGTCTTTGAGCGAAATTTATGTAAGAAATACAATAACGTTAGATTTTCTAAGGAAATGCAAATGTGTTTAGTTCCCAGTGCGAGCTTTAGGGGTGGTGTGGGATGTGTGGGGGGCGGTGTGAGCGGGGGCGATGCGATCAGGTCGCCAATTAAGCTCGGAAACTTTCAGACATACCTCGCGCTGCAGTCAAGGCTGCTTTTCTTAATGCTAATGGGAATATGAGCCGTTTATGGTATTTCAATAATTTAGCGACGTATATTTATTTCTTTGAATAAGAATTATTCACAAAAGATTTTACGTATACTCGTACGTTTGATGACTTTTGGGTGATTAAAATTATTTTTTTTTACTTTTTTTAACGCAGGATGCCCTGAGGAAAATAATTCCCCTAAGGGCCTATGTCATCTTTGGGGATGCTGGAAAGGAAGGAAGGAGAGGAAATTCTGGGAAAGAAAAGAGTATGAGGAGTGGTTAGGAATCTGGGGCTCAGTGTGTTCAGGAGTCACGGATATATGAATCCACTGTCAAGGCGATGTTCCGAGAGATTACAGCTGGAGAAGTCAAAAAGACTCACTCAATCATTTTCTCCCGATCCGGCCTGCCACGCAGCTGATGGACAGATGCACCCGCCATCATCCTAGACAAACCTTACCCCATGCACCCGAGCACCCCTGCTAAATCACCACACGTAGCGAACTACTTGGGGTGACCTACGGCAGAGGTGCTGTTTATGTAATAAATGGTTCCCAGGGCGGCGGTTCCATACCCGCCTCCCAAATTGAAATACACGGTGTTAAGGGACGTTACTTGACTTACTTTAACCAGAGATTCCTGATATTATTTGGAGGAAAAAATGTAAATTAAATTTTGGTGTGTGGTGACGCACGCGTGTTTTATTTTGTTTTGCGAAGTTCGGACCCAAATATTTCAATGTTTTACGATCATTTTTTATAAAACTTAATTTTTTCCTTTATAATAAAATCATACTGAAAAGAGGTTCGTAATTGGGAGATTTTGAATGTTAAAGCAGTTTGGCAAGGGGATTATGTTTAGATATTTCATCCAGAGGGTTTGGCAGTTTACAGATCAGCGACATCTTCTGCAATTGGAAGGTTAAAAGAACCTAAGCGAAATCCGAACACTAAGTTTGGTTATCGTGCATTCGCAGTATCCGGCCCTGAAGCTTGGAATAAACTTCCTATGGAATTGAGATGCATAACCAACTCAGCGAAATTTAGATCCAAACTGAAAACTCACTTTTTCCGATACTCCTTTCCATAAATTCATCATTCTATTTAAACTTTGCAATTTTTAATAGTTTTTTTTTCTCTCTTTTCTCTTGTTTATAGTTAACTCAATCTGTTTAATGTAATTTGTTAATTGTGATACCTCAATCTGTTTGCTGTTGAGGGATGAATCACCTTAATGCAGTAAAGATCGAATATTAAATTTATTAATTTATTTAAAATGTCTATACCTTCCCCTAAATCCAGTTAACCTTCATTATACTTTTTGCACCCGTGTTCTCGAATTGTAATATTATGTAAAAACTTCCTACTTCTTCTGGCGCTAATCTTAATTGTAAATATGTGTGTTAATAAGTCACCAGTTTTAGGTTAGAATCTATATGTCTTAGTCATAAGTCACTAGCTATAAGTCTTAGATGTAAGTCACTAGTTATAAATGTAAATCTTAGTTGTAAGCCAGTAATATAAGTAGCTATAAGTCTTAGATGTAAGTCACTAGTTGTAATTGTAAACCTTAGTTATAAGCCAGTAATATTAATTATTTTATATATTTATTTGTACAGCGCCCTTGAGGTGATTTTCCACGAAAACGGCGCTATATAAATTAGCCAATTATTATTATTATTATTATTACAGCCCTTTACCATGTCTGTGTAGTGGAGATTTTCAATAAAATCTCTTGATTACGCGAGTCGTATAAGTTGCCACAGATTTAACAATTATCTCGCCTAGAGGAAAGGCCGTAGGACGGAACGAACGCTAAAACCGGAATGGTTTTGCATCTTCATCCACTAGACCGGGAAGCGGTGCTCAGTGATACCAGTCGGTAAAATCGGATTTGAATTGTATTTTTAAGGTTGTTCGTTGCTCGGCTACAGCAGTTTTAACATTTATTTTTTTTTATAAAAAAACTTATCACAAAAACCCTCGATTATTTCAAATACCATGGTGTGTACCATACTCACAGTGTTTCGATAGCTTTTGGAAGTTGTATCTTTCTTCCGCGGAGTTCGAAATCTCTACCTACCACTGTTGGAATGAAAAGGATGAAGGGGAAAAAATGGGATGTCCACCGAAAACAAGATGACCCTACCTTGCTGGTGATGTCCAGGGGTCCCACACTCATGCACTCAAGAAAACTCCATGGTTGAAAACACGTATCTTGCGCCCTTGCGCGGATCCGGGTTTCGACTATAAAGCGACGAGACCAAAGTATTTGGCTGCCAGTACCGCGCGGTGTTGAAATTGCACTGATTTCGCGGTTAGGAATCGATCTTGAACCGGTGACAATGGCAAGATGGATATATCAGGATAGGTAGGTAAGACGGGAGGAATACATGGGTGTGTAGGTATAGATTTGCCCGAACACACAGTATTAAATTAAAGTATCTCAAATATTTTTAAACAATCTAATTTTCACACCAAATACGCATGACTTTGCAATACTTCGTAGTGCATCGCCTTTAATTAAATATTTCTAGATTCGATGGCCAAGCGATTTTTAAGTCTATTACCTATATTCGTGGTGATATAAGAACAAATAAGGAAAAACACAGCTTAAAAGAATTTGAACAATAATTTATCAATTTTTTTTAAAGTTTGTGAAGGTTCTATACAAGTTCCGTGAAAGTTCTATTCAAGTTCTGTGATTATTTCAGTTTTATGAAGCAACTGGCTTATACTGATATAATAACAGAACTTGAATGGAATTTGCGCAGAACCGGAAAAATAACTTTAAATTTTTTTAAAAATTTTTCAAATATTTTTTCGTAAGAATAGACATTTGAAATTATGACTTGAGATTTCATCTTGGCAAAAACTA
Source organism: Limnephilus marmoratus (assembly GCA_917880885.1). Taxonomy (NCBI): domain Eukaryota; kingdom Metazoa; phylum Arthropoda; class Insecta; order Trichoptera; family Limnephilidae; genus Limnephilus; species Limnephilus marmoratus. The sequence goes on from OU862911.1 coordinate 5,647,115, forward strand.
ATATATCTAAATAGTCCTTACTATCTAATTCGAAATGACCTCTTTTGGTATTCAATGTGAGTAAAGATCAAAGTTTATTCTTCCCATATATTTAGTTCCATTATAAAGATTTTTTGCAATTCAGCGATTTTGCGGTTTTATTTTATCATAAAGAATATCTTTCCCCAATTAAGCCTTCCAGGCATTTTGGAAGGCGAGAATGGCGCACCGCCGTACCGCCGCCCCAAGAACCATTTATCGGATAAACAACACTTTTGCCATTTGTCACTCCAAGTGATTCGCTACGTTTGGTGAATTAGCAGGGGTGCCTGTGTTCATGGGGTGAGGTTGGTCAAGGTCTTGGCAGCCGATGTATCTGCCCACCTGCTGCGTGGCGGGCCGGATCAAGAGAGACTGGTTGAGGAGGTCTTTTGACCTCTCCCGCCGGAATTCCTCGACCCACCGCCTTGCACTTCAGTTGAAGGGATGGATCCATACGTCCGTCACTCCTGGAAACATTGACCGCCAGATTCCTACCCACCCCTCACACATATTTCCTTTCCAGAACTTCATCTTCTTCCTTCCCTTAAAAAATCCTCCACACTGTATGCCCTAATATAACATAGGCCATGATGGAAAATATGTCCTAAAATATACGACCAAAGTTTAAAAAATATAAGCATTTAGGTAGGCATGTACTAAAAATATCGGCGTAAATTTTTCGTTAAGCTTGCTTGTTCCATTCAAGAAATATATCGAGTTTCATAAATTCCACTAAATCGACCTTACCAAAGATTTCCTTGCATCCCAGGAAGCTTAGTAGGTCAATAAGGCAAAGAGAGATAGATGTAACGCTTAGGATTCCCGAAGACAAATTCAAATAATCTTCGTAGAATCAACCCCATTAAATTCGACTCAAATCCTCTTAGATTAAGGGAGACATGCCCCCATGGTTGAGAATATTATACGAAATTCTAATTGTGTCAGAAAGTTATGTACTGTATATTTAATAATGAGGTAAAGAAGTTTAAATTAATGGATTTCTCAGTTTTAACCAAGTTTATTGTTTAAACATCCGACATGTTCCGAAACCAGCAAGTGTTTCAACAATAATAGCTTCTCAGAGTTTTCCGATCATTTATTGGAGACGAATCACTTTTTGAAGTGAAACTTCTTTAGCCCCGCTGTGTTGTTCCCTTTGTAACTTATGCCCTATTACGAACTCAGATTTGTTTTGAATTTAAGAGTCATTTTCAGAATTGATACAGATTATTTGAAGAATAATAAATACATTTAATAAGAAAATTATTTAATTAAATTAATTAATAATGGGCGTTTCTTTCGTTTAAATTTTTGGTATATTTCGCGTTTTTTTAGTTAACTAACAATTTTCATTTTAAAGGTAAATTTCTGACCGTCTTTCTGATTTGTCAAAAAAATACACGTTAAATAGAAAATTGATAATATTTAATTTTAAAAGGAAAACATGGGAATCACAATAAAGTTTTCCAAAACTTAAATAAGTAATAAATTGTGAGTAATGTTTTCTCTTGAAGAAATTAAATCATCCCGAAAAAGTAATTAAACATTTTATTGCCGTCTTTTAATTGGTCTTTTAATTCAAGTGCAGCCTTCGCAATAACGATTGATGTAATATAAACATCCCTACCTCCCTACGTTGACATCGTTATGTTGGGAACACCGAACGAACCGACTTTCATTTTGACAGAATACGAGACGTAGATTTTGTCAATGACTCTCAGACCACACTTTTAAGAATAAATCAAAAATTTAAGCCGGTTTGGCGCCACAGAGCCTGCATAAACGACTTTCGAAGTTCGACACTAAGCCTTGCATTTCGCCCCGTAAGTTTGATGATTCTCCCACATTTGCTACTTTTAGCAGATTTTTTCAAAGATTTCTCCTTCAGTCCATAATCTTTAGTAATAATCTTAAATTTTAGCCGGTTTTCAAAGTTTGGGTAAATATGCATATACCTAGTCCACCTTACGGATAATACGGAACGTTCGTGATGTCGAAGTTCGATACACGGATATGCACGGATAATACGGCATATTCCTTTTTAAACCCGTCTGTTTGGTTCAATATATTTGCACTTCACAATCCGGATGCCTCGGATTCTGAAAAAAATTCTGAAACCGTCACTTTGGAACGAGATTGTAAAAAATCTATGCAAGATAGCTTTCATATTTCAAAGACAATAAGAAGCATTATTTCGTTATCTTTCTGGTTAAAAGAAAAATACATATGTTTGCATGAGAGGAAGAAAGATATATAGCTTTTAAAATGTAAGGTCGCTCGGGACGTTTTTGGTCTTATGAAAGTATAACGCGATTACATGTTTTGGGATGTATTTATTCCTAAACAAGCAGACGGGTTCGAATAGATAATCAAATATGACATTTGTCGGAAGTACTAATCTTATAAAATAAATTCTCATCGAAATAAAAACAAAAAAGTACCTACTTCGAATTACTCCTAATATTAATGGTTTTAGGTTCAAGCTGAAAAAGCTGCATGTCATCATTATTTAGATATACATCCCAGGTTTTGAATGGTTTGTTTGGCAAAGCAGGGTTTGTCTAAGGCGTATGTGTAATTATTCTATTACCTTTATTTCCATGTTCTTCTGTTTTAAATACCGGTACAAACTTTTCAATAATGCATTCACTTCATGGCATGAATAAATTATTGTTTTATATGCAATAATATTTTTTCTATGATTGGCAGCATTATTGATTGTCTATGAAATGTTACATAAAAACGATAAATATATAAATGGCGTGTACCGCGTAAGTGAATTAATTTTAACAAAATTAAAATGTTAAATGCATATTTTTGCATGTTTTTTTGTCTCCCCCGACATAAATACTCATTTTTTGTAATAATAAAGCTAAATCTAACTGTTTCAATAAAAAATATTCCATATAAACGAGTAAGCGGTTCAATACATAAATAAAATTAATTATGACCCCAAGCCTTTCATTCGCCTCTTAAGATTTTCTACTTGCAACTTTTTGCTGATTTTATAAATGATTTCTCTTCAGAACATACTTTTCAGAGAGAATCTAAAATTTTTGTCGGTTCCTCGCTATAAAAACTGCTTCTTCCATAATACTGATCCAGGGTGCATTGTATACTTCCATTTGTTATCTTCCAATATTTAATTAATTTATTTAATTGCCATAAAATGACTTTCTCATTCAAGTGATACATGAGAATTTACGAGTACACAAAAATTATATCGCTGAAGTGATGGTTGTTATTGGAAGTACAATGAGATAAATTTGAATAGAATTACAAAAGAAATATGTATTCGTGTAATACAAGGTGCGGCAAAACAAACAGTACAATTTTGAAGGACTATAAAAAAATTGCGCAACTTACAGAAATGGGGTTTATTTTATTGAATTCGGTACATCATGCTGTTTTATGCATTAAGTCCTGAAGACAGCATCAGAAAGATGATGGCTCCCAGCAGCGATATATTGATGAAGGAGATTTCTAAGTTTTCGGCTGCTTTTTGGCATATCTCGATGGGATACTGAATTAACAAAATTTTCGGCACTGGACTGAACGTAACCCAAGGCAACTTCACGAGAGACCTCTTCACGCCCCAACGGTGATCGTGTGGTGTGCGCTTTCCAAATTTGGGGTGATTGGGGCGTATTTTTTTGAAGAGAATTGACGAACCCTGACTATCAAGGCTTAATGTTATGTTTCCATGTTGGAAAAATCTTTTGAACCTCAATCGGAAGAACTAACGGAGGAAACAGATCTGGGTGACAAGTGGTTTCAACAAGACGGTACTACAGCCCATACGTTCAAGTTTCAATGACAAAACTGCGACAGATGTTCCCTGCGCGCCTCGTCTCTCCGACGGGTGACGTGGGATGACACCCGATTTAAGCATTTGCTACTTCTTCCTGTGGGGTTATCTGAAGAAACATCTTAAAAAATATTTTAAACATCGGCCTCACAACTTAGAAGAACTCAGGGATCGAATTTGGGAGGAAATCGCCGCAATGCCCATTGAGATGTGCCAAAATGCAGCCGAAAAACTTAGAAATCGTCTTCATCAATGTATCGCTGCTGGGGGTCATCATCTTTTTGATATTATCTTCAGGAATTGATGCATAAAACGGCATGATGTACCGAATAAAATAAAATAAACCCCATATCTGTAAGTTGCGCCGGTGTTTTTTAATAGCCCTTCAAAACTGCACCGTTTGTTTTGCCGCACCTTGTAGTTAAAAAGGTTTATATAAGACCTGAGATAAAACAAAGTATGAGGTACGAGCATTTATGGAAAAAGATTATTAATTTAAGTATAGGATACAATATTAAGTATATGATATTTAAGCGATTAAAAATATGCAAATAAAGGTGATATATTAGCAATTAGAATCTAGCAAAGTTGTCAACATAAATTCAGTAAATTTTTATCAGCATCCTTAGTAATTAAAGTGAACATTTTTTTTATTATTAATTTTTTAAACTTTATGAGTAAAATCTCAAATTATAATATTTAATTAAATAAAGACAATATTAGCGAAACTCAATCGAAATCTGGAGACAGAAAAATCAGAAAAGATATTGGCTCCGCTGGGACTCGAACCCAGAACCCTTTTCTTACATGGAAACAGCTCTACCGATTAAGCTACGGAACCCATATTAATTCGGTCACTTTTAACTGTATCATACTTCGACTAAGAACTACCAACATTATCTTCATTTACTTAACGCACATATTATTGGCTGCTATCTTTATATATGATTACAAGATTCAACTCGAACTAAATGCAATCTAGATAGTGTCTGGATAAATTTTTAACCATTTTATTTGTAATACGCGACATCTATTGACTTTTTCTGCAAGTCTAGGATGAATATTTATTATTAATTTTTTTTTTTTTTTTTTTTTTTTTTTTTTTTTTTTTTTTTTTTTTTTTTTTTTTTTTTTTTTTTTTTTTTTTTTTTAAACTTTATGAGTAAAATCTCAAATTATAATATTTAATTAAATAAAGACAATATTAGCGAAACTCAATCGAAATCTGGAGACAGAAAAATCAGAAAAGATATTGGCTCCGCTGGGAACCGAATTAATATGGGTTCCGTAGCTTAATCGGTAGAGCTGTTTCCATGTAAGAAAAGGGTTCTGGGTTCGAGTCCCAGCGGAGCCAATATCTTTTCTGATTTTTCTGTCTCCAGATTTCGATTGAGTTTCGCTAATATTGTCTTTATTTAATTAAATGAACATGTTTTATTAGACATGCACATTTCGATCTCACAGGTAGCTGTATCATTTTACTACACAAGTGTAATTTTAAAGTAAAGTTTGATGTCATGGTAAAATTGACCTCTAAATGAACAGTAATTTAAAATCCTGACCATAATAGCAAACCGTTTAAACGGTCTGGCATTCAGTGAATTCATTCGAATCGTTCCAAAGCCATATGTGTAATTTCCTAAGTAAGAGCAATTTAAGCTTTGGCTATAAAAGCTCCTTCAGTGCTGCTCAAAGCTACGTAAGCCAACCACTTGCGCCCCCTCGGAGCTTTGTGCCCCCACAATAAATCTTCCCGCTCCATATCCACCACTACAATACTTCTGTAGTACTACAGCTTCCTACAGTCCTCGCTCCCCTGGTCCCCTGGTCCGCGGATCTGCCAGGATCCGTTGCATGGATTGAAATTTTGTATTATTCATTTAATGTTGGGTTATTTAGTGCCACATATTTTTATGTCAGCGCCTTTATTTGACCACGCTGAATTGAATGAACATCAAATCATATTTTCTATTGAAACACGAAAAGTCTTCGAGTAACGATGTTCTGCATAGAAATGTGATGGGCATACGTCTGAATTCACATACCTACAAGGCCAACCAGACTAAACCATTTTTTCATTTGCCCGCGTGCATAACCAACCTTAGAAAAAATTCTCCAATCCCCCGTATATGCGCGCAATATAACACGCAATTTAACAATATCGATACTTTAATAATACTCTTGTGAAATACCGAAACGAAGTCAACCGTACGACCACAAATGTTAATTAAATTAATGCACAACTATAGAAAAGGTACAGCATGAGCATCTCCTGTCCCCATCCCATCTTCCTCTGCCTCTTGCCCTTTCCTATTCCTTCTTCCTTCTAATATACTTATATATATATTTTTTTTCCTTTTTTTTGTTATTTTCATATTCATTGAATGGTTATTACCAATTACAATTTTATATTATATCATAATAACCAACATTAGCATAAGAAACTGTTTTGGCTTACCTCATGTTTAACCTCTTGTATAACTCATTCTGTATAAAAATTTCTGTTTGTTTCTTACAATAAATAAATAAATAAGCTCTTGAAATTAACCCTTAAAAATAAATAATACCAATTTATTAAATAAATAATAAAATTTATCGCATTTTAAACCTATTTTCCTTCCCTGCACCTAATTTTACCTCCTCTCTCTTACCTAACTTACCTACACCTAGTCCCCCCACCAAGGAGGATGTACTATACTGTAACTCTGTAATGAAGGGTGTGCATTCATGGGGTAAGAATGGTTAAGGGAGTCCCTTTGGCTTCTCCAGCCGTACTCTTTCGTAACATTGCCTTGCACCGCAGTGGAAGGGATGGATTCATACGTCCGTCACTCCCGGATACACTGACCCCCAGATTCCTACCCATCCCTTATACCCTTTTCCTTCCCAGAACTTCCTCTCCTTCCTTTCTTAAAAAGGCACAGCATCCCCAAAGATGGCATATGCCCTGCGCGGAATTACTTTCCCCAAGGCCTCCTGTGTGGAGCTAATGTAAAAACAACATTAACACTATCACCCTGATGAAAGTTCAGGTTGAATCGAATCCGGATAGTTATTTATATTTAAATTTTATACAATAGTTTCGGAGGAGTGCGACCACGAACACTGTGACACGAGATTTTTATACATATATATAAATGGACAAACTATTGACAATGTAAGAATATCGAAATTTCAAATGAAGAGCGTGGGTTTGTTTTTTAAACAATTCTAAAATTTTATTTTGAGATTAATGAAATTGTGCACACTTGACCTTCAAAACAAGAGACAGGTTACCATCAGTATGAAATTTCTAAAAATCAACCCAACCCCAATTTTCCACCCCTCAAAGCAGAATTTTGAGAAATTTAGAAGTTAATGTTCAAAATAAGAGAAAAATAACTATCTACCTCTGCCAAGCGATTCTATATCTTTTGTGGGATCGTTATTACATAACGGACTTGATCTGCTATCAGTTTTGTGTGATTTTTATGGCTATTTGCTTTTTCTAAGTACAACGTACATTAAATGAATAAATAATCATGCATATTTGCAGGAATTCGTGTTTAAAATGATCTAAACTAAAATATGTGACAGTGAATATGTAAAAATCACACAAATCTGACAGGAGATCACGTCCGTAATCTAATAACGATTCCACAAAAAATATAGAATCGCTCGGATGATTTAGAAAAAAACCACATGTAAATCCCGGGCAACACCGGGATATCACTTAGTATAATACAATTCATTCAGTACACCCTGGAGATGATTTTTCACAGAAAACGGCATTATTTAAATCATCCAAATATTATTATTACTAGCAGACCCGGCCACACGTTGCTGTGGCTAACAAAACCTTTACAACCAACGCCATCTGTTAAATCAAATCTGTTAAATCGAAACCGTCGCCCGCTGCCCGCTGCCCGCAGTCCTTGGCCAAGACCTTGACAAATGATATACCTAAAAACCTTCCTCATGAATTATTCTAACTATTGATGAAAACCGCATGAAAATCCGTTGCGTAGTTTAAAAGGTCTAAGCGCATATACAGCCTGAGCGACTTCATTTTATACTACGTAAAGATCTTGATTAGTAAACTTGTGTTAAAGTAAGGTGACGAAATTGTTTGCAATGACTATCTATAAAAAGCAAAATTTAAAAGGTTTGATTATTATTATTATAATAATTCGACGCTTATTCGACGATTAATTTATCTTCAATGAATCCTGTCCGATGAAATATTTTCATGGTAGCGCTATTATTCTTCATTTACAAAGTATCCTGCTTGTCCATTCATTACATCGTAAGGCAGAAGAATACGTTTTATACGTTATATTTTGGTGCATAAAGTTATTTTAGGTTGAAATTATATAATCTGTTATGTATGGAATTTCTGTCAAATTACATCAAAATAATTCGCGTCGTTAAACAGTCTAAATATTCACTCACCAATATCTTGTCATCACCTGACTTGTGCAGGTACAGGATAGTACACCTGTCCGCAACAGACACATCCCGCACCGAGCCGGACCGGTGACCGCCCCACAGCGCGTGGAGTCGAGGGAGGCAAGGAGGTACGCAGGCAGGTACCAGGGTAGCAGATACCGAGGGGAGGTCGACCGGCTCAGGTTACGTCACCGAGGCTTCTCTACCCTTTCAGCGGGGATGATCCAAGGCCATCCTGAAATAACCGTCAAAATTAATGTATTATAAATAAGCCATACCTATTTTGCGACATTTACAATTTGAGTAACAAATACATTGCTGATTTTTTTTTACATTAGCTCCACACAGGAGGCCCTGAGGAAAATAATTCCCCTCAGGTCCTAAGTCATCTTTGGGGATGCTGTGTGGAGGGTCTTTTTAGGAAAAGAAGGAGAGGAAGTTCTGGGAAGGAAAAGGGTATGAAGGGTGGGTAGGAATCTGGGAGTCAGCGTCCAGGAGTGACGAATGCATGAATCCATCCCACCCATTGCGGTGCAAAGCTGTGTTCCGAGAGAGTATGACTGGAGAGATCAAAGGGACTCCCTCAACACTCTCTCCCGATCCGGCCTGCCATAAAGCTGGTGGGCAGACGCGTCCGCTGCCAAGACCCAGACAAACCTCACCCCGTGAACCCGGGAATCCATGCTAAGTCACCAAACGTAACGTAAACACTTGGGGTGACTTAAGGCAGAGGTGTTGGTTATCCAACAAATGGTTCCCGAGGTGGCGGTACCCATACCCACCTCCCAAATTGACAGATGATCCCCCGAAATTATAATATTATAAAATCATTATATTTTTTGCATTTTTGATCAATTTCAAGCCTAAAATTGACGTAAAAAACAGCTTTAAAATACATGGTATGGATATCACGAATTTATTGAAGAGAAAACTTCTTTAGCATCGTTGTGACTTGAAACTCGATGAAACGAAAAAGCGACACTAAAAAGAGACAAACACATACATCTATAGCAGTGGTTCTTAACCTTTTTGGAGGTACTGAACCCCCTACCATTTTTATATGCATTCACCGAGATATGATGGGGCGGGATGGGATATGGGAACCCCGGGGGTTCGATCGAATAAGGTTAAGAACCACTGATCTACAGGATTTAGCATGCGATATAATGAGATAGAATAATCGGTCTCCTCTTTGCGAGGTGCTTCGTAGCCTCCCCACTCATGTCTTCTTTCGTTTTTAGAAAAAAGGTTTTTAGTTTTAAGAAAACCCTGTTGAAGAAAGCATTGCTTACGAAACATGTTGGTTTTGAAGTGAAACTTTTTTACCACGTGATTTGATACTCGATGAAATTGAAACGACACTAAAAGACAAACACATGCATCTATAGAATTTAGCCTGCGAGAGAATGAAACCTTACCGCATTGGTTGCTTTGATTATGAGCTCAGTTTTCAAGGCTCCTATTGGTTGAGATTGTGTGGGTGAAGCTTCCTTCTACCGCGTGTGAACTGCACACTTGTATTTATTATTTATTTGTGCGTCGCGTTATATGGTAGTATGTAAGTGAAATGAAAAAATGATGGTTGAAGAAGAAGATAATAATAATAATCTAAACGAAAATAGGAAAGAGAACAAGACACAGAAAAACAGAAAAAGATAATGGTCGCAACTGGGACTCAAACCCAGAACCTCTCGTTTATCCGGGACGTGCGTTTACCAATTCAAGCCATCATAATAGTCAATCTCAAATCTCAAATTTCAAATTTTAGAATTAACAATATTATCTTCAACGAGAGGTTCTGGGTTCGAGTCCCAGTTGCGACCATAATCTTTTTCTTTTTTTTTGTGTCTTGTTCACTTTCATATTTTCGTTTAGATTATTATGATTATCTTCTTCTTCGATGATATAATACATTGTTGGGAATAACCTTCAAAAGTTATAAAAAGAGAGTTATTCTTACAAAAATTGAAAAAATTATGATTTTTGAAAAAAATACCCTTTTATCATTCACGTGTGTTGTACTCAAAACTTTTTAATAAATTGTTTAAGTACGTGTTATTTACAGACTTTAGTGTAGTGTAGGCGTGTGATGTATGATCTTGCAGATCTTAATTATAGATGCGTGTACGAGATGAACATTGATTGGTACTATACAAGTTAATGCTACGTGCTAGCTAACGGAGCTGTCTGTAGGTAAGGAGAGCGAGCAGGTACATTCATCACCTTTTATACTCAGTTCTGCCGTCTCGTTCTTGCATATTTGAAAAGGCAGGCGTGCCACTAAAACCATTCTCACAGTACGTAAAACGGGTTGTCTATTAATTGAAATTACATAAAAAATTCAATGGACTATCAATGTGTTTATGCTCACTACAGTCAAATGAAATATTTAAGGGCCAATTTCTTGGAACTTCTATTTCAAATAACGCCGTTTTTCCGCTTAGGGGATCAATTATTTTATTTTGTCCGAAAAAAGTAAGCCAGTAGATGTGTTGGCCTACAGGTGAGATGTATATACGTCTCCTGAAAAATGACAAATGCCCGCGCTAGTTAGGGGCAGTGACAAACGGGGGGTTGTGACGACGACGCGGGGTTGGGAAATGCGGAAGCTAACGCGGTGAGATAATTGACTGCGAATCTCTCGTACGTTTTTATAAACCTTGCTAGCGCGGACCCGCAAAATAGCACGGGTTATTATAATTTTAAGATTTGTGAAGCTAAAAGTATTTATGAAAAAAACTGTCTCGGCGTCGATGCCTTTCAAAAGATTATATACAGGGTGTCCGGGGGAAAAGTGCATTAACTTCGGGAGGTGATTCTACATTATGGTAGGAGTAAAAAAGATAAATAACTTTTTCTGAAATTCCAATTTTTTTTCCATACAAAAATATATACCTACTAAATATCCTCAGTGTGTGATAAAATTTACTCTATACAGTTGCTGTTAGCTTGCCGGGCGCGATTGTTACACAACGTTGCTTGGTAATAATAATGCTGCCCGCATACGCCGCGGCCGGTCTAATTTTATCTTTTTACCACAAAACTACCCCTAAAAGTTGAAATTTCGAAAATAGTTATTAATCTTTTTTACTTATACTATCATGTAGAATCACCTCCCGAAGTTAATGCACTTTACCCCTGGACACCCTGTATATTGACGGCCTCCGCGGTCGAAGGGTAAGGTTCTCGATTAGCGATCCGGAGATCGCGGATTCAAATACAGGCGCGGGAAAGTAACTGTTTTTTGATCGATTCGTGTTATTTTACAATTTAATCATTATAAAATTATATGAGGTTTATTTGAGGCACGTTCCAGAGTGGAAGATACTCTGAGTATCGCCCTGATGTAAGACCACCGTATTGAAACGTTGCTTGAAATTATTTTTTTCGTGTTTGGTGACGAGATCTGAATAGCCATGTTCTTCCCCACCTTCCTCTTCCCCATTTCCTTCACCGCCCCAATAGCCTCATAACATACCCCAATAGGGGATGCCATAGTCTCACCGGCTCCAGGCGGTTGGGAGCAGTTGGGACTCTTGTGCGGTAATTACAAAAAAAATATCCATCGTATGTTAGTTAACTTGAAAAATTCCGACATCTATCCAATGATATTATAAAAATACAAGAAGCGTTATATTTATACTAATCGAACAAAAAATGTTAAATTAATAACTTTTGTGAAAATCGCTATTCGATTTGGGTAGTCGTTATTTAGAAAAGACTAACAGTATTATAAAATCCACAACACCTGTTCAATTTTTTTTAAATTTTGTAAACAACATAACTAACTAACTAACAATCACGCAGTTTCCCCGCAGGGGTAGGCAGAGAGGACGGACCGCCAAACAACTCGGTCTTGGCACACACTCTTTGCCTCACTCACATTCATACATTGTCTCATATATTCTCTTCTATTATTCTGACTTTTGACATGGGCCGACTCAAGTATCAGATTCACTTGATCGTGCCATATCTTCCTCGGGCGTCCCCGACTTCTTCTACCATTCACATTCGCGTCGTGTATTCTTCTTACACTACTTTTTTACCATCTGAGGGTTCCTTTTTTAATCTTACTCATTATGCTTACTTCAGCCTTACATTCTTTGCAGATATCCACATTTCTCACACGATCGTACATTGTTTTACCACACATACGTCTCAGGGATCTCATTTCAACAGCATTCAGTTTACTTTCATCTCTGCCGGTTCCATGCCTCACTGCCATACATCAGGGTAGGTACCAGGACTCCATTGTCGACTGCTAGCTTCGCTTCTTTTGACAGATTTTTATTAGCGCCAACAACAAAACAACATTACCACCTTAAGGGGGTATTACCAGAGAAAACCAGAAATATGTAATTTTTAAATCAGATTTTAGACGTATTGACACTTCACAAAAAATTATAAATGGATTTCGGAAGATTGTTCCTTTATCTAGCATTTTTATGTTTTAAATTTTAAGAAAAAATGTTTATTTTTAGTATAATACATAAACATTTAATATAACACCATAGATCTTTGGCAGATTTGTTAAATTTTCAAAAAAGATTTCGTATTATACCACACCCATTTCAAATCATTAATCATGCAGTAATATAAATCAATTCTTTATCTGGGTATCGAATGTTTTAGAATTTTAATTTTGGTTTAAATAAAATCATTAAAAAATATATACGTACACATGTGTTTCTTGACGAAAATTGGCCCGTTTGTGTATTTATTTACGCACTTACAAACTAATATATCTCAGATTTTTTTCACATTCTTATTTAACTTAGACATTATTGAAAAATGATAAATGCTTATAATCAAAAAATAATTACAAAAAGAACATTATTTTAATCGTTTTATCATCACGCCTTTCAGCATTTTTGGACGTAGGTATAAATTAAAGCAAAATTGGAATGAATAAAAATCGATATGGAGTTATAATTTTAAAGAGCTGGTACGGAGAATAATTAATCTTTCTCATTGTAACCGCCCTGCACGATCGTGAGAACAACTTTTGACGAAATGTAGATTTTCGGCCGCTGACTGGTTAAACGCTCTTAATCCCAAGACTTTAACAAAATACTTCGAAACCGCAAACGTTCGCTTTTACACAATGTTCCCTTCACATACGATCAGTGTTTATTCCAATAGATTTTTCCATTCACAACAAACACGCAATAATAAATTATGTGACACACCATTAATAAAGAAACGTGTATAGACAGATATTTGACCATTAAAAGACATTGTTTTTCCAAAAAAAAAACTGCTGAAACGATCGTGAAATAAAATTTTAGAGACGCATTTAAGTAAGAATCCTGAATCCCCCATTCCCTGTTTGCGGAAACTGTGCCTTCCTATTATAGCCTCTTTTTGTTCTCGCCTCACAATACGCCTTATGTTCCTTTGATGCGCACAATACATTCTTCTCCCTTTATTAAGTCTGGAACTAATCTTTACAGGAAATAATGTCACTTTAAAACACGTCCAAAATTATCAAATAACTCACACAGACTAGACAGTTCTTTAAACCAAGAAATCCTATCCAGCGGAACTATTTTATTAATCTTCGTAATGTGTTTTTATAGAATTCGATCACTCATTTGAAAAATGACTCAAAATATAATGGTTAATTAACCCTTCAAAAATTTAGAAGGGTTAAAATTTGGCATTTTTTTTAGATGGTCAAAATATTTTCGCTTTACAATAAAATGCACATATTTGGAATATTTCTGAGCACATTCAAAAACCAAAAACTGTTTTAGAAAGGTGATGAAATACGCTTTCAAATGATAGAATTCTAAATAAACATGTTTTTTTCGTTTTTTTTAAATAATTAAGTGGTTAATACAAAGTTATCTATTAATTTGAATATTTTTTTTATTATAAAATTTTTGCATCACGTTTTTTCTAACTAAAGTTACTGATAATAAAATAAATACACATACATATTTTATTAGACAAATGTACAACAAACACATATTGTAACTTGTAACCTTACTTTTTTGTCGCTCTATGTAAAAATAATTTATAAAAAATTCCCGAACTTTCAATTTTTTTTTCAATTCGCGATTCAAAACTTTGTGTACATAAAAGTGTTCATTTTACTTATTTGATGGCTATTTTTTAGATTGGAATACAAAGCGTGGTATTTTTCCTTTCTATCACCTATTAGAACATATTTCTAACTATGATAGTAAGGGAGTTACAGCGTTTTATATGAGACCTATGTGCGTTGGGAAAAAATATGGTCTCCTGTGATTAAACGGGTTAATAAAACAGTTTTTCCCGATTCTCGATTAATAAAACGATTCTTGATTAATAAAACAATTTTCCCCCTTCCCAAAATCATTCTCCAAATTGCAATAACAATAATTGTGATTGCTGTTTGTAGGATAGAGAATCAGAATTTTGGAGTATCACAACTTTCTTTAGACTGACAGTCTACAGTTTAGTGTCCGGATTACAACAATAATGTGAATACAAAAGTTAAAGGGCACTTAAAAAAACCCTTTCGCAATAATTTAAAATAAAAATATGATTTTTTGTATTGTCTAGGAACGATTTCAAGTAAATTTTTAATTTTATAAAAAAAAATTATAATGTTAACAAAAAAAGGAATACATAAATACCAATGGTCTCAATAAATCATCCAGTGTACAAAAAAATGCAAGAATGAAACAATAAGTATGAATAAGTAAGAATATTAAATTTAAAAAAATAAATCTTGTAATACATTACACTACATTGTTACATAAGTCCCGACGAAACTTGAACTGAGCGAAACCCGGTCGGCTCTAAATTAATTAAATTCAAAATATAGTATCCTCCAAATTTTTATTCTTTTAAAAAAAAAATTATTATACTAATATATGTAGCTGGGTGATTTTTCACGAAAACGACGTTCAATTTCGTTTCTACGCGAAGCGTCAGGGAAATTATTAAGCATGGCGTAATGATTTCTCTCGAGGTCCAATTATTTTGTTGTTACGAGTATTTATTTGGTAGAAAACTGTTTCGAATTGGCATTATTTTCTAAACGCTACTTTTCACGGACGAACCACTTTACATTCATCGACCTCTTGGAGTTGTACATTTAAATTTTTTAACCTGGGTACATAAATTAAGCCGCGGCATTCCGAATTTCTACCATTTTTTAACACATTTCTCTTAAACACTAACAGCTTTACTAAAAAACACAGAAAATTTTATTAAATTGATAAACAAGCGTGGATTTGAAAACATTACTCATTAAAAAATTGTTCATGGAAAGAAATATACATTGCTTCCACAGCCTGAGAGGGAAGTTTATCTCATGTAAACGACTGTTTTGTTAATCATTTTTGAACAAATTTTGGAATTTTCCAACGTATTTTAAATGTTTTCTGAATTAATTTGTAAATATCTTAAATCATCTTGTATAATTCTTATTTTTGATATCGTAAAAACAAGTACCATTTTATAAAATAGACAAAATTATCTTTTAAATTTTTGTATCTGAAATATACTTTCGTTTTTAAAAAATGGAGTGTTTAAGTTTTAAACATGAAAAAAACAGCCTACCGTAATCATATTCTATTAAATGGTCAAAAAATTTCAGAAAATTAAAAAAAAATACAGTCCTCTTATTTAATGAATTTGGAAGAAAACTGTCACTCCACTTTTTATCTCGTTCTCGTTTATCTCAGACAATAAAAAAAAACAATTGTTCCAAGAGAGTAATTGAAAAATTCTGACACTTTGAATTGATTTTCGAACACTATAAACGTTGATAACTCGAATTTGGTATTTATTAACACACGCACAAAAGTCTTTTATTTTAATAAATAATATTACTTTTTTTTGGAAGTTTTATTAAATTTAAGCTGATAAAAAATAATTTATTCGAAATAACCTATATTTTTATATTGACAAAATTAAAGTAACAACAGAGACATTATGAAAGCACAGAAACTGACAAAAATGTTGCAAATAATAGAAATTATATTCAAAGGATTTTTTAAATATTTATATTGAGGGATCGGTAGGATTTATAGGTTCAATTAGAAATGCCACAGAGCCGAACCCTCTGATATGAAAATATCTGGAGTCGGTGAATTATATTCCCATTTGGTCTCTAGTAGGTTGACATGTTGTTCTTGTATTTATAATACTTATATAGTGCAATTGCATAGCGTGGGTTGACTAGATGATCATTTGGGGAAGTGTGTGAAAGGGTTTAGTTTTTCCTTCTTTTTTTCCTTTTTTTTTTTTTTGGGGAAAATTTAACCCGGACATTTAAATCTGGTTAATTATGATAATATATCTAATAGTGAATCGATCAGTTAAACAGAAATCCTGTTTAAAAACATTAAATACCTGCGCATCAAATTTCACTGACACGAAAGAAAGCAAAAACATTGCAACCTTTATAATAATGTGATCATGTTATTAGTAAAGGTGTAAGAATGCAGTTCACCGCGCAAGCAACAGATATGGCGTTTAATGATCGTTAAGGCGTTTGTTATTAGTAAGCTGTGTTTTTAAGTTTCCAAAAAAAATATATGATATTTTTGAAGATATATCTATACATTTGCTGCGCCGAAATGCTAATTATAAAATTTCCTCGATAAAAAATAGCTAAATGTGCTCCGGAAATTATTATTATAAACATGTTTTTTTGTTATTTTACATGTTTGTATGAAAAAATTCACTGTGTTTTTTTAAATGCTATTAAGACATTTCTCACGAGATTTTTGCTTTATTTTAAATGAGTCATGTTTTTTTAAAAAATTTCACGATTTTCGCCTAAATATTATCGTTTGCGCGCTCCCTCTAACATTCGTATTTACATATCTCCCCTTCTTCTTTTTGAGCGCTTACTACCGGGCCTAAAAACGAATGTTAATTTTAGTCACCTGGTTTTAATTTGTGATATCTGAGTTCAGAGCCTTGTAACCTTCTGCTACCACGGAGGTCATCAAGAAACATAAATATATTTAGATACGTTTTAAGATTTTCACGGCCAAAAGTATTTTCGTTATTTGTTTTTGGGGCGTTATGTCCTGTTGCGCTACCTCCTTCTTTAGCCAATGTTTCGGACAGTGTTGCAGTGTCCATCGGCAGATCCTCACATCTACCGGATCTGCCGGATCTGCCCTGATGATGAAGAATTTAGCGCAACATGGCATAACACCCCAAAAACAAATAATGAAAATAAATATATTTGTCCATCAGAATATAAATTTAAATGTATAATAAATTCAATGGAAGAGACCTAACCAGGTATGTAATAAGTAATATTCAATGAAGTAATCTAGAACATTTCCACAATATTTAAGGGAATAAGTTTTGTGGAATACGACGTAATCTGGATTAGACGTTAATAGTTGGTCGAAGGCGGGCGAACGAAGAGACGGCTTTAGAAAACTGTACGGAGAAGGAAGATGATTGTAGGAAGCCAATTGAGCTTGTAGTAATTAAATAGTAATGAATCTTCCAGACATAGATCAAAGTAACTTGATGGTTAGTCCACTAACTCTTTTGAATGGATTATTGTATAATTATTTAGCTTACCACTATTTTTCCATTTTAGTGAAATATTAGGTCCTTACATATGAAATTGGCGTTTTATATGGGAGGAACATAAAGTCGATTTTTTTTTAATATAATATATTTATTTAATCAAAATATGTACCATTGCTATCTATGCACTTTTGCCATCTCAAAGGTAGTTCATCGATCCCTTTACTAAAAAAACCATTCGGACGGGAATCAATAAAATCTTTGAAGGCGGTTTGGACTGCCCCAACGGAGTTGAATTTTTTCCCTTGCAAGAAGTTATCCAAATTTCGAAAAAAATGGTAATCTGTTGGGGCAAGGTCCGGAGAGTACGGTGGATGTCTTAGACATTCCAATTGAAGCTCGTCTAATTTGGTAGCCGTCTGTTGTGCAGTGTGTGGTCTAGCGTTCTAACGCGCGTTTGTTGATTTGCTTCACTCAATTCGTGAGGTACCCACCTTTCAAGCTTTTTCACCTTCCCAATTTGCTTCTAGTGGATTACAACAGTTTTATCACTAACACCGCAGCCTGCAGCTAACTCGGACGTGGTTTGCGATGGATCCTCTTCCACAATCGCCTTCAATTCTTCATTATCAACTTTGGTCTCCGGCCGTCCACGGGGCTTGTTCTGCAGGTCGTAATTTCCAGAACGAAAACGTTTGAACCAAAAAAGCACTGTGTTTTCTTTTGCGGCACCGTCGCCATACACATCATTAATCCTTTGAGCCGTTTCTGCAGCACTGGTGCCACGGTGGAACTCGTACTCGCGATTACGCGATATTTCAAGTTTTCCATTTTGTAAACTAAGTGACGCAAAGAAAAAAACAATTAAGGAAAAAAAATGAATTATAATTTTCGAAACACAAATACATGAGTAAATAGTTGTATAAATTTGAATTTGGAATTCCTAACCAAAGAGAAGATATTTGGGATCAAAATTGCCAGTACGGCAAAACGCCAATTTCATATGTAAGGACCATTATTACTACAACGATTCTTTATAAAAAAAATTATGTAATTTAATGTCCAGCAGCGCTTTTATATACACTATAGGAAGAGAATATATCTTGTGGTTAGGAATTATAATAAGTTAATTTTTTCGATTACAAATTAAAACTATTTATATCTCAAAGTGGTTTTTTGGCGATCTCTATGTTCTTTAAGGGACACTAAATTGTATTGTGCTCGTGGACTGCGGAATGATGACAACTGGACCGTAGATGTCGTTAAAGTCTCCCTTTGGATGCAAAATTTAATTTATTGAAATGTTATTGTAACATTACAAAACTCAAATAGCCTAATTATTGTAATTTGAATCATTGTGAATTTTACTCGGGATGATGTATGAATGTGAATGAGGCAAAGAGTGCGTGCCAAGACCGAGTTGTTTAATGGCCTTTAACCAGCCAGCGGCCAAGAATTCAAATTTCGTCGAAAGATGTTCTTACGATCGTGCAGGGCGGTTCCAATGAGAAAGATGAATTGTTCTTCGTACCAGCTTTTTAAAATTATAACTCAATATCGATTTTATTTCTTTCATACCTATATTCAAAAATGCTGAAAGGCATAATGATAAAACGATGTACATTTTGTGATTATTTTTTGATCATAAGTGTTTATAATTTTTCAATAATGTCTAAGAAAAATAAGAATACAAAGTATTAGTTTGTAAGACCGTAAATAAATAGACAAACTGAAGTATTTTCGTGACAAAACACGTGCACGGATCTTTTATTAATGATTTTATTTAAACTAAAATTAAAATTCTGAAACATAGCTTTCCCAGACAATTTATTGATTTATTTTACTGCATGATTATATTATGATTTGAAATGTGTGTTGTATAATACAAAATTTTGTTTGAAATTTTAACAAATCTTCCAACAACCTACGCTATAACACTATTAAGCTCTAAATAAACATATTTTCTCATAATTTAAAACATTACTTTGCTAGATAAAAGAACAATCTTTCGAAATAAATTTATACTTTTTTGTGGAAAGGAGTCAATACGGCTAAAATTTTATTTAAAAAAATGTCATTTTCCGGTTTTGTCTGGTTATTCTCTCTTAACGAATATATGACGCTCGAGTTTAAGGAATTGTCCTATTATTCCTATATTCATATGACGGCTCGAAAAATATATGACGCAAATGTGAATGGTAGAAGAAGTCGAGGACGCCCGAAAAAGACACAGCACGATCAAATGAATCAGATACTTGAGTCAGGCCATGTCAAGAGTCAGAATAATAGAAGAGTACGTATGAGGCAAAGAGTGTGTGTCAAGACCGGGCCGCTTGGTGGTCAATCCTCTCTGTCCATCTAATAATATAATAATAATTACACTCATAATTTGACCCACTAATGTTGAAATAAAATAATACGTATAGTAATTGAGTTTACTAATTGCCTAGAGCTATCGCCACACCTTTGACGTATGGCCTATGGACTAGAATTCTAGAAGGGTTATGAATATATTTTAAACACCAGTTATGTTTTCAAATAAATATAGCGATTGACACAAAATGAACCTGAACTTTCTTTGTCACAATTCTCTGTGACAAAGAAAGTTCAGGTTCATGGGGTGAGGTGTGTCTATGTCTTGACGGCGAACGAGTATGCCTACCTTCTGACCCATCTATGCCTATTATTTGTAATTAGATTTAAGTAAACTCTGAGGAAGTGAGCAAACTTAGTAATCTATTCATTTTAAATTAGTATCTAATAATTCAACCGAAAACTTGTAGAAAAATATGTTTTTCCAAATGGCAACAATTAAAAACAAAAATTGATTGTGGTCTTCGCAATGCGAATTTAGTATTATAGATCTATTATATTTGGGAAATCTAAGTCTTAAAAAACAATATTTGTAAGCAAGACGTTTAAAATTATCTGAGATAAACATTTGAGTAAAGCTTTTGCAAAGTTTTCACTGAGAAGCCGATTGGCGCGGAAAAGCGGAATAATTATGCAACGGCAAAAGCCGCAAAAGTTTAGAATTTCCCGACAAATAGTTGTGTCGGCTTTTTCTTTAAATTTCCTTCTTGTTATATGAATTTATCACTTTCCTGCGTCACACTTTTTTCTTCTTCCCTTGTTGTTGAGATTTGTGGAATTTCACCACCGAAAACATCTAACTTAGTTTTTATGATACAAGAGGCGCACCCAGAAAAAAATTCTGAAGGGTTTTATAATAAGTTTATTTTTTATTTAAATAATTTGGTTTTATGATAAATTTATTTTTTCTTATTATTTTTTAAGTTTTGGCGCTCATAAATTTTAACGTGCCAGCCAGAAACACAAAGTCAGTACTACCGTTTTATTGTGGCAATACTACGACCATGTCCCATTTCAATATACCACTACACAGAATTCATAACTCAGGAAATATGTTTTCGCACACACATGTATGAAATGTGTCGCTGATAAAATAAAAGTATGAAATAATAAATCATTTATCCTCTTTATGATAAGTTATTTGCATGTATTCTGCACAAACGTGTATTTAAATATCGTAGCATTTATTTTCGTTTTGTTATCTGAATATCTGCCTATGTCTTGAAATTTAAAATATTTGAATATTGAATATTTAAATCAAATCATTGCTCACAGTCTTGTCGTCGTGAGGTCAACAATTGAATTTAAACTTTAATATTATGTAAAGCAACGATAAGCAATATACCTTTTATACAATTGAGACTTGTGTACTTTATAATATCTCTATTTTTGATGCTGGTAATTCGTGTTGGAATACCATTACAACGATATATTGATTTTTTTTAAACATTTGTTTTATTTCTGACCGTTACCTTACGGTTTTGTATAATTTTAATAAATCTTTATTTACAACCCCCTGATACCCCCTTGATGTTAAGAGACGTACTTGATTTACTTTAAATCAGTGATTTCTACCATAATTCGGAGTGAAAAATGTAAATGAAATTTTCGTCATTTGGCCCTTTTGTAATTTTTTAAATGTTTTTTTTCCAATTTTTTTTTTCAAAACCACTGTCATTACTGGTCACTCAGCTTAGTAACCGTCCAACCCGTTACCTCAACTCTATTTGTCCAATACTTACTGATTTTTATGTTTTATTTTGAAAAAAAATATATGTCAAAAATGTCACCAGAGACCAAAAATTCATTTACCATTTTTACACCAAATAATAACAGGAATAACTTGTTAAAGTGAGTCAAGTACGTCCTTTAACAGCCTGTATATATCATAACTTACGGAAAAAAATGTTGTCTGAAGATGACCATGATAGCATGGAACCAGTAACAGTAAGAAATAAAAATGATTCAATGTAACATTAATTACTTGTACATTGATTTTTTTTCCCTGAACGAGGTTATATCAGCGATTAATGTCTAATATCAGTGGTATTTCAGCAATGTATATCTAAAATAGATTCGACTGTTGGAGTCATTTTTCTGTACAAACGAAAACGAATTAAACCATCTGTTTTCGAATACAGAATTTTTTAAAATAATTTCACAATCTTAATAATGTGGAAAAGGTTCGTTCTTTCACGGCAGGTATTGCTACTAATGCATTATTTTGATATTTGGTAAAGTGTTACCTCCACCAAGTTTTAGGACTTTCAAAGCATCTCTTGGCCATTTGTCCTTTTCAGTCCTAGTGTTACCAAATTACTCTGTACCAAAACTGACACTGAAATTGGCGGGGAGAGCGGATTTAACCCCGAACCTCTACCGTGGGTGCGCCACTGTACAGTACTGTTAAACAATCATTCATCTCTTTATTTGTCGGGATTTCGTGCGCAACAGCTGACTTACAAAGTAAAAGATAGACCAAATTACAATCAAAATCTTCACACTCAAATGGACTAGGCTAGGCAGCTACCTCTTGTCTGGAGCCCTAAAATTCTTTAAAAAAACCTTTGACTCTGTGAAGAAACAGGCTCTGTGATAGATTCCTGTATCTCAATAAATGGATTGGAAGCTTTAAAGCACAGGCGTCTGATGGGAATGCAATCCTTGTTCTACCGGCATTTCAATGGAAGATCCTCCGTGGAATTAGCTTCATTTACCTTTTGGCACTGGTGCATAGCCTAGGAACACGCCAAACACTCTCAACGGATGACATTTATCACATACCAACATGACATTTGTTCCATGAAAACGGGTAATTTTTATGACTTGTTCTTGAGTTCAACAGTTCGGCTGTAGAACGATTTGCCGGTCTCTGTATTTCCTCATCCGGTAAGTCACCAGGTCTTTTAATGTAGAAAAACGAACGAGGTGACACATTTTCACGTGCAATTGTAACTATTGCCCTTGTAACAGTTCCAGCAGTTTGCAACCGTTTCGTTTTGAAACCGCTACTATAAACAATACTGTCATATTCGCTTCTTTAAACAAATCCACATTCCACATGCTGGGCGAGTGGGGAGGGTGGGCGGCCGGTAGAGCGGTACCTTTGACGTCACTCAGGGCGGGGTAGGGCGGCGGACCCTTTGTGGACCCTAAGCCGAGGTAGGAGCGAAAAAGGCGATGATGAAAGGGGTTTAAATAGTTGACAGGATCGCGTTGTCACTTATTTTAACGTTTTCAGCGCGAGGATTTTATAATTAGTTGCTCTAAAACATTACTTCTTATTGAAAGTGTTTCTACCCCAGCATGTGAGACATGCCTAGCTAATATTTATTTACATTAGCGCCCTTGTGCAAATTTGCAAATTTGTTTGAAAAGTTTACCTACTTGTGAAAACTGTTAACTTTTAATCATTTCCAGAACAGAAAAAACTTAAGAAATATTATTTAGTTTAATAGTTCTGCTGCAAGTGCGGAAAAAAGAAGATCATAAATAGTTTTTACTATAAAGGACTATCTCATCAAAGCCGTGGTTTAAACGATTCCCCCTTTTTTCAAAAATTAAATTTACTCACTCATTCAAACGGGAATCGAACATTGTTACGTTCCTTCTCACCTTTTTAAAATTCACGTTCTTGACTCCCCAGATTGTACATTCTGTTGCCTAGATGTGGGAAATTTAGATAACATATTTTTTGGTTATCCCTCTGGTGCCCGGGTTCAAGGGGTGAGGTTTGTATAGGTCTTGGCGGCGGATGCGTTTGCAAACCTAGTGTGTGGCGGGCCAGATCGGATGAGACTGGTTGAGGGAGACCTTTTGATTTCTTCAGCCGTACTCTCTTGATCCATCCCACGCACCGCAGTGGGAGAAATGGATCCATACGTCCGTCACTCCTGGAAAGATCAATTCCCATATTAATACCCACACCTCATACCTTCTTCCTACCCAGAAATTCCTCTCCTTCCTTTCCCTAAAAAGACCATCTACACATATCCCCAAAGATAACCTAGACCCCGAGGGAAAATGTTTGGAGCCTCCTGTGTGGAGCTATTGTAAAAAAGTATTCAGTAATCAGTTACGAAGAAACCATTCCCTTCACAACAAACCGCATTTGGACATTCCCAATAGTTAAATTTGGCTCTGGGCAGTTGGGAATCTTGTGCGGTATTCACATTAGAAATAAAATGTAATTGAGTTTTAGTTCGTTTACACCATAGGTTCTCAACTAGGGCGATAACGCCCCCTTGGGGGGCGTTTCAGACCTTCAGGGGGCGGTAGATGACCAAGAGAAAATTAGGGGGCGTTTCAAACTTTTAGGGGGGCGGTAGGAGACCCAGAGAAACCTATCTCATACCCATAATATCTTGCCTCATCCCACCCATTACGCCCCCTCCGTTGTGGCCAATGTAACCCCATCGTGGTATCTCATTATACCCCATCCATCGTGGTATCCCGTTGTGGCAAATGTAACCCCATCGTGGTATCCCATTATACCCCATCCATCGTGGTATCCCGTTGTGGCAAATGTAACCCCATCGTGGTATCCCATTATACCCCCTCCATCGTGGTATCCCGTTACGCCACCTCCGTTGTGGCCAATGTGACGCCACCGTTGTATCCCATTATGCCCCTCCTTTGTGGTATCCCGTTACGCCCCCTCCGTTGTGGAGAATGTAACCCTGTCGTGGTACCCCATTAAGCCCCCTCCGTTCGGATTCACGAGTTAGGGGGCGCTAGAAATAAAAATATTCTTAAAGTGGGCGGTGGGCAAAAAAGGTTGAGAATCTACTATTTACACCAGTGATTATGATTAAAAAATGAAATGTATGTAAGTGGACCGGCATTAGAAGTGTGTAGAAGCTATTCCAGGCAGCTATTATTTATGTACAAAAAAAATGCCAACTTATATTTTCATTATGTATAACAACTTTCCATTATGTACAAAAAAAATGCCAACTTATTATTCATTATCTATAAAAAAGTAGTTCTACATACATCCAAATTGTAACAACTGTTAAGTATGTATAGTAATGTCAATCTGATAATCCCTCTCTAAACATGAGAATTTCTCAATTAGGGAGGTATTGTTACCACTAATATTATATAATATATATTCGTATATTGGTTAATTGTATATTATATGCATTGGTTAATAAATAAATAAAAGTGGGGGTCCACGAAAATTTATCTGGTTTCGATAGTAAAGAACAAAAATGTTTCGAATGTGGAATTACTAGAGGAGCTACTTGATCTTATCACCAATTAGAAGCTGAAGGTGAGATTTTAAAAAGGCTAGTGGCCGCAGGTAGAAATACCCGAAAAATATCCTGGGTTGTGGGAAATTACGAGAAAACTATAGCGTTTCCCTCGTCATACCTTGTCGAAAAAAAAATTTGTGTTGTTACAAACCTATTAACAAAAAAAAGGAGCAGATTGAACATCACAGAACGGGAAGATTTGCGGCTATTCCTTACAAAACTGAAGAAAATTTTTGATAATTTGCTGTCAGTTCATCCCTATCATTAAAATGATGCAAATTTCCGACGCAAATTTCCATCTTTAGATCTAATCTTCACATTTGTTGATGAGTTTTGGGAATATGGTAGAAATGTTGGGGTCCACCGAAACCATTAAAATTTTGAAAGTGGTCTACGAAAAAAAAAAGTTTGGCAGTCTCTGGTTTACATCATCACCCACCAGATTATTTTGCCCCTATGAAAATTGCGACCCTGATGGAAAGAACTCTATTATCTTTATCCGCCTTTATATTTTCCTTTATAAACTAGCGAGTTTGAAATGTTTCAGTTGAAAGTGACAATCTTATTGCTTGCATATGTGTCGTGACACTGCCATGTTAGTCAGGCCACTTTGTGTTCAAACGTATGCAGGTTGTTGCCTTAAATAAGATAATGGGATGCTGGTACAACAACTACCGCGGAGAGACGGTCGTACGAGTAACAAAATATTATTCTTATCTTGTTGGGTGTAATGTACCTTTACCGCGAAAATGCACGTAAAATTTATTTAGAAAAGAGAGTATCTTGGGAATAAATATATTTGCTTAGTTGGAAATGTACTTCAAAGACCATTAATCTGATAATTAATAGTTGAATTAAACACAGAATGAAAAAAAAATGTAATGATTAATTGTTTGAAAATTCAGTGAATGGATCGTATTACAAATACCAGCTTCAATCAGGTTTTACTGTTTATTTATGGGAACACTTTAGTATCTTACTGACCAACACACCTATACTAATCTACTCGAATATACCTTTACAGCCGGACTCTTTCGACGCATCGCCTTGCACCGCAGTGGGAGAAATGGATTAAACATTTTTTGTATTTCTTCGGCATTGACTATGTAACAATTTCTAGACATTTTTGTTTTGAAAAGTTTTAATTTTCCACGTATATTTGTTACTTTAATTTTAATTTTTGCGACCGGTTTCGATACGTCTGTATCATTAACGAGCAAACTTAAAACTAACTTAAAAATACAAGTACAAAAATTAATTAGGCGGGGGTAGTGGGAGTGGGGTAATTTGGTGGAGGGGAGAACGGTGGGAGGAGTAAAAATTACATGGGAACATCGTAAGTAGAGGGGATTTACATGGTGCTATTATTTTATTAACTAAATTAATTTTAGATTTAATTTTTTTGTTGATATCTAAAGTTTCTAAAGCGCACAAATTAAAATATGAATTTACATTGCAATGTTTAAACTTAGTTTTTTTTCTTTTTTGAAGGTATGATCTGCCTCTATTAGATGGTTTGCAAACTCTGAGTAGTTATTATTTCGCAAACAAAGTTCATGTTCCCAGATTCTAGTTTTAAAATTTCTAGCAGTCATTCCTACATACTGTGCATCACAATCGTTACATTCCAAAGTATATATCCCATTTTTTTCAAATTTATTAGAAATATTCTTGTTATTAATCAAATTTTTTATTTTAGAATTAGTATAGAAAGCTGGAGAAATATGATATGGTAATATGCGGGATATTTTTAAAGATAAATCGCCGGTATAAAGAAGTTTTTTTTATATATTAGGTTGTTATTAGGTTTGTTATTATTATTACCACTATAAATATACTTTTTTGTTAAAAAATTTGATTGCTTTTTATTAACTAGGCGGTTAATTATTTCAGGTTTATATCCATTATTTAGGGTTATCTGTTTTATGATGTTAATTTCATTATTATAATTATCAATGTTTAAAGGGACATTAATAGCACGATGTATCATCGAGTTGAAGGAGGCTAGTTTATGTGACAAAGGGTGAAGAGAAGTAGATGGTATAACACAATCAATGTGTGTAGGTTTTTTATATATATTAAATACACACTTATTATTATCTAAATTGATATTTATATCTAAGAAGTTTAAATTGTTGTTATCATTATGTTCCAGTGTAAATTTTATATTTTGGTGAAGGTTATTAATAAACGTAAGAAAATTGTCTAATTGTCTGTTACTACCCGACGCGTAATTTGTGCGCTTTAGAAACTTTAGAAATCAACAAAAAAAAAAAATCTAAAATTAATTTAGTTAATAAAATAATAGCACCATATAAATCCCCTCTACTTACGATGTTCCCATGTAATTTTGACTCCTCCCACCGTTCTCCCCTCCACCAAATTTCCCTACTTCCACTACCCCCGCCTAATTAATTTTTGTACTTGTATTTTTAAGTTAGTTTTAAGTTTGCTCGTTAATGATACAGACGTATCGAAACCGGTCGCAAAAATTAAAATTAATGTAACAAATGTACATGGAAAATTAAAACTTTTCAAATCAAAAATGGATTAAACATTCTTTACTTCTGGACACACTGATCCCCAGATTCCAAACCAACCCTCATACATTTTTCCTTCACAGAACTTCCTCTCCTTTTTTCAAATAATAACCCAGCTGTCTAATAAAGAAAAAAAAAATTATTAATACAGGTATTAATATGAAAATAATTTTGGGAGATGGCTATTTAAAAAAGTATTTGACTATTAATAGTTTAATTGGCTATCAACACTTTTCCTCATTTCTTTAATTTTTAAGATATGTAATTGTAAACCCATTGTGTTTCTTTGTAAAAAAAAAATGACCCTTCATTTGTATCAAAAGAATGATTTGTTTCCAAAATAAGGTTAACAAATTCAATAAACACATTGTTTAAAAGCTGGAGCAAAAAAAAAATTGTTTTATTTTTTTTATTTTTAAAAAGAAAGACAAACATTCCGAATAACCCGACAATATTTGAAAATCTCCTACTACCACCACAGTTAGCCGACAATGTTGCTTGAGTTGTGAGGGACGACTTGGTCAACCGAGGAATCGAACATGGGACGCCTGGGTGTGTTCGTTTTTAGATATTCTAATACCGAAGAAGGGGAGGAATGCAGATCCCGCCAATGTGGGGGATTTTAATAAAAATGCACTTTCTAGATGAGAAAAATGTGGAAAAGTTGAATAAAAAAGAAATTAAGGTGCGCTCGGCAAAATTGAGGGAGATACAGCCGTTTAAAGAATGAATAAAATGTCACTTCATGAACCGATACTGTCAGCCATTTTGTAAACAAAATATTACCTTAAAGTGGGTAGCACTCGTAATCGTCATCTAGGTTTGTGTAACATGGTTTATGTAACATGGTTTATGCTCCTTTATAACGCCTACTCGCGTCAACGCAAGAAAAATATCCCAGTTTTCAAGTAGTTTAGCGGCTACGCCAGGTTTGTGTAACATGGTTTGTGACCATTATTAATTCTGTTTTCCATAATTACGCGCCTTATTATATATCACACGAAGTTGGCTACAATCGTATCAACCTTCGTTTAAAGCAAGTCTGAGATACCAACATAATAGTAACAAAATGGCGTAGTATAAGTTCACGAAATGTCATTTTATTCATTCTTTAAACGGCTGTATCTCCCTCAATTTTGCCAAGCGCACCTTAATTTCTTTTTTATTCAACTTTTTCACACTTTTCTCATCTAGAAAGTGCATTTTTATTAAAATCCCCCACATTGGCGGGATCTGCATTTCACCCCGAAGAAGTTCTAATAAGTAAATTACTAAAAAGTAAATAAATCTAATATCTCAGAAGTTGTAATAAGTAAAATAATATCGAAGTATTCTAATATCGAAGAAATTCTAACATAGAATCGAAAAAACAAGGCTGATATCTGAAGGACGCGACACCTCAGTGGAAAGAGCAGTCGCCGAGTTCTGAAAGAAAAAGAGTGAAAGATCATACCGTTAAAATTCCATTTCAAATATTATTTCAGTGATAATCCAAAATAAATACATTGATAATAACGTATTTCACTCTTTGAAGTATTCTTTCCCATTATCTTATATAGTTTTATTCAGAACCCATAAATATAAATAATTCGCTTTGTGATGAAGCCAATAAAGAACAGATCAGTAGGAAAACACGAGATGTTCTCCACGTGTAGTATATATACAGCCGATAGGTCCTGGTATAATAGGACTTTAATTCCACGTGTAAATAGATAATGGAAAACAAACAAGGAGGCCTGACTTACCCGAGGGAGTAGGAACAAAAGGCTCGCAGTGGAACAGTTTCCCGGATGAGAAGGCTCCAGCTTATCGGGAAGTTGGGATGAGAAACTTTAGTCATTTTATGATATGTGAAGTATATTATGCTTTTAAATTTAAGCTTCGAACAAAGAAGCTCTGATTTTTTAGCTGTGAAGTTTTACAATTAACTCACACCTAGTATCGATTTGGGAGGCGGATATGGGTACCACCGCCGATAAACTATTTATTGGATAACCAACACCTCTGCCACAGGTCATCCTAAGTGATTCGTTACGTTTAGCAGGGGTGTCCGGGTTATTTGGGTGTGTTTTTTCAATCAGTCTACCAACTGCATGGTAGGCCGGATGAGGAAGATCCTTTTATCTCTCCAATAGGACTCTCTCGAAATATTTCCTCGCAACGCAGTGGGAGGGTCGCATTCATAAATCCGTTACTCCTGGACACACTGACCCCCAGATTCCTACCACCCTTCATACATTTCTCTTTGCTTTTTTTTTTTAATCCAAAAAGACTCTCTACACAGCAACCCCAAAGATGACATGTGCCCTAAGGGGAATTATTTTAGTGGAGTGGAGTCAATGTAAAAAAAATAATAATCACCGTAAACTCCAGAAAATTTTAGCTTATAAATATATACGAAAACGAACTGATTAGTGTTTTTTTATTTTATTTTTTATTTATTTATCTATAATAAAATATATTCACAATGGTTTTATTTGTATGCCTGTCTCACTAGGGTATACCTGTGTCGAAACAGGCGTACAGGTATATAAATGAATATAGTTGTTACAAGGATATTTCAGGTAAAATACATATTATGAATAGAATTAAAACAGAAGGGTGATTGGAAGGGTGGTAAATCTTTTAAAGAGAGTTATTTTATAAATGTTGGAGATGGAGTAATGAAATAAATTCTGCCTAATCTATTTATAGGTTACATTTGACAGGATTCCATTATTTTCATTTATTTTATATGGGTTAGGTTGTATGTGAATAGTTATTTCTGTCTATGTGTGATTTATTTTACAGATAAAAATTTAAAATTTATTTTACAGTTTTAAAAAAAATTGTCATAGAAGTTGCTAAAAATAAGGGAAGGGACCAAATCCTTAACTGTGTGTAATGGGCCTTACCAATAAGTGTGTTTTAAATTTTGCACAGCTGACACATAACCATGAATGCGTGGTAAATTATTATTTATCAATTGCATAAAATTTAAAAACTTTTATTGGGAGGGGGATTAATAATTCATAAAAGTATACTTGTAAATATAATAAATCATATATTGAATGCAAAGCAGAAATTTGTTTGATTATAGAAAGCGGCAATAACTTTCGAACGGTGAGCACTGGTATCATGGAAATTGCACAGCCTTTTCATATCAATGTTACTATTTTTAGCGCAATACGCTATTTCTATCATGAGATACAAAAAATCCAAATAGTTAATAGGTCAACTGTAAAAAATAGGACAAGGCGCCACATCATTTTTTTCTCAAATTTTTTACTGTTCAGTTGTATCAAATTAGTATTGTATATCGAGCAAAGCCGGGTAGAAATGCAAGTGAGCTTTAGAAAGCTTGCTTACTAACAAATAATGTAGGTAATATTTAAGTAGATCTTTCATTTAGTCGCTACGTTGACTGACCGATCAGGCATGACCTTTAATAAATAAAAAATGTCGTAAACATCCCCAATCATAGGTACATCAAAAATATTACTGGATATTATTATTATAGTATTTGGATGATTCATAAATCTAGTGGATTTCATGGATGACGTAAAACAGGTGAAATCAGACGTAGTCGATTAATGAAATGTGACGAAAATGTTTAATATACGTGTCGGTAAAATCAGTGCGCACGACGGGTCTACAAGTTTCCACGACAGCTCCAAATAAACCACAAAAGAAGTAAAATGTACACCTTTATGAAACCTAACTCTCGGATCGCAAATTGAAAAAAAAAATTAAAACATTGGGAATTTTTTTTACATGGAACAACAAAAAAATGAGGTGACAATAAGGTTTGTAATACATTTTTCTAATAAAATATGTGTTTTTGTTATCAGTAATTTTAGAAAAAACGTTAGGTTTTTTTACATTAGCTCCTCACAGGAGGCCCTGAGAGGACTTTCCCTCAGGGCCTATGTCATCTTAGAGGATGCTGTGTAGAAGGTCTTTTTAAAGAAGGGAAGGAATGGAAGTTTTGGGAAAGAAAATGTATGAGGGGTGGTAGGAATATGAGGGTTAGTGTGTCCAGGAGTGAAGAACGTATAAATCCATCCCTTCAACTGCGGTGCAAGGCGATGGATCAAGAGTGTTTAGCTGGAAAGGTCAAAAGGCCTCCCTCAACCAGTATCCGGCCCGCCACGCAGCAGGTGGGCAGAGGCATCCGCCGCCAAGACCTGGACAAACCTCACCAAACGTAGCGAACCACTTGAGGAGACATATGGCAGAGGTATTGGTTATGTTTTTAGTTTTCGGACACGTTCGGAAATATTCCATTTATTTGGATTTTATTGCAAAGCAGAAATATTTTGTCCTTCTGAAAAAAATGGTCGAGGCCGGAGAGGTTAAACAAAATAAAAATAATAAAAGTTGTGCATGTAAAAACACAAAAAAAAATTGCAAAATACTAGTAAGTAATTGTTTGTATTTCTTGGGAATTAACTTTGTAACAATTTCTAGACATTTTGTTTTGAAGAGTGTTTTTCTCGTGTACTTAAGTTTATTACTTTGCTACCGTTTTCGACACATCCATGTCATTCCTTAACGATCGAGGGAATAACCAGACATCACCGGATTTCTTAAATCAAATTCTAGACATATCGACTCTTTTCCACAAAAAATATAAATTGATTACAAAGATTGTGGTTTTACCTAGTAAAGTTATGTTTTAATTTTTTTTAATGTGTCTATATTTATTATAATAAGGTTTATGCCGTTGACAGATTTGTTAAATTTTCATAGAAAAAATGTTTTATTATATAATACGCATTTCAAATCATGTAATCATGCAGTAAAATAAATCAATAAATTATCTAGGAAATCTACCTTTCAGAATTTTAATTTTAGTCTAATTAAAATCATTAAAAAAATTCGCGCACGTGCTTTTTGACGAGAATACTATTGTAAATAATAGTTTTTTCCATTCATTTACGGTCTTACAAACTAATATATTTATTTTTATTTTATTTTTATTTATTTTATTTTGCAGAAACAAACAGTACATTATTACATAATGGGAAATATTTACAAAGTTATAGAATTAATACAATAATTGGTACCAATGACATGTCGCTGTTATATACTTATATTTTTGTGTGATAAATAATACATTATACCTAAATTAAGTCAGTAACTTATTAAAGGAGAGGGGTGTGGGAGAGTGTTTGTATGTGTGTAAATGAGGGTGTGTGTGGATGTGTGCGTTATGTGTGCGAATTCAGTGTGCTAAAACTGTTTTTCTTAAATAGAGGGAGGGAATCAAAAAATATATCGGTATTTGTGGTTTTTTGAATAGAGTTGAAACTTTGAAGGATGCGGGAAATGGGGGAGTTGGCTGCAGCGTTCGTATTATTACTGGTTGTGTAAAAAAGGTTGTCATGGCGAGTTCTTTTAGATGGGATGTTAAAATTTATTTGGGATAGAAGTTCTGGGCAGTCTATTTCGTTATCTATAATTTTATGGAGAAATGTCATGTCAGCTACCGTTCGCCTGGATTTCAGGGATTGGAGAGTGCAGATGTAATTGTTGTATTTATAACCGAGATACTTAATAAATTTATTTTGTATGCGATCTATTTTATTGACGTATTGGGTGTATTTGGGATTCCAGACAGGCGATGCAAATTCCAGTGTACTTCTGACTAGTGAGGAGTAAGTTGCTTAGACATTCTATGTAGACAAATTATCAATACTCATGATCAAAAAATAATTATTTAAAGTACTTATATACTTTTATTATCAAGCGTTTGAGCATTTTTAGTATTCATTTTATGATAAAAAACGTATGTTTTACGCTTTTTTTATTTCGTCACAGTACCGTAGACAGTCGTAGATCGTCACAGTAATAATAAAAGTGCTCATTAGATATGAACTAGTAAATGTAGGTATATTATAGAATCTTAGTTTCACTTCGTAAACGATAGAATTTCATAAATTAGGAAGGGATGCGTATAAAAACAGAATTTATGAATTTGATCATTAAAGATGATACAATAAGGCTCTCGCAGGATATACCCGCCAGTCCCTTCCGGTGATCACGTGAGGAGGAGCGGGGGTGGGATGGGAGGACAGCATCCGGAAATGGATGGAGCCAACGCCAGATTTGACAGGCAGGTAGTATGTAGGCAGGTAGGTAGGCAGGCAGGAGGGTAGAAGCCTGAGCGATGGAGGACAAAAGGAGAGCCCCAATCAGGAGCCCGCTCATATAAGTGGATTACCCAAGTCCGCTGCTAACTTTTTCAATTAAACTCGTTATTTTTAATAATGGCCGGCACTTGATTTAAAAAAATCACCGTAATACATAATAACAGATAACAGAGTTGGTAATTGTTCATCATGCAGAACATTGCTTTTACTGATCAAATTTAGAACCAAAATAATAATTATAGTATAAACATTTCTTTGGAGTGAAAACTTCTTTACCGCCGTTGTGATTTAAACTCAATAAAACGAAAAAGCGACACAAAAAAAAGACAAACACATACATCTAAAGGAATTAGCCTGCGAAAGAATGAGAATAATAAGTCTCCTCTTTGTGCAGTGCTTCGTAGCCTCCCCACTCTTGTCTACTGTAGCTTTTTGAAGGTTTCACTGCTACAGCGTATGAACTGCACATGAGGCCATAAGGAAAATAATTTATTTTAAGGGATGCTCTGTGGAGGGTCTTTAAGGAATGGAAGGAGAGAATGTTCTGGGAAGGAAAAAGGTATGAGGGGTGGGTAGGAATTTGGACGTATGAATTAATCCCTTTAACTGCGGTGGAAGGCAATGGATCGCGAAAATCCGGCTGGAGAGGTCAAAAGGCCTTCTTCAAAAACAGTCTCTCTCAATCCGGCCCACCATGCAGAGGGTGGGCAGATGCATTCGCCGCCAAGACTTAGAAAAACCTTACCTCATGAAGCCGGTCAACCGCCTTACGTAGCTTGGGTGACTTAGCAGAAGTGACTAATGGCGGAGCGGCGGTACCCGCCTCATAAATGGTAAAACATTACGATCATTAAACCGTTGAATTGTCTACACGTCTCCTCAAAATTCGTAGTCAATCTTTAGGTTCAAAATATTAGTAGGGTCCGCCGATACCACATCATATTATTTAAAACATAGTACCTAGTACAGTATTATGGATTTTTACCTTTTTACAATTTTATGTAATCAGCCATTCAATCAATGATGATTAAATACTGTTGTTCTATTCATTAATTTGACGTACTTGAATTACTTTAACCAGTGATTCATGACATTTTATGGAGTCAAAATGTAAATGACATTTTGATGTATTTTTGCAACTTAAAACAAACAAAACATGTAGCTTTTAGACAGTTAGGGTCGGGGTGAGGGATTGGACGGTTACTCGGCTGGGCAACCAGTGATGACATGTTGAAGAATTTTCATTTGGTAGCAAAATTGAAAAAAAAAACGCCGATAGTCACCGGAGAGCAAAATTTAATTATCGTTTTAAAGTGTACATAATGACAGGAATCACTGGTTAAAGTAAGTCCAGTACGTTCCTTAATAACCTGCATATAAAACATGGTAATTAAGTAAGCTGCATACGATAAACGAATATTGTTTGGCAGATAATCGAGAAATAACATGAAGCATTCCAAGTTCTGGGTATTTAGCAGGAATGAAAAGAAATTATAAAAAGGGTTTGTAAGAGTTTTTGACGAACCTACATATTTCTCTTTTAATTGAAATGGCTCATGTGGGTCTTAACAACCTCTCATCTGTGGCTCGCCCACCGGTGGGCACAAAAAATCTTTGTCTTTTTATTATAAATAAACTGTATGAAGGATAAGGTCAGAATCGCTTTCGCCAATATCTTACTTGACGTAACACTTTATTTGAATAATCTAGCTTCTCGGAATGATTTTAAATGGATTTTCTATAGCTTTGCGGGTCACATTCAACAGCTCAATTGCAATAATATCGATATTTTACGTTTTCAAAATATAGTACAAAGGTCATTATTTCTTTGAAAACTACTTTTAATTGTTTTTTTCTTGTTGAGTTCGTGTTCAGGTTTGTATAGATATAATAAAATCAGTTTAAAATTGTATATTTTTAAATTTTTCTCAAAAATAGAAATTCTATTTTTTTTAGTTAGTTAGGTAATCTGGGAAAACTTCTCACGATATTATCATGTACACTACATAAATATTAATACATATTATCTGGTAAACAGATAACAAATGCAAAAAAAATAATTGCTTTGTTTCATATCAATATTTTACCAGACCTCATCAAGTTAATTTCCACTCAGTTTTTGAGATATCATCCCACGTTCAACAGGTTAATTAAAAATAATTATTAAGTAATTCCCAAAATATTTCATTCGCGTTGTGATTTAAATTAGATGTCAACTGGTGGCAATATTAAGATATTTTTAATAATGAGTCATTACCCAGACCATTACATTACCATCGAACTCGTAAAAGGAAAATGAACTGAAAGCATATCAATTAAAAAATCCGCCCATCGGAGGGTGGCCGGGTGCACAGGGGAGGCACAGGTAGGGATGCAACACACATAAGTAAAAAATAAAATTCAATTACTTTTTCTTCAATCATCAATTACCAATGTAAAAAAAATATATGTATCCGGGAAAAAAAAGTGTGTACCAGCGTATAAGAACAACAAATCGTCACACGACAGAAATAACCACTTTACAATTCAGAGATAAAAAATATATACAAAACAGAAAATATTTACGTACGACCCTCTTCTACGGGATGTGTGATATATGTCTCCTCAGAAGAAGTGCAATTCTAATTAAGTTGTATTTTGGTGAGATATTAATTAGACATTTCAACATATCGAATGATGAGGTTTAATTTTTTAATTTTTTTTTATTTCCTTTATTTTTCCCAATTTTACATTTTATAGTTACATATTTTAAATATAATAAAAATAATGGAAACCCACTAAGGCGCAGCCTGTGCGTGGGTAATATTATAGTTAAATATATTTTATTTTAGTACCTAGAAAAAACAAACAGTGGTATATGAAGCAAACACATTATTAAAATTTGTTTAAACAGTTTGTACCAAAAGTGTGTTCAATAGTGTACAAGGTAATAATTAGTGTATAGTGTAATAACAGTTATAAGTGTTATAATAAGTGTAAAGTTTGTGAGAAACATAAACTGATGTAAAATTAAATAAATAGAGTTTTTACATCTGCATGGTTTAGCCATATTTTTAACTCTTTCATGTAATGCGGAAGTTTAGTTGCAACTTGGATATTTTTTGGTAAAAGGTTAAAAGTGTGAGGTCCAATAAAACTACTTTGAGTTTGCATTTGTTTTGTGTTTGTTTGAGGGGTATAGAATACATTATTATTTCTAATGTTTGTTCTGTTTTCATTTTTTTCGAATTTGTTTCTGTTTTTATAGATATATTTCATAGTTTGCAGTATAAATAGTTTACGGAGACTGAATAGTTTAGATTCTTTGTATAAAGCATCTGTTGAAAATGTTTTAATTCTATTAAACATAATTTTGACAATATAATTTTGAGTTGTTTGTAAAGGTTTTATAAAAACATTAAGCGCACCACCCTTATTAATAAAAGATAAAAATCGGTCTAGTTTTATAAAAAAAAATTATAATGTATTGAAGCAGTTTTTACTTTTCGCCACGGTCTTACTTATCGATCGGAACGATCTTGGTTGCGCTTCCATTTTTTGCCAAGTTTTAGTTCGATCGGAAGTCGGGAAATAAATTAATTTCCACTTCCAAGATTTTAATACATTCATCCATTAATTCACAAAACGAAATCCGAATTGAAATAGATGCATTTAAAAAATGACATCCCTTCTGTAGGGATGTGCGATACGGGTGACAATTGTTCTATTCCGGGAGGGGTGGGAGTGGAAGCGAACAGTAGGGTTGGTATACCATCGAGGCAGCCACTGTATTATTTTCTCCAGTAGATCGCGTTACACGGCTCATTAGGCCCACCCCAGGAGGCTGGGGGAGGGGGATGTGGGATGGGCTGGGGGGGGGGGGGGGGTTAACAGGTGAATCAAAGGGTTGACTTTTAGATTGGATAAGGGCGAAATGTGTAAAGTGTCTGTGGACTGCAAAACAATTGGATTTGAGGTGTAAAATAGGTGTCTGTTACTTTTTATCGCTTTCAGATCATCGCGTTTTAAGTCGGCAATATCAATTTGTTTTTTTTTCCGCTGTGGTTATCTGTTTGCCGATTCAATAGACTTAAGCGAGTTAAATGTTTGGTAAACTTGTGTCTTAAAGTATTATTAATGTTTGTTTTCTGCTTACTGATTTTGAAGGCAAGATTATCTGTGTCACCTTTATTATGAATTTTAGTTTACCACTTAACCTATCAAAGTAATTTGTTCGGTTTTCGGAACAACTCGTAAACATCTCATATACATCTCTGTTGTCTCTTTTACTAACATTGTTAGAAATATGATATATAAACGTTAGAAAGTGAAAATACCACGCTTTATATTCAAATCTAAAAGTTAACCGCAAAATAATTAAAATATACAAATTTCAGTAAACAAAGATCCTGACCGCAATTTGAAAAAAATTAAGACACCTTGGGAATTTTTATAAATTATTTTTATATGAAACGAAAAAAAAAATTGTTGTCAATATCGTTTAGAATACTTTTGCCCAATAGAATCTGTGTGTTTTTTTTTGTTATCAGTAAATCTGGTTAGAAAAAACGTAAGTTGAGCCATTTCCAAAATTTTGTCATGTTTCAAAATTTTATGTACTTTATGTAATGTAGTTTCTAGTTTTATAATGCGTTAAGAAATGTGCCGTTTTTTGGATTTTATCGTAAAGCGGATATAAATTAACCTTCCGACAAAATAGGCCATAAGCCTGATGGGTTAACATTCAAAATGTAATTTTTTGATGGAACTCAAACAAAATGACAATACAAAAAAATTATATATCTTAATTTTTCCTTTTTAATATATTTTTCTGTATTAATAATTATACTTCGTTTTGGGATAAATTGTTTAACTATTTGTTAACTTTTTAATGGTAATAAAACTACCAAAAATCAGCGAACGGCACCGTACCGCCTGATTTCGATTCGGTTAATTTTGGATTCTTACTTAAAACTATGGTTTTTGTAGAAATCAACCAAAAAATTTCCAAAAATTAGCATTTGTGAAATAATCATTATTCTTCAATTGACGTTTTCTTAGGTTGCAAGGCACCGTAAAGCCTGAAATTTTGGATTCTTACATAAAACTATGGTTTTTATAGGAATCAATAAATTTTAAGGAATCAAGCGTCATTAATCCCTTCAGCACTGGTGCCTAGTCGGGAAATACGCCAAACACGCACCCAACATTTGTCATATGATAACGGGTCGTTTCTACTACAAACTACCTCAACTCCAATGAGTGAACATGGGTCTTGAAGAGACCTCTCCTCAAAAATACCCTTCGTACAGCAATACCAATTATGATATAGACCCCGAGAGAAATTATTTTCTTCAGAGACTCCTGGCGAAAAAATATTTAAATTTGGGAGGCGGGTATGGATACCGCCGCCCGGGAACTATTCAACAACTCTCACTTGGTCACCCCAAGTGGTTCGCTACGTTTAGTGACATAGCAGGGGTGCCCGCGTTCTTTGCGGCGTATGCGTGTACCCACCAGCTGCATGGCAGGCCGGATCGAGAGAGAATGGTTGAGGGAGTCGCTTTGACTTATCCGGCCGTACTCTTTTCGGAACATCGCCTTACACCGCAGGGGGAGGGATTGATTCATACGTGCGTCACTCTTGGATACAATGACCCCTAGAATCCTACCCACCCCTTACACCGTTTTCCTTCCCAGAACTTCCTCTCCTTCCTTTCCTAAAAAGACCCTCCACACAGCATCCCCAAAAACGACATAGGCCCTCAGTGAAAATATTTTTCTGAGAGCCTCCTCTGTGGAGCTAATTTAAAAAAAAAACAATTTTCTGTGTGCGAGACCACACAACTGAAGTAAAACTTTACAAACTTATAAAAGAATAGAGAAAGAAAATGTGCGCGCGCACTGCTCTCTCTTGCTCCTACAGTGTGATTCAGACAATAGGCCTGCACTGTGTCTTAGATATACGAAACGTAACTGGCTATGAGAGAAATAGCGAAAGAAAACGTATGCTCGCACCTCTCTCACTTGCCCCTACAGTAATGTACGAAACGCAATTCTGTCTCTTTCTATCTTCACTAACTTGTATCTCCCTCTCAATTTCCATTCGCCTCGCCCGATCACACTTTTCGTAATGCTTTCGTCGCGCATTCACCAGCTTACTCCCCAAGTCAAGCGTGCGTAAAGAAGTTTTATTTCAAAAAACACTCGCGAAAAGTATGAAAAAAAACAAAATGCTAGCAATTTAATAAATAGGTAACTTAGACAGCCCTGAAGGAAGAAAATACCCATTCAAGATACATTACGGATTGGTTAACAAGAAAGAAATGGGAGATAAGCAGTATTTATGTTTTACTGTTTATTCTTTCTCTTTCCTTTTCTCTTCCATAATACAGTACCTAATACAGTGAGATGAATATCTGCTGGCGGAATAAAGGCTTTATAAGAAATCTCGGCTATACAATAATTGAGACATTGGCTTTCATTACGGACAAGTGTCGGAGAAAATTTTGTGATTGGGAAGAAAAGAATCCTGTTCATTGTATTGGTCCTTTGAGGGGAGATGAGATATTTATGATTTGAGATATTAACTCTCAATCAGAAGTTTGTCAAACTGTATTGACTGCCCATTGAAAACGATTTGGCATAAAAATATATTCATTACTAGCTGACCCGACAAACGTTGTTCTGCCATATAAATTATTTCTAGTGAATATTTTGGTTGTTAAATAAAAAATAACGAATGTATTGTAAGTGTGTGGGGATGGGATCTATGACAGAAAGATGAATTGAGCGCTGATAGAAGCAAAAAAAAACACCAACTTAAGTAGGAAAATGAAATAAAGAAAATCAATATGAATTTCGAAGAACAATTGAGTGTACGATATTTTTTGTCTGTCCGTCTTTAGCCAACACAAATAAGTTCGATGGTTTGCCCACGCGAGAACATGATGCCGAATGAATTATCAAAATGACGCGACGCTTCTCGTGAATGTTTTGCGCATGTGTGGATGAAAGTCTGATGAGGCGGACGTAGCGCCACCTGTCATTCAATAACATACATAATTTCGATCTGTTTGAAATACGAAAGACGGTTTGTTTTTTGTATGACGGTTTATTTTTGTATGACGATTGTTCATACAAAAATACTAAAATCGCGATTAAAAATGGGTGGGGGTAGGAGGATTAAAATTTTTAATTTTAAGGTATTTTTTGGTGCTAAATAAAAAAAATACAACAAAAAATTTTTGTCAAAAAACAGATTTTTTTTTGGCTAGGGATATCCTAATCACCTAGCGGTATGAAATATACTTTAAAACCTATTCTCATACCTACCAAATATACGTTAAGCCGTTTCGCAGGAAAGCAACCACAAACACCGTGACACGAGATTTTTATATATCTAATATATAAAATTACACAAACACCGTGACACGAGATTTTTATATATCTTCTAATATATAAAATTCTCGTGTCACGGTGTTTGTTACCATACTCCTCCGAAACGGCTGGACCAATTTTGATGAAATTTTGTGTGCTTATCTGGTAGGTCTGAGAATCGACCAACATCTATTTTTCATACCCCTAAAAGTAAAGGGTGTTCCACTCCGAAGAAAATTATTTTCCCCATACATTTTGTATGGAACGAATTCTCCTATTTTGAAAGAACTGCAGCAATATTGTAAGGGGTATAATATTGAACTGTGAACCGGGGGAGGGGGGAGGTGGGAGGGGGGAAGGAACTCAGGAAGGGGGGTAAGCGGGACGGGGGAAGGGGAGAAGTGGAGTGGGGAGAGGGAGAGGGAACGTGAGAGGGGAAAGGATACGCAGGGAGAAACAATTTAGATCAAGGTATGGTATACGCAGGGAGAAACAATTTAGATCAATTCAGCTAAAAAGTTGACAACAGTTTTTGATTCTGAGGCGGTACGAAGT
The DNA here is from genome assembly GCA_917880885.1 of Limnephilus marmoratus. Lineage (NCBI taxonomy): Eukaryota > Metazoa > Arthropoda > Insecta > Trichoptera > Limnephilidae > Limnephilus > Limnephilus marmoratus. Next base: position 5,689,086 of record OU862911.1, read on the forward strand.
TCGCCGGATCAGCTAGTAAGATTATAAGAATTGAAACGGTATTAGCCACGGTTCCATGCCAACTCAGAATGAAACCAACCCAGAATCACCCCAGAAAGGTCATTAAAAGCTATGAAAAAATAATTTTTAAATAGCCGGTAACCCTTACCTAACTTAACCTGTTTAACCAATTTTTTAATATTATATTAACCTCACTCTTAATGACCTTTCTGCGGTGCTTCTGAGTTGGTTTCATTCTGAGCTGGCCGGTCACCATTAGCGATGTAGTAAAATATCGATTCATGGAACAATTTTATTATCACCGTGACAGTCAACAAACCCGGTACCGTAAAGGCACAAAAAAGCATGAAACGTACGTTCTTTATCCTAATAATGCTGCAGCTCTGTCTTACATATTACATAATGGTGACACAAAAGATGAGACACACTATATACATGTGTCTGTTTGCTCCAAAGTACAACTTTTTTTCCTTTGGAGGAAACAGATATATCTTATGCGTTTTATTTTCTTTATACATGTGCGGGAGATTTATGACAATGATTGTATGTTTCCTTCGGGGGGTGCAGATATACGTTCACCGTTTGTTTCATTTTCGACTGTTGTTATTTAGTTGTTCAATTTTTTTTTTATTTTGGTTGGAGTATTAGATTATTTTGTCTTTCAGATGGATAATTCAATTTTTACTTATGATTTTTTTATTTTAGTAATTTGTACATTTAAGTTTACAAAATTTCTAATTAATTATAATATTTCATATTGCAAACTAAATTTAATGTAGTTTTATGTAGCTCCTACAATACATCTTGAACTTTCCAATTGGTGTGGACTTTAATGTTTCTGGTAGCGTGTTATATAATTTCATTCCTTTGTACAGTAAACTGTTCTGCGTTCTGCGTATTCGCCTTGTCTTTTTTTCGAAGCCTGATTTCCTTGCACGTCCTTGTGTTAGGTCTGTGAATGTCCTTGTTGAATATAATTTTATTTGAGAAGTATTTTGGTAAATCGTTGTTTAATATTTTATGTATAAATATCGTCGTATTCAAGGTCAGCATCTGTTTCACGGTTAGCCAATTCAGTTCCTTTAACATTTTATTTACTTTTGAAAATCTATTTCGCCGAAAATCTATTCTCATTGCCCTGTTTTGGAGAATTCGAAACTTATTTTGTTCCCGTTCGTTACATAGGAAAAGGATAATTGAGCAATAGTTAAAATGAGGAGCAATAATTGAAATGTAGATAGTGATTGCAGTTATACTAGACATTTTTTGCCGAATTCTTTGCAAAAAAGATATTTTTTTCCCAATTTTCTTTTGTGTATATTCTGCATGCTTGTTGAATGTTAGTTTGGAATCTAATGGTACTCGTATTTCATCAATCAATCTCCTAAGTATTTCATTTCAGTAACATTTTCAATAATCTCACCATCAATTTTAATTTTGCTTTCACTGGATGTCTTCTTGTATCCAATCACCATACATTTTGTTTTTTTTTTTGTATTTAATTTAAGCTTATTGATTTTTAGCCATCTTGATACATTATTTAGCTCAAAAATATTTATTAGTTCTCCATAGTTATCTCCAATTAAGTATATTAGTGTATCATCAGCAAATTGTCGTAAGTGGGATTTGTATGGGTACCGCCGCTTCAGAAACATTGGATAACCAACAGCTCTGTCATAGGACTTAGTAGGGGTGCCCGGTGCCCGGGTTCAAGGACTGAGGTTTTGTTCAATTCTTTGTAGCGGAAGCGTCTCCCCATTAGCTGATACCTTTTTCCTTCCCAGCACTTCCTTTTCATTAAAAAAACCCTCCACACAGCATCCCCAAAGATGAAAAGAAGCCTGTGTTATGTATGAAGCTAATGTAAAACAATAATATATCTTGATTCTGAGTTAGTGTAGATTGAAGATAAACAAGTGGCAACAGTTGCCATGTGGGAGTGCTTTTGTTACAATAACAATGCACTGTAGTATTATTAGTTTAAACATAAAACTATTTGTCAAAAAAATGCCGAAAAATAATATACCAATATAACTTAAAATGCACGAATAATATATCATCACTACAATAACTCTTTTTTACTTGCTTACTATATGGTATTGACTTTAGATATTTTAAAATTACATATTCCTTCATAATACTATGCTTTTTATATTCTTTTATCTCTTTAATACGCTTTTTATATTATTTTATACTCATTTTCAATCTTTATATTCTTTAATACTATGTTATTTAATATTATTTGATATTATATTATAATCTTTTATATTCCCTTATATTATTGCTTATTTAAAACGTTCATGCACTATATGTAAAATCGACCACCATAATAAGGACATGTGCCTAGCATGGTGTTCGAAAAATCAATAAATTATGCAAACACTAAAGCAATGAATATAGAAAAATTAAAATAAAAAAAATGTAATTCATATTTACTGATTTCAATACATATTTTATTTTTATTTATTAGTCTAATAAACAGTCTTTATATATTCATATATGACAGTGTTAAGAATATGTATCTCATTGACCAATAAAATAACGAAAAATTGAAATTTAGTACAAAAATACACAACATTACCTATACCTGAAATAAATAATTATGATAAAATGCATCTTCTTACACAAATCTACATAAAGTCTTCAGTAAAATTTTTCGAAGGTTTACATTTAAATTTTGATAATATAATAATAATTTAATATAATATCTTTCAGGAAGTGATTTTATTTAAATTCGAACTGCTAAAAGTAAGAGAGGAAATGTGGTGAACTAAAAAAAAAGAGAAATAAAGAAATCAATAAAATATTATTTTTTAGTTACACATGTGGTATTCGATCAAGTGTTATTTTTTAATGACTGCTGTGAATTTATAAAGGTTAGTGTTAAACACATCGATATTTGGGCATAATCCATTAAATGTGCTACAGCTTCTTCTTATAAATTTAAAGATAATTTGTATTGCTTTTAGGGATATAAAATATGTCAGGAGATCGAGTAACTCTTAATGGACATCTGAAATTAATATTTTGTAGTAAGTATGGGCTATCAATGAAGTTATGAATAATCTTATAGAGCATTAAAAAGTCTCTGATATCTCGGCGTTGACCAAGAGATTTAAGGTATGATTTAATACTTAATAAAAAAACTTGTCATTGTATTTGTATTGTTGTAGAATCGCATGTAATATTGATACAAACCCGATAAGAAATATTTTAAAACACACAGCATGCAAATATCTTCAGTGTTTTGAATTGTCTTTGGGAGTTTGAAGCACTCGCTTTCGGGATATCGGCATTATAGTAGGTAAAGTAAAGTACCTATGTAAGTGTACCTTGCAGACTCAAGGCAATGCGAGAAAGCTCTCCCAGAGATATCATCTCGGTAAGGCTGTCTGAATGTGAAGTACTCAGGAGGTTGGGGTTCCCGGTGGATACAAAAACGAAATCAATTTCATGTTCCCGCGTGTTTCAGTCGGTTTGACGTAAGGAGGCTTTATTGGAATGAAAGCTTCGGGAAAACAATGGAGGTGTACGACGTACGTATGAAATGCAAGAGGAATAAAATTCAATGAGGAATATATTTATGTTCAGCAATATAATAGATGATATAAAAATGTGATACGATTTGTATTTTAAAATAAAATAGGCAATATTTTTAAAGTGAAATAATTTATTGAATAAAACCTCAAATTGTAATATTAACTCATTCAAGTTAATGAGGTTAGTCCAGGTCTTGGCAGCCGATGCGTCCGACCAAATGTTGAGGAGGACCTTGACCTCACTTTTGACCTCTTCAGCCAGAATCCCTCGATCTATCGCCTTGCGCCTCCACCAAGGCGATGGGTCTGTCAAAATCCGTCACTCCTGGAGACACTGACCTCAATTTTTTTTATTTAAAAGAAAAACAAAAAAAAAACTCCGCCGAGTAACCGCCAACCACTTACTCTGCCCCCAACTGTTCAACACCTACTATTTTTTTTTGCTTTTCTAGAAAAAGAACAAAAAAAACATCAAAAATGTCACCGGAGACCAAAATTTCATTTTCATTTTTTACTCCAAGTAACGCCAGGAATCACTGGTTAAAGTAAGTCAAGTACGTCTTTTAACATTCTGTTCCTATATATTTATGTTATAGCATTGAATTACGTAGATAAAAAGCGAAATATGTAAATTTATCTTAGTAAATAAAGAAATATTAACGTGTCTGAAGAAGCTTCCAAATATAAATACAGTACGCATTATTTAGTATGCTTTCTTATAAAAAATCATTCTGTTAATTAAGAACTCTGACCATAATGTTCAATTTCTAATTCAGGTATGGTTTCTGTTAATGTTCCCAACTTTAATTAGAGTTGTGCAAAGTTTCCCCAGGTAAACAGTCCCCGATCCGCAGTCCCCATCAGCCACTCTGGCTGTGGATGCAGGAATTATTGCAGAAAGGTGCACACGAGATATTCTTGTAATTTCTAAATGTAATTATCTTCAGTCTAAAGTGTCTGCGCGTCTTCTGTAAAACTTCCCGTGGCATCTGCGTGAAGTGCTTTCACACACTCATAGAAGAAGCAACGATATTCGCCGTGTGAAACTTAAGTAATTTTTGATAAGAAACATTTTTTTTATATTAACTCCATACCTATGTAATCGAGGTAATGTGTGAAGAGTCTTTTTGAGGAGAGTAAGGAATGAAAATTGGTCTTGCAGAGACCCAGGAAGGAGGAAACACAGAGGGCGGCAAATCGTTCTGCAGCCGAACTGTTCTGAACGACCCGTTCTCATGTGACAAATATCAACCGTGCACATATGTTGGGCGCGCGTTTAGCGTGTTTTCTGACTATGCACCGGTGCCGAAGTGACCAATGCCTCGGAGCTTCTTCAATGGAAGCCGGTAGAACAAGTATAGCATTCCCACCCGATGCCTGTGCTCTAAAGATTGCGATCCGTTTGTTAAGATAGGAGAATCTATCAAACGGACCAGATCTCATTCTCTCGCAGGCTAAATCCTATAGATGTTTGTGTTTGACTCTTTAGTGTCGGTATTTTCGTTTCACTGAGTTTCAAATCACAACGACGCTAAAGAAATTTTCACTTAAAAAAGAATTGAAAACAATCCAAGAAACTTGTGAAGAAACTAACAAACTTTCTGTTCCCCAATTCCTAAACTAACTAACTATTAAACCATCGCCCCGTTACTCCGTAGAGGACGGCAGAGAGGACGGACCACCAAACAATTTAATTTAATTTATTTATTTTTTGATTAACGCCCTTTTTCGGGGCTTTTACACATGAATGGTAAGAAATTTACTGTATGTATTTATTGTACATGACTGATCTGCCTTAGTAATAATATTTTATTTTTTAAAGATAAATTGAAGATGTCCACTGAATTGGTATAATTGTTTTCCTCCATTAGTATTCTGGGCAAAGAGGAATACATATGGTAGTTAGTCCCATAATTTCTGCACTGAAAAACATCCTGACTTCTATTATTGCGTAGTGGTGTACGAAGCTAATCAATTCAAGCAATGCCGGACTATCAACTAAATCATATAGAATTTTATATAGAAATACGTCAGTCAGTGAATATTCTTCTGCCTGACAATGTATTTCAACATAATTGCTGGAATACCCATTTTAAAATTTAGAAAACGTAAGAATTTGTTTTGTATTCTTTCAACAGCTTGTACATTTATACCATAATGTGGGTTCCAGACGGGAGAATTGTACTCAAGTTGACTTCTTACATAGGCAAAATATAACAGTTTAATACACTTTATATTGTTAAAATTTCTAAATAGGCTAGTTATAAATTCCAACATTTTTAAGTCCTTATTTGTTATGTGTTTCTCCAATGAAAGATTTGATTGAAACGTGATTCCCAAGTCTTTAATATGTGTTAATGTCTGAAGAGCATTGTTATCAATGTAGTAATTAAAGATCACTGGATTTTTATTCGAGAAAATCTAACCATGCGACATTTTGAGATATTTAAGAAAAGTCTATTTTCATTACACCAAATTAACAATTAATGATTGACAATTTTAGCACATACTCCTTGCCCTATTTACATGCATACATCGTCTCAAACATACTGTTTTGTTATTTTGACTCTTGATACAGCCTGATTCAAATATCTTGTTCACTTAATCGTGACATGTCTTCCTCGGGCGTTCCAAACTTTAATCTACCATTAAAATTTGTGAAATATATTCTCCTTTCTTCGTTCTTTCGCTCTACATGCCCAAACCATATTAGCGTCTCTTTCTCAATCCACTTATTACGCTTACATTTAACTTACATTCATTCACTCAAGTTTTACCACTAGTACACCTCAGGGCCATACATCGAGGTAGGTACCAGCACTCCATCGTCTACCCTTCTAACGTTCATTAAGCATCACGACAATTCCCAAATAGACGAAATCATACTGGCTGCCATACTGTTTCCTAAAACCATATTGCATATTATGTCAATACTTCACAAGAGTCCCAGCTGCTCCCGTTTGGAGAATCGAGACTATCGCATCCCTAATTGGGGTATGTTGTGAGGCTGAAGGTAGCGGGGAGGGAAAGGAGATGGGGAAGAGGAAGGTGGGGAAGTATCTGACTTTTCAGATCTGGTCACCAAACACGGCTAAAGCCATTTTAAGCAACGTTTCAATTCTGAATGGTGTTTTACTCCAGAGCGACACTGAGAGTATCTTCCATTCTGGAATGTACCACAAATATACCATGTATTATTTTTAGTGACCGACCGAAGGTTCGGTTTCGGTTTCGGCAAGTTTCGGCAAAAAAATCTAGTTTCGGCCGCACCGAAACTCTGCGTTCGTGAATTATCGCGCGTCGTACGGCTGACTTCGGGTGAGTTCGTGGCTCGTGTGTCAACCGCCATCATCAGGGGAGTTCTTTTGAGAATTTTTGTTCCAAGAAATAGTAATTTTTGTTTGTTTTATTGAAATAGCAAAAAAATAAATAATTATTTTTTCACATACCTAAAATAATTTCTGTTTTTTATTATTTTATTTAACACGTGTAAAAGGAATGTTGTGATTGTTAACGCAATTAAAATTAAATACTCAATTAATGAGGTACTACCTTTGTAATGTACATAAGTCTTAATTATTAATAAATTCTAGTTCCAAGAAGTAGTTCACATGTTTTGTTAATTTTTTTTTTTTTTACATGAATACCGCACAAGATTCCCAACTGCTCCCGTCTGGAGCCAGTGGGACTATGGCATCCCCAACTGGGGTATGTTGTGAGGCTGAAGGTAGTGGGGAGGGGAAGGAGATAGGGAAGAGGAAGGTGGGGAAATACCTGGCTATTCAGATCTGGTCACCAAACACGGCTAAAGCCATTTCAAGCAACGTTTCAATTCTGAATGGTGGTCTTACACCAGGGCGACACTGAGAGTATCTTCCACTCTGGAGCGTGCCGCAAATATACTATATTGTGAAATAACACAGATTAATCACATAAAATTTATTTGCCACGCCGGGATTCGATCCCGCGACATTCGGAGTGCGAGTCTTGCCGCTGGACTTCGCCGGCCGTTTTGTTTTAATTTTATATCATATCTACTTCAATTATTATTATTTTTTTTAATTTCATTTAACAGTGTTAACTGTCTATATAAATGTAAAAATAAGTCAAATTTCAGTAAACAATAGATTTTTAATATGTCTAAAAAAGTTTCGGTTTCGATTTTGGTTTTGGCCGAGATCGAGTCAAGAGATCCCCTCGACTGCGGGGGTCGTCAAATCGTTAATATTATTTTTAATTTATGAATTTCACTAAACTCCATTTTGAAACTATTTTCATATATATACCAGCATAGTTTTTAGGTTTGTATGCAATGAAAATCTCACGTTACTTGAAAAGAATATACGAAGTGGCCCAAATTTATTTCTGAATAACTGCTCACGTAATTAATTTCCTTTTCCCCAAAGGTTGTTCGTTCATCTTACACCACACACACCGCGCATTAAGTTTCCGAATAATTCAACTAACGAGGTGCAGCGAGTTCCAAGCAAGCTGCTAAACACGCCTGATACCTATGTAACAGCACCTGCAGCGTTAAGATGACAACTTGCTTGCAGGTGTAACGAACAGTGTTACAGCTTTCAAAACATACAGGTAGCGGGGATCACTTGTTTGACTAATTAAACTTTATTTGAATATGTTTATTCGGTGACCCGACAATTTGTCCTGCGACAATTCATCCGGCGACAGTTCATCCTGCCGACAGTTCATCCTGCCGACAGTTCATCCCGCCGACAATCCATCCGGCGACAATTCATCCTGCCTGATCATTTAGAAAATTTTTATTAAGTAAGTATGCAAAGAGGATATACGGCCGTACAACCAAAATCGATATACATACTTACATCTGAAAGCATTTTGAGTGGAAATCCGCTGTAAAAATATTTTTACTAACAATTATTTCGACTCTCCGAAGAAGCATGCGTGAATAACAAAATACGACATACTTATACTTATAGGTTATACTTATAGGTTAGGTTAGGTTAGGTTAGGTTAGGTTAGGTTAGGTGAGGTTATGTTAGGTTAGGTTAGGTTAGGTTAGGTTAGGTTAGGTTAGGTTAGGTTAGGTTAGGTTAGGTTGAATTGTCAGGATGAATTGTCGCCGGATGAATTGTCGGCGGGATGAACTGTCGGCAGGATGAACTGTCGGCAGGATGAACTGTCGGCCGGATGAACTGTCGCGGGATGAACTGTCGCCAAATGAATTGTCGCAGGATGAACTGTCACGGAACCGTTTATTCTGATTTGCTTAAAACTGGCCATTAGGTACTTTGGTTCTGTTTCTGAAGTCCCCGGAAGATCTAAAACGCGCGGAGCACGCCTAATTACGGATGCAATTAAAATCCACAACACCCTCCCTCAAGAAGCATAATAAAAAAATCATTATTCTAGATCTAGGTTCATCTTTGCTATCAATGGATTTACATTAATCGGTAACATAAATATGTTTTTGATAAATGAAAGGTTTTCCCTTCGTTTTGCTTTCTGAGTAGAATTAAAATAAAATGTGTTAATTATTTTATAAAAATAGTATATTAAAATATAAGTGGATAAACAGGTCTTTAAAACACGCGCGATTTTTCGAGCACAACGGCGTAGCCGAGTGCTCGAAATAAAGCAAGTGTTTTAAAGACCAGTTATCCACGAATACTTTACGCTATTTTTTTGTTTATTGGAACACTTTGAAAACATAAATATTGATATTATTATTAAAATTTTGGAAATAAGAACTATTAATGAATTCGTGATGTGACATCACAATATCTTGTTGTCATGGAAATGAAAAACACAAACATTAATTTGCAATCTGTCACATAAGATTAATAGTTGACATCACAGTTTTTACTAGTTATTGTGTGTTGTAAAATGAGTTCTAACATTGATAATTTAAATACCAAAGCAGAATCGCGGTTAATACCTGAAAAATCCAAAGACGTTTATAAAAAAGAATATGAAAGGTTCATAACATGGATGGAGGAGCAAAACGTAGTAGATGTAGATAAACGAGTTGTGCTTTGTTGATGTTGCCATGGTAACTTTAAAAAACGCGCGTTCCATAAAGTGCGATTTAAACACGCTAGAGCGTACTTTAAATGAGTAAAAAAGGGCACCAATAAAAAAAATATAATTTTTTCTAAAGATTTTAATTTTCCACATCATACCACAACTTAGAAGAAGTTCGTAAGTTGTAATTTATAGCAGTTTTATAGGCCAGAATCTTTATTTTGTTCTGGGCATAAACCTTTATAAAAAAGACAGTTTAAATTTTTGTTTAAAAAGGTTTATGCCCAGAACAAAATAAAGATTCTGGCCTATAAAACTGCTATAAAGTACTACTTACGGACCTCTTCTCGGTTTAAAAACTTTCTTTTAAAAACAGTTTAAATTTTTAAATTCTTAAAAAAATATAAGTTATTTTTGAAGATAATACTCGTATTTATACTTTGTAGAGCCGAATCGGTAATTATATGAAATTCCCTCGATAAAAATAGTAGTAAAGTATGCTCTGAAAATTATTTTAAACACATTTTGTTGTGTTATTTAACATAATAAAAAAATCACAGTATATCTTTAAATGCAACGTAATCTAAATGAGTTCTTGTTTATATAGTTTAATATTAGCGCGCTCCTTCTAACATTCGTATTTATATATCTCCCTTTTAACCCAACTTCTTAGAGATTCCGATTAGCAATTGGTTGTTAGTTGAGGTCAATTTTCGGGAGCAGACATGTTTTTAGAATTCAATTTTTCTAAATCAATTGTTAGAAATCAATTGTTCGAATTTCAGTTTTACGAGAGACTTATTTTCTAACAGCTTTTGGACAAAAGACACATTTGTCGAATTTGTTAATCAACTTTTAAAATATATATTTCACTTGCTTATAACTAACGAGAAACTGTAAGGATAGGTTAGTTTAGTTTAGGTTAGATTAGGTTAGTTGATATTGTCGATACTATGAAAAAATACTCTTGTACGTACTGTATACATACTTAAATCAATTCGAGAAGGTAGTTTTTTGGTCAATTGATGTCCGAAAAATTGCAATTCGGTCAATGTACCTAGACCCCAATTTTCGGTTAAAAAATCGGTTAGCCGTGCAACAGCGGTAACTCATATAAACTGTCCAAATATTGTAAAAAATCAGGTTTTCAGAGTGTTTTGGAGTTTTAAAAAATCAGGTTTTCAGAGTATAAATAAATACGTACTTAGTATATTTTCAATACACGCTTCGTCATTTCATTTTAAAATCATGAACACCTCTTTCGGTGACCCTGTACATTATACATAACACAGGTGAGCCAACTCCGTATGGTACATAGACACGGTGGCTACGAGAGAAATATGACTTTTAGATGTTTGCACATCCAATACAGTTGTCTGTGTCTACGGCAAATGGAGTACGACAAGGCTTTTAAGGAACCCCAGAGCAATGAATCTGATTTATTACAAATTTATCTACTCGCTGGTTTTATCTCCGATGCGATACTAAAATAAGTACCTTCACATAAAAGCACGAGAATCTAAAATGAGAATTCAGCGGTTGGTTCAGTATTTTAAGGATATATTCATTTTTATCAGTAAGACTTTAGAAATTTTTTAGTTCCTTTTTCACCTTTTAGTCATAATAAATATTGTAAGTAGTTGAAATTCGAGGTGACCGGCCAACTAAGAATAAAACCAACTCAAGAACCACCTCAGAAAGATCATTAAGAGTGATTAAAATTTAAAAAAAAAATTGGTTAAATAGGTTAAGTTAGGTTAGGGTTACCGGTTATTTTAAAATTATTTTTTTATTGCTTTCAATGACGTTTCTGAGGTGGTTCTGAGTTGGTTTCATTCTGAGTTGGTATGGAACCGAAATTCGACAAGATGTCCTTATAAATCCGTTTTGGAATCTGCAATTGGACTATTTTTTACGCTCATCAAGTTATTGTTTTGATTGAAGGAACCCATTTTTACGCTTATAAAGTTACTGTTTTGGATGAAGAAACCCATTTTTACGCTCATTAAGTTACTGTTTTGGTTGAAGAAACCCGTTATTTACGCTTACCAAGTTTCTGTTTTGGTTGCAGGAACCCGTTTTTACGCTTGTCAAGTTACTGTTTTGGTTGAAGGAACACATTTTTTACGCTTATAAAGTTACTGTTTTGGTTGAAGAAACCCGTTATACCAAGTTTCTGTTTTGGTTGCAGGAATCCGTTTTTAGGCTTGTCAAGTTACTTTTTTGGTTGAAGGAACCAGTTTTATATGCTTATCAGGTTACTGGTACAAATCTCAAAGAACGAACTTGACAGTTTATAGTGAGCCTTGCTTATATAGATTCCAAATATTTAATCTAAATTTCCATAATATTTTTTGATGTGAATACCGCGAGTCCCAAACGCGTGGAGTCAGTAAGACTATAGCATCCCCAATTGGGGAATGTTGTAGCGGGAAGGTTGGGAAAGAGGAAGATGGGAAAGTACCTGGCTATTTAGATCTTGTCACCAAATACGGCTAAAGCCATTTAAAGCAACTTTTCAACTCGGAATGGTGGTATTACACGATTGAGAATATCTTTCACTCTGGAACGTACCGCAAATTGTTAAATAACACAAATCAATAAAATATTATTTATTGGCGCATGCCGGAATTTGAACTCGCGACCTCCGGATCGCGAGTCGAGAGTCTTACCCCTCTAGTTATAATTCTAAGCAAACTGGAAGATTTTATAAGTATCTAACATACTTATTTCGGTTGTCTGTGTTGATGTGCATGATATATTCTTGTGCTCAAATTTGCTTTGAACCTAGGAAATCGGACGTTTTTTAAGTTCGCGGAATGAGGGGTAAGGAGTGAAAATAAAAATCCTAATTTATTTTTCCTTTTTAAATTTATTCACCTACTACCCTAATACTTTTTTCGGATCTTTCAATTAGCTAACTAAATAACCCTAAAAAAGTACATTTGTCTTTATATAAAAAATACGCCGAAATTGCATCCTTCACTTCCTCATCACTTGAAAACTTTTTCCCACGAAGTTTTGTTTACAAGTTTGAAAATAGGTAATAATCACTGGGAGTCAGGTCAGGACTGTAGAGTGGGTGTAGCAAAGCCCACCTTCTGCAGGGCCACCATCGTAACACGGCTCTTGTGAACAGACGCGTTGTCATGCAGAAGGAGGACACATTTGGTCAATATTCCCCTTCTTTTCTCCTTGATGGCTTTCTTTATTTACTCTAGGATTGAAGCGTAGCGTTAATCTCCGGTTATGGAGACATCTATATCTTTGTAATCGATCAACAGGATTACTTCTGAGTCCCAAAAGACTGTCGCCATGATATTCCCAGCCGATTGTGAAACCTTAAACTCTTGGATGGTGGTGTGCCTTTCTTGTGCCACTGCATACAGTCCTGTTTAGACTCAGATTAATAATGATGAACCCAAGTTTCATCATCAGTAACGATTTGAGCCAACACTTCATCTTTCTCTTCCCTACAGAGGTCCAAAAATGCACGAGAACACTCCACGCGCCGTTGTTTCTGAGGCGGGCGGCGTGAGCATTCTCGGCACCCATCTTGCGCTGACTTTAGTCATGTCAAGATGGACGTGAAGAATTTTGAAAATGGTTGTATCTGATACTCCAATTATTTCTGCGAGTTATTTCTTCTTTAGTCGGGCATCTTCTAATAATAATTGTTCGACTTTTTGAATAATTTGCGAAGTGGTCTCCTCGATCGGCCTTCCTGGCAGTGGGCCGTCTTCAAGTGACTCCCTGCCTTGTTTAAAGAGGGTATGCCACTTGTAAACCATAGTTTTACTTGGACAAGGGTCCCCGTAAACGGATGACATCTCTTCCAGTATGGTTTGAACTAATTTTCCTTGCTTGGTAAGGAACTTTATAACAGCGCGGAACTCGATTGTCTCTATATTTCTCAATTTCTTCCCGATTGATTTGTTTGGTTGACGATAGCTCAGAGACCAATGACCTAATTACGATAAAACCCAGTGTTTATACAAATAATGAGTTGTTTAATTAGGACCTAATTCAGTGACGCCCCCACTTATCACCTACCTACGCATTCCGCAAACTCAAAAAACACACCTCTAAGTTTCATTTTCACAAATTGGAACCAAACCCCAAGATATCGACCTACGAACGGATTTATTATTAAATAATAATTCTCTATTTGTAATCTGTACGTCTTTTGCAAATTTTTTGACAGTCAATAATTTTAATGATAAATTTTAATCTGAATCATTAATGATTTTTAAAGTTTACCAACCGAAAGGTAATTTCTCTGATCGTCTCGCCAATTTTTTGTCAACAAAAAAAAAACTGTATGAAAAAAATTGGCAATTTTGATTTTGATAGACATTTTGATCCCGACGCACATATTTCATAAATACTTTCAGCTTCATAAATCCAAAAATTATATACACATAATTTTTTTTTATTAGTCACAAAAAGATGCAAAAATTACAACACATTTTATACAGTAATTAATTACATAATAGATACATTTGATGTACCCCCAGAAATAAGCAGGGCTTGTGTGTTTGGGGCGGGCGATAGTTTTATTTAACTTCTTCAAAATCATGTTTTGCAATCTACCACCCGACTACTCAGTTGCGTCATGTGATGGAAAAATGTTTTTATTGTTTTTAATTGAAAAAAAAAATTATATCGGACAGCAAAATGACATCTTCATTTTTTTACCCCAAATATGCATAGGAATCGCTGGTTAATCTTCGGGTATGTGCCGTTAAACCATGGGTGGCCAACCTTTTTAGCAGCCGGGCCAGATTTTAGAAATTAGACTTCCTATCGGGCCGCACAACAAAATTTCTTTGATTATACAAAGATAACAAGAAATATATTATTTTTTTAAGATGATATACTTAACCAAAATGAGAATCAAACATATTTATTAGATTAGAGTTGGGCAATACAAAAAAAAATAAACAAAATATAATAAATTTTAGTGAGACGTGCGATTTTGTTTGTCAGAACTAAGTGCATCAATGTTGTAACCATTGATGTTGTTGCTACAGTAACCAAACAGTTTTCCAAATTTTCTCCTTGTCCAAATATGTTTTGTAAAACTCTTCCAAACCAACCTGATTGAATTTCTCCTTTAACTGTGATTGTTTGTTAACACGTACATACCATAGAAGAACTTGTCCCGATAGTCGAATCAGTGTACTGAGATACTTCCATTTATGAGATATGATACGAACTACGCACGTTGGAATGTTCTTGTGGTGGTTTTATGTACACTAAAAGAAAAAAAAAGTGTGCATATGCTCTGCGGGCCACAAGTAGACACCCGCGGTTTGGCCACCCTTGCGTTAAACCTTGTATAAGGTCCCTGGAAGGACGAATATTAAATATAGGTAGCCAGTGGTTTTTGTGATTTAAAAATCAGCAAACTCAGTAACCCCACAGTTTATAAAAAAAAATATCCCCATATAATTTTTTGAGGGTATTGTATTCAAGTTACTCTGCATTCTGATTTTTTCCAAGAAACTCATGATTTGAGAAAAATGAGATTTTCGTGTTTATCTAAAATACACGTGGGGAGATAATAAGCTCGCTTTTAGTTTCAAAGGCGGACCTGATTGCGATATATTCCATATTGATGAAATAAATCTACGTAGTATTATGCCGACAAAATTTCTTCGTTTTGTTAAAGGATTTGGCAAAGTAATCCAAAAAGCTAAATATAAATTGGTTAGCTCCGAATAACGTATTCTGTGAATTTGGTAGATTTTAGGGTTTCATTTTTGCTGAATTTAAAAATGTGTTTCATCTCGAATATTGGGAACATGTATCAAGAAATGATATTGGCAGACACAGTATTTGAAATATTTTTTTAAATTGTCCAGCTAAATTTCTTACAAGTTTTCTAATGTTATCGCTAAACATTGATGTATATTGTATAAGTCTAAAATAGAGTGTGCATTTTACACGCGGTAAAAGTGAAACCTTCAGAAAACTAAAGAAGGCAAGAGTGGGGTGGCTACGAAGCACCGTATAAAGAGGAGACCGATAGGATACGAAGCATCGCACAAAGAGGTGACCGATTATACTATCTCATTCTCTCACAAGCTAAATCCTGTAGACGTACGTGTTTGTCTCTTTTTGGTGTCGCTAGTTATCATTTCATCGAGTTTCAAATACAACGGTGCTAAAGAAGATTTCACTTCAAAAATAAAATAATTACTACATAAAGTCGTCGGTGGCAAATATAAAACACTTCATCTGTCATTAACAAAAACTTCTCCATGTGAAGAATTTTTAAAACATTGAAAAAATGCTTGTGTTATTTTGCACCTTCACCAAACGTGTCATGTTTATGAAGAAAATATTACGTACTAAGTATATTTGATAATAACAATAATTAAAAATATATATAGTTTACTGATAATGAGCCAATTAATTATGACTGATTGCCCGTAAGGATAATTTCTCGAGTTTAATACGATTGTCCTACCACTCCCACAAATGTCTGTGGTGAGATATTATTTTTCTTATAATACATTTTTTGTATTTAATTTAAGCTCATTTATGTTTAGCCATCTTGAGACATTGATTCATTATTTAAAATATTGATTAATTCTTAGTAATCAGATCCAATTATGTATATAAGTGAATCATCGGCAAATGGTCGTACTTTGAATATTGAAAATATTTTTAATACATCGTTATTAAAGAGTATGAACAATCGAGGTCCGAGGTCAGATCCCTGTGGTACTCCTGAGTAATTCTCCATTGGTTTTGAAAATTGATTATTTATTTTGTTAATTTTTTCGGTCTTTTATTATACTTTTTTATTAATTTAATACTCACATCTGAGAGACCAATTTCTTGAATCTTCCTGCCATAATACCTGTTTCTCGTACATTTATTTGATCCTGCGTTCCACCAAATCTAGGTTACTAGCCATACACATTGTGTGCGGACAATTGACAATACTGCCAATTATGTAAATCCTGTTCCACGAAAAAGATGTTTGCCAATCCGATTCTGAAACCTGTTGAGTTTCTAGAAGATATTTTTGCAGAACAATATTTCAAATGCAGCTATTCTAATTTATTGAAAAATATTTTCCCTTCGATATTATAGAGAAAAATTCTTTTGCCACAGAAATAATTGGAAACAAAACATTGCAATTTGTTAACGTTTCTTTTATGGTCATGGTTATTATACCACTGAATAAAATGTAGAGCATGGTATTCAGAAGAATTAATATCTCATGGGAATTTTTACATAAAGAAGAGAGACGTTTCTGATTAAAAAATAAGTGTATTTTCTACAAGCATTCGCGGCTTTGTTTAATAGAACACACTGAAACTTCAGAATGTCGTAACTGAACGTAAACTCGTGATAAGCTTTCGATTAGCTTTAGATAACGTTGTAATAAATAATAAAAATATCCCATTAAATATAACGATAGGCCATTAACTGCTCTCACAATTTCTTTCAGAAAAGGATACCTTGAAACAACTTATGAGTCCTACATATATAATGTGTGTGGATTAGTTGCTTTACCTATCTTAGAAACGCTTTCTTTAACATTATTATTGATTCGACGGTATTGAGAAATATTTTTTTTTCACTATCTTTAATGAACTGGGTCCCGTATGGTCATCTTTTAAAACGTTAACATAATTAGAAATAAATACGAATAAAATATGTGATTTTAGATTTTCACGGCCAAAAGTATGTTTGTTATTTATTTTTGGGGTGTTATGCCGTGTTGCGCTACCTCCTCCTTTAGCCAACGTTTCGGAAAGCCTTATAGATAGTGTCCATCATCAGGGCAGATATGTAATTGTTGGTTGGTAAAATGTGTGCTTATGTACTTAGAAGCGATACCGTGTCGCCAGCTCCACTCCCCTACAAGCTGGTATTACAGTATACTTCACAATGGTTTTTTGCGTTTATTTTTGGTGTAGTCAATTACCGGATACCCATATTGAGATACCGGATATTGAGCTTAGCTCCGTCGTATCTATTAATATTAATTGGGTTTTTGTAGATTTCAATTGCCTCCGTAATAAGGCGTGCTCTATGGGTTTTGGGTCTTCCCAGGACTTCAGGAACAAATCCAAAGGAATGGCCGGTTTCGATTAAGTGCCCGGCGATTGCCGATTTGTCAGGGTGGCCGAGTTTACAAGCACGAAAGTGTTCCGATATCCTTTTGGAGATCGTCCGCTCTGTTTGGCCGACATAAACCTTGTCACATCCGGAACAGCTGAGTTTATACACTCCATCTGTTTCCATAGGAAACTTGGCATAACCGCAACACGGCATAATACCTCAAAAATAAATAACAAAAAAAAAAACGAGAAAAATATGATCGCGGCGACTGGGATCTGAGGTTTGGATATTTCGCACTTTGGGCGTCTGCAGATCTGCTGCAGACTTACCGTGTTCTCTGAACAACTGAACATATTAAAAATTAGTTTTTATTATTAAAAACTAGGTGATTTAATCATCTAATCGTAATTACGGAGAGTTGTATAATTTCTTGACTCTTTATCGGCGAACTTTTCGATTAAGTAACGGTTGTTTTTCAGTTGCTGTTCAGGGTTTAATATGCGTTTATTAGTAAGGCCCTCATTGTTTTTCTTATACATATTGTATACCTACTTATTTATCAATATTTACAAAGTAATTGATACAATAATAATATAGTGTTTCAGATTATAAATAATTACCTTTATAAGAGTGTAAGTACTCGCGTATAAAAGGGATAGGAAAAAAGAAACCAGGACTAGAGCTTAGTATATATTTATAACATTTTGAAGATATGTGATTTAGCAGGGGTGCCCGGATTCATGGGGTGAGGTTTGTCTAGGTCTTGGAGGCGGATGTCCAGGACACACTGAACCCCAGATCTACCCACCCCTTAAACCCTTTTCCTTCCCAGAACTCTCCTCTCCTTCCTTTCCGCCAACACCCCTCCACACAGCATCCCCAATAGGTATTTAATAGGTTTTCACTTTTAATAAATTGTTGTTGAAAAATATTATTTTAATAAAATGTAATAAAAAATATATATTTGCTGGTATTTAATTTACTCAAAGCATAATCAATTTAGCATTGAATTACACGAAGACAAAATAAGAATAAAAGATAATATTGGTTAAAGCTGAAATTTCAATAAAATTCATCTGTAGAAAAATGTCAAACGCAGTAAGATGTCTCACGGATTTAAGCAATTATTGTATATTTTACAGCAGAAAAGAAGAATAATTCTGACGTGAGATTGTTATCGTTAGCGTTAGAGTCCCGTTGGTTGCATTTCCTGGTAGTGATTGGTCCTGGTTCGAGAACACCATTAGCCTCGGGGATTTGCATTCGGCTGTGACTAGTACCGACTAATTGACCCCCACCTCCCCAGGCTGTGCCCCCCTGCTACCCTCCCGGCGCGAGGTACCGGAGAGTGCACCCACCACCCCTGGGATAACCCCCGCCGATACCACTAACGGCGGAGATATGGGAAGGATACGTTTGTCTTATTAATGGCGCTATTTAGATATGCTTATTATATTCGCTGTAGGCCTTAGGCGACCGACAACTTTTGAAGTATTTTAAATAACACAAACTCGTAAACAAATTTCAATATAAACATTAAAAATTTTCTTGAGGACGATCAGTAGTAAAATACATTGAATTTCTCGTACAATTTGTTGGCACCTGAAATAAAATACACGACCGAAATTTATTACCGACTAACTTAAGTTCCCGGAGTAACCGTAGTTTTATGCAGAGTTTTTCTGTGATTTTTTTATCTGATGGAGACTTAAATTTTACTCTTATTCAATATATATACTATTTAATGTGTATACCGCACAAGAGTCCCAAATGCTCCCGTTTGAAGAAGTAGGATTATGTCATACCCAAATTGGGGTATGTTGTGAGTTGTGAGGCTGAACGTAGAGGGGAGGGGAAGTAGATGGGAAAGAGAAAGGTGGGGGAAGTACCTGGCTATTCAGATCTAGTCACCAAACATGGCTAAAGCCATTTCAAGCAAGGTTTCAATTCTGAGTGGTGGTCTTATACTAGGACGATACTGAGAGTATCTTCCTCTCTTGAACGTGCCGCAAACATACCGCATATTATTTTTAATTTATTAGTTGTGAAATATCACAAATTCATTTGCAAAAAAATTATTTGCACACGTCAGGATTCAATCTCGTGATCTCGACCATGGAGGCCGTCAACATTAAATTGACTTCAGTACATTATTTTAAAAACATTACAAAATTCTTTACTTTAGTACGTTTTTAAATAAATTCTTTAAGGAGAAGTACATAAATAGAAACAGTGGGTATATCAATAGTGCTAGTAGTAACAGAGCTAGCCTTAAAGGTAGCTTCATCGATGCTAAGTATTTCGATATCCGAATTGATTCCGTTCAAGTTTGCTCTCCCCACAGGCATTACCAATGGCAAGTTAGTCCTGCAGGCTGAGAGATACATCAGATTATGCTGTCCCTGACGGTTATGTCCATCGGGAACATAATGTACACCCCCTCCCCAAAATGAAACATACAAGCATTTTCATACATCTCCCTCACACGTAATATAAATGAATGCTTTCCATGATAGGGGTGTTTTCAAACAATCCACGAATAAGTCTGAAGAAATGAATAGCAATGTGTACATCCCTTCTAATGCGTATGTAGATGGTTCATTCCTAGCATATCCAAAATAAACTCGTAAGAATAGAGCTACGGGCCATATTCCCTCACGCAGAAAAATCTCAGAAATTTCTTCTGAACGTCAAGTGTGCAACTGAAGTAACAACATTCTGCTTTCAGGGTGGAGTAAGGGAATAGGGTGAATTTCAGAAATCTCATGTTTACAGGAACCTTCTTATTCATTTTTGTGTCATGTGTGAAAAATTTCATCAATATCTACGGTCACATCTAGGACGCTAACCCAGGACCTACGCCTTACCGGGGCAGAGCTCTACCAGCTACGCTAATGTGTCCCTATCCGATTCGGTCTTATTTAACTGTATTCGACTAAGGACCACCAACATTATCATCATTTTCTTTACCCTTATTTAGGCGCCCAGGTTCAAGACTATTTCAAATTTAAAACAAAATATGTTAGAGTGTTTGGAATGCGACGGCGCTCTTTCTAGCTTCCTACCTTCCCGCCGGATACCCAAATCAGTCGCGGATAGAAAGCCAACATGTACGCATGTGTTACTGCTCTCTTGGGTGCTGACCCCATGCGATCAATTACGTAACAATTTTGATACTAAATATCCTAACAATTTTTGTACCAAAAGTACCAAAGTGCCAAAACTGTGGAAAATTATTTGTCAGGTACACATCAGGGCACTGCAATGGATGCAGAATTGATGAATCTGCTGACGAGTCTGAATATATACATATATATTTTTAAGTTGATCTCGGCTTTGCCAAATATTAGGGAACGTACCCAAACTACGTGACCAACTTTTTGCAATTTTTAACCCCCCCCCCCCGGTGACCAAAATCCTAAGGAACCCGCCGCTCATTTGTATGGAGCGTGACCTTTTGAAGACCCCCCCCCCCCCTAAAAGTGTCACGTAGTATGGGTACGTTCCCTTAGTAGTTTTTAGAGAGATTGGAAGCTGTTTTATTTTTTTAATCGTTTAAAATCAAAGTTATATTTTAGTATCTTGATGTTAATTATAACAAAATATTTTAATATTTTTGATAATAAAAACTTCGTTGTATTTATTTCCTCCATATCATTTTTCTTTATTTCTTTGGGGTCTATGGTGACCCCATGCGACTAATTGTGTGATTTTCTTAATGCGCCAAATTAAGGGTAAAGCAAATATTTATTGGCTGCTATCTTGATTTATTATAGCAAGATTTAAACCCGAACTAAATGCTATCTAGATAGTGTATTGGAAAATTTTTATCCATTTTTATATATTATATGCTGCGTCTATTAACTTTTCTCACAAGTCTCGAATTAATATTTATTTTTGACTTATTGAGTAAAACCTCACATTGTACTTTTTAATTATTTGAAGACAATATTATTAGCGAAACTCGATTAAAAATCTAAAAAAAAGAAAAATTAGAAAAAAAACGTACGGTTACATCTAGGACTCGAACCCAGGAACTACTCCTTGCCAGACGGAGCTCTACCAACTGAGCTAATGTGTTCCTATCCAATTCGATCATATTTAACTGTATCATTATTCGACTAAGAACTACCACTAACATTATCTTCAATTTCTTTATGCATATATTTATTGGCTGCGTCGTTACGCATGATTGCTAGATTCAAACCCTAGAGTTGGTTGAGTTTCGATAATGTTGTCTTTTTTAAATTAAAATTTTTATTTTACTCATTAAGTTAAAAATAAAAATAAATATTTTCGCTTTATAAATTGTGAAAACTTGACGTCTAAGAAAATACCAGTAAAAGAGTATTAGTAGAACGCCGCAACCGCATATTTATGAAAAAGTTTACAGAAATAGCGTCGCTTCCTGTAATCCTGGTAGAATAGTTCCAGCTTTAGGGGTGTAAGAGGTGGGGAGGGTGGAGAGGGGGGAGAATACGACCCCGGATTACAATACGGTTATCGCCTTCACCAGACAGGCGATACGGAGAACAACACGTCGGAAAGTTGCAAGTACGAAACTTTGTTTACTAAAGGGTTACGATTCTTATTTGTTGGGGTACTTGAAACAGTATAGGACTTGAAAATTGACCCTTCAAGGTGCATTCATTTTTACAGCAGTTAAATGCCATTTTTAACTTCATTGTGTCCCATTTTCAAAATTTTTTGAATATTTTCAGATATTTAATTAAAATTTAATATAATTTATTCAAAAGATTATTTTTTTATATGAACACTCCACAGGAGTTACATGAACACTCCATTGCATCCCCGGATTGGGTATGTTGTGACGCTGAAGATAAGTGGAAGAGGATGGGGAAGAGGGAGGTGGTGAAGCACCTGGCTATTCAGATCTGGTAACCAAAAACGGCTAAATCTGAATGGTGGTCTTACACCAGGGCGATTTTAAGAGTATCTTCCACTCTGGAACATGTCGAAAATATACCACACTCGTATATAATTTTTAATTCATTAGTTGTGAAATACCACAAATTGATCAAATTAAATGCCTTTGCGCACGCTTGGTTCGAACCCGCGACCTGCAGACAGTGTGTCGAGAGTCTTTACCTCGACCACGGAGATATTAATTTTAGAGAAAACATATTTATATTATTTATTTATTTATGGAAAATGACTTTAATTACAGAATAAAACATTTTTTAAATAAACATTGATTACGAAAACCAAAAACTAGTTTAAAAAAAATATGTGAACTGCTCTTTTGTGAGCTATTTCGATGCTAAATGCTATTAAAAATGTTTGCTGCTTCTGCACATTGGTTACCCAAGCTATGTATGTGAGGTATGAGGAAGTTCGTAAACGCATTAATAAATAAATTAAAATACGTACATATAAAAAGATATTTTATTTAACTTATTTGGGGGCTAGAATTCCAACAATCCATGCGCTTGATAGCTGCAAGACGAGTGGTTATCTAGCCCCCTACATAGTTAAGTAAATTGAAATACGTTCATATAAAAAGATATTTTATTTAATTTATCGGGGGGCTAGAATTCTAATAATCCATGCGCTTGATAGCTGCGAGACGGGTGGTTATTTAGCCCTCTACATAGTTAAGTAAATTGAAATACGTACATATAAAAAGATATTTTATTTAATTTATCAGAGGGCTAGAATTCTAATAATCCAAGCGCTTGATAGCTGCAAGACGAGTTGTTATCTAGCCTCCAAAGTTAAGTAAATTCTAATGTAAAATCCATGCTAATTTGTACAGCGCTCTTGTGGCGATTTTTCGCAAAAACAGCGCTATATAAGTTATCCAAATTTATTATTTATTATTATTATTGTTGTAGTGACATTTTGAGTTCGTGTAACTCTATTAAGAACACGAAAAGAAATCAATTGCAATAATGGAGGGCTGTAAATAAGGGAAGTAATGATTTAAAAAAGATAAATGACGTAAGATACCTGTGTGATCTGTCGGTCAGATTTATTAATTTTAGATTTTTTATTAGACAGTTAAAGTTTATATTTTTAACAGGATTATTAAGTTCGTAATTTATATCATGTCTTAAAAAAAGTTTATATCATGTGCCGTACTTTTAAAAAGAATCTGAGTGAATCTTAAAATGCGGTGACCAAGTAGGTGAGTTATACTCAACTTGGCAACGGACTAATGATTTACTAATTCTGTAAAGAACAATATCAATTTATCATCATAAATTCATGTATGAATTTATAATGTAAAGAAACAACATTTATGCAAAATAATAATATATTTAAATAAATTTTAATAAGTTACCAGCCGCGTTTTAGACATTATGTGTACAAACTATTTTAGACAGCAGGCAACGAATTATAATTCAAACTGACACATTTATTCGTGCTTTAACGGTGGAAAATATCGTCAAAATTATAATGACAATTGATTGTTTCAATGTTTTATTTTTATGTATTGCTTTCTTATGTAATACTTTCTTTTATATACTATTTCAAGCTTATATCAAATTGAATTATCGTATCATTTTGCTAATTTGCACCAATTTTTTATACATATTTATTATTTTCTTACAATTACTACAACTGCCTTTATCTTTATACGCTTATTTACTTAATATCTTAATTTGTAAAATTTTTGCGGAAACGCTTACTAGGGCGTAAATAAATAAATAAAAAAAATTGTGGCACTCAATTTTGTACTAGAAATTTAAAGGCAAATATTTGGATCACGAAACACGTCCACAAGGCATTTCTTCAAAAAATTCAAAAAAATTCATGAAAAAAAATTCCACACACTTGTTTTGTGACGAAAATACCACGTTTCGTCTTTTTATTAATACTTTTACAAACTATGTAATATATTTCAGATTTTTAAAGGCTAATTTTGCTTAGACATTATTGGAAAATTATAAATACTTGTAATAAAAAAAATAATACAAAAAGTACCTACATAATTTTAATAATTTTATCATCACGCGTTCGAGCATTTTTATTTCTAACTCTTTTTTTTTTTTTTTTAAAGGTGCCGGTAGCCCGGGCGTTTATTAACATCAATATTTATTTACTTATGTGCGCTACCTGACTCACTAGACAATATCTGTTCTGCGCCGGGTAGCAGTATATCTATAATTACATATATCATAAAGATAATAAATATACAAAAAATAAATAAATAGATAAAAAACATACAAAAAAATAATAAATAAAAATACAAAGTACAAAAGAAAAACTTAAATAATAATAATACAAAGTACAAAAGAAAAACGTAAATAAAAATACAAAAGATAACCTACATATAATAATTTAAATTTAAAAAAAATTACAAAGATATATAAAGCAATTGAAAATTTTCAGTAAGAAAGTTCTTTTTTTAAATTTTAATGTATGTTTAAATAACAATATACAACGTACAAAAAATTAACACGTTCAGTTTGTAAGTAACTTGTTAATGCAATTCCTTTTTTTGTTCAATAACCACGTATTAAAGTTTTTATATGTACGTTTTCTATTGGTTTGAGTTTGTGTTGTGTTTCTTGTAAGAAAATGTTGAATATGGAAGGTGCGAGGTAAGATTCATGTTTTTTAGCAAGAGTGGATTTAATTTTTGGCACTTGTAAATGTTTGTTAGATTTAGCTCTAGTGTTCTGGGAGTGAGATATGTGGGAAGGTGACGATTTTATGCAATATATATGTATAATTTTTTTTTATGAATAGCGTCCTGATATCAAGTATTTTATTTTGAATTAAAAGATTTTCAGTGGGATGAAGATATGGTTTTTTGTACATAGTTCTAATAAGTGATTTATGAGCTGTATTAAGCAGCTTAATGTATGTGTCTGCGGCTCCACCCCATGCCGATAAATTAAAATGGTTTGGCAAAGGGAAAAGTATACATCTTTTAATAGTTTAGGTGACATAATGTTTCTAATCATATTAAAAATGTATATTTGAATGTAGGTTCTTAAAAAAGCAAATTTTGAATGAAATAAAGTCGATTTTGAGTTATTAGTTAAAAACGCTGATACGGAGCATATTCAATCTTACTCCGCGGAACCGCCCTGCACAGTTGCAAGGGTACGATGGCAAGACGAAATTTAAATTCTCGACAGCGGCCTTAATGGCATTAGTTCTATCACCGGATGAATTTAAGGGTTAAAGCTTTTTGTGCTTCGAATTATCTCATGTGCATATGAATAAATTATTATTTGGACAATAAAAATATATAAAGATATAAAAGAAGATGAAGATAAAAACAGTTTATTGTTTTTTTTCTCACAGGATCTCAGAATTAATATGAGATCTTACTTTTAATTGAATAATAAACTTACAAAGAAGCAAAAAGCATTATGTTCCGATTTTATGAGAGAAATTAGATTTTTCCTAACAAAGTTATGAACGTTTATCGTGATTGATTATAGTCTCATGATCCAGGGCCGGAGCTGCTACTGTTTCTACTGCTCCTATAGGGCTAATCCGAGATGTTATTACGTGCTCCTTACTGTTGTACAAAGCCCGTTTATAATTAAGCCTTTCAGGCCTGGTAGTAAGCGATCAAAAAATAAGAAGGCGAGATGCGTAAATACGAATGTTAGAAGGAGTGCGTTAATATTAAAAATGATAATATTTAAGTGAAAATCGTGAAAATGTTTAATAAAACACGACGCGTTTAAAATACAGCAAATATCTCGTGGGAAATTTCTTAAATGATATTTAACGCTGTGGAGGTCGAACAAAGGACACGGAATCGCAGTCGGCTGGTTATTCGATTGGTCCCCAAGCAACCAATCCAATCCACTTTTAAGTCACAAGAACTTTCTCCGCGACGCATCAAAAAACTGCCGCTCATTCTGTTTTAAACTCCCGGTCAAGACTTACTTGCAAATCGTGTTTGCTCGCCCTTCACATTATTATTATTGCAAAATATTTAAATATAGAGGAATTGTGCATACGTTGTAAATTGTCAATAAACCTGTAAGTAATGTACCGTCATTCTACTTATTTGATTTACCACACCCTTTACACACTTTAAAACACGTAGAACATCATTAATATTTAACTATAAAATATTAAAATACAGCGGGTAAGCCTCTTCTATAATTGGTGACCCACATAAAACACACATTCCCTCTATAACTCCTCAAAATCGAAGCGTATATTTTAGAAGGTCAAAATATTTCGACTTTGCAATAAAACCAAATAAATGGAAAATTTCTGAACGCATCTGAACACTGAAAGCTGTTTTAAAAAGGTGATGAAACACACCTTACATTTTTATTATTAGAAACAACCATATTCACCGATCCATTAATTCATTGTGCGCTGACGCTAAATTTTCGCCATACGTCAACTGATTTTACGTGGCATATTCAGAAAGTAAGTTACTGAATTTTTATTTCTTTTTGAAAAAGTGTATTAGAATAAAATTACAGGATATTGTTGATACACTTGTAAACTATTCTTCCAAATAATCGCCATTCCGTTCAATGCATGTGGTGAGCCGTGGAACAAGTTTCTTTATGCCTTACTCGAAGAATTCTCCCGCCAGCTCCTTCCCCAACTTCAGAACCACTTTCCATACCTGCTCGTCGTTTTCCGTAATAAGTCACCTGCTTTTTGCAAAATATTTTTTTGTAAATTGTTCCGTAATACCAAATAATGTGTTATTAGTTATAGTTATAGGCACGATCACACACATATATATTAAGATCCTACCATACAGCGCACGATAGGTTAAAATGGGCATCATATTAATTCGGAACCGGAACGTAACAAATAAATTAACAGACAGACGAAATGCACAAAGCTAGAAGATTTTGAGTTAAATCAGGACTTCGCTAAGCTCGGTATATTGACATACTCGGACATAATAATTGGATTCCGGATAATCCAGAGCCTAAAGTGGCAATAGAAACCCAATGGACGCTTTTATATTTACCGTGACGATTTACGGTAACGATATCGTGACGGCTTAAAAAAGGCAATAAACATACGTTCCATGCCAATATTGCTGCAGCTCATTAAAAGATGAAATACACAATGTACGTCGGTGTGTTCCCTCCATAGGAAAAAAGCCACCATTTTCTTGCATCTCTCTCACACACCGCACATGACGTCTCCGTGAACCCCTACCAATACTACTCTAAGTGACGATAAATTTAAAAGTATGGAATAAAGTTACAAAGACAATACTGAAGTGTGAATAAATTCCGAAAATTTAAAAAGATCAAATGTCAACGCGCTGATGGTTTTGCTTTTGTTCTAAAACATATTGCATACTGCAGCTCTTTCTTACACACTAAATAATAACAGTCGAAAATGCGACAAACGGTGAACGTATGTTTGCACTCAAAATTAAACGCAATTCCGGTTCCAAAAAAGTAGTAATTTAGAGGAAACAGTCACACGTATTTTTCGTTTCACCATCATTTTTTTTTAAAGAAAGACAAACATTCCCAGGTTACGAATAACCCAACAATGTTTGAAAATCTCCTATTACCACCACAGAAAGCCGAAAATGTTGCTTGTGTTGTGATGGAGGAGCCAGTGGAGGAATCAAACACGCGATGCTCGGGTGGGACCCAAGCGCTATGCCCCCTCAACCACTGACCGGTCTAATTTAATTTAATGTGTAAGAAAGAGCTGCAGCATTATAGCGATACGAAAAGTTTATTTATTGCCATTTTTTGCCGTCACGGTACCATAAACGTGAAACGTCACGATAATTATAATAGCGCACAATAAATGGAACACTTTCAAATACGAGAGGCCAGTTTAAACCGCTGGTGTAGGGTGATGATTATTGTAGTTCCCCGCATATAATATCCAACGCTCATATTGCTCATGTTCGTACAATCGTCCGCTAGTTATCCCAGGTAGCAGTAAGTACCCGGCTATGACCGGGACTTCTAGCAATGGTCGGACTGGTCAGTTCAGCCGCCATTACCGGGGCATTCATTTGTGTTATGGCTGACCGGAAACTCCGCCATGATTGGCGCTGCCGGATGTTCCGCTGCCGAACAATGCTCCAAATTCAAAAGTCGGCAGAACGAGCGCTATGCTCCTTGATCAAGCGCCGATAAGGAGAGATGAGTATTTGAATGCAGGTTGGATGCATATATACATATTCTACCTGCATAATAGTGCAATGCTCTGTCTGGGAATCAATCATTAGAAATAGTGTTTTAACCCCTTTAATCACAGAAGACCATTCTTGTCCCAGATCACATAGGTCCCCTAGAAATTGTTGTGTCTCTCTTATTATCATAGGAAGAAGTACGATCTAAACGGTATTAAAAAGAACAAACAACCCGCTTTATATTTTAATCTAAAAATTTACCACAAAATTATTAAAATGTACACATTTATAGAACCAAAGTTTCCGACCGAAATTAGAAAAAAATTATGAATTTTTGAATGAATTATTTTTACAAGCGATAAAAAAGTAAAATGACAATAACGTTTATAATTCACGTTTATAATGTGTGTGTTTTATTTGGTGACCCGATAATTGGTCCGGCGACAGTTGGTCTGGCGACAGTTGGTCCGGCCGAACTTTTTTTTTATCTGAAGGCATCTTGAGTGAAAACCCGCTGTAAAAATATTCGACTAATAATTTCGACTCTCCGAAATAGCATGCGGCAATCACAATATACGTGCAGTCGGCTTAGCAAAAAATGCTAAAGATTCCTACTTGCATGTAATATAACTTTTATATCTGAATATAACACAAGAGTCCCAACTGCTCCCAACCGTCTCGACCCAGTGAGACTATGGCGTCTCCAATTTTGGTCTAGAGGGGACCCCACCACTTTCCCAACGGCGTTATATGGAAACATATGGTTTCCTCCTTCACTTCAGACATTTATTTGAATGACTCTAGACCCTCCAATGTCCATGCATACGGGGTTAGTAAGCAGTATGCAACAACTTAAATTAACATTATACAAAAGATAAATAGAAGTAGCAGCCCGTGGAATAATTCTTCTGAAATAGGTAACATCAAAAAGAGATAATTTTGGTATGGTGTGATGCTGAAGGTAGTGGGAAGGGGAAAGAGATATGGAAAATGTACCTGGCTATTCAGATATAGTCATCAAACGCGGCTAAAGCCATTTCAAGTAACGTGACAATTCTGAATGAATACTGAAATAGGGTCAGTGGGCCGGTTGTGGCCACCTTAAGGATTTTTTCGTTTTTGAATGAGCACCAAACTTGCACATAAATGTAAATTATAATTTTTCCAACATTAATGTACAATAAAAATGCCTGTCTTTAATATATGTAAATATATCGAATAACAGTTCTTTAATTATTTTTAAATAATTTTTTTTCATTGAACTGGACCCATGCATTAGTTGTGGCCACAATTTAATCAGTTCTGGCCACACCCGTGTGCCGGTTTTGGCCACATGAATCTATGTAGGGAACTTATATTTTTTTATCTAAATTAAACACAGTAATGATTATAAATCGATGTTTATTATTCAAGTTATACAATAAACTTATAAAAAAATAAGATTTAGCGCATATTTAGACCTGAGAGTTCGATTTCGAAAGTATAAAAAGAATTTTGCCTTTTGGTTGTACCTGTAAACAATGGTGGTGGCAATATCATTTTAATATCAATCTCAGCAACAGATGCCAAATCAGGAATTTGTGGCATTGTGAATTGGCTACCAGTGTTATTATGTTTTCTCAGGTAGCTTATCTCGAACTCATTGTCTTCGTCTTTTGAACGCAATATTTTGCCGACATAATAAAAAGTGGCTTTGGGATTCTTGAATTCAACCAGGACATAATCTCCTTCCAGGGGTGTTCGATCTAGTTCTTCGAAACCCGACGGCTTTACCTGTGGAATCCAGTCTTCGCAGTCCGAATGAGACGTATCATGCAAATTTTCTTCCTCTGACGTCTCTAAAATTTCAATAGTCGGTTTCTTTTTTTTAATGTTCCTATTTATTTTTTTAGCTAGTTTTATCTGTTTTTGTTCTTCTTTTCTGTCTTTCTCCTTTTCCTTAGCCATCATAATATCTTTCCATTTATCTGATGTTAACACCGAAGGAATATACTCTCTCTTTCGACTGGTAGTATTTGTCTTCTTTTCAGGCCATATGACGCAATTTTTCACTAATTCTGCGGCATTAGTCGGCATATTCAATTCTACAATCTCAGAAGAGGATACAATATCTTTAGATGTTGATGCTGATACGTCCAGGATTTCTTCGTTTACCGCTATTGGAAATGAAGGTTCAATAACAGGAGTTTCTGGAGGCGTTGTAACTCGATCTAGATTAATACAAGTAAGATCTGTATTTGGCAATGCAGTATTATCGTCTTTGAAGGCCAGCCATACTTTATACAGGAACAACCCTTCAGTACAACCTGTCCAATCCATACCAGTGCTGTAAGTGACTTTGAAATCTTTAAGCATATTTGGTTCAATTTTACTCTCCAAATACTGTAGATGAGTCGATTCCACTAGGCGCATGTTTACATTAGTTTCAGTATGTTTTGGTGCAGTTATAATTCTTTTATAGTTTACAAAATCAGGACCAAATGGATAAAGTCCGCAAGACTTGAATCCAGCTTTCACATTATTAGAAAAATTTGTATCATTTATCAGAATGTTGTTCAAAGCAGAAGGGAGATTAAATTTAGTTATTTCTTGTCCTTCGTTATCAATTCTCCACTTACGAATGTACTTCAACCAACGTTGCTTTAAAGGAAAAAATACAGCCACGTCCAGTGGCTGCAGCATATGTGTTGTGTTTGGAACCAAGGCTATGACGATAATTCCGTTGTCTCTGCAAAGTGAACTCAGGTGAAGAGTCAGATGGGATTTATGTCCGTCTAAAAATAATACGATTGGAAATATTGTACCCTTTTCTTTGAGATAAGGCAGGAACACATTACCAATAAATTCATAGAAAGACTCAGCAGTCATCCACCCTTTGTCTGTCTTACCAATAGACCAACGATTAGGTGCATTTTGAACTACATCTGAATTCATTCTTTTGTATTTGTAAAGTGTCAAAGGTGGAGCCAGTTCTCCAAGAGCATTTACTGTAAACAGAGTAGTGATATTTTCTTTATCACTGTTTTTTGAAGTGTCGTAAACATGTTCGCCTTTCGTCGCTAAGACAAGTCCACCTTTGGGGGCTAAGAAGAATGAAGTTTCATCGCAGTTCCATACTCGAGCAGGATCTTCAAAAATCTTACATCCATCAGGTCCTAACAAAGTAATGACTTCTTCAAACCAGTTTCTGATTTTTTCTTCGGTTATCAATGCGCGTGCCTTGTTTATGTACTCTGCATGTTTTTTGCTTAAATCAGGATGTCTCGTCATAAATGACTCAAACCATGTCCTCCCAGGGCGATTATTGATGAAAGGAGTATTGATGTTGCCAGTAACAACAATCTTCTTTACGGAATCTAATAAACATTCCCTGTTAATTGGAAAACCTGCCCGGGCACAATCTTTAATCCACCTGACTAGTGACATCTCTATTTCTATACCAAGTACAGCTTGTGGTCCTACGTGACCTGAGGCCGCTGGTGCACGTCCACATATTTTGTTACGCAAAGTACTACGGGGGACTTTGTAGTTTTTACTAGCAGTAGATACCTTCATACCTCCTTTTATAGCATCGAGGGCCAAAATCACTTTCGATGGTGAATAACAAAAAAGTTTGCGTTTTGAGTGCTCAATAGCATCTTTCTTCTTATTTGCCGGAGTCATTTTCACAGTTCTGAAGAAGAAACATAATAATTTATTAAGTTAAAATATCAAAATTAGCGGATATGTTCATTTTTTTAGATAATGGCCAAAACTAGTACTGTATGGGAGCCACTTGTGGCCACCAACGTGGCCACAACCCATACATTTGTATAAATTCTTGTGTCAGTAATGGCCACATCGAAAAATCATGTTTAAACAACCAATTTTCTAAAAATAACCTCAAAAACATATTACTTTACCCTTTTATAATGGGTACAACTTGTTTTCAAATAAAACATCAAAAGGATTACAAATATATATTGAGATTACTTACAGTGGGTTCCTTAAGGTTTATTTACATTAACATTATACAAAAGATAAATAGAAGTAGCAGCCCGTGGAATAATTCTTCTGAAATAGGTAACATCAAAAAGCGATAATTTTGATATGGTGTGATGCTGAAGGTAGTGGGAAGGGGAAGGAGATGTGGAAAATGTACCTGGCTATTCAGATATAGTCATCAAACGCGGCTAAAGCCATTTCAAGTAACGTGACAATTCTGAATGAATACTGAAATACATTCAGAATTGTAAGCTCGAAAGGAGGCTCCATCGCGAACGGCTGCCACGCCGAGACTAAGCGCCACGGAGGGTGCATCGAGGTGGGGATTTGACAAGGAAACCAGGCTACACGCCAGTATTGCCAGATTGCGCGTAAAATCGTTCCTCGCGACTGCAGCACCTTGGAGACCTTATTTTACGGACAGCCTTCGTTTATACAATCGACTTAATAATCCTCCGCAATTTGGGAGGTGGTACGGGTACAGCTGCCCCAGGAACCATTTATTGGATATCCAACACCTCTGCCATGGGTCACCCCAAGCGGTTCGCTACGTTTGGTGACTTAGCAGGGGTGCCCGGGTTCATGAGGTGAGTTTTATCTGGGTCTTTGGCGGCAGATGCGTCTGCCCACCTGCTACGTGGTGGGTCGGATCGAGAGAGACTGGTTGAGGGAAGCGTTTTAACTTCTCCAGCCGCACTCTCTCTACCCATTGCTTTGCGCGCAATTGGAGAAATGGATTCATGCGTCTGTCACTCCTGGACACTGGACCCCTATATTCCTACTCACGCCTCATGCATTTTTCCTTCCCAGAACTTCCTCTCCTTCCTTTCCTTAAAAGAATTTCTAGACAGCATCCTCTAAGATTGCACTAGCCCGAAAAAATACTCGTATAAAAGCTGTGTCACAAAATAAAATAAGTTAAAGCATGTACATTTAATTCTGATTGTGGGAAAATAATTATATATGCATAGTTTTCTCGCTGGAATTTGCAGGTAAATTAAATGCTTTTTAGTTGGTTGCAACAATTCCTTCACAAGCTCTGAAGTGTGTAAATATCTTTTTAACCAACCAGAAATGCATTAAAAAATATCGTTGAAACGCGGAGTCAAGTAGTAAAAGAAGTTTATTTATATAAACCCATATTTTTAGCTTTTTTTCGAGTTATTCAGTAAATATTTGATTTAAGAGATATTCATGTTTTCAAAGACTTTTTTCTGCGAAATGCAATTTATTTCAGAAACTTTATTTTCCAAAAAAAAAACCGTTTGAAATAGAATTTAGTTAAATTATAAAATTAATGGAGGTATTTGATTTCCACGATTTTTCTACTGCGGTTCTCTGATCATAAAATAAACGCTTTATATTTAAAAAAAAATTATACTTAAAGCACGGTAGTAAACGCCCAAAAAGAAGAAGAAGGGGAGATATGTAAATACGAACGTTAGAGGGAGCGCGTTAATATTAAAAGCGATAATAATTAGCGAAAATTGTGAAAATGTTGGTGAAATATGACTCATTTAATATAGAGCAAAACTCTTGTGGGAATTTCTCAGAAAGCATTTAAAGAAACACTGAGCATTTTTCATACATTAACTTTAAAATAATTGACTTAAAATGACTTCTTTCTATCAAGGTGATTTAACATAATTACCATTTCGGCGTAGCGAATGTATATATATTATCTGAAAAAATAAGATACCTATATTTTTTTAGGAACTTAAATACTTAAAGTGTTCAAGAGAAATATGTTATAAAACGGTAGAAATTCGAAATGCCGATGCTTAAAATCGAAATAATTGTAGGAGTGTGTCTTTTACAGGAAAGTTGAATAATTAATTTGTGTAATTAATTGATAGAATTACACAAATCATCAAATACACAGATAATTAAAATTACATTTTTGATAGGTGTTTTCTACAACAAAATAAGAGCATTCGTAAACCGCAAGGGCCCTCTTGTTCACTATAAAGCGGATTTTTTTTTATTTTGCTGTCGTGTGTCATTCTGCAGAAAGACGAGGTGATACTTTTTAACAATATATTTTTTTATTGTAATTATTTAGTTATTTCATCTAATTATCGGGCCAACGTATTTAAGAAATGAGTGATGTGATATGACATTTAAACAATACACTGCCTTAGGTTGGATTATTTTACAGAAATTCAAATGTTACATTGTCTTAAAATGGATATCCAGGACTATTTAGTTGTTTTTTACAGATGAAGAATCCCCTTTAAATGCCGATTCCATGGGCCAGTAGTTCTCAGAATTCAACAATTCATTAAATTTAATAAATAATATTTAAGTTCATTGAAAGTCCTATTCAAATTCTGTTATAATTAAAGTATTGTGAAATAACAGGCCCATTTTTGTTTTTGGGGTGTTCCCTCCTCCTTTAACCAACGTTTCGGACATCGTTACAGTGTTCATAATCAGGGTAGATGTGTAAATGTTAGTGGCGAAATGTGTGCTTAAGTACTTAGAAGCAATACCGTGTTGCCAGCTCCACTCTACTACGAGCTGGCATTACAGTTAGATTTGGTGGCCCATGGTGATGGCCCAACAGGCCCTTGTTGTCCTTGTTGAATTAACAACAAAACTCGAATGGAACTTTCACTGAACTTTAATTATTTTAACTATGAAATGTTCAAATTCTATGAAACAACCCATCCTGAGTCCGTTTCAGCTTTTAACAAATTATGACCAGAAGCACAGGACAACTAAACTTATCACAGATTGATAGAAAGCTAAAATGCACCCAGAATCGGCATTTGTTGGGGACCCTTTAAAAGCCACAAAAATACGGAGAAACCTTCAAGAAGTTTTCACTTAAAAAAGGCTCAAGTGGCCATTTAATTCTTACATTTGAACTTCTGTGAAACAATCCAACCTTAGTGGAATCCAGCCTAGGTGTAGGTGAATGCACGGTTTTGCAGAAACCGAATGGCACTTTCGTATAAATAAATTACAGTACACAACACAAAGGCGCAGTATTTTAATTAATAAAATGAAATGGTAATTTTCACCGTCTAAGAATTGTTCCTGGTTTGTAATAGGACAAATCCCATTAAACAGCGTGAATACAAATTTCACATCGTTCAAAACATATTTGTCTCAAACACTGTCTCTTCGGAATAATATGTATGTAGTAAATTAAGGGAACAAAGGAACCCTAATTCATATCTTGTATCAAGGAGAGATGCGAGGTTTTCATTAAACGCCCCGCGAACGAGTACAAAACCAGCATTATTTCAGGAGACTGGGCTGTTTTCACAGCAAGACACTTTAACCCGTTTAATCACTGGAGACCATATTATTTGTCCCAGTTCTCATAGGTTTCACAGAAATCGTTATGTCTCCCTCAACATCAGTGAAAAGTGTGATCTTAAGAGCGTTTAACCAGCCAGCAGCAGAAAATTCACATTTCGTCGAAAGTTGTTCTTACGATCGTGGAGGGCGGTTACAATGAGAAAGATTAATTATTTTCCGTACCAGCTTTTTAAAATTATAACTCAATATCGATTTTATTTCATTCCAAATTTGCTTTAAGTTATGCCTGCATCCAAAAATGCTGAAAGGTGTAATGATAAAACTATTAAAGTAATGTACTTACGTATTTATCATTTTTCAATAATGTCTAAGTTAAATAAGAATGTTAAAAAAATCTTAAATATATTAGTTTGTAAGTGCGCAAAGAAATATACAAACGGATTTTCGTCAAGAAACATATACAGGGTGTTAAGGTACGTACTTGACTTACTTTAACCAGTGATTCCTGACATTATTTGGAGTAAAAAATGTAAATGAAATTTTGGTCTCCGGTGACTTTTTTGACTACTTTTTTTTTTTTTTTAAATTTTTCTTCAAAATCAAACAAAAAAAAATTCTTCTGCATGTCGTCACTGGTCACTCAGCCAGGTGTCCGACGAACCCCTTACCCCGCCTCCAACTATTCAACAACTACCATTTTTTTATGTTTTTGTAGAAAAAATAAAAAAAAAACACCAAAAATGTCACCGGAGACCAAAATTTCGTTTACATTTTTTACTCCAAATAATGTCAGGAATCACTGGTTAAAGTAAGTCAAGTACATCCCCTAACACCCTGTACACGTATATATTTTTTAAAGATTTTATTTAAACTAAAATTGAAATTCTAAAACATGCAATACCCAGATAATGTATTGATTTATTTTACTGCATGATTATATGATTTGAAATAAGTGTGGTATAATACAAAATCTTTTTTGAAAATTTAACAAATCTGCCAACGACCTGTGGTTTAACTTTATTATACTAAAAATAAACATTTTTCTCAAAATTTAAAACATGCGAAAACTAGATAAAAGAACAATCTTTCGAAATCCATTTATAATTTTTGTGGAAAAGAGTCAATACGTCTAAAATCTAATTTAAAAATGACATATTTCTGGTTTTCTCTGGCAATACCCTCTTAATGGTTTTGGAAAGAAAAAATAACACGCTTTATAGTCAAATCTAGAATTTTACCAAAAAATAAATAAAATGTCCACCATTATGAAATTAAAGTTTCCGAACGCAATTTAAAAAAAAGAGTATGCAATTCACATGCGGTAGAAGTGAAATCTTCACAAAACTAAGGCGGACAAGAGTGTGGAGAATACTAAGCATCGGACAAAGAGGAAACCAATTATACCATCTCATTCTCTCGCAAGCATCCTATAGATGCATATGTTTGTCTCTTTTTAGTGTCGCTATTTTTCGTTTCATCAAATTTCATATCACAATGGTGCTAAAGAAGTCTTCACTTCAAAAATTATAAAACTTTGTGAATTTTCGAAGAATTGTTTTTACATGAACCGACAAAAAAGTGAGGTGACAATAATGTTTATAATTCACTTGTATAGGTAATAAAAATGTGTTATTTAATTTTTTTTTCAGTAATTTCAGTTATAAATTTTAAAATTTTGCTTTGAAAATTTTTATATTGAAAAAATTACATTGTCATTTCTAATAAATGATATTTGAAAGCGTATTGCATCACCTTCCGAAAAAAGTTTTTAGTTTTTGGATACGTTGACAAATATTTAATTTATTTGGATTTTATTCCAAAGCGGAAATATTATTACCTACTCACAAAATATGCCCGATTCGAAGGGTTAAAGAGATACTGCAATATTTTAGTGGCACAAAGCGGGTGGCATCCCTGTCAGGATAAACTGGGAGATGATATATGGTCGATATATCCGGTGATAAGTTTATACTGCAATCACTTACACCTCCCCTGCGTTCTACTACAAAGTTCTAGAATGTTCTTTCCTTTCCTTCGGCACCTCCACACTCCCTACAATGTGGCGGCAAAGGTAAGGTAAGCCCCGCACAGAATGTATCAATTGATTTTGTATGTCTTACGATTTATTTCACTCAACGACAACGCTTTGTAGGTGAACACGTTTATGTTTACTACCGAATGTGCTCGTGTAATATATTGCATACTTTGAAGCTCTCCATTTTGTTGTTTTCAAAGTAAGGCACTGAGAAAAGTAACCATAAATTCGAATGATTGACAAAAATATCTTCTTCAAACACAGCAAGCTTATTTTGGGGGACCACTTTAATTTAAAATTAATAGAATACTAATTTATTGTTTCTAACAACTTTATTGTTTAAAAAAACAAACAAGTTTCTTAAGCAATTAATAATTATGCATTACAATATGCGAGCCTGAGGTGTGCAAATAACCCCAGACCCCTGGGCTTAATACCCAAGAAATTATGATTATGAAAAAACTCTACTTGCGAACAAATATATCACAAATGGCACAAAAGAGAAACTCCAGGGAATATAACAAATCCACCAACCTTGTTTTTGCTGATCTTGAAGTGTGGAGGCCTCCTTAATGTCATCCAATGAACAATTAAATGCAGTCAATGCAATCCTTGGGTGACTCATAAGTTTTTAAAAGAGATGAAATTTGTCAATGATTACACAAACTCAAAGTTTCTTTTCACAATGCATGAAAATTTTACCAGGGTTTATTTAAAACGTTACAAAACAAGTCGGTTTTTTAAACAATTAATTTTTATTAATTGAAATTGCCCTCTAATTAAGGTATGGAAAAATAATTAGTTGAAGATAATATTGTTAATTCTAAAATTTGAAATATGAGATTGACAAATACGGTGGTTTAACAGAAGGTGGCAACAGCGAAATTGTTTAACGCGCACGTCTCGGTTAGACGAGAGGACTGGGTTCGAGTCCCAGTTGCGACCATTGTCTTTTTTCTGTTTTTCTGTGTCTTGTTCTCTTTCATATTTTCGTTTAGATTATTATTTTTATCGTCTTCTTCAATAATAAATTTGTGGTTAAAACTAAGTATTCTATTAATTTTGAAGGAAAAAAATGTCCAATTTTTTATAACAACTCTCTTTTTATAACTTTTGAAGTTGGTTCCCATCAATGTAATATATCATCGAAGACGAAAATAACACAAATAATCTAAACGAACATATGCAAGAGAACAAGACACAGAAAAATTAAAAAGTTTTAATGACTTTTCTAAAAAGTTAAAATGTATCCCATATAAAAATAAAATCGGATATATTTATCCGAGACGCTATCTAGGTTACAAACCAGTTCTTAGAATGATTGTTTCCAATGAAAAAGGTAGTTGCCTTATAATATGGAAAAAATTAGTCGAAGATAATATTGTTAATTCTAAAAATTTGATATATGAGATTGATAAATATGACAGTTTGATGGAAGG
This sequence comes from Limnephilus marmoratus, assembly GCA_917880885.1. Classification (NCBI taxonomy): domain Eukaryota; kingdom Metazoa; phylum Arthropoda; class Insecta; order Trichoptera; family Limnephilidae; genus Limnephilus; species Limnephilus marmoratus. The sequence goes on from OU862911.1 coordinate 5,728,518, forward strand.
TGGCAATGGCCGAAATTTAGGCGTCCGTCCGGGTAAGACGAGAGGTTCTGGGTTCTGTAGTGTCTTGTAGTGGTTCTGGGTGTCTCAGTTGCGACCGCTTTCTTTTTATTTTTCTGTTTCTTGTTCTTTTTCATATTTTCGTTTAGATTATTTTTGTTTTCTTCTTCTTTAATGATGTATTAAATTGATGGGAATAAGCTTCAAAAGTCATAAAAAGAGAGTTGTTCAAATAAAAATTGAAAAATGTCGATTAATTTTTAGTCAACTCTAGATTCCTAGTCAACTCTTATATCTTTTGTATTCCCAGAATTTCCTCTATTTCTTTTATTTAAAAAATTCTCCACACATCATCAACTAAGATGACGTACTGACTAGCTTGTGTTGTTCTCCATAGAGAGAAAAATGGCATCATTTTTAAAAGCCCGGGGTCTCAAAAGTTTCGTATGATCTGGAGCTATTCGAAAACGTAAAAAAAAATTATTGTTCACTATTAGCCCGCTAAAATAGCCGGAAGTTTTGAAAAAAAATAGATTTCGTGATTTGGAAAAAAATAAAACATAGGGTTCATCTTTTATATTTTTTAACAAACTTATTTTTCATTCCATAACTGCAGTACAAATAACTCAATTTTTTTTTCTTCTTATAAACATTTGTGATGTGATGGTTAAAAATATAAAAGGGGAAAATAACACTTTTTCTGAATAAAGAATTCTTGTTGACTTTTTTGTAAACTTGAACTTTACAAAAAAGTCAACAATTGTACAGTCAATTTTTGTCAATTATACGCATTTTTTAATAACAAACAAACGTTAAAAGGTTAAATTATTGAAATAAAAAATCAATTGAAAATTTAAAGAAAAATGGTTTTAGGTTTGTCTTCTGATTTTCAATGCATTTTAGCGGGCTAATAACCATTTAAAAAAAAATAAACTCAAATGCAGTTCTCATTTTCTTTGTAAGACGCAACTTTTGAGACCCCGGGCGTTTCTGAATTCAAAAGTTGAAATAATTGACACACCCTAATACTGACCCCGAGATTCCTAGTCAACTCTCATATCTTTTTCTTCCCACAATTTCATCTACTTCTTTTCTTAAAAATTCTCTCCACACAGCATCCCCTAAGATGACAATGGAAATTATTTTCCTCAGGACCTCTTGAAGTGAGCGCGTGTAAGAAATATATATGTTAGAAAGAATTTTACGAACATCAGATACAACTAACTATCACGCCGTTTTCCCGCAAGGGTAGGCAGAGAGGACGGACCGCCAAACAACTCGGTCTTGGCGCACACTCTTTGCCTCATACACCTCGTACATATTATTCTATTATTTCTACTCTTGACATGGCCCGATTCAAGTATCCCCGACTTCTTCTACCACCAGATATTCTAAACAATATCCAAAGGCAATGAATGAGCTTAGGCTCCGTAGTAAGCGAACAAAAATAAGAAAATATTGTTTGAAAGGGAGATATTGTATTAATAAGAATGTTAGAGGGAGCGCGCTAGTACACTAAAATAATAAAAAAATATTGCAGTACTAGGCGAAAGCGAAAATATTTAATAAAACATGACTTTTTTAAAATAAGGCAAACATCTCCTCACAAATGTCAAGTAGCCCTAAAATAAAGAGACACTACTGTGATTTTTTTCGCCTTTAACAAGATAAACAGAACCAAAAGGGTTTTTTTTTAATTTTCTTAGCGTGGCTTGGAATTTTTTTCTATCGAGAGAATTTCACATTTTTACTTTTTCAACTCGGCAAATGAATAAAAATTATCTTAAAAAATAACTTTTTTTTTTTTGAAAGCTTAGAAACTTAAAAAGCGTTTAAGTGGAATATTTTTATAAATCGGTAGAATTTGGAATGCGGGGTCTTAAATTACGAAAACGTTTTTGAAGTGAAAATTTCTTTAGCACTGTTGTGATTTGAAACTCGTTGAAACGGAAGCGAGCAACACTAAAAAGAGACAAACATATAGGATTTAGCCTGCGAGATAATGAGATAGCCAAAAAATATTTATTTATTTTATGGGTATTTGGTTCCAATATAATACAATAAATCCACGGTCCCACGAAATTTTTCTTTGGTCTAGCGATATAAAGCGCTTGACGAACCTTGGCGGCCAGATATTCAGCGGACAATCTTACGAAATCAATATTTGTAAAATCAATGTCCAATCTTCAAACCACTCCAAAATGAACAGGCAAAAGAAAGTGACATCTAGCTACTCCGAAGAAGAAAACACAAATACTAATAAGACGACAAAATGTATACGAAAAGGTGCACTGGAATTCGACGACAAAAGTATGGAAGAAATCATCCAGCACGTTGATAAAAAAAGTGCTTTGTAGTCTCGCCAATCTTGTCTACTTTATTTTCTGAAGGTTTCATTTTTACCGTGTTTGAATTAAACACTTTGATTTTTTTTATCTATTTTTTATTGGTTTTGTTTGTTAAAAATTAAAAATATTGTCTTCTTCACACAAATCCAACTTTAGATAATAGTATCTCAATTTTCAAAATTTACGAAAATCAGAAAAAAGGGCTTGGTACTAATTGAACATTAAATTTTTAATGTACATATTGATACATAAACTTATTTGGTTTAACTGCTCACTCCCCGCCCTTCACGCTGAGTTAGATTTCATAAACTCGCGAGTTGATCATATTACGCCGCTGTTATCAAAAATAATTAATGCATAACGGCAGCATAACTTCAGGCCAAAGTTAGCTTCAAAACCGAACACGTTAAACTAGTGTTATTAAACTTTAACGTTTCTGAGAAAATATTCTTGAGATTTCAGAAATGATATGAATGTTTAAGTGCATTTGATAAATCTATTACGAACTTACTTTACAACAAAAGGCGTGTTGAACATAATTGAACCTACTTTAGAAAGAGATTTGTTATCTTTGTATTTATTTAAACGCCGTAAAATGGCATATACATTAAAGTGATACATGAAATTATAGTGGTTCACATGAGGGTATCATTATTATATTAAGAACAAAATAAGAACGTATGAGTACGCAAAAATAATTTCGCTGAAGTGATACACTTGTTATTAAATAAAAGCTAGTATTTAGGCATAGCATGCATATATTGTGTTTTTTTTTTACAACCAAAAAAAAAAGATTTTAAGTACTCTTAAGGACAATAATGTTTTAAAATGTTATAATAACGGAAAATAATTTATTTAGAAATAATAAAAATATGTTAGAAAGGTTACTTCGAAGCAAGTAACGGCCGGCGTAGACCAGCGGTAAGGCTCTTGACTCGCACACCGAAGGTCGCAGGATCGAATCCCGGCGTGGCAAATAATCTTATTTGATTAATTTGTGTTATTTCACAATTAATTCATTTAAAATAATATATAGTATATTCGCGGCACGTTCCAGAGTAGTAGATACTCTCAGTATCGCTCTGGTGTAAGACCACCATTCAGAATTGAAACGTTGCTTGAAATGGCATTAGCCGTGTTTGGTTACCAGATCTGAATAGCCAGGAACTGGTATTTCGTACTGGTAACAGTACGAAATCACAAGAACAGATACGATGATACAGACTGAGAAGATCAACTGACATCAATTTGACTCGGAACACCTGTTAAACAGGGAGATTTTTTATCCAATCCTACCAACAAAATTAACTTCATCTCCTATAAACAAAGCTTCGGGAGAATGGGACACAGACTCTTCACGCCACCGATGATGCCGTTGTCCTTGTCGTTAAGACTGCTGTGGAATAATCCTCTCACAATTCTGTGACTGTCGTTGGTGAAGATGTGAACTCACTGTCCTATCGATTGCTTTCACTCCTCCCACCCAAGATATTCTGCTGCTGAAACCTGGACGAAACTGAAACAATGACACTGTACACTCAAGAGATGCAGCACGTGGATTTGAACACACATTACATTCATTTACCGGCTGCGATACAACATCTGCAACTTACAGGAGAACAAGGTGGGCTTCTCAAATTTGTACTTGGAGTCAGAAATCATCAAGCAAGCGGCAATGTTCTTTTACAACCCCTCCTCTACTCGCGACGAGATTGAAGAGGCTGGAAATAAATGTTTCCTTAGATGGTATGCGGCGCCAAAAAGACAGAGCTCCCTTAACCAGTACCGCTTCCAGTCGTTCACAAGTTCGGTGGACCTAATATGTGGGGCCTAATAAGTGGGCAAATATGAAACCTGACATCAGCTCCCTCCCTCCAACAGAGAGCGCAGCTAAACAGCATTCCCAGTGCACCGATTGAGCTGCCCCCTGAAGAATGGGGGTGGAATCATGAAGGAGAGACCCTGTTGCCAATTACAACAGAAGATCCACCAGCATCGGAGGTCCTTCTGAATATGATATTTTGCCGCTGCACCAAGGATTGTGCAATTGGCAAATGTGGATGCCGAAAAGCAATGCTGACCTGTTCTACAGCGTGCCTCCACTGCCAAGGGAGATGCCTCAATAGCGTTGCCGAGGACGACGATGAAGACAACGCAGAGCCTATTCAGCAAGAGCCATCAACTACTGAGGATGAAGATGCCATGGATGAACAACGCTTACCAGGACCCTCACGTCCAAAGAGGATGAGAGTGTAACATTTTGTTATTGAGAACAGTGATAACAATGAGGTTTATATTTTTATGTGCTTAATGTAACGAAATATTATAAAATTATCATGTCATAATTGATAACAACTAACCAATTGCTGACTACATTGTGCGAAACATCTCTGGCTCCTGTTATGCCTCCTCGGCTATTGAATGATCGCATCAATGTGGTTTCAATGGTCATATCTGACCATACGTCTAACTAAAAGCAATCAGAGCATCGCATAATCGTCGTTGCGCGTCGGTGTGTCAGTAATAAGATAAAAACAGCATTTTCTGAAAATGGCGACATTTTACGAAAAAACTTTAAATTGCTGTAAATATTTACTGGTTGGAGATTTATTTATATATGTATATATATATTCTAAAAGTGAATTAAATTTTTTACAACTTCTTTCAAATAAACTTCTTTGTGTGATGAATATTTTATACGATATGAAGGAATGTTTGATGAAAAATATGAGGTAAAATGATTTTTATCGAAAATATGTACATTTCTGGAGCATGTACTTCAAAAACGGCTGGGATTTAGAAAATTACATATATGATAAAAGTTGTAGATAATTTTATAAGCTTTTACTTATTCTTAGAAAATTTTCCTCTGCGACGCACCGTTTTTGAGATACAAGCGGAAACCTGAAAATTGGGACCTTCCCCCCCCCCCTCCCCCCTCTAGCTCACCACCTAGACGTCAGGACTTTTAGTATGTTGACACCCTAAGCACCCTAAACAAGTCCTGAAAGAATCGCTTAGGTCCCCTGCTCACGCACTCTACACCTCCTTCCTTGACTGGACTATTTGTGAACAGATTATCAAATGAACAGATATCTGGGACCCAGAGTAGAAATATCTCATATATACTGGTGACGTCGGCTTTCATACGAATTGGTAGAAATTGTTCAGACTTCTTAAGATTATAACATATTAAGTGCCTATTGGCATTTTTTTTAAATCAACCCAAATTCGCCACGCGAATAAAAAGTTTTACGATTTTTTAAACATTTTTTAATGTTTAAAAATATCAGCAAGTAGGGAAGGTTTACGGCAGGAGACAGAACTCGTGAATATGTGGCGGAAGTAGAACGTATCTTCATAGTTCTTAGTTTACGAAGCATCGTGTTGTTCATAGTGCGTGTGTTCCTTGCAATACAATTTTAAAAATTTCTGATTATCTACACTTAATCCAACTTCCAAAATTAAATATCTTGGTGTATATATAGACCAACATTAAATGCAAAACACATATTTTTTATTTTTTTTACATTAACTCCACACAGGAGGCCCTGAGGAAAATAATTTCCCTCGGGGCCTATGTCATCTAGGATGCTGTGTGGAGGGTCTTTTTGAGGAGAGGAAGAAGTGAACATTGGTCTTGAAGAGACCCATGTTGTAGGAACGAGGAAACACAGAGGCCGGCAAATCATTGCACAGCCAAGCTGTTGAACACAAGAACGAGTCGAAGAAACGACCCGTTCTCATGTGACAAATGTCAACCGTGTACAAATGTTTTGCATGCGTTTGGCGTGTTTCCCGACTATGCACCGGTGCAGTAGGAATCAATGACGCTAGTTCCTCGGAGCATCTCCCATTATAATACCGGTAGAACAAGGATAGCATTCCCATCCGACGCCTGTGCTCTAAAGATTGCAATCCATCTGTTAAGATGGGAGACACTATCAAACGGACCGCCCGTTTCTGCACAGAGTCGAGGGTATTTTTCAGGTATTTTGGAGCTCCAGACCAGAGGTGGCTGCCAAATTCAACCGTGGGGCGCACTTGTGATTTGTACACGGTTAGCAGTTGTATAATATTAAAATATCTGCGGCCCCTGTACAGTACGCCCAGTTTTTGGAAGGCTAACTTTACTCTGGCTTCGATGGAGCCCCCATACCTGAGCTGGTCACTTAGGGTTACACCAAGTATATCAATGGAGGGCCTGTTCGGAAGATTGCTTCTGTTGAAAGAGACTAGATTTTCATTTCGATCCCTTTGAAACATTATATTCAACGAGATTATTTTTATCCCAAGAGAAAACTCTTGAGGTAACCGTTCAGTCTTTGCTTCAAAGCCCTACGAGCTGTTGGAGTTTGTGAGCCCTTTGGGCTATCATGGACTGTACTATCATCCGCGTAACAATGAATTGGTGCACATGACAAAAGATCGTTGACGTGCAACAAAAACAAAGTCGGAGATAGAATCGATCCCTGCGGGACGCCATTTGTGAACTTATTAAAAGCATAAAATGTATTTATATATTTATAAGACTTAGAAATATTCTTAGACTAGAAACCTAAAAAGAGACTACTACGCAAGCGGTAAATCAATAAACGGTATTATAGGCTAGGGCCGCTAGGGACGAACGTTTGATGTTATTTTAAATTCTCTCAAAATAGTTCAAAGATTGATGAGTAAGGTTCTGAAAAAACCATCTAAATTTTCTACTGAAAAAATCTTTTCAATATTCAACGTACCTACAATAGACAAAATATAAGATATATTATTTTTCTGATTTTTATTTATTTATTTTGAAACGGTACGGATGACAGTACATTTCATGATAGCTTTTTGTTTGACAAGCCCCCAAAGGGCTCACACACTCCAACAGCTCGTAGGGCTTTGAAGCAAAGAATGGACGGTTACCTCTTGAGTGTTTTCTCTTGGGGTAAAAATAATCTCGTTGAATTTAATATTACCGATCTTCCATTAAAAGCATTTGCTTGTGGATGGAAGAAGAGATAAAACAAATATTCAGTACTTCAAACTTTCAAAGAAATACATCTAAATAACTTACAGATCATTATATCAGCAAGACATCAGAATACTATTAAAATCCCAAAATTTATTATCAAGCAGTGGCGGCTCGTGACTTTTGGGTGTGCTAGATTGATGATATAAAAAATGGGATTATTGATTTCGTTGTAGCCGAAAAAAAAGGAAGTTTCAGTTTGGCGGTGTGCCGCACCGATTTCCTGAAAAATCTTCATACAAAACACCGATTTTCGAAAAAAAAAAAAATATTTTTCGAATACGACAACATCCATGATGCCATTTTTTTAATATTAGCACCCTAGTACACCCAAAAGTCACGATCCGCCACTGTTATCAAGCACATTCAAAATACCCATCTCCATCTAGGTATAACAAAAAAAAAAAACCTCCGGTGAAATCTAAAAATTATCGAAAATAATCATGAATTCCAAGTTAAATTGAAAAATTACATAAAACTACTCTAGAAGTTCATAATCGTATCTATCATTATTATTATTTCTTTCAAATCTTGAAATCTCTTATTGATAAATCCTGCGTGTTTCTTACTTTTCTTTTTGTTATTTTTTGCAATATTTTATTATTTGCTTGCTTACATGATTTCATATAATTGAGAATGAATTCCCTCACCAAACCTCTCACCACCACCACCTCTCAACCCTCTCTATGGTGAGGAAAGGCTGTTTTTATATTCCTTTATAACACTGTATAACATATAAAAAATGTATGCATAATGAAAAAAAACTATAAATATTAAATAAATAAACCGCGATCTAAAATGGAAGAGCGCAAAATTGTACATAAAGTATGTTTTCAAAAAGTTTCCATTTGCCGTAGAATTTGTTAAGACCCCGTATTCTTAATTTCTACCTATATGACTTCCATTGAACACTATAAGTTTTTAAGCTCTTCAAAAGCTAAAAAAATGTTATTTCTTAAGGTAAACTCTAATGAGATGACAGATTGAAACAATAATTACTTGGAATACCGTCGATAAAATAGTTGTAAAGTTATCTCGGAAAATTATGAAAAACATACATGGTTCCGTTATTTTTTAACATGATAAGAAAAAAAATTGCAATTTGTCTTTAAGGATGGGTTGTTTAAAAAATTTGAACAATTCATCAAATATTTGAGGTTAATTTTCATATTCTGTGAAAGTTCTATTCAAGTTTTCTTATTATTGCAGATTTATGAAACAAATGGCATTTTCATGCTTTTTCATGTTTAACCTTATAATATTGTTCTGTTAATAGTATTTATATCTTATTTTTTTGTTATCATGGAATCTAGAACTTAAAGAATCTAAATCTTAAAAACAGAACTTGAATAGAACTTGCACAGAACGTGAAAATTAACTTAAAAAATTTCATGAATTGTTGAAATTTTTTAAACAACCCACGCTTAGAATGTCTATTTTGAAAAGTTCGTATTTTATATTAAATATTTTCACTACACGCGCTTAAGCCTATTAATTATAATCGTTATATATTTTTTAAAACATAATATCCCTTTCAAACCATCTTCCGTAATCTTCTATTTTTAACGCTGATAACGGAGTTTTTAGGAGACATTGAATAGAAAATAACTTCTGGAAAATACTTTTAAAATGTGAAATTTTTCCCCGGTCTGATACTCAGAAATCAATCTCAATTTAACAAAAAATTTCGAGACTGTTAAATTTTTTAAAATTTCATTGATATTTTATATGTGGTGATCTGTAAGGGCAGTAAATTTTTGATTTAACTAACATTTATCTAGTGCAAATATTGACCCATTTCAAATGAATGCATTGTTTTGCAGTGAACAATGCGTCGTTATGCAAATCGTGTGGCGAACAAAACAAATATGTATTCCAATAATTTTTTTAACTATGTCAAACAAATTGAAATGTATTATCGTGATTAATTATGGGGTTATTATGACGTGTAGCACTACATCCTTCTTAAGCCAATATTTTGGACAGCATTACAGTGTCCATCATCAGGACAGATGAGTGATGATTTTAATTTTAATATTAGATAGAGTCACATTTCTACAACATCCCAGAGACGATTTTTCACAAAAAACGGAGCCATGTAAATAATCAAATTATTGTTTATTAACATTTTTGATTGACACTGTATCATTGTCCGAAATATTCATTAAAGTAGGAGGAAGTGTAGTAATACAAAAATTAATCCGATAATACTTTTGGTTGTGAAACCCGTTTATTATTTGTCCCAGCTCATACAGGTCTCATAGAAATTGTTGTCTCCTTTACTATCATAGTGAAAAGTTTTATCTAAACGGCATTCGAAAGAAAAACAACAGGCTTTATATTGAAAACTAATATTTAACCATAAAATAATTAAAATGTACGCCCTTATAAAACCAAAATTTTCGACCGCAATTTGAAAAAAAAAATTAAACTTTGTAAATTTTTTTAGAATTATTTTTACATTTAGCAACAAAAAAAGTGAGGTGACTGTAACATTTATAATTCATTAATTTAATAAAACGTCATTCTTTATTTTTTAAACTTTTTAAAGTTTGGATTAGATTTTTGTTTATATTTAGAAAATTAAATTTCTTCATTTACAGATAATTATGTTTCATCGTCTTTCAAAAACAGTTTTTAGTTTTCGGATACGTTAACAAATATTCAATTTATTTAGATTCAGAAATATTTTAACCTTTTAAAAATATACTCATGTTTTTAAAAGAATTTTTTTTTGAAAGAAAGACAAACATTCCCGGGTTACGAATAACCCAACAATGTTTGATAATCTCCTACTACCACCACAGAAAGCCGAAAATGTTGCTTGTGTTGTAACGGAGGACTTAGCCAGCCGAGAAATCGAATACGGGACGCTCGGGTGAGACCCAAACGCGATGCCCAGTGACTGGCCAAATGGAATAATTCATTGAAATAATATAGTGTATTTGCACTTTATTCCAGATCAGAAATTACTTTTTGATCGGCCAGACGGATTAGAAACGACACGTCAAATGGTTTGAAAATTTAAAATATTTTGTTTTCGTGCTTGTAATTAATTTTAAGTATGATAGAAGACAAAGTAAAACATGCATTAATCTATCTACCCACAAAGTTGTAAGGAAAATCAGAAGAAACTAGACCAAAATACGAGTATAAACGCGAATATCAACAAAAATAGTGAAATTTTCTTAAAGTTATTTAAGCCCCGTGGTTTAGCTTCGACGGCAATTATAAAGGTTGCTTTAACCGTAATATATTTTGAATGGGATGGTTCGTATTAAATTTACTCCCGGTAAAAGCTTATACCTATTTGTTTATTGAAGGGGTGTGTACATAATTTATCGATTTCGCTGGAAGTGAATTTAAAATGTGAACGGTATATCTGCAGGTGACACGGTTAGTAAAAGGGATGTTTTCGTCAAGCCGAAAGTACACACGTAACCTTTTCTATTTACTAGGCCGTGATTTACGTTATTATAAATGTAATATTAATCATGAAAAGTATACGAACAACTTTTGTAATTATTTAAGGATACACAACTTTACGACGGAAAATACAAATATCTTCTAGCATTTGGTAAGCCCTCAGGCCTAATTTATTCGCTTTTCGGAATAACTCATACAAGTCTCATAGAAATCTTTGTACCTCCTTACTACCATGGCGAGAAATATGATCTAAACAGTATTAGAAAGAAAAAATACCACACTATATGGTCAAATCTAAAAATTAACAACGAAAGAATTAAAATGTACACCTTAATAAAACCAAAGATACCGACCGCAATTTCAACAAAAAAAATTACTTTGTGAATTTTTAAAAATTATATTTAATCTAAAGAACAAAAAAGTGAGTTAATTATAACGTTTATAATATATTTGTCTTATAAAATATGTGTTTTTATTTTTTTAATAAAAACTTTTTAAAGTTTGTATTATAATTTTTTATAAAAAAAATTACATGGTAATTTCCAATAATAAGATTTTTATATTACCTTTATTATTACCGTTATTGAATTACCTTTCAAAAACAGTTTTTAATTTTCAAATACGTTGAAAAATGTTCCATTTATTAGAATTTTAATAAAAAGCTATAACATTCTGACCTAATGACAGAATATGGTCGAGGCCTGAATAATTAGGAATTTCATAACTTTTTTTATTATTGCTTGAAAACTTTTGACCGCTTTATCACTTTTCTTTTGCAAACCAAATACTTTTGTGTAACAGCACACACATTGCATTTAGGCAACATTATTATTAAAATGTATTATATTAATAATTAAAATTCACTTGGAATGGCGGGCTTAAAAGTTTTTTCTTTTTTAATATATACGATCTGAAGAGCCGAGCTTTCAAAACAAGTTACCAAATATATTTTTTAAAGCGTTTGGAATATTAAACTTTTTACAATTAAAGTGTATTGTCAGCATTAAAAGCATTTACGTGATCAAAATACTCTAATTAAAACATCTCCTATAAAACAACTACCATATTAGCGACCTTGAGGTAATTTTTCACAGAAGCGGCGCTATATAAATAAGCCAAATATTATATAATTGGATGATATTAGTTAAAAAAGCGGGTTTCAGGGAATTCGACTATCTTTAATCTCACGTAAACTTAACAAGTAGGTTTTAAAATATCCTCATTAGTGTTATGTTCAGTGAAAAATTTTAAAGGACTTTGTACAAGGGTTGGAAAAGTTTCGGAAATGAGAAGTTTGTTGTAAAGAGTAAAAGTTGTAAAAACTCACGTAGCGCAGAGTGGGAGTGCGGAAAGTGAAGTTCTGGACTCGTCAGGCCTCGGGCACAACACGTCAGCTTCCCTCGGCGCCGGGGCTTCAACTGGCTGCCGGGCGCCGCGACGTCTGCCGGCTCGGCTCCCACCCCCTGCTCCAGTTGCCGACCTGGGATTCCCAGGCGGGACGCAAGCGCGGCCGAGCGCCTCCGGAAACACCCGAACCCGCCCGAAGTCGGATCTCTTAATCTGGAACGAATGCACAAGAAAGGAGATAAGACTCACCCCCTTGGCAATCTCGGGGATTTTTTACTCCCCTCTTTATTTTTATGTCGCTGTGTTGTAAATGCGGCTGGTTTATTTTGTTGCTTCCTTTAATAGCAGCGGGTTCCGGGACACCTGAATAAAGAATGGCCGCCCTAAATTATGAAATGAGTTTCATTTTCAATTTGATTTTAGGTGATTAAGTTACGTGGGCTAAAGTGAATTTTCGTTGCGCGTTATTTTCTCCTACGTAACGACAGGTGTTCAATGATTAATAGTGATCATTTCCCTTTAATGGGTCATTTCATTTACAAGGACTTAATTATTTGGAATTAACATGTCCGCCGACCGGGTGGATAACTTCTCCTACAATTATCAAAAAGAAAAAAAAATTGGATAAATTACACTTTATCAATTTTTGATAGCTATTTTTTTTTTGAACATCAAGGGGTAATTATTGCAACTAGCTGACTTTGAAATGAGCTTTATTGGGAAAATGAATTATAAGATGGTAATCAACCTGATAAATTGTTTGCCATATATTTATTCTAATAAGTATTGTTAAATCGTAAATTTGTGTGTTGTGAAACGTAATACTTATGTCTTGGAAATAAAAAAATAGCTAATCAGTTTTTTGTATTTATTTACGATAAACAAAAATTTTAACAAAACAAAAAAACGACTTCAAAAAATGCACTAAAAAGTAAAAAAATAATTTCGTATTCTTCTACAACTTTATAATCAACTTACCTTTTCTACTCATCAATATGTACGTACGATTGTTATTTTTGAAGTCGGTGTCGGCGGGAGAGGAGCTGTCAAGTGAACACGCCGGGCCGCGGGTACCTTGGTTGACACCGACTCCAAAAATAACAATCGTACCTACATATTGATGAGTAGAAAAGGTAAGTTGATTATAAAGTTGTAGAAGAATACGAAATTATTTTTTTACTTTTTAGTGCATTTTTTGAAGTCGTTTTTTTGTTATGTTAAAATTTTTGTTTATTTTTTGATTTTTAGTGAATCTGAAGTACACTAACTAATTCGATTAAGATTCGGCCGAGTATCGTAAATTTGTTCTTCAGAATTGGAGAGTTCCGTTACTTTGTCATGGATCCCATAATCAGAACCTAACCAAACTCTCATCAAACTACCCTTGAAGTACATCCTTTCCAATAAAAAAAGAATCATCGAAATCGGTTGGCGTGATATTGAGTTATTCGTCCATTTGTCGCGCACATACTTGATGCAAATTTAAGACTTATATGATTTTCTCATGGATGCCATTGTCAAAACTGGACCAAATTAAAATGGGACCACACGGGAAGCACCAGCTTTCAAATAAAAAAAGAATCATCAATATCGGTTTACCCAGTCGAAAGTTCTGCGGTAACAAACATAAAAAAAAATAAAATAAATAAAAAAAATACAGTCGAATTGAGAACCTCCTCCTTTTCGAAGTCGTTTAAAAATGGAATGAATGACATAGTTGTTACGTAAAAAAATGCAACGAAAGTAACTTAAACAATTCCACAAATTTTTGAGCAATTAAAATCAGCTAAGTCTAGTTGCCTAATTGAAACATGGAAAAATACTTGTGGTGACAAGAGTTACATAATTATAGAATTAAACGGTACAGTTTTTTCGAGATACCTACCTAAAAAAAACATATTCAAATAACTTTAAATCATTCCAATGCATTACGATCTGTTTGGACGAGAACATAGGGTTATGCTTTTAGTGTGTAAGTAACTAAAAACGACATACGTCACGTCACGAATAACCCAACATTGTTTGAAAATCTCCTACTACCATAACACTTAGCGGAAAATCTTGCTTGTGTCGTTATGGAGGACTTAGCCAGTCGAGGAATCGAACGCGCGACGCCCAGGTGGGACTCAAACGCGATGCCCTGTCTTCCACTGATTGATTGTCTATCTTTGATAGAACGGGCATAAAATGTGATAAATAAGTTTTTCTGAGAAAAATGTAATCACAAGATGGTCCGTATGATCCGCACATGCGTAAAAATATGCTATATAAATGAAAGGGTAATGTAAAAAAAGCTCAAAAGATAAAAGAAAAAACTCTAACTTGATTAACTTTTCCACATCTTCAAATCCATTACAATATTTATAAGCAATGACAAAAATGATAAACGCTTTTTACCACTTAGACAACCGTCGCACCGGATGGGGCGTCAAATTTAACGCCACCAATAAACAAACCAGGTTTATAGCCTTTCCACACAGCGCCCCCTTCACACCCTCTTCCCCTTCACTACCCCATAAACCCCCCAGCAGCCTTCATACAACCAGACATCACAATATCCGCTTTAATCAGTATTTAAATTTGACTCTATTTAATTGGTTATTTGACGAATGATAATGAACTCAAATACAGGGTTATCAAAATTAATTTAATATTGGAATTTAATTTCATACTACACACTATCAAGGCCGCAGCCAGGGGGGGGATCAAGGGGATTGATCCCCCCCAAAATTGACATTGACACCGAGGAGGTAATTGATTTGTTCACTGCAAAGAAAGCTAGAAGACTAAATTTAATATTGTAATTATAAAAAAACATGATAAGATTGATGTAATGACTTCTTTAAATGTATATGAATGTGTATCCTATAATTTACTCTTTTGTTTTAAGTTAAAAAATCTATACTTGATACTTATTTAATTGTTATCTCTTAATTCTTTGATTATAATAAATGTATTTTTAATTTTATATATATAGCCCTAATTGGGCATGTACAAATAAATAAATAAATAAATAAGTAACACCATTATTTCTATAATATAGAAATACGTAGATTTAATCTTTTCCACCAAACAAAACCCCCCCCCGAATTTTTTTTCTGGCTACGGCCTTGGATACTATTATGAATGCTTTGATGTTAAAGTCTCTTTAGAGAGAAAAACATTAGTCAAATCTGGCAATTTCTGAGAATGACTGAAGAAAAACACAATACAAACATTAAATCAGTATTTTAATAATTTCACCTAACCGATGATCTTCGTGAGATAAAGGTTATATTCCTGGCAACAGGTACAGGTTTTTGCGTTTTCAAAACTTGACGTAGGTCAAATATGTGTAAACATATTTTTTAGTGTTTAACATTTTTTTAAATATAATGCTCATCATTCTAGATGAGGTTATGCCCATTTTATTTTAAATGGCTCCAGTTATTTTTAAACTAGATCTGAGAAGGCTCAACCCACTTCTCATTGTTCCAACTTACTTCATCTCCTTTTTAAGGCTGGGATTACACTCGTAAATTTTTTCCTGAAAATCGCTCTTGTAAGCGATTTATGGCCAAATTACCAATGTAAACGACACCAAAAGCCACTTAACGTAATTTATAGCAAGTTACAGAACTTATTCTTTCGGAAGTTTTTTGACAGGTCTAATCGCGCCCGCGCGAATTTCCAGCCTTCTTACAGCTTATAAAATCAGTTTGATAAGCTAAGATACTTCCGCAAGAAATAGTTCCGAAATGCGCCGCGCACCGTTGCGAAATGTCAAAAATTAAAAGACAATTGTTTTCATAGGATTTTTATCCTACAAAACTAGTATTTATTTCCACTTATTTAAGTTTTCTGGAAAATGAGCATCCTTCTATTCAATTATCGGTCCAATCCTTTCCAATTTAATGTTTTTGTTTTTAACATTTACGTATTTGAAATTTTGAATTCGAAGTCGGTTGCTGTCAGCAGATGTCAGGTAGCTGTCATTCGGATGAAACGAAATTAATTGCCGCCTTTGATGGCACAAAAGTGTGTGGAGAATTGTTTAATTAAAGCCACAATCTATTTCAATACTTTATTTGGGCCTTTTCGTCTTTATTGACAAAATCGCGTAAATTTGACAGTAGCAGGTCGTTGTTGACAGGAAGCCATCTTACTGCAAATAAATTTACAGATGTAAACGGTCGCATGAGCATTTACACAGGTCGAACTTCCGAACAACTTCCGTAATCACTAATTACCAAAAGTCGGATGCATATGTGAACGCTCCTGTGAGTGACCTGTCAAAATCTTATGTAATCCGTAAATTTTAATTACGAGTGTAACCCCCGCCTAAGTCTCAAAAGTTTTTCGTAAGATGCATTTGGTCAGTAAACTATTGTAGTGTTCACATTAAAAAAAATCACCAAAGCTTTCATAAAATGTATTTTATTTTGTATCTGTCTGTGTGTATTTTTGATATTCTCTGAAAACAGACACCAATTCATTTTACGCATTTAAAAAAAATCTTTTTACTTTGGCTGCACACAGGAGGTACCGAGGAAAATTATTTCCTTATTGTCATGGTGTGTGGAAGGTCTTTTTAAGGAAAGGAAGAAGAGGGAGATCTAGGAAAGAAAAGGGTATGAAAGGTGGGTAGGAATCTAGGGTTCAGTATGTCCATGAGTGACAGGCGAATGAATCATTCCTCCCTCTGTGGTGCAAGGCGAGGGGTTGAGAGAGTCCAACTGGAGAGGTCAAAGGGACTCCCTTAATCAGTCTCTCGCAATCCGGTGTGCCACGCAGTTGGTAGGCAGATCCGTCACTCGATCGCCACGATAAAACTCACTCCACAATCCCTGGAATCTCTGCTAAGTCACCAAACATAGCGAACCACTTGTAGTGGTCTGTGACAGAGGTATTGGTTATTCAGTAAATATAATAAATTGGTTATCCAATAATGGTGTCGGTACCCATACGCGTCTTTCAAATTGAGGTGATGCCACTTTTTTCCAAAGTTTTCTATACATATATTTATTCACAAGAGTCCCAGCTGCTCTCGTCTGGAGCTAGTGAGACGACGGAATCCCCGATTGGGGCATTTTGTGAGGCTGAAGGTAGTGGAGAGGGGAAGGAAATGAGGAAGAGGAAGGTGGGAAAGTACCGAGCCATTCAGATCTGGTCACCAAACAAGGCTAAAGCCATTTCAAGTAACGTATCAATTCTGAATGATGTTCTTACACCAGGGCGATACTAAGAGAATCTTAAATTCTAGAACATGACCCAAATATATTATATATTATTTTGAATGAATTAATTGTGATATAACACAAATAAATTTTATTTGCGCACGCCCCGATCTTCCCGCTACATTCGGAGTGCGAGGCAAGAACCGTCTATAAATTCATTCGTGCATTAAATAATATAAACCTCACCTTACCAGAAATTTTGCGGTGACCCTGTTTACAGATTTGGCGATGTTAATGATAATTTCAAGTGTTTTGTAGAGCCCTTTTAGTATTTTGAGAATGGCATGTTTATTGTATAAATTAATTTATTGTCTTAGGGAAGCGGCAAACGCACCGAACAGCTTGAAGCGTCAATTCTTGAGTAGAATCTGTTCATTAAATCACTAAACTAAAACAGGCTTCTATGTAAACTTGAGGCAAGTTTAGAATATTCAAGGAAAAGTGTTACTAGGATTATTATGATTTTCCTAGTATCACTCCTCTTCTTGTACTGATAGTTTATGAATACTGTATGAGACGAGATAGTGGAGCCCGCACAAATACTGTAAATTCAATAGGGCACAGGCACACATGGACACCTTGATCCCTGAGTTGATCAGGTAGAGTCCAGCTTGTAAAGACCGAAAGAGCTGTGTAGGAGCAATAGGCATATATTCAATTAAATTAAACAACCTATTACTTTTCACGAGTACCATCGGATAAGGATTGCCTGTTTGTACCTGTCACTTCTCTATTTCTCTCTCTCTGGTTTCAATCCTGGGATTGGTTTGCAGCAATTTCCTCTATTATTCTCTTCCATTCTTCCCTGTATTGTGCGGCTCTTTTGAAGTCTGCATATGATGAGCAGCGCACGTCCACCAGCTGGTCCTCCAGGTACTCTCGGCGTAAGCGTCCCCTAGAGTTTGTCCCCTCGGTCATACCCTCCATCAGGCATTCAAGAGGTCTTCTTGTCGTATTACATGGCCGATCCATCTTGCACGCCTTTTGGACAAGGTCCTGAGCTGGTGCGTTCTTCCTTCGATTCTTTGGAGAACCTCCTCATTTGTAATGTGGTCTCTCCAGGAAATTCCTAATAGTCTTCTATAGGACCACATCTCAAAAGCCTGTAGTCTCCGTTTATCTCTTTCGGATAGGCACCATGTTTCGCAGCCGTACATCAAGATACTCCATACATAGTTCTTGATGAGGAGTATTCTCAGTTTTAGGTCTATATTATTCGATTCTATTATTTTCGACCTTTTATTGAATGCAAGCCTAGCCTGGTGTATACGTCTGTCGACCTCGCTCTTAGACCGACCGTCCCATGTTATTTTGCTCCCGAGGAATACAAACTCCTTGGTGTTCTTTAGTGGAACTCCTGACATCTCTACTCTCATCTGATGTTGCGTTCGGTCTACAGTCAGCAGCTTTGTTTTGTCTTTGTTTATCTTCATGTTGTATTTATTGGATACAAATTATTTATTTATTTCTGTATTTATTGGACAAAAATTGTATATTAAATCTCCCACATGTGTTCAGTAGGAGAAATTATTTCAATAAGGGTGATTATATATCTCTCCAGGGTGTCGAATAAAGGAGGATATCATTTTTAAACATCTGACAAGGCCGAAAATTAATTAATATCAATTACATCGGTCTCACATAAAGGATGCGGCGTAAGGACTAATATAGTGGTATGACATTATACATAGTATTATATTTGCAATGCACGGATATGATAATGACTTAACCAAAAAATATTAAAGACGTCATAAAATTTTGAAAACTTGTTGTCTCTTAACGACACGTAACGTATTTGGTTGTGTACGTCCGATATAAATACTTTTAGAGACTTATGTCATCATCTAGAATTTGCATCAGTCATTTGGAATTCTCAATACCAAACTTATATTAACCGAATTAAATATGTTCCAAAAATATTTTTGAAAAACCTGTCGCATCGCATATTGTGAACTGCCTTATTGACTCACCAGAACTATTGGAAAGAATTGCATTTCGTTGCTCTGAACGCAATACCAGATCGAATGCCTTATTTTATATTATACAACATTTCAAATCGAAATAAGCACCAAACTCTACGCTCGGGCGTATCTGCAAATCGTGCAATCGTATAAGAGATATTGATATTTTCCACTGCACTCTTAAAACGTTTCACATCAAATTAACTCTACAATGTACTTAAATAAAAACTTTTATTTCTATATTATTTATTTATTCTATTTAAACTTCTTTAGCACCGTTGTGATTTGAAACTCGATTAAAAAAAATAGTGACTCTGGTGATTTCGGGGGATGGTGTCAACCATTATTGACAATTCCATGTTGACTCCAAAATCAATAACAATCACCGTCTTCTAAGAAACCCCGAAACTTACCATATTCCTTTACAAAGAACCAGCTCGATCTTCTCTTAACCTCTTGTACTAATGTGTCGATTATACAACAACCAATGTAGTGGAAAAATACTTGACATATTTAGCGATAGCCCCCAGAACTTAAGGGGGGAAATACATGTGGGACCAGATTTTTTTAAAGATTTTCATGAATTTTTTTGGCATGGAAGAAATGTAAATTTATTGAAACTTCGAGGTCATTTTATACATCTGTTTAAGAAAATATTGTGAATTTTTTTAAGCATTTCCTCGGAAAATATGAAAAATATCAGCTGCTACCCATCGGACGTCACCATCAGACGTACCTATCTGTGTGCATTCGGGAGGCCATAGTTTCCATCTCAAATCAATAGGGTTTTGAATTTAATTCAAAAAAAAATTCTTTTCTCTGTAAACCTAACTTTTCCCAGATAAGTTTAAACCAGAAACCTTGATTTTTTGCCATTTTTTTGCAATACAAAAATACTTTGGACAATGATATCACCAATATTTTAGGTTAACGTAAAGCGTAATTATATAAAGAAAGTATCTGTAAATTTTTAAAATGATTGGATAAAAACTTTTTGAGCTAGAGTGCACACAAATTCAAAAAAGTCGTTTCGAGAAAAACGCGTTTCAAGTTTACCACGCGGTTCGGCACTTAAGGGGAGAAGCTCAATTAAACACCCTCATAACACCGGAACGAATTGAAATTTTTATTTAATACTCTGGAAACATATTATAAATAGTTATACTAATAATTCATAAAATAAAAAAAATCATTTTTTTGAGTCATCTACTTGTATTGTATCTCTGGTTTTCACTTGACTTCACATAACCCAAACATTATTGTCAAGTCTCTTTTGTCGTTTTTGTTGTATCTTATACTTTCTGTTTGATTCTGTTAAAACTACTTGACAATATCCTATACTATTATTATTTTATTTTATTAATATTATAAAGGTGAAAGTTTGTAAGGATGTATGTTTGTTACTCTTTCATACAAAAACTGGGGAATGGATTTTAAAAATTCTTCCACTAATGGAAAGCTACATTATTTGCGAGATCCATAGGCTATATATATTGGTAAGCTCTGGCGTTATGAAATTATTTATCATACGTTTTCTGTCAATAACAAAATCGGTTTATTGCAAACGTCAAACAATTGTCATCTTGGAAACGATGTTTTTTTATTATTTTTTAATTAGGCAATTCACCCTAAAAATAGTGCTTTGTTGGCGTCGTAACTATCTCTAAAAATGAATCACCGAAATGTACATATGCGCATAAACCCAAATGACTGCACCAAATAAGGTAATACTTTTTTTTGTTCGTTATTTTGTATAAAACTGCCGTTGAATTCTGGCATTATGAAATTTGAATAAACAATTATAATAGGTGGCACGCGAGCAGTTTGAAAACTGAATGTATCGGGAATGAATGTGTGGAATGCGAGAGGTGAGAGGGGGAATGGGGAGGGGGGAGGGGGTGTTTGGAGGTTGGTGGAGGGGGAGGGTGTTGACGGGGGGAGTGGAGTGGGAAGAGGGAAGGAGGAGGAGGCTGAGTGGGAATCCCCTAATACCATGCGAGCGAAGCCGCGGGAAAAAGCTAGTACTGTATATACCAGCATGTAAGCATAAAAAATCGGCACCGTAAATATATTTGCGTGGTATCCATACCAACATATTATTAAAATGATGTCGATTTTAGGTTTGAAATTGGTAAATAACGCACTAAAAATTATTATAATTTTATAACAATTATAATTTCGGGGGGGCAATTGTAGGAGGAACAACTGTCGAGACATCACACAAAATGTCTCGACAGTTCTGTGATGTCTCGACAGTTCTGTGATGTCTCGACAGTTCTATGATGTCTCGACACTTGTTCCCTTGGATAGTCCAGATTTTACCGCAAATGAAAATGCTTCAATTGAATTAGCCTAAATTTATTAAATAAGATTAAATGTTTCCGCGCCCAGGAAGGGTCAGGAGGTTTTTTGGGGAGCCGCAATTTATGTGGACAAATTGGAATATTCCGGATCTTTAAATAAAGCTTCAATTTAAAGCGTGGCGGGCTGTAAGGATTGCTAAACAGATAAAGGATGGATGGAAAATAATTTGGGTACATAAAAGCTAACATACGAGTTCTTGCATAAGATTTATCCATTAGGGTCAACTAAAATTTTGGTCTACAATACGCAGCACAAGAAGCTTTTTTGTGACCTGCTATTCTTTTTCAAAAAACCTAAACCCAAGTGGTTCGTTGAAGTTCGGTGACTTAGTAGGGGTGCCCAGATTCATGGTGTGCAGGATTTCAAACCACGAGCGAAGCCGGGTTATAAATATAGCTTAGAAAAGAGGTAACTGAAATAATATTAGAAACCGAGAGGTATAATTTTATTTTCTAAATATTATTACATCAAATCATTGAAAACAATATTCTTCTTCTTGTGCCGTATCCGTTCAACGGATGTTGGCTATGCGGACTTTGTTTACTGTGACCCGGAACAGCTCTATAGTAGAATGGCCAAACCACTGTCTCAGGTTTTTCAGCCATGAGGTTCTCCTTCTTCCAGGGCCCCGTCTTCCAGCAATCTTTCCCAGCTTATGAGATGCAAGTTCTCATACTTCTCTGGATGTCTCATTATATGTCCAAGATATTGAAGTATTTGGATTTTTATAGTTTTAATAACTTTTTTTTTCTTTATTCATCCGAACCATAACATCTTCATTCGTAACCCTGTCCATTCAGCTTATTTTAAGTATTCTTCTGTAGATCCACATCTCGAATGCCTCAAGTCGCTTAATTAGTCAGTAAGCGTCCATGCTTCCATTTCATAAAGTAATATCGAAAACACACAGCATCTGACCATTCGCATTCGTAATCAGAACTCAAATTTGAAAATTTGAAAACAATATTAGCGACTCTCAAACGAAAATTTGAAACAGAAAAAACAAACGAATATTGAAATGAACCCAGGATCTCAGCCTTGTAGGGGCTTTGCTCAACTATTAAGCTATATCCACCCTATCCCTTTACGTCATATTTAACTTTATCTTCATTTCATATAAAGGTTTTAATCAAAGTTATTCCAAAAATAAAACAAATTATCATATCATTAGCTTTAGTTTTTTTTTTGGTAGTAACTGAAAAATTTCGCGTTATTTTTTATGAAAGTGATGAGATTGTTATTTTTTGTGGAATTTTAGGATAAAGGCGATAGTATTTAGCAAAATAAATTATGAAAACATGAAAATAGCGGAACGTTTTTTTTTACATTAGCTTCCCACAGGAAGCCCTGAGGAAAATAATTTCCCTCAGGGCTTGTGTCATCTTAAGGGATACTGTGTGGAGGATCTTTTTAAGGAAGGGAAGGATAGGAAGTTCTGGGAAGGAAAAAGGTATGAGGGGTGGGTAGGAAGCTGGGGGTCAGTGTGTCCAGGTGTGACGGACGTATGAATTTGTGCTAGCTGCTATATTATAATCCAGAAAATCGCGTGGAAAATACGCAAATTTTCATGAAAATCTCAAAATAGCGTAAAAATAACAAAATTCGCGTAAAAATTGCATTATCACATACGTGAAATTTGCAGGGCTCCATATTCATAAGTGTTTCGTGATTATTTATTTCTGATGAAAGCCTCCCTACGTCTCTTACAAAATCCTCTTCATGACAAATTTGGGGGTCAAGCACGCCAAATGATGCCCACCGCACTATCATTGAACTTCCGTAATTAATACCGATACGACAGAAAACCGATGTCTTTTTTTTACATAAGACATTCTGAATCCAGTACCCTAGAATGTTCAATTAAATTAACCTTCTGTTCATGAAAGAATTTTGATCTTTGAAAATATAAGATTTCAGCGTACATAATATTTTTCTGATTATTCATGGACCATGTCTTTTCAATGGTCTTGGTTTGATTGATTCAGACTGATTAGTAGGGTTCAATTACACTGCTAGCTATGAATCCATCACTGCGTAACAATTTTGGCTTTTAAGGGTGGTAGTAGGAGTTTTAAACTATTGTCAGGTTATTCATAAGTCTTTCTTAAAAAAAACACCAAAAAATAAGAAAGTTTGTCTTCTTATAAAAACACAAAAAAAAGAAAGTTTGTCTTCTTATAAAAACACCAAAAAATAAGAAAGTTTGTCTGTTTATAAAAACACCAAAAAATAGCTTATAAAAACACTAAAAAATAAGAAAGTTTGTCTTCTTATAAAAACAGCAAAAAATAAGAAAGATTGTCTGCTTATAAAAACACCAAAAAATAAGAAAGTTTGTCTTCTTATAAAAACACAAAAAAAAGAAAGTTTGTCTTCTTATAAAAACACCAAAAAATAAGAAAGTTTGACTCCTAAACTCTCTAAGTCAGAATCGGATTCATGACGAATACACGAAATAAAATGAGCACTTAATGCCAAAAAATAACCTTAATAATAGGCAGGAATGGCTACCGCCGCCCCGGCAACCATTTATTGGATAATCAAAACCTCTACCGTAGGTCACCGCTAGTAGTTTGCTATATTTAGTGACTTTGAAGGGGTACCCGGGTTCATGGGGTAAGGTTTGATTGGGTTGGACGGATCGGAAGAGAATGATTGAAGTAGTCCTTTTGAACTCACCTAGTACCACAGTGAGAGGGATGATTTATATGTCCTTCACTCCTAAACACACTTTACTCCAGATTCCTACCCACCCCTCATACTTTTTTCTAACCCTGATCTTATTCTTCTTTTTTTCCTTAAAAAGACCCTCCACACATCATCCCCATAGATGGCATTGGTCCCAAGGGAAATTATTTTCATCAGGTCCTCCTGTGTGAAGGCCACGTCGAAAGATTGCTTAGTGCATAAGAGCTAACATTTTTTTCTTTAAAATAGGCACTTAATCACTAGACCATCATTCAGAATTGAAACGTTGCTTGAAATGACTTTAGCAGTGTTTGGTGACCAGATCTGAATAGCCAGGTACATCCTCAACTACCTCTTACCAATCTCTTCCCCTCCCCACTTCCCTTAGCCTCACAAAATACCTCAATTGGGAATGCCATACTCACTGGCTCCAGACGGGAGCAATTTGGACTTTTTATATTCATGTAAAAAAAATACCATTCATTTTATCTTGGCTGACAAAAGAGGTACGGTGTCTTATTCTGTTAATAAAATAAAAATCTTAACAAATGGTGATAATCTATATCTATCTATCTATCTTCTTCTATCTTCTATCTTCTATTTATATAAATAAAAATGAATCGCCGAAATGTATGTACGCGAATAACTTCCAAACGACTGCACCAAATTGGATAATTCTTATTTTTCTGCGTTCGTTATTGTCAGGACAAGGTTTGTATAAAACTACTGATGAGCTCTGGCATTATGAAATTTGTATAAAAAAATTGCAATAGGTGGCACGCGAGCTGTTTGAAAACTGAATTGACCGGGAATGAATGTATGGAATGCGGAAGGGGGGAGGGGACCTCAGGTAGTGGGGAGGGGAACTCGGGGGGGAAAGGGGGAGTGGAATGGGGAGAGGGAAGGGGGAGGAGGTGGAGTGGGAAGGAAAGGGGACGCGGGATAGGGAGGGGAGGCGGAAGGGGAATGGGAAGAATGGGAAAAGACACGCAGGGAGAAACAATTTCTTTATTAAATGGCATAGCAACGCATGCCGGGTACCAGCTAGTAATGCATAAAGATAAATAATGCAGAAGATAATAAAATGGTATTTACACAAAATATTGTCGGTTGCTTCACTAAATCCCCTATTATCTGAGCTTAATTTTTTTGGTACGAGTACTTAGTACCTATTTTATTATATGCATTCGAATTGTTTTGATGTCTTTCACTTATTCCAAAAAAATAAAATAGTTTCATTTTGACCATTAATAAAATAAAGATTTACTCAAATTTCCGGTTTAGCTTGCATTTTTATTTCCTCGCGTTCACTCCGTCATCTCCCCTCACAACACCGCGGGCGGTCACTCATTAGGCGGGGATCACACCGATCACCCCGTGGGGGGCGGAGAAGACTGGGGGGCGAAGGCAGGGGTGGGCGGACGCAGATTAGGAAAGGGTGAAGGTGGCCGCGGTAATGCGAATTGAAATTACCTAAAAACATAAAAATAATGACTTTTCACTTAATAAATTTAATCATGATTTTTTTTTCAACTATGATCGTTAACCATAATAGAACAGCGTGTATAAGACTAATGAATAAAAAATATAAACAATACGATAAACGTTTTAAAAGGTTAATACTACTCATTCGCCCTCAACAACTTAGTTGCGGAACGATTTTCAGGATTTTCGGCGTGTCTTCAAGTCCCTTAAGGCGGCGGTTGCGCGCCGCGACCGAGACCGGAGACCGAGACGGGAGACAGAGGCAGGCGACCGCAACGGGTACTTGTCCTTTAGCTTTGTATGGGGGCCAGTTGGTGCGCGCGACCGAGACAGCAGACAGAGACGGGAGACGGGAGACAGCGAGACGGTCGCTGCCCTGGACTAGTAGTGTCTCGCGTCGCGCTTGATAAGTTTGTGTATTTGTTGTAAAAAATTACCGCTTTTTCTGACTAATACTGTGAGAACTGATCAGACAGCATATACAATGCACAATTAGATTCCGAAAAAAATTAATTAATCAAATTAACAAATTAAAAAAAAATAATAATTATTAATTTTATAATTAAATTAAATTTAATTTATTTTCAATGATATTCTTCCTTTTGTAAGCATTGTCTTATTGTAACTGTGTTTTATTCAGCCTAAAATAAGTACTGAACATATTATTGTCAAACAATAGGTGATTGGTGAACGAAAAATCGCCTAAAATAAGTACAAATCATCGTCTTCTTCTTCCTCCATTAGTAACTCTACTTGGGTTTCCATTAGTGTAAATTAATAACAGTACAACAATACCGACCTCATCGACAGACTGCGCTATACTGAAGGTGAAGGCGGTCGCGGTCTCGCCGTCTCGGTCTCTACCCACAGTAGTGCCGAAGAGACCGAGACACTTGTCGCTGTCGCCTGCCTCTGTCTTCCGTCTCGGTCTCCGGTCGCGGTCGCGGCGCGAACCGCCGCCTTTACGTGTTTCATAAAATAACCCTGCGACTCCTAATATTTTGTTTGTTCATTTTTAAAACGAGCCTTTACATATATATTGGCAGTATAAATTTAACATGAGAAATAGTTTTGAACATGAGAAAGACATAATAAAAATAAAATCACAGTAGATAAAAAATGCATACACGAAAAAAAAACAACAAAGAGACAACCAAATGTTTAAGAATTGGGTTTGGAATAGGTTTTTAATAAAATCCACAAAACTCACAACTTTAAAAATTAAACATAAACATGTCAAGTACTTGCTTCTCATAGTGGGAAACCGCTCTATCGAGTAATGGACAATATAGTTGCGCTTATGAAATGAGCTTATGTTGAGCCAATGAAACGGGACGATTTAAAAAAATCAGAAACCATTATTTCTATACAAATAGATATAAAGTGCATAATTGTTCATTTTTTACCAATAACGTCCGATGATTTCACAATTAATTCATTAAAAATTATATATTATGTATTTAATAAATAAACAATAACAGTATTATTATCTAGTGACCTTCCAGGTATGTATGTTCCTGTATATATTTTCTGCCTATACAGTGTGCAGTACATTTTTACAACAGCATTGCGTTCATTTGTCAAATCTATTCGTTTGTTTGTTTGTTTACGCCTTGACGGCTTTTACATATAAAATAAATTGTACAGGAGCATTATAACAAGTATGCAGTATCATAAATATATAGTACATAAAATGATAAACAGAGCTAGAAAGATATAAGTAGGCTTAACATAAGTAGGTATCAATATTCGAGTAATTGTTTACAAAGGAGTTCAACCAGCGGATTCGTATTTGGGCTCACGCTACATTATATTCAATAATTATTGTCACAATATCACACAAAATGTGATTCCAAATATACTCGAAGCATACCGGTATTGCAGTGGTGTAAAACATTTTTGACGATTAATATAAAAGTAGGTCATTTTCTTGTAATTAATTATTTTTATTTATTTATTTTTTTAATTATAATTTTTTTTGCTATCATAAATGTACGTGAATCATTGCACATATAGTTTCGTATCGGTGATCGATGAACCGAAAGATGCAATTTTTAGCCATAAGTTGTTGTAGTGGTTTGTCTAGTTTGTAGTTAGAAGTAAGATTATAGAAATGTATTATAAGTTTATACAGCGCCCTTGAGGTGATTTTTCACAAAAACGGCGCTATACAAGTCATCCAAATATTATTATTATTATTTGCGGCGCGTTCCAGGGTGGAAGACATTTGCAGTATCGCCCTGGTGTAAGATCACCATTCAGAATTGAAATGTTGCTTGAAATGGCTTTAGCCGTGTTTGGTGGCCAGATCTGAAAAGCCAGGTACTTATCCACCTTCTTCTTTCCATCTCCTTCTCATCCCCACCACCTTCAGCCTCACAACATATCTTAATTGGGGATGCCATAGTCTCACTGACTCCAGACAGGAGCAGCTGGAACTCTTGTAAGGTGTTCACAAAAAAACAGAATGTCAATTTTATAATGGGCGGTTCAGTACACGGATTTTATTAGAATTTATCTACCGTAAATATGAAACATCATTGATTAGGCATCATAATATTTTTTTATCTAAGTGGTTGTTTGGTAGTCTACACGTGCTTTCAGGGATACTAAAATGTATTATGCCTGTTTGTTCCAGAATGCGATTTATCCATTTCGTTTTAAGTAAAATAATTAGTCGTATCATTCGTGTTATTTTAGTCATTTTAGTTACACGTATTTTCGCCTTTACAAATAAAATTCTCCCTTGGGTTTTTCAAGTAAGCTCCCAACCTATAGAAATAAATGTATTCTGCCTGATATTATATGGTGACATTCCTTTACCGATAAGGAACAAAAGGTTAATTTCTTAAATTATTTATTTTTAAGTAGGTTTGTATACCTGTACAGTTCAAATAGAACCCATAAATCTTTATTGCAGCCGCCAAAATGGAAAGGGTTTGCTGGCGGCATTTTTACCTAATAATAGGAATAAAAATCCAATATTTGTTAATCCCTCTTAGGTTTAAGTACCTTAACATTAAGTTAGTTGTACCTTTACTGGTGAGCCCTTTTTGTCAACCTTTAAAGTAATTTTATTGTTTTATTGTGGGATTTTAAAATCCAGATGTGGGAGCAGTTAAAATATTTTGTCTCACTATTTTGCACCCTTTGTATGATTTTCTTTAAATATTGTGATTTTGGAACAGAGAGGTCAGTCTTGTTATTGCGGTTGAACTGGAAGATACGCGAGGTGTATCTTCAGTTGCGCAGAAGGAAGATAGGCCCTTTGCGTTAGTTTTGCTAGTAGAGTAAAGCTAGAAGGTACACGCTGTGTGCCTTCACTTCTGTAATTATGCTGAAGCTGGGAGGTACGAGTTATACCTACGGTTCAGTATTGGAAAACTGATAATAGAGATATCGAAGTAGAGACTTCAATTTTTGTCAGTGTGGTGTGGTCGTGGACCACCCGAGTAAGGGTAGATAGACCCTCGTGTAATAATTGTATCTATTGCATTAAATAAATTGTGCTGAAGAAGAAGAAAAAGAAGTGTTTTCCTGCCAACTCCATTCTGTTGTGTTCTCGTACCACGATAGTAGAAATAATGCCCATTTGAACTGCAAATAGACCACTACATAAAACAGAAGTCGTTGATGTATCCCTCTGAATATGAATTTGAATGATTCAAATGTTATTGTGGCATGCAAAAAACGCAACTGCTAAATGATTGTAATTTTGAATCATTGTGGATTTTACTCTCTTCGGATCAACTTGATAATCTAATCGGTGTAACACGCTATCACAAAATATTACTGAATTGAGAGTGTGAATCTAACTTGGACTGGAAAACATTAAAAGGGCCGCCCATGCAGCAGACGTCACTCTACACGTTCATAACTCGGTTGGTGTCTATGATGTAAAATTTTGATCTGCTGATTGCCATTTTGTTGATATATTTTGTATCCGCGTAAAATAAATTCATAAGTCAATTTTTAGGGTGTTATGCTCAGCGAATTTGGGGTGATTCACACACCACATATTACTAACTAACTAACTAACTAACCATCACGCCGTTTCCCCGCAGGGGTAGGCAGAGAGGACGGACCGCCAAACATTCCGGTCTTGGCACACATTCCTTGCCTCGTTTACATTCATACAACGTCTAATACATTCTCTTCTATTATTCTGACTCTTGACATGGCCCGACTCAAGTATCTGATTCACTTGGTCGTGCCATGTCTTTCTTGGGCGTCCTCGACTTCTTCTACCATTCACATTTGCATCATATATTCTCCTTACACTCCTTTCCTCGTTCATTCGCTCTACATGCCCAAACCATCGGAGCGTTCCTTTCTTGATCTTACTCATTACACTTACATCAGCCTTGCATTCTTTGCGGATTTCCACATTTCTCACACGATCATACATGGTTTTACCACACATACGCCTCAGGGATCTCATTTCTACAGCGTTCAGTCTACTTTCATCCTTCCTCTGCCAGTTCCATGCCTCACTGCCATACATCAGGGTAGGTACCAGTACTCCATTATGGACGGCTAGTTTCGCGTCTTTAGACAGTTTTTTGTTGGTGCCAACGGCGTTCAGTCCTCCATTAATAGAGTTACCTGCATTCACCCTTCTTTCAATATCTCTGTCAGCCTTCCCATCTCTCGTAAACATACTTCCCAAATAAACAAACTCATCCACCATATTAAGGCTCAAAATTATGGTCCTCATCGAGAATGATAGTTCTAGCATAATTTTATAACACAGGATTTTCGAATTTACTTATTTATTGGTAGTTTTCGTAGGACTCACCAACAGATTGATGCTAAAAGCTTAAAATAGATAAAATTAATATTAATCCAATAATATCTGATAAAGTAACTAATAAATAACCACATTTCGTTACTGCGCCAATCTGCTGCATACACACACAAAATTAATCGTACGATATTATAATTGAAATCATCCTCGGCACGTAGTACGTGTCTGTATGAACCGCTTAAGACGTAAGATTAGTGAAGCCTCGTTGAAGGTAGGTGCCCCTTTACAGCGAACAAAGCCCTAATTTCAAGCCTTAATCCGCCCGCGTCGTTGTAGGCCGGCCGGCTCACGCGCGTAGGTTTAATGCCAAACATCGCCGTATCGAAAACCGTCCAAACTTTAACTTTAATTAGGTTAACAAGGAAATGACGTTAAAAATGTCGGTAAATATACGGAAAGTGGGACACGGTTAATACGCACATTTTAATTTTAAAACACTCTGTATCTTCAAAACTTTTTCCAACAGAAACTCCACATTCCAATGCAACTTCAAACTTCAATTAAATCCAGGGCCACTACAAAACAAAACAACAGCCTCACTAAAGAAAAAAATCTTTCACGACCGATAAAACCGTGTTGTTGTAACAACATAAATAGAGCCCGTGTAGACTCGAACTCGATCTCTTACTAATAAGCTAACTTCCGCGGCCGTGCAGTAAAAACGAATTGCATGTATTTTAGAGCTGGCAACGTTGTAATTGGTTATAATATACTTATTTAAATTTTTTGTTTTCATTAATATCCGCTAGGTGGCATTGGTTAGTGCGCCTGCGCATTTGTCGTTAGAGCTGGAAAAAAATTAAAGCCGCGAAAAAAATTTGGCTCCGCTGATGTGTGTTGTAATTTTACTTATATAAGATTGTAATTTCTATTATAATGACCAAATTAACTCGTATATTCATATGATTAATATATTTACTGTTATTTGTGAGGTTTTTCACCAGTTTTAGTCAAGTTATTGGCACAATAATCGTACTTTGAAAGTTAAACTGTCAAAAAATTGTTTTATAGGTCACATAAAAAAATTAACATTTTAGGGTCTTAATATTATGAAAATTTCTTCAAAGTGATGTTTTTTATATAACCTAAACATCTAATACATGTGTTGGTAAACGTATCAAAGAAATTAATGTCTTAAGATGTGCATTGCTTGCACGGCTCTACCGGATCTGCAGGATCTGTCCTGATGATGGACACTGCAACGCTGTCCGAAACGTTGGCTAAAGAAGGAGGTAGCGCAACACGGCATAACACCCCAAAAACAAATAACGAAAATACTTTGGGCCGTGAAAACCTTAAAACGGTGCCTGCTTTTCGAGATAATTATTAATCTAATTTTTACAGCTATAAATCTTTATACATATTCGATACTGCCGCCATGGGTTGATCAACAGTGCCCTTTTTGACAATATCAAGATGGATACTATGTTTTCACTTATTTCGACAGAATAGCATTTAATCCTGAGCACGCGAACACTTCAGCACAGGTTCTCCTAGTGAGGTGTACATAAAATGCTACAACTACCTATCTTACATACAGCTACTGAATATGAACATGTTTTCTACTACTACATAAATAAACCACCGTATAATTTATATTCCAGAATTATATCTATAAATGAATAACAATGTGCACGGAAAATAATGCATTTTTATAGCTATTTCGTAATGGTTAAAAGTACAAAGTTTTTATAATGATATTGTTTCTAGGCACCTATAAATTAGTATCTATACATTGTATCCATGTAATCGTATGTACAAATATGCCTATGAGTATGTTACCTGTTGTTATGTTACCATTTACCATTGTGGTTTCTCGTTATATCTGTGCTTTAGTGCAATATTTAATATTGTGAAATTGACCTGCTGACAAACTGCTTTGGCAGTTCAGCGAATTATAACGAAGATTAAAATAATAATCCTTTTACGTAGATTTTTGGTACGCCGTAATCTCACTTTTCATTTCGTATTAGTGATTGACGAACCGGTGGATGCAGTTTGTTAGCCATTGGTTGTTACAGAAGTGTGTCTAAGCTGCGTTTAGTAATAAGAAAATAATAATCATTGTAGAAATATAAATAAAAAAATTAAATTAAAGTAACAAATGTACGTTGAAAATTCAAACTCTTCAAAACGAAATGCTGTAAATATTTCATATTTGTACAGCGCCCTTGACTTGATTTTTTTATAAAAAAATTACTATACAAACCATCTATTATTATTATTATTGAAGTGGAAAAAATATTAATAAATCTAAATGTGTATGAAACAGAACAAGACACACAAATAAATAAAGAAACGGTCGCAACTGGGACCTCATTATTTTACGTCAATGTTGTCGATCTCGTATCTCAATCTTAAAAATTCCCGTACTTTTTTTGGCTGCGATCTACGTATGATTACACTGATTACAAGGTTATTCCTGAATTTAGTTGTAACCTATATAGTGTCTCGGATACACCTATTTAAGTTTTATTTAGATACGGGATACCTATCGAATGTTGTGCAAGTCTAGAATGGGTATTTAATTTTTTGAAAAACTTTTGAAGGTTACACATCAATGTAATATTTAATCATTGCAGAAAGCTATTACAATATTGTTGTGCATTGATGATCTCAACCTTTTCGGTCCCAAAACACTAAGGACATGATTTTTTTTTACCCGAAATTGTGGTTATAATTTTTTTGCAGATGGGGAATTGGTGTGACGCCACTTTTGCGACTGTTTTATTTTCCCAGGCATTTAATGAGTCATCTACTATCATCTCCAGTCACAATCGAGCTCAGAAATCCTCACCCTTTTTCTTGTAGCTGTTATTCCTTCCGCGATTAAAACGCGGATCATAGCATTTGGCGGGATTTTTGCCGACATTTTTCACGCAGCTGGACACTACAACGTGAGTTTACGTACTACAATATTCCTCCGATGCTCATTCTGGTTAAGAGTTCCCCCCCCTATCACTCAGTATCACCAAGTATAAAAAAACTGAAGACTACCGTCCATTATGGTCACAGTACACTTACTTTCTGAATATGATAAGTATATAAAACAACGAAGAAATGTTGAATTCCGCGAAGAATGCAAGGCTGATATAACCGTAATGATCAGATTCTTTGGAATGGAGGAATGAACGCGGTTGGCGCCGACAAAAAATTGTCATATTAAGATTAAAAAATCTAAACGAATCATGAAACAGAAAAAGACATTAAAATAATAATAAAATTACATTGATAATAATCTTAACCTTACCATATAGGCAACTTAGAAAAAGAAATCGATTACGTCAAACTCTTTTTAAGGATTTAACCTTTGATTTTGAGAGCAACAAATTATAACGCAGTTATATAAATGTACATGTTGACATAAATTATATGATTGCTAGTTTTTTCATGATATTCATGGGTAGAATTATCGTAGAGATTTCCTACTCAAAATCAGAGCACGTATTGTAATAATAGTGGCCAGACATGTTCATAGGCTGAGATATACCGTAGACCGTAGAGCTAACCGTGAGGTGCTACGCCTCTACGACATTATGCTACGCCTGGGGTAAGCGCCTGTCGACACTGCAGGCAGTCATCCTAGCGGCTACAATCTTGGTTAGTGGAAGATTTGCTACAGATATGCCTGGCCTTTACAGTACAATTCTCTCTCAATAATTTTGTTGTATTTTAAATTTAAATGTTTACTTACATCGATTAACCAATTTACCTATTTTATCTTAACTGTTTTATTTAATTGTTTCTTGGAAATTTCAAAAATGAATACACGCAAAAATGTATGTTGTTCATGCTGGCAATCGAGAAGTTATGAAATAGATAAAGTCATCAATGAAAAAAAATACCTTCACTGCATTAATTATTAATTTTATTGGGCACTTAACTTTTCGACAAGCCATTTCCAGACGTTCCTATCTTATGCTAATTTGATTGCCTTCGTCCAATCGAATGTATATAAT
Source organism: Limnephilus marmoratus (assembly GCA_917880885.1). Classification (NCBI taxonomy): domain Eukaryota; kingdom Metazoa; phylum Arthropoda; class Insecta; order Trichoptera; family Limnephilidae; genus Limnephilus; species Limnephilus marmoratus. The sequence continues at coordinate 5,763,130 of OU862911.1, forward strand.
CATTTTATAATTATATATATCATGTATAACATTAAATAATATTGAACATGAAATGAGTTCGGAACAAGTCTTTATTATAGGGGAAGTAACTAAATAATAGTAAATAATAAACAGTCATCTATAAATATGTAAACGAATCCCTGTTTTCTTTGGTCACGCCATAACTTCAGAACGATTTTGCCTAGTTTATTCATATTTTTTTTTAAAGTTTTCTAATTTGTTTATTTGTTTATTTGTTTATTTGTTTATGTGTTTATTTGTTTATTTGTTTATTTATTTATTGGTTTATTTGTTTATTTTTTATTTGTTCATTTGTTTATTGGTTTATTTGTTTATTTGTTTTTGTTTATTTGTATATTAGGAAATACACAGTATATTATAATACAAGTTATGTACCTAATACGTTAGTCATAGAATGTCATTTGGTAGTTACGCCTGACATATGTAATAACGGATTTTAAAACTTAATTAGTGAATGAACAAGTGATAATAATAATAAAAAGAAATAAAGGGAGGAATGGGGGGGACATAAAGAGACATACTTTGAAGAAGGTTCTTACGGAAAGAAAAATTAAGAAAATTGCGCAGAAAATATGATAATATGTCTATGGATTTTGTAAATTATAGATATTTTAAATTGATACCTATGTTAGGTACCAAATTTGATTGATTGTTCTTATAATATACAAAAATGAGTATTTGTAATATATGAAAAATGAAAATTTGAATAAACAAATTGTAATAGGTAGCAGGCGAGCGGTTTGAAAACTAAATGTACTGGGACCGAATAAATGGAACGCGGGAGGGGGGGTTGGCGGGACGGGGGAGCGCAGAGGGGAGAGGGTAGGCGGAGAAGGTGGAAGGGGAACGTGGGAGGGGAAAGGGATGCGAGAGGGGAACGGGGACGAACGGGAAGAGACATGCAGGGAGAAACAATTTATTTCTTTGAATATGGCAATGCAACGCATGCCGGGAACCAGTTGGTATATTATAATACAATATAACGACCTTCGTGGGAAAGGCGACACGGTTAGCTAACTCCGGAACTAGGTACGAAAGGTAAAAAAAATTCTTAGGTGCTCTTCAACTTTAAAGAAAGTGACGACACATTTCGCTATCAGCGACGGGCATTCAGCCAGAACTTCTCTAAGACCTCGGTGGAAGTGATGACATATATATCTCTACCCAATTTTTTGAAGTGAAACTTCTATAACCCCGCTGTGATTTGAATTTCGGATGAAACGGAAATTACGAATCCTGACCTGCGACGCGTCAACTGCGCACATTGGCCGCTTTGATTATGATGTCACTTTTAAAGGCTCCTATTGGTTGAGATATGAAACGGAAATTACGCTAGGTCTGCGCTCATTGGTTTCTTTGACTTTGACCTCACTTTTCAAGTATTGGTTGAGATTGTTTTGGTAAAGTTTCGCATCTACCGCGTGTAAACTGCACTCTACATTTTTTTATTTAGAAAAATCTACAGATTATTTACATCCATTACAATAAAAATAAGTATAAATACAAATAAAATAAGCAAAACCATTGGCGCTTTGACATTAGACCTGTTTTAAATTTTTGGAATTTACTCACACTTCAATATTATCGTTGTAATATTCTTTCAAAATTGTCATCATGGCTAATAGTATTGTAGGGTTTATGGAGACGTCACGGTGCGGTGTGTGAGAGAGATGCAATAATATGATGACTTGTTTCTTTTGGAGGAAACAGACCTACGTACATTGTGTATCTCATCTTTTGAAAGAGCTGCAGCATTATTGTGTTAAGAAACGTATGTTTATTGCCTTTTTTAAGCCGTCAAGTTATCGTCACCGTGAATTGTCACGTTAATTATAAAAGCGTCTATTGTAGTACACTTACTATGAACCGCCACTAGAAATAATTTTTGTGGCAAATATTTATATTTAATCAAAGTAGAGCTGCTTTTTAAAGCGATCGTCTGTAGTAGATGACCACTGCCACAATGGGCAATGGGCAGCGGATAGTATGTACGGTGGACAGCGACTGTGGACATGTGTGGGAGGATATCGCCCACCTGCGAGTGGCAATAGAGCTACTACAATTATTATTATGATTGGACTGGACTATTGACTTTATTGAATGGCCTGCACTTTGAATGCAGACGGGCTGAATGCACTACCACGCACTTACCTTCGCCTTTGTGTTGAAGGCAGTGGCGTGCAGGATGCAATGAGATTTTCATACATCAATTTCAAATTAGTATTTAATTTTTTAAACTTTATGAGTAAAATCTCAAATTATAATATTTAATTGTCTTCATTTAATTTAATATAGTATTTAATTGTTATTCTTCTTCTTCTTGTGCCCTGTCCGTTCAATGGACGTTGGCTATCATATTGGCTATGCGGACTTTGTTTACTGCAGCCCGGAACAGCGCTACGGTAGACTGGCCTAACCACTGTCTCAGGTTTTTCAGCCATGAGGTTCTGCTTCTTCCAGGGCCCCGTCTTCCGGCAATCTTTCCCTGCATTATGAGATGCAGGATCTCATACTTCTCTGGATGTCTCATCACATGTCCAAGATATTGAAGTTTTCGGATTTTTATAGTTTTAATTAATTCCTTTTCTTTATTCATCCGAACCATAACATCTTCATTTGTAACCCTGCCCATCCGGCTTATTTTAAGTATTCTTCTGAAGATCCACATCTCGAACGCCTCAAGTCGCCTAATTAGTTCTTCAGTAAGCGTCCATGCTTCCATTCCATAAAATAATATCGAAAACACGTAGCATCTGACCATTCGCATTCGTTATCCAAGGTTGAGATCATGACTGCAGAACATTTTTTTAATGCGGATAAAGGTTGCACGAGCTTGCTCAATGCGGCATTTGATTTCAACTGAAGGATCCCATCTCTCATTTACATTGCAGCCTAAGTATATATTACTCTGTACCTTCTCTAGTTTTGTTCCAGCAATTTAGATATTTTCATCCAAAGCGTTCATTTTGCTCATGAGCATGTATTTCGTTTTATTTATATTCATATTACATATTATATTTATATGTATGTATTTATGTACATTTATTATATTTAATTGTTACCCCTTTTTAATTACGATAAATACAAATAAGAAAACAGTAAGAATGCAAATCTATTGTAATGAAGACAAAACAAGTACTTCATACTTTTATGGACAGAAAAGTGAGAGTAAAATAGGACATATTCGTATTAGATATTTGCTACACATTTTAATTTATTTTTTATTTATTTATTTTTAACTTAATTAGTCAAACTTCAAATTGTAATATTTAATTAAATTAAGACAATATTAGCGAAACTCAATCGAAAATCTGAAAACACAAAAATCAGAAAAAGGTACGGTTGCATATGGGATTCGTGTGTTTGAATTAGATCAATGGTTGATAATAATCCATCCATACTAATATTATGAATGCGAAAGTGCGTGTGTTTGTTTGTTACGCTTTCACGCCTAAACCACTAAACCGATTTTAAAAATTCATTAACAGTAACATAGGCTATTTATGATGGTATGCTCTGGCGTTATGAAATTTGTATAAATTAAATGTTCTTATTTATATAAATGATTTATGTAGTCTGAATATTCCTGGTAACATTGTTAGTTTTGCAGATGACACTGCCTTAATATTTTAGGGTAAAACTTGGAATGAAACTTTCAACAAAAGTAATATAGGTTTAAGAGTGGTAAATAGTTGGTTAAACAATAATATATTAACTTTGAATGCACAAAAAACCAAATTTATCACTTTTAGCATTTCAAGTAAAAGTCAGCCTTCCGAAACTCACAACTTGATTATTCACAATTGTTTTCAAACATGTAACTGCAACCCTTTAGAAAATGTAGTCAGCATCAAATACCTTGGTGTAAAAATAGATAAATTCTTGAGATGGAATGATCATGTTAATATGTTAGTAAATAATACTAGGAGACTTACCTATATCTTTAAAGAACTGAGACATATACTAGACAAAGAAAAATTAAAAACTGTTTATTTTGCAATAATCCAGTCTCTGCTTTCTTATAATATAGTGTGCTGGGGATCCTGCGCAAAGACTTATATAGAACCACTTAATATTGCCCAAAAATGATTCTTAAAGTTATGTTCAAGAAAAAAATTAAATATCCAACTCATTTACTTTTTAAGGAGTGTAATGTAATGAACGTAAAACAGTTATATATTACACAAACGCTTTGTAGATTTTTTAATAATATTAATATTGCAGAAAGAACACAGCAAATTGATTTTTTAATAATATTAATATTGCAGAAAGAACACAGCAAATTCGTACTACGAGAATTGGCTCTGGTCTGAATTTTATGGCAATTCAAACTAAATCTTCTTTTGGTCAAAGAAATTATTTTTATCAAGCTCCACTCATATTTAATAGCCTTCCAGAACATATAAAGTCATCTAATTCCTTGAGCATTTTTAAAAAGACTGTTAAATTATTTATGTTAGCCGAGGATTGCAAATTGTTTTTCTCTAATTTATCGTTTCTATATTAAATTCATATTATTTTGTCTTAACTGTTTTACCATCTTTCTCTTCCAAATTAATAACATAATATATTAGTTATATATATATATATATATATATATATTTCTCATCTTAATTCTTTTAAAATAAAAAAAAAATATTTCTAAAAATCAAATCGCAACATTATGGTCACCCTACACCTACATGTTAACATTGTAATGTACTATCGCCTTCAGCTTATCAGGTATTAATCATAATCTGTAAGAAACATGCAACAATATTGTTCTTCAATAACTGTATTATTTTTGTGTTATTTTATTAAGTTGTAGAGTTGTTAACCTCAACACAGGCTTGACCTAGTGAGGTTACAAACTGAATTGTAAACATTAGACCTAGGTACCATGTAAAGAAATAAATAAATAAATAAAATAAATTAAAAAAATTTGCGGTACGGATGAAGGGCAGGAGGTAGGTGTGGTTCGTGGAGAACGGGGGCGCACGGGAACGGACATGTAGGGGGAATCAATGTTTTTTTTAATGGCATTGCAACGCATGCTGGGTACTAGATAGTAATAAAATAAAATAAAAAATAAATTACGCGATAGTTGCTTCGTGAACTTGAAAATTTATCTTATTCTGCCGATTTGCTTTCCTGACAACTTGAAATCATTTCGTCATGTTACCTAACTAAATTAATTATGTCAACCTGTGTTTCATTTGCTGGTAATTTATTCCACAGCTGAGTACGCCTCTGACTCATATAAGTGTTGTATGAACGCTGCACACTATTGTATATGTATGGGCAATTTCTGCAATGAAGCTGAGCTTAATAAACTGCGGAAACATGTAAAAAAGCGCTTCATTTTGCAATTTATTTTTGAAAAAGACCCATCATAGAACTCGATTGATTTTTAAGCTCGTGTCCATTGTAGAGTTCACTTTATTCCCATTTTCTGATTTTCATGGATTTAGGAATGAGAATTATTGTCGAGAGATTTATTTGCATTTTTTAAAACACTTTAGGGGGAAAAATCAGTTTTGGAGGCGGATACGAATACCGCCGTCCCGAGAGCCATTTATTGGATAACTAACACCTCTGCCATAGGTTACCCCAAGTGATTCAGACCGCTGCGCTAGCTGCGTGGCGGGTCGGATCGGGAGAGTTCTATTTGGGGAGACCTTTGACCACTCCAGCTCTCCCTCTCGACCCATCGTCTTGCACCATAATTGGAGGGATGGATTCACACGTCTTTCACTGATGAACACACTGACCCCTGATTCCTATAATAACTTTTTCCTTGAAAGAACTTCATAGATACATAGATACATTTTTTGGCAATAAATAATTATTTATCTTTCTTGTTCTTATATTAAAGAGGGTAGGTATGTTTTTTTTTTGTTACTGGAGTGTTGGTGCTCAGTCGTATGTTTTTTTTATACGCGATGTCAGGATTTGGAACAATATTATTACAGTTATTGAAGTAGTAGTTCTAGTAGAAATTTCGATTTATAAATTAATTTTTGGAGTGAATACTTATTTGGCACCGTTATGATTTGAAACTGGGTGAAACGGAAACGAGCGACACTAAAAAGAGACACACACATACATCTATAGGATTTAGCCTGCGAGAGAATAATAATAATAATAATTTTTTATTATTATTATTATTATTTTTAAATATTTTTTAAATATTTATATTGAGGGATCAGTAGGATTTATAGGTTCAATTAGAAATGCCACAGAGCCGAACCCTCTGATATGAAAATATCTGGAGTCGGTGAATTATATTCCCATTTGGTCTCTAGTAGGTTGACATGTTGTTCTTGTATTGTTTTGTATTTATAATACTTATATAGTGCAATTGCATAACGTGGATTCACTAGATGATCATTTGGGGAAGTGTATGAAAGGGTTTAGTTTTTCCTTCTTTTTTTTTTTTTTTTATTTTATTTTTTTTTTATTTTTTATTTTTTTTTTTTGGGGGGAAAATTTAACCCGGACATTTAAATCTGGTGCGTTAAAAAAAAAAAAAATTTTAATTTATTTGCGCAGTGGCGATATCGTAACCAATGAGGTTTATCCGAGGTGCGATTATTGCTAGTTGAAAACTTTTTTTTTTTTTTAATTATTATTATTATATTTTAAATTTCAAAATTCAAAGTATGAAAGGGGATGAGGTTTATAAATATTTAGGATACCCGCAATCGAATAGATTAGATCACACTAGTATTAAAAATGATATTAGGATTAAATTTCAAACTAGGATCAGAAAAATTTTAAAATGCAATCTATCTGCTAAAAATTTAGTAAAAGCAATAAATACTTGGGCAATACCTCTACTAACGTACTCATTTGGCATAATTAAATGGTCCAATACAGATTTAGATAGTTTAGAACGATTAATTAGAACTACGTTAACAAAATTTAATTGCCATCATCCAAATTCAGCTATAGAACGAATTAATTTACCTAGAAATTTAGGAGGTAGAGGTGTAGTCAAAATAACATCTTTGAAACACAATCAGGTAGAAATGCTTAGAAATTTTTTCCATAGGAAAGCTAATAGCTCAGAAATGCACAAAATAATTTGCAAGGCAGATAGAAATATTACACCTTTAAATTTATATGACGAGAATGCCAACATTCTTATAAATACTAACCAGGAATTATTAGATTCCTGGTCAAATAAAATTATTCACGCAAAACACTTCAATTATCTCAACCAAACGTATGTTGACAAACTTTCGTCAAACAAATGGTTGAGTATTGGAGAGTTGAGCGCAGAAATAGAAGGATTTATGCTTGCAATTCAAGATAGAGTCATTAATACTAAAAATTATAGAAAGCATATAATCAAAGATATAAATCAAATTGATGATTTATGTAGAAAATGTTTGGCTTTTCCCGAAACTATAGAACATATTATATCGGGATGTTCTATATTAGCGCCTTCCGAGTATACATTTAGGCACAATCAGGTTTTAAAAATAATTCACCAAAGTTTGGTAATTAAACATAACTTGATTGATTGCCGTAATGTAGTACCTTATTATGAATATGAACCAAATTCATTTATAGAAAATGAATTTTATAAAATATATTATGATAAAACTATACTAACAGACAGAACAATTAGTCATAATAGACCTGATATAGTTTTACATGACAAAATTAAAAAAATAACTTATATCATTGATGTAGCTATTCCAAATTCCTGTAATATTCAAAAAACTGTTTCTGAAAAAATTAGAAAATACACAGATTTAGGAAATGAGATTAAAAGAATTTGGCATTCTCGGACTATAAAAATATTACCATTTGTTATTTCGGCCACTGGCATAATACCTAGGAATCTGATTCAAAATTTAAGCATATTAGATTTGTCAAAGAATTTGTATATAAAAATGCAAAAAGCAGTAATTTTAAATACATGTAGGATTACAAAAGATTTTTTAAATATTTATATTGAGGGATCAGTAGGATTTATAGGTTCAATTAGAAATGCCACAGAGCCGAACCCTCTGATATGAAAATATCTGGAGTCGGTGAATTATATTCCCATTTGGTCTCTAGTGGGTTGACATGTTGTTCTTGTATTGTTTTGTATTTATAATCAATTAACAAATAACTTAATTCATTGTAACGAAATTGATACCGTAATTTCTTATGTATTCTTTGTATTGAATTTTTTTTTATGTATTTTTATACTGAAAGTTTAAAAGAATGTATATATGTGTATGTATGTGTACATTTATATATTACTTTTCCATCTTACACTTTTAAACACGTCCGGTGTTTTTCAGTTTTTTTTTAAATTTATTTTGTAATTATCTTATTTAAAAATACTTATTCAATCTAACATAAAACTGGAACACTTTATTTTAATATTTTACTTTCATTTCCCTTTTATTTTTCTTTTCCTTATATTTTTATATATATATTTACATATAACGCTTTCGACATTACGTCTGGTGTTTTTCAATTTTCATTATTATTATAATATATGTTTATACATTTAGTTATTTTTCTACTCTGTTTTTTATCTTATCTTATCTTGTCTTTATCTTTATCTTTATATACTAGACAGTATAGCTAGGTTATCCCTAGACATATCTAGTTCCTAACTATATATTATTAAGCTAAACAAAAAAAAACTTTATAATTATAGACTTTTTAATTATTATTGGTGCATGATGTGAACATTCGTTATTGGGTTTATAACCTAATTATTGTAAATTGTGATTTTTTAATGCATGTAAAGTTATAAACCTGTAAATGTTCCTAATAAAGAAAATAAAAAAGAAAATAAAAAATAAAAATAATACTTATATAGTGCAATTGCATAACGTGGATTCACTAGATGATCATTTGGGGAAGTGTATGAAAGGGTTTAGTTTTTCCTTCTTTTTTTTTTTTTTTTTTTGGGGGAAAATTTAACCCGGACATTTAAATCTGGTGCGTAAAAAAAAGTCTTCATTTCTTAGTAACAGTAGAGATAATGATATCCTCACTGGGATCTCCCGTGCTGAGGATTTCATTTACGTATTATAACTCAATTATAAGAAATTAATATGAATTAGACATAACATATATCATGTAGTATTTTTTTTTAAATAATTATAAAGTAAATAAGATAGTGGTTTTTTTTTATAATTCAATTTACTAGATTTGGTTTTAGTCTGTATTTGATGTCAGTATATTTTCTATTTCTGATCTCCCTATATTTAGTATACAGCTTTTTTTTAAATTTAAATGTTATAATGTTGAGGTTTTTGAGTGAGAGTGGTATTTTATTGTAAAGTTTAATGCCATAATATAAGAAGCTTTGTTGCCCAAATTTTGTGTTAGTAGTTACTTGTTGGATAAGTTTTTGACCATGAGATCTAGTATTTCTAATGTACATATTAGTTGTTATTTCTTGGGTTTTGTACTTATGAATGTAAATGAGTATAGTTTTAGAATATAGTTGTTTAATTGACATGATGTTAAGATTGTTCGAGATTTCGCCAGTGCTAGTTCTTACAGGAACTTTCAAATATAGCAATAAAATATTTATTTAATTCACGGGTACCTACCAGGTTCCAATAAATTACGTTAAATCCACGGTCTCACGCAAGTCTTTTTTGGGTGTAGTGGTATAAAGCACCTGAATAACTCCAGCAGGCATTTAGCGAACCAAGGATCAAATCCTACGAAATCCAAAAAAAAAAAAATTGTAAAATCAATATCCAATCTTCAAAGCACTCCAAAATGAACAGGCAAAGAAAACACAAAAGAAAGCGATATCTAGCGATTCCGAAGAAGAAAACACAAAAACTAAGATGAACAAATATTTAGGAATAGGTGCACTGGAATTCGACGACGAAAATATGGAAAAAAATCATCGTTGACATTGATAAAAAAAATCATAGTCCCCACTCTTATCTACTTTAGTTTTCTGAAGGTTTCACTTCTACCGCGTTGAATTGCACACTCTGATTTTTTTTGTAATAAAATTTTTAGATTTCAATTTATTTGTATTCTAGCGACTGTCGCACTAAACCATACCCATATCATGATATTTAAAATAAAACCACAATTGAGATCTAATATTGTGAAAATTTTAGTTATGAAAGGATTGGTCGATAAAGGAAAAGGTATTAAATGAAGAAAAATAATTAAATGATTGCGCTTTAAATGCGTCAAAACGTTATTTAAAAATAATGATTTTGTATAAGAATTTTGTAATTGAGGGGTGCACCTGTAAATTGGTGACAGAAAAGTCACTTGGTAGAGGTGATTGGCTGAGGGGGTGAAGGCGGAGGAGACAATCCCCCGCAACTCTTCACCCCATTCAACAACTATTTCACCCCCACCCTCAACCCTCATCCCCCTGTCTCCACCCCCCCCCCCCCTCGCAGCAAGGAAGATGCAATTTAAAATTTTGTCTTCGGCGCCTCCGGGTAGAACACACCTTCACTTCTAGTCCCCTTGGTATTACTTTTACATTAATATTTTTAAAAATGTATACGATTATTATACACGCGTAAAATGTTCTTACATTAACGTATTTAAATGTTATTTAATTAATTAAAAGGCTTATTGTAATAGTTCTGTTACGGCACCATAAAAAGATAACAATAATAATCTAAACGAAAATATGAAAGAGAACAAGACACCGAAAAGTAAAAAAACAAAATGGTCGCAACTGAGACTCGAACCAGAACTCTCGTCTAAACCGGGACGTGCGCTTTTACTATTGCCACCTTCATATTATTAGTCAATCACATATTTAAATTTTAGAATTAACAATATTGTTTTCAACTAATTTTTTTCCAGAATTAGTTGAAGATAATATTTTTAATTCTAAAATTTGAAAAATGATATTGACGGTTTGACAAGAGGTGGCAATGGCGGAATTGGTAAACGCGCACGTCCCGGTTAGACGAGGTGTTCTGGGTTTGACTCTCAGTTGCGACCATCATCTTTTCTGTGTCTTGTTCTCTTTCATATTTTCGTTTAGATTATATATTCTTCTTCAATGATATATTACGTTGATGAGAATAACCTTCGAAAGTTACAAAAAGAGAGTTTCTTTATAAATTATTGCAAATATTTTTCTTGTTCTCATATTTAATGTTTCAAAGCTCTTGATGAAAACGGGTAACAGCTGATAACATGTGCCCTAGAAATTTAAAAGTGTTAAAATGTGTTACGTTGGAGAAATCAATCACATGCTTTGTAGTTAAGAAAAAAAAATCTATTTAAATTGGTGTAGATGTTCTTGGTATAGTGGGTTTTTTCGTGTTCGAATTCGTTTTTTTAACATTAGATCCACATGATAGGCCCTGAGGAAAATAATTCCCCTCAGGGCTTATTTCATCTCCGAGGATGCGTTTCGAATTGCGAAGGGTCTTTTTAGAACTTTTTAGTGGAAGGGTTCAGTGTGGTGCAAGGTGCAAGGCGGTGATCCGAAAGAGTTCTTTGGATAGGTCAAAAAGATTCCTTCAACAATTGTCTCCAAATCCAACCTGCCATGCAGCAGATGGGCAGACGCATCCACTTGGGATATCCTATGGCAGAGGAGTTGGTTATCCAATAAATGGTTCCCGGAGTAGCGTTACCCATACCCGCCTGCCAAATTTGTTTAAAGTTAAAGCTTAGTAATTAAATTTTTTTATAATAAATTTATTTTCACGATTGAATTACGGAAGGAAAAGATCGCGGAAGAAAAAAGGAAAAACAAAATTAAATGGTATTTAGGTAAATGGTATTAAATGGTAATTAGGACTTGATTTAAAAGACTCTAATTAATTGTTATAAAAATAAATAAAACACTTTGTATTTAACCACGAATTTATTATATAACTCAATAGAGTTATTATTACTTATATCCTGAAGAAGCTTGATGTAAGCGAAACCGGTCGATATGTAATATAATAAATTCGTGGTTAAATACAAAGTGTTTTATTTATTTTTATAATATAATGTCTAACCACAAAGTAATTGCTTCTTATGAAAAAAAAAAAAAAAAACTAATTAATTGTAGTTTTCTTTCTAGAGAGGCATGAACAGTATTTACAAATGCTAATATTAATTGTTTAAGAAGAGGCTAGACCAATAATACAATAGCTACAAAAGAAAACAGGCAAGGAAAAAATCCAAGAGACTGAATACGTGAAATAAATATTTGAAGGTGGTTTTTTAAATATAAGGCCATAAAAAAAGAAATATTTAAATTGTGTAGCATTTATTCTCTTTGAAAATGTGACCAGTAAGAAATATACTGGCTTGGTTTCCTTTGAAATGTAAGAATACGGTTACCTTTATTCCAGACCTGAATCTCCCTAAATAAAACAAATCGAAGTCTGAATTTCCTTTTTTTCCCGCGAACGCATAAATTTATCCCGAGGCAATAATGTTCTGTCGATTTTCCTCAAATCTTCATTATCTTTGTTCAGAGGTTGTCAACTCTTAAATATTCAGTTTTACTTTAATTTGATAAATTAATTTAATATATATTAATATATAATACATATTCGTTCAGAATACAATTTTTAATGTTCTCAAAAGTTGTCTTGACAGAAGCAAATTCCTGTGATATCTTGAACGAAACCATTCATTTGTTAAGAATATTATGAACTAAATATATAATTTGGCTGTCCTGAAACGGGTATCCTTCCCAGTTGGACAGACAAAGTATCATTTTGTAATGTATATGCATATGTAAATAAATAAAATAATAAATATGGTGTGGAAACATGGATACTTAGTGTGATGACCGTGACCGGTTATCAACATGTTATTCTGGACTCCTTGTGGATGGATCCAGATTCCTCTTATTCAGATTGATCTCAGTACAGGGTGTGGTTACAATAATACTCGTAGGCAGACTATTGCTGTTTATTTCGAGATATGGTACAATGATTCTTTTAAAGAGCACAATGGACAACAATCACACTCTTTTATATGTTACTCATGCTGTCTCACTCATATACGCATGTCCCATTCATACCGCAAGACATATGTTCACCACACTTAGAGCCAGCGAAAGAAAGCAGATAGACGCCCTCGAAATGTGGTGCTGGAAAAAAACTGCCCAAGATTCCATGTACAGCAAGACGCACAAATGTTTGCATTCTGGAAGAGCTAGGTAAGCACAATATGCTCTCAACTATCTGTCTACAACTTTTTAAGATACTTTGGACACGTTGCTTGCCAAACTGAGGACTCGAACTTGGAGAATCACTGGATAAGTGGAAGGGAGAATAAGCAGAGGAAGGTCACGTATTATAATATGCGAACATGGGGTGTGTAAGTAACCCCAGACTCTCGCTTAATACTCAAGAATATAGATTAGGAATTTAACTTGCGCGAATAACATATCACGAGGAATGGCGATCTGACAAGTCTCAAGGGAAAAACAGATTCACTATCTTTTTATGCAGTTCTCTGCGGCTTGGGAGGCCTCCCATAATTTCATCCACTTAAAATTTAGATCAGTATAATTTTATGTAACTTTGAAACACGCACAAAGACAGTTGTCATTTATTCACAACTGGAGTACAATTCACAATGAATTGCAAGATTTAGAAAAAAACAACAGATAATGTGATAGTACTGGTCACAATGATACTTTTAATAAATATATTTTAACTGTACTATTCTTCCAAACCGACAAGTAGGCGACATCTCTGGTTCATTTGGCCAAGCATGATGATATAACAGTTTCTTTGAACAATACGTTTTAGTGTCTGAAAATCCGTAGATATCGCCATAATCACCTTTCTGGCAATACAAATATATATATTTTTTTCAACAAACCAAACTAAAAAGTTATTATAATGCTCCGTCCGCAGCTCTCCATGGACCGCGAGGAGTGGAGAATCCCTGTCCACTATGGAAATTGGAGTAGGGGTCACAATCCCCAGAGGAACCGACTTAAGAATAAGATTTAATACGATAAAATTACACGGATCGTTATTGTTGAAAGTAAACAAAAATGTTAATACTATTCAATGATGAATTCAACACATGGAAACACGCATAGCAGTTAAAATACAGATACTAAAACCCTTTAATTACACTAATTTCAAAAATATACCATTCTATTTCTTAATTTTCAACTTTCGTATTTAGTGCAATATGTTTTATAATAGGCATCGACTCAGGACTGGAATATCACGAATATTGGCCCCGAGTTTAAAAGCAAGAATATTTAATTTTTATAAGAAAAACTCCCTTTTTATAACTTTTGAAGGTTATACCCATCAATGTAATATATCATTGAAGAAGAAGATAACAATAATAATCCAAACGAAAATATGAAAGAAAACAAGACAAACAGAAAAAGTTGATTGTCGCAGCTGGGATCCGAACCGGGACGTGCGCGTTTACCAATTCCTCCATTGCCACCTACTGCCAATCCGTCATATTAGTCAATCTCATATTTAAAATTTTAGAATTAACAATATTATCTTCAACTATTTTTTTATGGAAAAAAGGTAAACGCGCACGTCCCAGTTAGACGAGAGGTTCTGGGTTTGAGCCCCAGTTGCGACCATTATGTTTTTCTGTGTCTTGTTCTCTTTCATATTTTCGTTTAAATTTTAGATTATTATTGTTATCTTCTTCTTCAATGATATATTACAAGATTATTTTTTCGCTTGTAGCAGTAGTGTTGTAGAAAGCATAATATGTCCGTCAAATAAAAGTATAGTCGGTGCTTAATTTTATTAAGATGTTTAAGAAAGTAAATGAAAGGAATAAAAAAGACTGCAAAATTAATTAATTTCACGATCTTTCGCTTCAGAATAGTGTCTAAAATAAGTTTGCCATTATTTTATCAAAGAAAACGGTAAATTGAAACCGTCCAGCAAGTTTATCTTTTCCGGGAGTTGATCGCTTCTGAGAAATGAAGCAAGAGCATAAATCTATCGCGTCGACGGGAAAATAAGGGTTGTTTAACCCTTAATAGTCAGCCGGAGCTCGGGCTCATCTCAGGTGAGATCTTGCCGAGCAGGGGTGCTAAGAAACAACGAAGTTTGGTTAAAAAAGTCGAAAGAAACTACCGACTGATTTTTTTCAAATTCGACAAAAAATCCAACATCAGAATCACTTTCTTAATGTAAAGCCTCGATGACACAGGGTGAGTTTACAAGCTACTGTCTACTAAGTTTAAAAGCGGATAAATCGGCGAGTGAGATTGCCATGATGACACACAAAACTGTCTACTCGCTTAGCAGCGTAGGAAACTGAGGTCGCGGCTAGCGCCAGTAACAAGAATAACGACGCCCGCGTGAACTAATTCTGTGATGTTTGACAGTCGAAATCAGCTGTTAATTGGCAGCCATCTTGGAAAACATAAATAAACCAATCACGAGCAAGCGGAGCAAGCGTGTTGCGAATAAATGTCGACGGCCTTTCAACTTTTTTCGTAGATTGTCAACAACCTGCTAGTTAGCAAGTAACACGATGACATTGAGTGAGTTTAGTAACAGATAGTGAATTTCCCAGATAGTAGCTTGTAAACTCGCCCTGTGTCATCGACACTTAAGGCTTGGGGTAGAAATGCAAACGTGATTTTCTCAAGTCCTATGATATTACCATTTATTATAAGTTTATTGTCTAGACGAAAAGCAATGCGTTGCTAAGTAATTTTTTGACGTGCGCTGTCATTTTATTATTTGTTTAGGTTACTATGGAGATCCCTTTGATAGTAAAAATTCAAATATGTATAGAATACTAATCTACACTAATATTATAAATGTCTATACTAATATTATAAATGTGAAACTGTGCACTTTGGTTGTTACGTTTTAATAGGTGGCACGCGAGCTGTTTGAAAAACTAATGTAACGGGTGTGGAGGAGAGAGGGGAGGAGGGGGGGGTGGGGATAGGGGAAAGGGAAGGTGGAGGAGGCGGAGTGGGAAACCCCCTAATACTATGCGAGCGTAGCGGGGGGCAAAAGCTAGTATAAAACAAATTCTCATGAAAATAAAAAAGCACTTAATTCGAATTATTTCAAGTACTACTGCAAATAGGTTGAGGTCCAAGCCACAAAAGCAGCGTTTCATCATCGATAAGATATACATCTCAGGTTTTGAATGGTTTTTTAATGAGTGTTGTGGCAAGCAGGGTTCATCTAACGGACTCTAACGGGTCTGTGTAATTATTCTAATACATTTCTTTCCGTGTTCTTCTGTTATAAATATAGGTTCAAACTTTTCTTATTTTAAATGGCAATAATAATATAATTTTTCTATGATAGCCAGCATTTATTGTCTATGAAATGTAATATTAATTTGAATATGACGTAGCAGTTCGTACGAAGTGAATTAATATGGTTATTTCCTTTTGGGGTATTATGCCGTGTTGCGCTACCTCCTCCTTTAGCCAACGTTTCGGACAGCGTTACAGTGTCCATCATCAGGGCAGATGTGTAAATGTTAGAGATGAAATGTGTGCTTAAGTACTTCGAAGCAATACCGTGTCGCCAGCACCAATCCACTGCGGGCTGGCATTACAGTATACTTCAAGATGGTATTTTGCATTTAGCTTTGGTGTAGCCGTCAATTACCGGATACCAAGAACTATTGAGCTTAGCTCTGTCGTCTCTATTAATGTTAATAGGATTTTTATGAATTTCAATTGCCTCTGTAATTAAGCGTGCTCTATAGGTTTTGGGTCTTCCCAGGACTTCAGGAACAAATCCGAAGTAATGGCCGGTTTCAATTAAATGCTCGGCGATTGCCGATTTGTCAAGGTGGCCAAGTTTACATGCTCGAAAGTGTTCCGATATCCTTTTGGAGATCGTCCGCTCTATCTGGCCAACATAGACCTTATCACATCCGGAACAGATGAGTTTATATACTCCATCTGTTTCCAGAGGAAACTTGGTCTTTGCAGACCTCAGTAGGTCTTGTATTTTGGTCGTGGTTCCGAAGACAATCTTGATGCTTTCTTTCCTCAACAGTCTGGCAATTCTGTCTGTCACATTGTGAACATAAGGTAGAAAAGCACAGCCTTTAGACTCTTGTTCAATTCTGTCTTCGTTTGGTGTAGATTTGGCTCTTATTATTTGCCTTGTCTGCCTTGCCGGGTAACCGTTACGCTCCAATGCATCGGTGAGCTTAGTAAGTTCCGCTCCGATTTTTGTTTCTTCACATATTCTGGTCGCTCGGGTTACCAGCGTATGGATAAGTCCTCTCTTCTGCGCTGGGTGGTGATGCGAATCAGCATGTAGATACCGATTCGTATGAGTTGGTTTTCTATACACTGTGTGTTCTAGGCTACCATCTTCTTTTCGCATCACTTCCACATCTAGAAAAGGCAGGATTTTGTGGTTATTTTCCAACTCCATTGTGAACTTAATTTTACTGTGAAGTGAGTTAAGATGGTCTAGGAATTCGTTCAGTTTATCTATTCCATGAGGCCAAATGGCGAAAACATCATCGACATAAAACAGCTGTTCGGGATGTGATAAGGTCTATGTTGGTCAGACAGATCGGACGATCTCCAAAAGGATATCGGAACACTTTCGAGCATGTAAACTTGGCCACCCTGACAAATCGGCAATCGCCGAGCATTTAATTGAAACCGGCCATTACATCGGATTTGTTCCTGAAGTCCTGGGAAGACCCAAAACCTATAGAGCACGCTTAATTACAGAGGGAATTGAAATTCATAAAAATCCTATTAACATTAATAGAGACGACGGAGCTAAACTCAATAGTTCTTGGTATCCGGTAATTGACGGCTACACCAAAGCTAAATGCAAAAAACCATCTTGAAGTATACTGTAATCGCTGAAACAAAATAAATACATTCAAGAAATGTGACTTTCATTTTCTTCATAAAAGACACTGACCACTCCCTTTTTTCTTCCCATTTGGGGGATGTTATGGTCCTACTGGTACTAGGCAATTGAAGCCATTGCAAAAACTCTGGAAATTCATAACATATTTCCCGCAACCCAATAAAACACAATGGTGATAATACAGAACATGATAAAATAATAGTTTAGGTCAGGTTAGTTTATGGTTAAGTTTTTTTTTTAATTAACTCCAAACATGAGGCCCTGAGGATAGGAAGAAGTGTATACGGGTCTTAAAGAGATCCATGTTGTAGGAGGGAGGAAACTCAGCAAAACGTTCCACTGTTGTTTCTACGACCACTTAGATTCTAAGTGGTCGTAGAAACGACTGAGCCTTTTACATTGGCCGTATTTCGCGACTATGCGCCGGTGCCGAAGGTATCATCGACGATATGTTTATTTTGGTAGAAAGCAATCACATTGTGGTTTGACAAATTTTATGAAATACACTTTAAAAAAATTCCTTTATCTTATATTTTGTCTCTTTCCGTATGTATATATATAAGCTCACACAATGTATTTATTGGTCAGTGTAATTTATACCCTGATGTCTGAATAAATCGTCGTTATGAACAAGGTGTGGAGGTCGAACAAGGACACCGATCTGCAGTCTCACGGCAATCCGATTGGTCCCCCATACACCTATAGGAATCAAGCCTTATCTCAAGTCACTCCCACGCGCTCCAACAAAGATCATCGAGATCATTCTACCTTAAACTCCCGGCTAATATACTGTCTTGTAAATCTTACTTGCTCGCTCTCCACTTCCATATATAATTGTTCATATTACCTGTAAATATTGTAACTACGATCTACTTATTGGATTTACCACAAATTGTTTCATTAAATGTATTTATTATTATTCTTCACCCACCTTTTGCCAATAGCCTATTTTTTCTTTTAATCCCCTTTTTCATAACTGAAAAAATGAAAGAAAAATATAAAGTGCAACTAGAACCATAATTACTTTCCCAGGGCTGTGAATTTTCAATTTATTATTTACGAATAAAATCACAAACAATCTTAGATGTTTGTATACCGAACAGCACCCCTATTCTAAGGCTGTGTTGGTGATTGCCGTGGATTCTAGTGAGGGTGGGGGGGGGGGGAGTACTGTACACAGGACACATCGCACATCGCGCCCTCCGAGGAGCGGTTAGCTTCCACCAATACTTAAGATGTTTCACGGCTCATCGGCGGCTTGACTTTCCGGCTCCCTCCTTTCTATCCATTCTCCTCTCTCTGCTCGTTCCCTCTAATATTAACGGGATCATATTATTTAAATTCGATGGATTGTTATTGTCTTTCGTGCACTTCACTCAATGGCAAACTTCAAATTATTTACAAATGGCTCATTCATAGATGGCCATAATTTAATCTTAATATTTAAAACCTATTACTTTTAAATTAGAATGCTAACCGAGCAGCTGTTAATCTTATGTTTTAATTGGATATTTTATTTTATTTTATCTCTTCTCTTTTTTAATTATATTTATACAAAAAATGTACGCAGGCTTACGAGTATAATACGCAATGTAAACACCAGTTATAAATATATATACATATTATTTTATTATTATTTTAATAACTATGCTAAGTAAACAGTAATAATCAGGTGTTGATTGTTTATTTTATTTTATTGTTTCTGTTCTCTTTCTAATTCTCATTTATACAAAATGTGTTCGTATGACTATAATATGAAATGCAAACACCAGTCACCTCCTTATGTTTTAATCATTTGCTTTTAAGTACATATATATTATTATTATATTTTTCATTTCAATAACTGTGCCAAACAAACCACGGCTATTTTATGTTTTAATTGACCATTTCATTTTTATTTCATTATTTCTCTTCTCTTTTTTTTCCACAACTATAATATGCAATGCATACAGAAGTTACCTAAATGTTTTAATCCTCTCAATTCTTCTTAAGTTATCTAAATGTTATTAAGTACTTATTTACCTTTTCTTTTTTAAATTAATATTACTTTAATAACTATGCTAAACAAATAATAGTTACTATGTTTTAAAGTTTTTTTATATTACTTTGTATTCTTTCTCTTCTTTTTATTTCCTCAATTTTCCTTCTTTTTTGTACAAATCATGTTTCATATGTTCATACTCATAATAATTTGACTGTCCTAAAACGGGAATCCTCCTAGTTGGGCAGTCAAAACATATCATAAATGATGTATATAAATGCATAATCTTGTATTAAATGAATAAAAAAAATAAAAAAGTCGGGTTAGTTACACCATTTATAACTCGAGAACGCCTGGACTGATTTTTATGATCTTTTGGATTTGTCTCCGCCCCGAATAGCAGAATAGCCATTAAAACATCTGAAAAATTCACGAAAAAAATAATTATGAAAATAATTCATTCCTCATACATTTTTTAAGGAACGAATTCTCATTTTTTGAAACAGCTGCAGCAATGTTGTGATAAGTATAATATTGAGTAGTGAGGGAGTTCCGAAAATTCAAAAACGTCATATGTCAATGCACTGATTGTTTTGTTTTTGTTCTTAAACATTTAATGCTGCCTCTCTTTCTTACACACTAAAATGTCAACAGTCGAAAATGGGACAAAAGGTGAACGTATGTGTGCACCCCTCCAAAGGAAAAATACAATCTATACAAATTCATATTATTATAAATGCGAGTTTGTTTGTTACGCAATCACATCTAAACCACTAAAAAGTTTTAAAAAATTCAACTTTGCTGGGATCAACTGACAGAATACCAAGAGTCGGGACACCAAATGGCGTTATCTTCAGGTGTCCTTTCCTATTGCAGGCCTATCATTAGGAAAATCTTCACCCTTAATACTGCATTCAGGAATACTTCTGAGAAACTGAACATTTTTTATTATTTAAAAATGACTTTTTGTCACTATATTCCACTCCCTACTTGTCCTGATTGTAGGCAAAATCCAAAAGGTTGTTATTCCTACCTGAAAAATAATATTTTTGTTGCATGCTTGCATAAAACCCCTATTATAGATCTTTAGAATTTTGTAATTATTTTGCCAACCTGGACGGTAGTGGCGTACCATTTTTCAATTGAATTTATATACGGGGCATGTTCAGAAAGTAAGTGGACTGGATTCTAATATTGTTTTTGGAAGAGTGTATTAAAATATGTAAAAAAATATATTAAAGGATATTGTCGATGTTAAAATATGACTTCCCACATTGCCATCCCATTCGATGCTTCCTATTCCTTATGGTTCCTCGAAGAACTCTCTCCTCTTGCTGCATCTGCTCATCGGTTGAAAATTTTATTTGGATCATGTGTGCCTTCAGGGTGGTGAAAACATAATAATCTGAAGGCGCCAAGATAGAGGAAAAGGGAGGGGGGGGGTGGTTCAAAACATCTAATACAAATGAGTTCTTGGTGGCTAAGGCTGCGTGAGGAAAGGTGTTGACGGGCAACAGACACATTTCTCTCCTTTTGTTTTGAACGCTTCTTTGAGTATTTTTAGGGTCTAACATTATCATTGTGCATTGATAGTCTCCCTCTGAGGCAGAAATTTGACCAAAATAAGCCTTTTCGGTCCTGAAAATACTATAATTTTTTTGGCCGAAATTGTGGTTTTTAATTTTTTGGCAGATGGGGAATAGGTGTGACACCACTGTGACGACTGTCCTTTTATATCAGGCGTGTAATAAGCCACCTCTGTTTCATTTCCAGTGATAAGAGAGCTTAGAAAATCGTGATATTCCAATTAGCAGATGTTATATAATAGATTCTAGTAGATGTTATTCCTTCCGCGACTAAGAAGCGGATAACAGCACGTGACTTGCACTGGGCGAGATTTCTTACTGACATCTTTTACACAACTGGACACTACTACAATGTGAGTTTAGTTCCTGCGATGCTCGGACTGGTCAGGAGATCTCCCTCTATCATTCCCAACCCTCTAAAAACAAAAAAAACCACACCCCTTTATGGTCACAGTACACTTACTTTCTGAACATGCCTAGTATATATATTAATATTTCTAGGAAACCTGAGAGTTTTTTTTTCCAAGTATTTATGGCTTTCACCATTCAAGGGTGTTCTACGGCATCATTTAAAATTAAAAAGAAAGAAAAGGTTAATCTTTTTAGTTTACTTTTGCTTATTTCAATATCCAAAATTGTTAGTTCTGAAATATTGCGAATACTCTAAAACATGACGAAACATTCAGAGTTCGTTATTCCTGTTCATTTTAACTTTCTACGTATGTACGATGTGACGGTTAGCGTACCGAGAAAATCATTATCAAAAATGTAAATTTCCACGAACTTTCTTTTTCATATGAAAAGTTTGTGACCTACCTGTTACCTGTTTGCCGACAAAAACTTTTAATGGGTGCCTTGTTACGTTATTTGGTTTCTTTGAACTTCGTGTAAGAAAAATAAAGGCAAATTGTTTAAAATAAATTATAAAGGCTATAATATAAAAGAACTATTGTTTCAGCTAGCGGCATGATAATTTACAGCAAATTTTGTTTATGCATTGACAATGATAATATTGTAATTGGTATTTGGATTTATTCACAGGAGAGTCTGGAAATGGTATCTTCCGAACACTTGCACTTGGTATTAACTTGTTCCTGTGAACAATTGCGATGCGAGTCTTATTTTTAATAAAAGTAAATTGAATTGTATTTTCTTTCACGTGAATGGTAAATGATCGGCGTTTGCGATAAATATACATCCGGCTTGTACACTGCATATCTCGGAACACACAGCTCGGTCGGCGGGAGGGGAAGGGAGCGATAGGATGGCAATATTTATCACGGAACAATATTCTGGTTCCAAAATACACGCACAATGGATCGCTGCACACAGCCAAATTCTAAATTGGCGCTAACAACTATTATATAAAAAAAAACCTATTAATTTTTTTTTAAATAAAAGAAAGGCAAATTTTCCCGGGTTATGAATAACCCGATAATATTTGAAAATCTTCTACTATCACCATACTAGCGGAAAATGTCGCTTGTGTCGTGGTGGAGGACTT
The DNA here is from genome assembly GCA_917880885.1 of Limnephilus marmoratus. Taxonomy (NCBI): domain Eukaryota; kingdom Metazoa; phylum Arthropoda; class Insecta; order Trichoptera; family Limnephilidae; genus Limnephilus; species Limnephilus marmoratus. The sequence goes on from OU862911.1 coordinate 5,785,999, forward strand.
AACCAGCCGAGGAATCGAACACGGGACACCTGGGTAGGACCCAAACGCGATGCCAACTCAGCCACTAATCGGTCAAAAACATAAATTCATATAAAAAAAGTGAACTGTTTATTTTTCCAGAAGGATCGATTAAATTTATGACATGATATGATGATGTGCATTAAAATAAAACATTATTATGTTTTCTTTAATATTTTTGAATGTAGCTATAACTTTGTGGTTATCCATTAAAGAAAAATGAAACAATTCAACTTTGTATAAACCACTTATATAATGCGTAAATCCGACCGGTTTCGGAACAAACGTTCCTTCTTCAGGGAAAGCTTATACTAATTTGACAGTTTTGAACAATGTTTTATTATGGTAGGGGTGGAGCCGTTGCTAGTTATTAATGTAGATTGGGTGGGTAGGTATTAATATAGACTGGGTGGGTAGGGGAACAAATCCATGATTGGGCTATAAGACAATATTTCTTTAATAGCATTATTTTTTTCTTCTTTTATTTATCTATGTTAAATAAACTGTAATAAATGTAATAGATATAATATAATAATATTATATCCTTTATAAAAACAGTTTATTTAACGCAGATAAATAAAATAAATATTCTAAGCAAACGAGGTCGTCTTAAGAACAATATCAGAATCTATCCCGACTCAACCCCGGCGCAGCAAAAATTTCTAAAAGATCTGAGGGTTCAACTGGAGAAGCGGAAAGAAAATGGTGAAGATGTTACCATAAAAAACATAAACTCCACCCCCAGAATTGTCTCAAATTTGCCAAAAAATTAGGAAGTTAGAAAAATATCCAAACAATTCCAACTAACTTTAAAAATCTACTTCCAAAATATCCGCGGACTACGATCAAAACTTGATGACCTACGAGCAGTTCTACCTTCTCATCATCACGACATCATTATACTTACGGAAACCTGGCTAAACTCTGATATCAAATCGACTGAACTCGGTCTTACAAACTACAAAATTTTTCGTTGCGACAGAAACGTCAGATCAAGTTCCAAGTCAGGAGGTGGAGGAGTTTTGATTTCTATAAAACAGAAGTTGTCATCTAGAAAATTAACCACGAAACACAATAACATCGAACATCTTTTTGTGCAAGTAACGACTCCTCTCGAGAAAATTATATTTGAAACGGCCTATTTACCACCACTTTCTGACCCTCAAACATACAGAAATCACCGTGAAGACATCGAAACAATTTCATCAAAATATTCTCACTCGAAAATTGTTATCCTTGGAGATCATAACTTACCAAACCTAACATGGCAAGCAAAAAACTATGGACTCATCACAAACGAAAGTGAAAACGATCGTGCACGTGAAGTTTTGGACATGGTGACTTTCACCAACATAATTTTATTTACAACACAACGTGACATATTTAACATCAACTTGGCGAATTTTGTGGATCTTGTAAAAAACTTATTCCAAAACTATTCCTAAACATACCTGTATTTTCGTAAACTTATCAAATCGCTGTATTTTTTAGTATTTTTGTGACTTGTGTGCATTTTTAATCTAATTTTATTTTTATTTGTCTTTATCTATTTAAAAATCATCTGTCATGAATTAATTGTACTGCCAAATATGTAAGAGCCCTCTGGGCGTTGAATGAATAAATAAATAAATTTTACGTGATACAATATAAAATCGTGTAAAGCTAATAATTCTAATTTAAAACCGACAACCAACATCATCCTGTTTATTTATTTTGTGGTAATTTAATATGGGTTAGGGCAATTCGAGGAGTTACGCTGAATAAATTGAATATAATTACATTAGAAGAAAATAACTCGATCTGACTATTCTTCTAAAAATCGACATTTAAAAATAATATGCTCAAGATTTCAAAACCTATACCGAGTTTCAGAGAAATAACCTTTCACCAAGAATCCAAATATCCTAGTTTGCTAAATATGAGAATCTCAGTACTGAAGGTAAGACTGCTCCGGCGGGAGTGAGGTGGTTGGGTGGAGCAAGCAGCGACTAATTAACTGTGAGGTAACGACTTCGATTCCCTTCATCTTTCCCAAGTCGGCGACAAATTTCTCTCGCCGTTTTATTTTGTCAATTTCCGAGTCGATATTTCAGTCTTCCACGCTGGTTTTCAAAGTATCTGGCTGTATAAAATAATAGCAAAGGCTGTATAAAAACATTTTCTTTTTGTGAATTTTATCTTCTCTCAGTTATTATTGTAAATACTTGCATTATATTATCAATGTTACTTTTTCGTTCTTTCTGTTATCCAGGCTTCCTCAACAGGGCGCAGCTCTTATATTTCTTTGTATTTACTAACACCTTTGAATTTACTAGTTGTTAATTTAAAAAAATTCATTGTTATCAAGTTTAATTTGTGGAAACACATTTTAATTTAAATTTCTTTTATATTACGCACCAGATTTAAATGTCCGGGTTAAATTTTCCCCACAGGAAAAACTAAACCCTTTCACACACTTCCCCAAATGATCATCTAGTCCAGGGTTTCCCAACCTTTATTTCGCCGAGCCTCCCCGAACCAAAATAAAATATTGTCATGCCCCCCTTAGGGGTAGTCCATTAAACACGTGAGTCTCAAAAAAATCACGAAATATCACGTGAGGCTTGAAAGGGAGGGGGGGGGGTTCGGAAAAAAATCACGAAATGTCACAGGGGGGGGGGGTATAATGAGATATCGGGTGTATTTATTATACCTACATTTAAAGATAATATTCTGAAAATTTATATATACTTTGTACTAAAAAAATATAAATGGAGGGGGGGGGGTAGTTTAAAATCTCACCACATGTAATATATCATGTTCAAAAATAGAAAGCAAAACTGATATTAAGTACCTGGGCATAAAAATAGACCAGCGTTTAAAATGGTCTCCACACATAAATATTCTGAACAACAGAATAAGGAAACTAACATATATATTTAGATGTTTAAGAGATATTTTAAACGAAAAATTACTTAGAACCACATACTTCGCTTTCTGTCAATCAATTATACAATACGGCATTATAGGATGGGGCGGTACATATACAAATCAAACACAAACAATTTACATATCACAAAAACTAATAATAATATTAAAAATCAAGTTGCACCATTTAAAAATAACAGAAGTCTTAGACAAACATCAATACTTCCCACTCCAAAATGTAAAAAAAAAATTGGACAATTGAGTCATAAATATCTCGGAGCAAAATTTTTTAATTCATTATCAGAAAAAATTAGAAACATGAATACCAATATAAAAATTTTTAAAACTCACCTTAAAAATTATACTGAAAACTTAAACTGAATGATATAAAAAAAGCAATACAATAACACCCCCCCCTACACACAAGCCTTGCTTAATTATGGGGGTACATCAAATATATCTACTATGTAATTAATTACTGTATAAAATTTATTTGTAATTTATGTACCTTCTATTACTAATAAAAAAAAAATAAAAAAAAATATCACCAGGGTGGGGGGGTCGGGGGGTGGGGGGGGGGGGGGGGTAAAAATTGCCAAAAAACATCACGTGATTAATGGACGACCCCTTAATTATGTTTCAACAAAATTAAGAAACACATTTTTTTATATTAACTAAATTATTTATTTGAATTTCAAATAGGTTCTATACAGATACAATATATTTTTTTATTATCGATCTTTAATAGAAGAGTAGGTACACTTTTAATCATTAATTACTTTCACATTTACATTTCTTAGTTTTCTTTTAATTTTACATATTATTCTATTACTATTTTTTTGTTTATTTAAATAATATTTTTATAATTAGATAATGACTAACAACTTTCAAAGTAATTTTAGAACAAATAAATAAAAACTTTTAAAGTACTGATGAGATACTTGAGTTTGCATGCTCTGTACCAGTTGGTCGATTCTGGGTTCAGTCTTTGCTAGAGCTATGGTTAAAACCTATTACGCCCCCCCCTGACATTTCTCTACGCCCCTCTAGGGGGGCGTGCCCCCCTGGTTGGGAAGTCCTGATCTAGTCGATCCACGCTATGCAATTGCACTATATAAGTATTATAAATACAAAACAGTACAAGAACAACATGTCAACCTACCAGAGACTAAATGGGAAAATAATTCACCGACTCCAGGTATTTTCATATCAGAGGATTCGGCTCTGTGGAATTCCTAATTAAACCTATAAATCCTACTGATCCCTCATAATAAATATTTAAAAAATCTTTTGTAATCCTACATGTATTTAAAATGACTGATTTTTGCATTTTTATATATAAATTCTTTGACAAATCTAATAAGCCTAAATTTTGAATGAGGGACCTTGGTATAATGGCAGTAGCTGAAATAACGAATGGTAATATTTTTATAGTCTGAGAATGCCAAATTCTTTTATTCTCGTTTCCTAAATCTGTGTATTTTCTTATTTTTTCAAAAACAGTTTTTTGAATATTACAGGAATTTGGAATAGCTATATCAATGATATAAGTTATATAATATTATTTTTTTTTTTTTTAAAGAAAGTAAACATTCCTGTGTTACGAATAACCCGACAATATTTGAAAATCTCCCACTACCACTACAGTAAGCCGACAATGTTGCTTGAGTCGTGATGGAGGGCCGAGGAATTGAACACGTAACGCCTGGGTGGGACCCAAACGCGATGCCCACTCAACCACTGACCGGTCAAAAATTTTAAATTATAAAAACAGTTTATTCGCAAACAAATTTGGCTACGTAATTATTATTACGCGTCTTCTGAAGGCATTTTCAAACTGTGTTAAACCACAGATGTATATTAATTTTAGATAGGTACTTATGATGAAAAACGTATTACTTTAATTTTATTACATGATATAGATTAACAATTATGAACAGTTGATGAAAGGTGGAGTAGCGAAGCAACGAACAACCATAAAATACCATTTTTATCCGATTTTATACAATGGCATCACCGGTCACCACTCTCTGGTTAGGTGCGTGAGAACGTAATTTCATTTGCAAATTCATTCCGGTTTTAGCGTTCGTCCTCTCTACCTGCTTTACCTCTAAGCAAGATAAATATTAAATCTGTGCAAATTATTGTAACACAAAAGTTCCATTGTAAATATATTTTGACTCGCGTTAAATTAATTGTTATTAAATACCTCCACACACACCCATCCAGTTTACAGTCGAGGCAAGGCCTGTAGACTGTCAGACCCTGAATGAAATATCTGAACAATACCCCATATTGCCCAAATTGGTAATGGCTGAATTGGTAAAAACGCACGTCCCGGTTAGACGAGAGGTTCTGGGTTCGAGTCCAAGTTGCGACCATTATCTTTTTCTATTTTTTTGTGTCTTGTTCTCTTTCATATTATTAATTATTAATGATTATTAATGTTATCTCCAACTTCAATAATTTCACTTAACAAAACACCACGTTAATTAAAGTACTCGTACATTCGTATTTTTATACGATAGATCGGTGACTCTGAAACCAATCAGAAAAATATTCGTGAAATTATTGCATTAACATAATACATATTTTTACCGGTACAAACTTTCCAAAGCAGTAATATCTTCTGGGTAATCAATACTGATCATTTGAAATTGAACGGAAAATAACCAATGTTGTCTTTTCCATAAAATGAAAAGTGCATTTATTGTACACGTTGCAGTACACGTGGATAATTACAAAGGTTTAAGCGGCCATAGACCACACGACCACTAGAACACAGCGCACACACACCGTTTTTTTCTCTATAATATCAACCCATTATAATTGTAACTAAGCCTGCCAATCGGAAGTTTTTTTTTCTCTTCGAATCAATGATTAAAGAACCTTCCTACCTCCTTTCCTTATCATGACTTTTCCTGACCTTTATCATGACCTTTCTTCGTTTATATTTTGCTGATCACTTTGCTAATCACTTTATATTTTGGAAATGAGTTTACAGCATATGAGATATGTGGGTAACGAAATTATACAGGCGTGAATTTTTCACGTACAAACTTTTTTTTTACTTTAGCTCCACACAAGAGGCCCTGAGAAAAATAACCCCCCTTAGGGCCTATGTCATCTTTGTGGATGCTGTGTGGAGGGTCTTATGAAGAAAATTTAAGGAAACGATGGAGAGGAAGTTCTGGGAAAAAAGGCATGAGGGGTAGGTAGGAATCTGGAGGTCGGTGTCTCCAGGAGTGACGGACTTATGAATCCATCCCTCCCACTGCGACACAAGTTCCGGGAGAGTCCTGCTGGAGAGATCAAATGGTTTTCCTCAACCAGTCTATCCCGATCCGACCAGCCAAGCAGCTGGCGGGCAGATGCATACACCGCTGAGACCCGGACAAACCTAACCCCATGCACCCGGGCGCGTATTTACAAAACCTATACCAATTCAGTCGCGGTAACGACAATTTACATTTTAAATATACCTCTACATTGGTTATTTTTTATCACATTGCAAAAAAAAAATTGTTCTAAAATCTAGATAAAATAATCTTTCTGATGTGTATATTAGAAATTCATAATTTTATTTCTAAATATTTAAATTTTAATATTATTCCCATATATTGTAAATACACCTCTATATTGATAATTTTTTATCACTTTGCAAAAACAAAAATTGTTCTAAAATCTAGATAAAATAATCTTTCCAATATGTATATCAGAAATTATTAATTTCATTTCTAAATATTTAAATTTGGATATTAAAAATTTAAAGCGACTGAAACGCGGTAGGGATTGTAAATACGCCACCCGGGCACCCCTGCTAATTTACCAAACGTAGCAAACCTATGACAGGGGTGTTGGTTATCCAGTAAATGGTTTCCGTGGCGGCGGTACCCATGCCCGCCTCCCAAATTGAGATACAAATCGACGAAACTACACATGGAGAGAATGATCCACAAATTATGTAACCATCAAAGCAATAAATAAAGAAAAAAATTATACCTGCTTAAATTACAACCCCTGAATTTATACAAGTCAATAAATTCCTAACCTGACGTAATTTTTTTTTCAAGTTGGTGTGAAATATTCTTAACAAACCTTCGACTTGTTAAAAAACGGATTTATTGAAGTATCTTCCTGTTTTTGTCATTTTCTTCAAGTGCAATTTCGTCCATATATAATTAATTCCGTCCATGTGTAATTTTGGCAATGTAATAATGATTTATTTTACGTTAACTCCGCACAGGAGGCCCTGTGGAAAATAATTTCCCTTAAGACCTATGTCATTATTGGGGATGCTGTCTAGAGGGTCTTTTTAGGAAAGAAAGGAAAAGAAGTTCACCCAATCCTTGTGGTGCAAGGCGATGCGTCGAGAGAGTCCGGCTTGAGACGTCTAGGTCTCAACCAATCTCCCCCGATCTGGCCCGCCATGCAGTAGGTGGGTAAAGGCATTGGCCGCCAAGACCTAGACAAACTTCACCCATGAACCCGGACACCCCTGCTAAGTCACCAAATGACCTATGGTAAGGGGTGTTGGCTATCCAATGAATAGTTCTCGGGGAGGGGGTACCCATACCCGCCTTTCTTTCTCCCATTACTTTTTTCTTTTCCCCCATTACTTGAAGGTAATTTTTCTCTGTCATATAATCAGTGGCGTAGCGTGGTGCGCCGCCCCATTATTTGGGTACTTCATGCGCCGTCGGGGGGGGGGGGGGGGGGGAGTGCATGTGCTTAATCACATTTGACGAGTATTTTTCCAACGAAAATTACGTTTATAAATTCTACTACAAAGTTTATAACTGCTGACGGATATCGAGAATGGTATCCATGTAATAGGATTTCGCTTATCGATCTCTCTAGTTAGCTTACGATTGATTCTGCATTAGAGATAGCACTGGATACAAAACCAGTTTGTAAGCGGTGAATTAAAACTACGCTCAGAAAATGAAAATGGTTTTTCTTTGATTCTGGCATTAAAAAAATAGTCTGCAACTAGAATTTTATAACTGCACATCGAATAAGAGAATGTTTTCCTTCGAAATGTATCAGCAGATGAATCCAACTGGAATTTTACAGTCTGAACACCAAACGGTTCAAATTAAATCTGTACCTGGCGAATTAAACCTACACTCACTCTCTTTGATTCTGGCAGCACATACAACTACATACAACACATACAATCTGCTAGAATCAGAATTTTATAAGTGCACTTTGAATAAAATAATGGTCTACTTCGGAATGTATCAGCAGATGAATACACAACTGAAATTCAATCGCAGGATAATATTATTATTTATTGCGAAAATTTGCCGCCCCCCTTAAAAGTGCCGCCCGGGGCAGGCCCCCCCCCCGCTCCTCCCTCACCACCCCCCCCACGCTACGCCACTGCATATAATATTGTTCCCTCTACTAGACTAAACTAGGGGAATAGTGCCTATGACGGCAAAGCCACTGAGATGGCATAGTGGTCATATATATTTTCAAAACTAGCCACGATATGGCTCCACCGATAACGTTATAAGATTGGTCTCATTTTGGAGGGTTGGGTTAGGTGCAAGCTAGTCAGTCTGCAAAGTTTTGCCGAGCGTCACGCGTCATTGTTGTAAAATCGCTGATTTGAAACAATTTGTTATTTTTTGTTGTGATACACAAAATAATTGTATGTTATTTTGAAGTTTCAGTTTTTAAGTTTTTTATTTTTTCCATAATGTAACTTTATATACGCAATATGGACATGTTGAAATGAAATGATGATATTTCTCATTGTTCTTTTTTGTTATTTTTTGTTGTGATATGTAAAATAATTGTATGTTATTTTTAAGTTTAAAACTATTATTATGTAATGATATTATTTTTCTTACTTTTGTACTCTATTATATGTTTATTTATAAAAGGCAGTATAGCCGTTTATGTATTTAAAATAAAAAAATAAAATAAAAATAAAATTTTGTGTGAAGTTTTGAATCGACCTGGTGCCGAGGCCCTGCAAGAAATAAGGTTATGATTAATGTGTTGTTTGTGTGACGCCAATAGGCCACTTGCATGAATTTCATAACGACTTGGAAAAAATCACGTGGATAGATCTTTTTACTAAGATTAAGAAAATGTTAGTAAAATTGTTTAGAAATGTACAGTTTTTTATTTATTTTTAAATAAATAAATCCATTATTTGGGCTCGTGACGTCACTACATGAAAAAGTCCCGTCTCAGAAAATGTTTCAATTAGTTTTGTAAAATTCCACAATGATTTTTTTTTTATATGGCATCGCTTTGATTTCAGGCGAATTTTTTAATTCGTTCACTAGATTTATTGTTTGTTCTCTGCGAATTTATCATTTGGTTTCACTTTTTGACAGATGTTCTGAAGAGAACTCCGTACATTTAATGATGTACGGGGTTCTCTTCAGAACGTGAAGATGATGTCGGTATGTGTTTTAGAGGTACAATAATTATGGTGCTGATTTTAACAAAATAAAATTTTATAATATTCTTATTATTATTATAATTTACAAGTACAAGTATATTACATTAAATTTAGTAATATAGACGCTGTACATTATAATGATTTATGATCAATAAGATGGATCAAGGAAAAAAATATTTATGTAATATTTTTGGTATGCCTCGCTATTCTCCTGTGCCATTCGTGTGGAAAACGTTCTTTTTTTAAAAAAATGAATTTCGGCAATGTAATTATCGTTTTTTCACGCCTATAAAATTATGTCCCGTCTTTCCGGTTTATAAAAAATGGTCCGATTTTTCGGATTGAAATTTTCAATAAATCCTTAGAGTTTCAAAAATACGATTAAAAAAAAATACAGAATGTCTTAGAATATTTTTCTAAACCGGATTTTTTTTTTAAAAATGTGATGCAAGTGGCCTATTGAAATCGTAGATACCAAAATTGAGATGAAAATAGCGATCGCAAAAAACTAAAATTTTTGTCTTTGGTCTCTATATGGGAATCAGGCTGAAAAAAGATGTCGTGTGTAACGGCCATTAGTCTATGTCATTTCATCATTTGTTTTAATTTTTTTTTTAAATGAAAACCAAGCATTTTTTAACTAACATTAATGATAGCGTCATAGAAAAGTGTTCTTTTAGATACTAATAACCTCATATTCACTGTACTTTTTTTAATGTACTATTTTACAATAAGTATGCCGTCGTAGACCTCTTCCTCTAGTTGTAGACTCGAGTCAGTTGAAAAAAATTACTACAAATTATTAAGCACATTACAATTTTACAAAAAAAAAGTGGACGAACATTCTGAAGGTGAGACTGTAACTTGATGTAAAGAGAAAATAATAACTGGGCATAATAACCAACCTATAAAATAAGTCATCTTCAAAAAAATGTTTCCTTAAATTAATGTATTTAAAGAATGTCACGCCAAACCCGAAAACTAAAAATAACGCGTGTTTTTGTTCGGTTAATCTTTAAAAGGTTTCGACCAATAAATATTTCCACTTGTACATGTTCATCCCCAATACCTTTTAAAGTCAACTTCAATGGTTGGGGAGGTGTGTCGTGTGTTCAGTCGCCCACCACCCCTCCCAACTCCCCCCAATATACCACTAGCGCCACCCCTCTGTCGAACGAGAATATAATGTAGTTGCCGCATTGATAACATTATGGGTTTATGTTTGACAAAATGAACACAGTCTCTCTTTAGTTAGCGGAGGAAGGTAAACCATCCGAGGGTTGCATAATATTCATTGGGCCGGCTCAATTTTCCATTCGGATGGATCGTCCTTTGATCCTGTCCTCTGATCGCTTCACACCTACAAACCTTCATCTACTAAGATCTCTTCTATTTCTGTTCTCTTTTTGCTTCGATCTAACCAAAGGCCACACATCCAACTCACATTTACAGATGTGTACCTAACCCGTCTCTACAGTACTACGTCGCTACTTCAGATACACCTGTGTTTCTGCTTCCCTGGTACGGGAATTAGGACAGGCCCGTTTGATACTGGGTAATTGAATGCGAATGAATATGATTGAAGGGATATTATATGTATGAATAAAATTTTATCGGATTGTGGAGAAATGATGTACTAATCTGTTAAATCAGATATTCACGTGCTGATGGGCGTGTTGGGAAGGGGGAGGGCTGAGAGGGAGTAGGGTGCAAAAGTGGGTATTCCTTTGCTACAGGTTTATTAATACCTACCCCTTTTGTTACATACGCGTGATAAAGTTACGTATTAATAAATACGCGCAACACTTGAACCATTGAAATTATTAAAGAAGAAAATCCTTTGAATGTCAAACAAAGGTTCTACGTCGTAATAATTATTGATATATTCAAAATAAAAATGACAAAAGCGAACGGCGAATGAGGCCATCATTGATGTGAACTGTGGTTATTAAAATACTATGCTGATATATGAGGTAGAAAGTCGCACGAAAATAAATTCGTCAGTCCAAAAATTTAACTAAAATCAAAAAATCTCTTTGTTTGTATGATTAAACCATAGTTTAATTTTGCAAGGTTTTATGGTTTTAATTATATAATTTACCTAAATTAAGAATACCGACTCTTGTGGAACACTTAGGAAGTTATTTTTCATGAAACATTGTTTTAAAGATTCAATCCAATTTCTGTAAAATATTGATAAATACTTAGGGGTTCCAGCCCTGCGATTTAATCAGAACAACAAGGTTATTCATTAAATAATTTGAAATTTAAAGGAAGTGTCATTTCATTTCCAGACGGTCCATTTCGGTTACCTTTTTGAATTTGCCAACAAAGAAGTTAGGTTTCACGAATGCCAATGTTTGCCCCTTTCAAGTCATCACCAGGGTCGATTCGTTTGGACGATAATAATTAATATAATTTTTTAAGTATCTAAAGTAACACATTCACTAAAAAAATTGTTTTATTTTTTTATTTAGACAAGATGTTTTCAATAACTAATTTAAGAGAACAGCATTTTAGCGATATGTACGATTTGATCCGTCAATGGCCGAGTTCGCATCGCTTTTGGGTTCCACTTAAGGTAATAATTCTTTTACCATTCACATTTGGGTCATATATTCCCATAACACTGCTTTTCTGGTTCATTCGCTCTACATGGCCAAACCATGTGATCATCCCTTTCTTAATCCTAAAACCATTAAAACCGTGAATAAATAAATAAAATCTATCTCCTCCCCCCCACTTTTCAATAATTTCTAGTCACTCTCCACCCCTACTTCAACACCTTAAGTTATAATTCTGTGATATTATTCATGACTTAATATATATATTTTGTTCCGAAGAGAAATAAATAGCTTATTAGCAACTGCTAGCCCCCCGCAAGTTAACAGCGAGCAACGTAGCAGAATACGACGTACTGAAGGCACATGTTGTCATTCCTACACTTTAGTGTTTCTGCGTTCCCTACCTCGCTTTACATTACTTCGACATGTTTCAAACCCAGTAGGTGTTAATCTAAAAAATGTAGTAGTATTATTGTTTTATTTAATTATAATGGACTAACTTTTGCCCTCCGGCTTCGCTCGCGTGGTAATAGGTAGAAATTACGGTACAAAGAATTTTCCCAATGAAATGAAAAAATTTTCCAGGATGAAAAATAGCCTAAATCTCTTCCCAGTCCAACTACCCCTCTGAAAAATCGCGTCCACCGATCACTCCGTTGCGACATGAAATAAGGACAAACAATCACACTTTCGCATTTACATATTAGTTAGGATAGCCACAAGGGATAGCTACATTTAACAGTAAGGGTCGACCGAGATCTTGGTCTCGGCATTCTCGGCTACAAATTCTACCGAGAACTCTGCCGCGATTCTCGGCGAAAAATAGCTGAGCCATAACCGAGACCGTTGTAAGTAGGTACGGTATAGGATAATGGGATTCAAATCTACCGCGCGCGTCCACATTCGTCACTTGGTGTCGTTGCTTGAGAGAGCTGTCGATTGTGATTGGTCGGCTGGCAACGAGGCGGGTTTTACTTATCGCTGCTGCCGCCGCCGCGCCGCGCCGTTCGTTCATTTCACTACTTTTGTGAAAAAAATTGAACAAAATTATTATTACATTCTTAAATATACTATATAAAGCAAAAATAGAGCATTTTAATTTTTTTTGTCAATTTATCTATTTGCGGTCTCGGCCGAAAATTTAATTTATTCTCGGTCTCGGCCGAGAACGATAAACCTGTCTCGGTCAACCATTATTTAACAGTGTAAATATTATATTATTATTTTTAATTGTAAAACTAATGTTTTTAAGACAAGATTTTTTATGCATAGCACAAAGGGTAACAATTATTATAAGCAATAATTATCAGCCTGAAACACTCATCCACATTGAAAAATCTTCCGAGAAAAGATACATGACGCCAACGGGACTTGAACCCGTGTCCTCTCGATTTCCGGTCGATTGCTCTGACCACTGAGCTATGGCGGCTTATCTCGTACCCGCCAAATGATTCAATATATGCTAGTGTTTCATTCAACAATTACTGCTTATTATATATTTTTTCCACCTGAAAACAACCAACTTTATTTTTGCGAGAGAAACATTGTAAGTGTTAAATCCCTCGCTAGGTGGCGTCGAGACAAATTATGTCTTCATTTATTGGGGAAATACTTAAACTTGTCAAATATTAATTATTATTTTTAATTGTAAAACTAACGTTTTTAAGACAAGATTTTTTATGCATAGCACAAAGGGTAAAAATTATTATAAGCAATAATTATCAGCCTGAAACACTCATCCACATTGAAAAATCTTCCGAGAAAAGATACATGACGCCAACGGGACTTGAACCCGTGTCCTCTCGATTGCCGGTCGATTGCTCTTGACCACTGAGCTATGGCGGCTTATCTCGTACCCGCCAAATGATTCAATATATGCTAGTGTTTCATTCAACAATTACTGCTTATTATATTTTTTCCACCTGAAAACAACCAACTTTATTTTTGCGAGAGAAACATTGTAAGTGTTAAATCCCTCGCTAGGTGGCGTCGAGACAAATTATGTCTTCATTTATTGGGGAAATACTTAAACTTGTCAAATATTAATTATTATTTTTAATTGTAAAACTAACGTTTTTAAGACAAGATTTTTTATGCATAGCACAAAGGGTAACAATTATTATAAGCAATAATTATCAGCCTGATATAAATGAAGACATAATTTGTCTCGACGCCACCTAGCGAGGGATTTAACACTTACAATGTTTCTCTCGCAAAAATAAAGTTGGTTGTTTTCAGGTGGAAAAAATATAATAAGCAGTAATTGTTGAATGAAACACTAGCATATATTGAATCATTTGGCGGGTACGAGATAAGCCGCCATAGCTCAGTGGTCAGAGCAATCGACCGGCAATCGAGAGGACACGGGTTCAAGTCCCGTTGGCGTCATGTATCTTTTCTCGGAAGATTTTTCAATGTGGATGAGTGTTTCAGTCTGATAATTATTGCTTATAATAATTGTTAAATATTATATGAACATAAAAAAAACTTCCGAACCGCAGCCCTGGTTGCACCTACCCACAAACATATCCGAGCTTATTCTAAACCAAGGGGTTAAATCATACCAATCACATCGGTGATAATCGACTAAAATGTTGGTTATATTTATGAATCCAGATGGGAGCAGTACTCTTCCGGTACATGGACAATGTGCACTCTAGCGGAATGTGGGTGTGTTCTGTACCTAGTACGTGTTAACAAACAGAGCTATGTTACGAATAGCTCCCTAAAATAATACGAGTACATAACACCAATATAGAATTATTTAAAAAAATGTTAAAATAAGGTTTTTATTATTTCGTCATAAAAGGGGGGCTGTGGAAGAAATAGACATAGAAATAGTACAAATCAAATTCAATTCAGAGCGATTTCGGTTGAAGATACATATTTAAGTAATGTAAAACTAGCAGTTAAGTTCGGCTTCGACCAGCTGAGATTCATGAAAGTGCAAATCCAAGAGTACTTACGCCTACCAGTCGATGTTCCTCATACTAGTTGTTAATGTAAGTTGCGCCATCTTTTGGCATTGTTAGCTACTTGCTTTTATTTGGTTCTATTACGATAGTAGCTTAATCACAAACTTCACGTTCACAGATGGTTTCCATGTGGCGCGGAGTCAGAGTTGTACTCGGAGTCGGATTTTTAAATTTCAGCCGTACAGTCGCTAAGATATTAATACTGTCAGATATTTCTGCGTAATCATTTCAGATCAGCGATAGTGTAGGTACCAGTATTATTTTACGAATTCATAATTCTTTATTCAAAATGCTTATTTGTTTTGTTCAAATGCTTACATGAATTAAAAGAGTGAAAATACGTTGCTGAGACATTTGCGCGTGGTTTTACTGAAGTAGGTCCAGTGGACATACTTTAGCGGCCTATACCTAGCGGTTCATATACAATATACATATTCTTTGTATGGCAACCCTTTTCTAAAGGGATGCGATATTTTTGTTGGATGAGTACGAATATATTATTAGAAAGGCAAAGATCCTGAGGCATTTTTTAAATAAATTCGCAACTCCTACAATTATAATATCAAATGATTTTTTACAGTGCGCTAGTTACTGTTTTTGATTATTTATTTTTATCAATTTATTTATTTATTTACTTCCTTTTCAGGGGCTTTTACACATGAATAGTAAAAATTATTCAGCATTTATTGTACGAAATTAAACTACCTCAGAAACAATATTTTATATTTGTTATATTAACTATAAATTGAAGATATCCACTGTCTTGGTATAATAAGGAACTCCAGTGAAAAATATTATGGCTTTAAAAAAATATGTTCATAGAGACCAATAAACGCTGATTCTGAATATATAAGTTTTATTTAATAATATTAAACGCAGAGTTTTTAAAAAATATATAAAAAAGTCCATTTTTCATCGGGTCGTAAAAACACGCCGTCAAGTTGGCATTATTGAAATTTTTGTGGTGACTACTGACGTCACTTTTCGACGTGTCGTGACGTCACCGTCGTTGTATGGGAATGTACAATATGACACAAGCCATCGTATTAATTTATTCGTTTATTTACATACTGTTTATAGAGATTTAGTTGTTTTGTTTATTGAAACATTATTTAGGCCTAAATAATGTTTCAAAAATAAAGGTATCTCTTGTTAGTTTATCTCTATTATTGAAAATATTCTAAAACTATGCACAACAAAAATAGTAATGCTACTTCTAGGGAGAATACATCGAACAACGGAATTCAAAATGGCGGCAGTTGATCAGCTGATAGCCCGATCCTATAGTAATTTTTCAGGAGTGATGACGTCACACGATTTAGTGGTGGTCTTGAAAAATTAAAAATTTGACAATTATTTTAATTATTAAAACTAAAAATAAAAATAAAAATAAAAATACAGTTGTTGCTTAGCAACGCTAGCCTCGACGTTTGCTTATATTTTAGCTCTCTGATTTTTTATTGTATTAGATAGAAAAGAATTTGCTTTGATCCCAAAACATATAAATATTTGAAAATAAGTATATTAGAAAACGTAATAAATAAACTGCCAGTGAACCGTAGGATATTTAGGTAAATAAATACAATATAAATTTTTCCTTTTGTGAGGACTTCAGTAACCAAGGTAAACAACTATATTTTGAGATTACGTTGAAATATATTTTGTAGGTAAATTTAATTATATATTTTATTTTGATAACATTATTCTACAATATAATATATATATTATAGATTTGTAGTATTGAAGGGTAGTTTACATTAAAATATTTAATTTGGACATATTGAAAATTATTTGTTGACAAATGACAGCACTAGATAACGACGACAGTTGCTTGGTTACTGGAATGTAGGAATAATAATAATAATTAATAACAATCATTTCCAAGTTGTTTTGAAAGGTGACAAAATGTCATTTTCAACCAACGGAAATGAAAATGGGTTTATTATGTCATCTATACAGATGAACATTGATAATCTGAGACCCCAAAAAACCAAAGCAGGTATTCCTAGGCAGCGTATGAAATGGACGAACGATGTCAATATGTTCATCGTTCGTTCATTTTTTTATGTAACTAAACTAGAAACAGATATGTTATTGTATAGGAAAAAATTACATTTACTTTTCTCACAAAATTATCCGGTTGACCAAGTAAACGAACAAAGATTAGCTGACCAAAAAAGGTCAATTTTCAAAAATAATTTAATTCCTGTAGTAACATTAAATGAGATAAGAAAAGAAGTAGCAGATAGAGTGCAATTGGAGAATAATTTAGATCAAATGAATACGAGTAGTAATGTTATATTAGATGCATTGAATGAAGATAGTTTAGCTAATATTCTAGTAGAAGAATCCAATGATATTAGAGTAGATTCAAATAACTTAGACATTATTCATAATCTTAGGGAAATCAATATTGCAAATTTAAACTTACTAGATGATAATGTAATAGAATTAGCTAACTTGCTTCAAAATAATATAAATAGATATATAGATATAGAGCCCACAGTTAGACCAAAATTACCAAAATTGCATACGTCAAAGAAATTATCTAAATTAATTTCTGAATTAAATAATTTAATTTTACCAAAAATAATATTTGACGATATTAGTTTTTTAGATCTTCATACAATAGTGTACGCTAGTGCTATCACTATATGTAATAAGTTAGGAGTTAAATTAATATCCTCTGATGATAGATCATATAGTTATAGCAAACCAGAATGGCAGATTAGATTAGAAAATGATGTAGTATTTTTAAGAAGTAGTATAGCTAGAGTAATTGAATATAAAAATGGAAATAGAAGTAGGAATATTTTGAGATATGTAGATGAAATTGGGAGAAAATTTGGTTATAGCATTGGTAGTAATAATAATGAAAATATAATCAATGATTTATTAGATTTATTAAAACAAAAATTAGGTGTAAAAGCTAGTAGATTAAAAAGATATAATTATACGTATAATAAAAGAAATAATAATAGATTATTTCAGAAAAATGAGAAAATATTTTATTCCAAACTTGACGATAAACAGAATATTATTTCGAATAATAATATTCCGTTGCCATCTGAATCAGATATGCGCGATTTTTGGACAAACATTTGGAGTAAAGATATAAAACATAATGAGGCAGGTAACTGGATAGAAAATGAAGAACTCAATTGTTCAGACATTGAACAAATGAGTTTTTCTGATATATCGGTTGAATTGTTAGCCAAAATTATAAAAAATACTCATAATTGGAAAGCCACGGGTTGCGATTGGATACATAATTTTTGGTACAAACGTCTAACTACTTTACATCCTCTTTTTGCAAAAAATCTTTCAAAACTTGTCAGAGAACCTCAAAATTTTCCTAATTTTCTAACTAAGGGCATTACTTATATGTTGCCTAAAAGCGAACATATTAATAATCCCTCTCAATATAGACCCATTACATGTCTACCGACAATATACAAAATTTTAACCTCTTGCTTGACAGATTTAATATATACTCATTTGGATGAAAAAAATATTTTATCTGAACAACAAAAAGGTTGTCGCAGAAAACATATGGGATGTAAAGAACAGTTAGTTATTGATTCTGTAATTTTAAAACAAATTCAAAATCAAAAGCGTAATTTACATACTTGTTATATAGATTATCAAAAAGCTTTTGATAGTGTCCCGCACTCGTGGCTAATCAAAATATTAAAAATATATAAAGTTAACCCAATTATAATTAGCTTTTTGAAAAATATTATGTCCTTTTGGAATACAGATTTGCTAGTTAATTTAAAAGGTAAGAAAATAGTAGTACCGGGCATTTCAATAAAAAGAGGGATTTTTCAAGGAGACTCATTGAGCCCTCTTTGGTTTTGCTTAGCATTGAATCCCCTTTCTAAAATGTTAATTAAAAGCAAGTTTGGAATAAAAATTAAGGGTAATACAAGAGAGAGTAGTATAGTTTCACATCTATTATATATGGATGATATAAAATTATTTTCAAATTCTGAATCAAATTTAGAGAAAATGATTAAGGTAGTTAAAATTTTTTCAGATGATATTAAAATGACTTTTGGTTTAGATAAATGTAAAACTATCCATATAGAGAAAGGCAAAATTGTAGATGGAGACGAGGGTATATTTAGAAATTTCAAAATTCAAAGTATGAAAGGGGATGAGGTTTATAAATATTTAGGATACCCGCAATCGAATAGATTAGATCACACTAGTATTAAAAATGATATTAGGATTAAATTTCAAACTAGGATCAGAAAAATTTTAAAATGCAATCTATCTGCTAAAAATT
Organism: Limnephilus marmoratus; assembly: GCA_917880885.1. Lineage (NCBI taxonomy): Eukaryota > Metazoa > Arthropoda > Insecta > Trichoptera > Limnephilidae > Limnephilus > Limnephilus marmoratus. Next base: position 5,805,178 of record OU862911.1, read on the forward strand.
TAGTAAAAGCAATAAATACTTGGGCAATACCTCTACTAACGTACTCATTTGGCATAATTAAATGGTCCAATACAGATTTAGATAGTTTAGAACGATTAATTAGAACTACGTTAACAAAATTTAATTGCCATCATCCAAATTCAGCTATAGAACGAATTAATTTACCTAGAAATTTAGGAGGTAGAGGTGTAGTCAAAATAACATCTTTGAAACACAATCAGGTAGAAATGCTTAGAAATTTTTTCCATAGGAAAGCTAATAGCTCAGAAATGCACAAAATAATTTGCAAGGCAGATAGAAATATTACACCTTTAAATTTATATGACGAGAATGCCAACATTCTTATAAATACTAACCACGAATTATTAGATTCCTGGTCAAATAAAATTATTCACGCAAAACACTTCAATTATCTCAACCAAACGTATGTTGACAAACTTTCGTCAAACAAATGGTTGAGTATTGGAGAGTTGAGCGCAGAAATAGAAGGATTTATGCTTGCAATTCAAGATAGAGTCATTAATACTAAAAATTATAGAAAGCATATAATCAAAGATATAAATCAAATTGATGATTTATGTAGAAAATGTTTGGCTTTTCCCGAAACTATAGAACATATTATATCGGGATGTTCTATATTAGCGCCTTCCGAGTATACATTTAGGCACAATCAGGTTTTAAAAATAATTCACCAAAGTTTGGTAATTAAACATAACTTGATTGATTGCCGTAATGTAGTACCTTATTATGAATATGAACCAAATTCATTTATAGAAAATGAATTTTATAAAATATATTATGATAAAACTATACTAACAGACAGAACAATTAGTCATAATAGACCTGATATAGTTTTACATGACAAAATTAAAAAAATAACTTATATCATTGATGTAGCTATTCCAAATTCCTGTAATATTCAAAAAACTGTTTCTGAAAAAATTAGAAAATACACATATTTAGGAAATGAGATTAAAAGAATTTGGCATTCTCGGACTATAAAAATATTACCATTTGTTATTTCGGCCACTGGCATAATACCTAGGAATCTGATTCAAAATTTAAGCATATTAGATTTGTCAAAGAATTTGTATATAAAAATGCAAAAAGCAGTAATTTTAAATACATGTAGGATTACAAAAGATTTTTTAAATATTTATATTGAGGGATCAGTAGGATTTATAGGTTCAATTAGAAATGCCACAGAGCCGAACCCTCTGATATGAAAATATCTGGAGTCGGTGAATTATATTCCCATTTGGTCTCTAGTAGGTTGACATGTTGTTCTTGTATTGTTTTGTATTAATAATACTTATATAGTGCAATTGCATAACGTGGATTCACTAGATGATCATTTGGGGAAGTGTATGAAAGGGTTTAGTTTTTCCTTCTTTTTTTTTTTTTTTTTTGGGGGAAAATTTAACCCGGACATTTAAATCTGGTGCGTAAAAAAAAAAAAGTTAGAAGGTCATTAAAAAAAATTTAAAAATTTGACTGGAGTTCTCTATTATTTCCCTCCATTAGTATTCTGCGAAAAGACGAATACACATGTTATTTAGTCCCAGAATTTCTGCAGTGAAATAAATCCCGAATTCTAGTATTACGTAGTGGAATCCGGAAGCTCATCAGTGCAAGCAATACCGGACTGTCAACTACATCATTTAAAATTTTATATGGATATCCTAAGTCAGTGAAAATTTAAGCATATTCACACCCCAAAAATAAAAAACGAAAATACTTTTGGCCGTGTAAATCTTAAAACGTATCTAACCATATTCATATCATTTAAAATAGTGTTACAGTTCAACACAATTGCTGGAAAAACCATTTTAAAATTTAGAAAACGTAAGAATTTGTTTTGTATTATTTCAACAGCTTGTACATGAAGAATATAATGTGGGTTCCAGATGGGTGAATTGTTTTCAAGTTGACTTCTAACGAAGGCAAAATATAACAGTTGAATACACTTGATATTGTTAAAATTTCTAGTTAGCCGAGTTATAAATCTCAACATTTTTAATCCCTCATTAGAGAACATGATAAATTAATGACGAAAGGCCTTCTTCAAGCGTAAAACTGTTCACCTAAATCCAATGAAATTGTTGCTTTCCAATCAAATTAAACGCCCGTCAGTTGGCGTACCGCTAAATGTTCAATTTCTAAATACATTTCGGTGGATTTGGTCCACTCCAGTTTGATTTATTGACTTATGCAATTGATTTACTCAACATGTCTCGAGCTGTGAACATTGCCTTGTCTTGTCTTGTCCCGTCCTGTTGGTAGAACTCCTTGCTACAGCGCGCGAAGCAAACATTCCCCTAACAAACATGTCAATCTACAGGGTAATCTAATGCCTCTCAACCCTCGTCAGGGGAGGAAAATTGCTTTCACGTCGATTAAGGAGCCATAAGATGTTTGATTCTTTGGTGGGGAGGTATTTCCTCTCATTAAAGAAAAAAAAGAGGTTTAATACATTTACTTTGAGGTGATCAAATCTTAAGTCTGCGTTTTACTTATTATTAAGATTATACCTATGTACATGTATGTGTTTTACTATTGGTTATTACGAATAACTATTTAATTAAATGAAAACAATATTAGCAAAAATCTGGAGACAGAAAAAATCAGAAAAAGATATTGGAAACTCTGGGATCTCGGTAACTGGGGTAAATTGTGAGGCTGAAGGTAGTGGTAAGGGAAAGGAGATGGGAAAGAGGAAGGTGGAGAAAGCACATGGCTATTCAGATCAAGTCACTAAACACGGCTAAAGCAACTTCAAGCAATGTTTCAATTCTGAATGGTCGTTTTACACCAGGGCGATAATGAGAGTATCTTTCTCTCTGGAACGTGCCGCGTTATTAACACATACTTATTAATTCACAATTTTAAAGGCGGGAATGGGTACCGCTGCCCCGGGAACCATTTATTGGATAACCAGGTCACCGAAAGTGGTTAGCTACGTTTGCAGACTTAGCAGGGGTGCCCGGGTTCATGGGGATGAAGTTTATCTAGGACATGGTTACGGATGCGTCTGCCCATCTACTGCATGGCGGACCGAATCGGGAAAGACTGGTTGAGGGAGATCTTTTGATCTTTCCAGCCAGACTCCATCGAACCATTGTCTTGCAACGCAGTGGGAAGGATGAATTCACACATCCGCCTCTCCTGGATACACTAACCCCCAGATTCCTACCCACTCCTCGTACCATTTTCCTTCCCACCCTTTTTTTCCTTTCCTTGAAAAGACCCTCCACACAGCACCCCGAAAGATGACATAGGCCCTGGGGGAATTTTATTTTTCTCAGGGCCTCCTGTGTGGAGCTAATGTAAAAAAAAAAAATCAAATGAAATGAGAGGCCGTCAAAATTGGTCTTCCGAGTGCATAACATTTTAATATCATTTACAAAAAAGTCATAGCCATAATTAGCAGCCCAATCAGAATTTATTTAGTTTTAAATTATCTTTAGTCCCAGGAACTATTTTTTTAACCAATACCCCTACCATAAGTCACTCCAAGTGGTTTGCAACGTTTGATGGCTAAGCAGGGGTACCCGGTGCCCCGGGTCATGGATAAGGTTGACTATGTCTTGGCGGCTGATGCGTTTGCCCACCTCCTGGTGGGTCGTTTAGGGAGAGACTGGTTGAGGGAGACCTTTTGACCTCTCCAGCCGGATTCTCTTGACCCACCGCAGTGGGAGGAATGGATTCATAAGTAGGTCGCTCCTGGACATATTGACCCCAGATTCCTACCCACTCCTCATACCTTTTTCCTTCCCAGTATTCCCTCTCCATACTTTCCTTGAAAATACCCTCCACACAGCATCTCCAAAGATAACATAGGCTCCGAGAAAAGCTATTGTCAATGAGTATATCCCTTCCTCCGTCCTTTAATCCCATAATTTTCTAAAACTCTGGATTTTCAAAGAACTAAATCTACAAAAAATGCGTAAAAGGTGACATTAAAACGTTTGAAAATTTCTCCTTAGTAAGTCAGATACGCGTCATACGTCATTACATATGTCAGGTAATGAAGTAGGTAGCTTGAGAACAAGCTCGTGGGTCCGAATGGTTGCTCAGGCGACTGCATATCAATGATACATTTTCGTCACTTTTAAAAAACTACCACCACGGCGTGGAGCGGTTCCGGTCCATTAGAGATTCTTCAGACATATTGATATTGGTAATTGGTAAACGGCGAGCCATAACGACGTTTACTCCAATTTCCGGTCCCCGGCGGCACAAGGACAGGACAGTCGCAGCCTCCGAAGGCTCTCATCCTTTCACTTCCGGTTCAGCTTTGAGCCGCTTGACCAGACTAAATGAAACCAATTTTGAGCACTTTCCAAAATTAACAATACGACCATTATTGAAATGTCGTGTCGATTAGAACATAATGCAATGAAAACTGCAAAACGTAACAACAGAATATTACGAACTTTTCGGAAAGATAAAATGAGTAATTAAGATAAAAAATTTGTGGCTTCCATTACGATTTAAACCACTTTTTTTAACCCAAGAAATGGAAGAAGGAAGGGCACTTCTGAAACCTGTAGTGGTTTTAAACACATGCATGTGTTTATATTATTATATTAAAGGTATAACAATTATTATGAATAAACGCACTTCAAAAATTTGTACTTATAATGTTAGAGCCTTACCGCTGGACTACGGCCGGCGTAGTCCAGCGGTAAGGCTCTTGACTCGCACACCGAAGGGGTGGCACATACATTTTATTTGATTTATTTGTGCTATTTCACAATTAATTCATTTAAAATAATATGTAGTACATTTGCGGCACGTTCCAGAGTGGAAGATACTCTCAGTATCGCCCTGGCGTAAGACCATCATTCAGAATTGAAACGTTGCTTGAAATGGCATTTGCCGTGTTTGGTGACCAGATCTGAATAGCCAGGTACTTCCCCACCTTCCTCTTCCCTATCTCCTTCCCCTCCCCATTACCTTCAGCCTCACAACATACCCCAATTGGAGATGCCATAGTCTCACTGGCTTCAGACGGAACCGTTGTGCGGTATTCATATAAAAAGATTTTTTTTTTTTAAAGTACATTAGCTCAATAAAATATAAAAACCGTTTATTTTAAAACAGCAGGAGGGGAAGGGGACATGGGAAGGGAAAGGGAGGCGAAAGGGGGATGGAACGAATGGGAGAAGACACGCAAGGAGAAATAATTTCTTTATTAGTGGCTTTGCAACGCATGCCGGGAACTCACTAGTATTTCTATAAAGTTTGCCGTGTGCGTTTTCCGCGTGGATGTAACGTAGAACTCCACGATAATTATTTTTCATGCAATTGCATTTTTACAATTCTGCCAGGAATAATTAATTTAACTCGTGATAGCTGTTTCGTCTTTCGAAAGTATTTCTTAACTATCTAGCTGTTGCAGAAAATTTAGAAAAAAATAGTGTACGTGCATTTTCACAGATAAATTCATTTCTCTTTTGATGTATGATGAAATGCCTGATAGAATGAAAAATGAAGAAAGAATGAATGTATTTAAAAACAAATGTTATGCTTATTGTAAAAATATTTAAATTTATCAAATGAAATATAACATTGTGCTTATTAGTTTATATTCATAGTATAAACTAACTCAATAATTAATAAAATAATATAATTATAATAAAAATAAAAATTATATAATATTTCCTCATTCAAAATTTAGGCAAATTAGATTTGTCAATGAATTTATATATACTCGTAAAAATGCAAAAATAAGTAATTTAAAATACATGTAGGATTACAAAAGATTTTTTTAAATATTTATATTGAGGGATCAGTAGGATTTATAGGTCCAATTAGGAGTTCCACAGAGCCGAACCCTCTGACATGAAAATATTTGGAGTCGGTGAATTATTTTCCCATTTGGTCTCTGGTAGGTTGACATATTGTTCTTGTATTGTTTTGTATTTATTATACTTATATAGTGCAATTGTATGGCGTGGATTGACTAGATGATCATTTGAGGAAGTGTGTGAAAGGGTTTAGTTTTTCCTGTGGGGAAAATTTAACCCGGACATTTAAATCTGGTGCCGTATAAATTAACTCAATAAATAATAAAATAATTATGATAATCAGCGATAAATTATAATGAAATAAAAATTACATGCAGCAAGTATTACAATCATGTAGATATTGTAAATTAATTTTTTTCACAAAGAAAGACATCTGACAATAACCTTTTTTAAAGTTTGTGGTAATATCGTAATAAATAAAAAAAAATCCAGAAACTCCCGAAAAACCTTTTAAGTTAACTTAAACCTAAGTAAATGCCCAAAAAAACATTTTAACTTAATTAAACATAAATAAATGCCCAAAAAATATTTTTACTTAACTTAAACTTAAAATCACCAATTATCAATATGGTTTTCTGAGATGCTCTAAGGATTTGAGAGAATTAATTTAAATTTTACTGAAAATCAATACCGACGTAAATATCTGTTTTTTTTTTATATATATTTCAATGCTTGCTTAAAACGTCGCAAAAATACAATTGATTAAATTGAAAACAAACATTTTAAAAATATATCACTTATTATAATTAAATAATTTTAAAACGAAATTCTCAAACACTTACCCAGAAAATTTTAATTCATCCTTTCATCACTTCCAGTTTATTAGGCACGGTATAATTAGGTATGTCTTTGTCAAAAGTTTAAAAACAAAACTAAGTACCTCCTTCATAAAACATTTTAATTTCACGCCACCAAAAATATCTTACAATTATTTGAGCAAAACGATTTTAAAATCAGCAAAAATTTTAACATTTTTTGAAAGTTTTGGAAATGATTTAAAGTTTGATTTGATTTCCCATAAGCTACCAGGAGTGCAGAGCACAGAAGTGGTGACCTCCTCGAACAATCCATCTGCCGTACTGATATGTTATTTATTCACTGACCGGAATTAACGGCGAGGAACTGAAACGACCGGATATTCGGTCATTGTGTGTTTTTGTCCATGCTCCATCATGCATGGGCCTGCCGGACAAATTAGGTATTTTTTGTGAAGGGAAATCGCATTATGCTCAGAGGTACCCGTGCTCACTGTTCACATGCATCCACGCTCGAATAAAGATCACCTATTCGTCTCTGCTACTTTCAAATAACATTGATTCAATGGTATTTTCATTTTTTCGACATATTTACAGGCTGGGTAGATAACAAATTACAAACAATTTACTTCATGAAATAACCCGAACTTTATGTTTTTGACATTTTTATAGGTTTTAGATAACAATCGATGCGGTGGACAAAACAGCTATAATGGAATTTAGAAATTCGATAAAGCGAAAAACAAAAAAACTTTATTTTCAAAGCGCCTTCCAAGCGAGTCGCATTTATAATGTCGTATTCCAAAATGGTGATGTGTGGGGAATAAGTCGAGAAATAATCTTATGTATTTCTTGTATGTAACAATTTCTAGACATTTTGTTTTGAAAAGTTTTATTTCCATGTATGTACATTTGATACTTAATTTTTTTTTTAAATTTTTGCTACCTTTTCGACACATCCGTGTCATTCACTAGCAAACCTAAAACTAACTTAAAAATTTTATCTTCACGATATCTCTACATATTATTAATTAAACTCCTCCGACGCGACTGTCCGTCTATCTGTCTGTCTGTTCGCGATAAACTTAAAAACTAATGATCGGATTTTCATGCGGTTTTCACCAATAGATAGATCCATTTATAATTTCTTGTAAAAAGAGTCAATACGTCTAAAATCTGATTTTAAAATGACATATTTCTTGTTTTCTCTGGTTTTCCCTCTTAAATCAGGTGACATCATCATTACATAGTATAAAATGAAGTCGCTCAAAATGTATGTGCGCATAGATCTGTTAAACTTCGCAACGGATTTTCATGCGGTTTTCACCAATAGATAGAGTGATTCAAGAGGAAGGTTGATATGTATAATACATGCTTATTATAGTGGAGAAAAGCCGAGAAATTCAAATATTCAATTCAGGCAGCGTGCAGCTGGCGGCTGGCAAGCGGGTGGTGTGGATTTTATAAAGGTTGGGTAATGGCGTTGTGTTTCGTTAGCCACAGCAACGTGTTTCCGGGTCTGCTGGTATATAATAAAATAAACCACGTAAAAACTCCACACAAACAAATTAATAGAACAATCAGAAATATGTACTGACATAACATAATTATACCCCTAATGAATACTACTTTTGGACAACGGACAGAACACTATATACTTACTATATAGGAACACAATTGTATAAAATTATTCAGGCCGTAATTAAAACACAAAATAAACAATCCAGCTTTCTAAAATAAATAAGTAACCGGATCAAGTCAACAAGAAGAGATTTCATGAAAATCAATCAGGAAAATACAGAATAACATATCGATCGTCCGATTAGTCAAACATCTCACTATACTAATACTTAGTTTTAAGATAACGAGAAAAGCAATATTTATTTATTTATTTATGTATTTATTATGAAATAACGCCGATTAACGGCTTTTACATGGGAATTGCATTAATTTTAAAGAATAAACATAGTTAAGAAGAAAAAAAAAATAATATAACAAAAAATTAAAGAGCACATATTGAAGTGACAGTATAAAGCAAAAATAGTAAGCTATTATAAAACAAACATGAAGAAAAAGAAAACCTAATATACATGAATGTGTACAAGATATTATGAACTAAAAAATTACTACGTAAAGTATGTAGTAATAAGTTTAAAAATTCCAGAAATATACATTGATGAAGAATATAAACATACAAAGTATATTAGATTATAATCTAACTGAGAAGCGCTGACAAACAGCTTTAATTAAATAATGTTTGTATGTTGATAATCTTTCAATATTTATCATATCAACAACAACATATTTGTTACCAAGTATATGCAGGCGATTTATTATGGCATATAATTCAGCATTAGATAATGTATTATTACAATGATAATCTAATATATAAAATTCTCGTGTCACGGTGTTTGTTACCATACTCCTCCGAAACGGCTGGACCAATTTTGATGAAATTTTGTGTGCTTATCTGGTAGGTCTGAGAATCGACCAACATCTATTTTTCATACCCCTAAAAGTAAAGGGTGTTCCACTCCGAAGAAAATTATTTTCCCCGTACATTTTGTATGGAACGAATTCTCCTATTTTGAAAGAACTGCAGCAATATTGTAAGGGGTATAATATTGAACTGTGAACCGGGGGAGGGGGGAGGGGGGAAAGGAACTCAGGAAGCGGGGTTAGCGGGACGGGGGAAGGGGAGAAGTGGAGTGGGGAGAGGGAGAGGGAACGCGAGAGGGGAAAGGATATGCAGGGAGAAACAATTTAGATCAAGGTATGGTATACGCAGGGAGAAACAATTTAAAACAATTCAGCTAATAAGTTGACAACAGTTTTTGATTCTGAGGCGGTACGAAGTTCGCCGGATCAGCTAGTAGTATAATAATATTCGAATATTCGTAAAATATCTCCAATGAAATCAAAACTGGAAGACTCAGGTGGGCTGGACATATCCAGAGAATGAGCGAAGGAGATATTCCAAAGCGAATTATGGATGGTGCACCCGGGGGTCGGAGAAGAGTTGGAAGACCAAAGTTTCGATGGCTGGATGGAGTGGTGAAGGATGCAAGCACCATCGGCATCCGAAACTGGCGCAACGCAGCACAACACCGACAGTCATGGAGGCAGGCTCTGCTGGAGGCCAAGACCCGACCTGGGTTGTAGAGCCACAGATGATGATGATGATGATTCGTAAAATATCAAATATTATTGGCACGCGTTTATGTTTTACATATTAAATATGCTATGAAATAACACCGGGGTTCTTATACATTAGTATGATATTATTAAATATCCTACTAGTATCACGTGTTTAATTCATTACAAGCTTTAGTGCATTGTACCAGATAGGGGGTACACTTTTACATATAACTGCGTACTCAACTCAAATTTCGATTTTTTTGGAGATGTCTGACTAATCAACTGGACGATTGATGAACACGAACCATAAACACAATTTTTTTCTTTCTTTATTTATTTTTGGGGTTCTCGGTTACTTTGTACCGGTGACTAGCGATCATTGAACGACAGTGGATTCGGGGAACAGTTTTTTGTAATCAGTTCTTATTGTGGCACGCCTGATTATGGAGGCAATTTAAATCTACAATTATTTTGAAGCTCGGAGTGTAGTGGAGCTGGCGACACGGTATCGCTTCCAAGTAAATAAGCACACATTTCACCACGAACAATTACACATCTACCGGATCTGCCGGGTCTGCCTTGATGATTGACACTGCAACGCTGTCCGAAACGTTGGCTAAAGAAGGAGGCGGCGCAACACGGCATAACACCCCAAAAACAAATAACGAAAATACTTTTGGCCATGAAAATCTAAAAAACGTATCATAATCACAACTCTATAATTAGAAAGTTTACGCTTGTAGAAGATAAAGCTTTACACGCGGAGGACAATGTATTTATGTAAAACATTGGACATTGCATTATATTACTAATATTTAAACATTTTTTTCTTCTTTTATAGTTGTTTATGTAATATGGCAGACTGGGATTGCACTACCCTCCCAGTCCTGCTGGAATAAAAACTTAAATAAAATAAAAAATAAAAATTACATTTGTTATTCCCTATCACTGTTAGTTAGTATTACATTAATGAGAAGATAAGTGGCAAAAGTAGAGTTGATATTTATTTTGAAAAACTGGAGAATTTAGAGCTTGAGAATTTTTATGAAATGACCACTACGAAATCTTCCAAAAAAGATTTTTTTACATTTTCACTCACGAAGCACCGCACAAAGAGAAGACCGATTATACTATCTCATTCTCTCGTCGGATAAATCTTATAGATGTTTGGGTTTGTTTCTTTTTAGTGTCGCTATTTTTCGTTTTACCGAGTTTCAAATCACAACAGTGCTAAACAAGTTTTAACTTCCAAAAATATTTATGAAAATCTCGAAAAGAGTAAGATGATGAATAGTCTTCAGAAGTTTGTGGAAAGAAACTGAGAAATAAGAAAGTTCAATTTAATGGGAATAGAAGGCCACAAGTAATCAACTACCTCCCCAATTAGGAGTCGAGCAAACTCCTCGTAACCATTCATCGTGTATCGGGCTCTGGGACGCGGTTTTCCGTCGCGAATTTCGCCCCGTGAAAATATTTTCGCTCTAGTAAGATGCCACAATATCAATTACCACTAAATTGCCAACTAATTGCATTCCCAGCGAGCGCCGCAGTCAACCTATCTACTTGCCTACCTACCCTTAGCGAACAGCGAGCAGCGAGTACTCCGCAGCCAACCAACAAGCCGGGGCCGGTCGCCTGAGTGGGGTAGCTCACCATTTACCTATTTACCTGAAAGGAAGGACCTACCCGGAAGAGACAGCGTTGCGCCGTGTTGTGCTTCAGCATAATTCCGGTAGGGGAATCGGTTCCGAACTTTGATCGGCATTGGTTTGGGGACATGCTAAACTTCTTAGTACGAATTTTGGACCGTTTAACGTGAGTGATTTTGTATCATTTAATTAAACGAATTATTGTTAAAATGCCTCTGTCGTTTTAGACTCTATCATTTTGTTGGGTGGTGGAGAGAAAGTCAAAAGAGATAATTTAATAAAAGCTCCCAACTTTTACGTTTGATTTTACTAGCATATTTCGAAGCGACCACCTTTTAAATTTATTTATTTATTTATTTATTTATTTATTAGTAAGGGACAAACAGCTTATACATAAAACATAAAGATAAAAATATACATTGTTAAATCAAGTCAAGCCAAAAAAGTCTCCTATGTTAAAGTTGATTGGAGATAGAGTTTTATTACATATTAAAATTAATTTGAGGTGAGGAGGAGAGGAAGGGGAATAAAGGAGGAGGATAGGAGATGCTCCGGATCCTTTTCACACTCGTATTAATTTTCGATCGTACGTGTTACTTCTAATCGATATTTCTGTAGTGTATGGCTAAAAATGTCTATATTTTGGAATTTTGTGTTATATTGCGCACATATACGGGGAATTGTTGAATTTTTTCTAATGTTAGTTCTACATGTAGGCAAATGAAACAAATGGGATTGCCGAGTTGTTCTTGACGGAATATGAATATTTATTAAGTTGGTTAGCTCTGGAGAGTCCAGGCCATTATTAACAATTTTAAATAATAAAGTTTGGTCAAAAATTAAACGTCGTGTATAAAGGGAGTTGAAATTGTGGTAATTAATAGATGCGTTGTAATTTAAGAAGTGTAATTTTTGTTTATAATTTATGTGGTTAAAAAATTTTTTTTGGATTTTTTCGATTCTATCAATGTGAGCTTGGTAGAAAGGAGTCCAGATCGGTGTGCAGTGTTCTAAGTGGGGACGAATGAACGCTGTGTAAAGGGAATATAGAGTCTTAAGGTTGCGAAAAGGTTTCGTTATTCGAATAATAAATCCTAGCATTTTGTTGGCCTTGTTGATGATTTCATCAGTGAAATTACATGTATTGGAACAATCTCCATTTTGTCTATTAATTAAATTAAAATACAAACATTATTAATTTCCGAGCAAATTTGTTATGGTTTTGATCGTAATTGTTGAAATAATTCGATTATTGAAACATTTGATTGCGAATCGAATGATGTTTAGATTAAATCACATGAAAATGGCCACAAAAAGGCAAAGGAATGATTGGATTTTTTTTATTTTATTATTATTTTAATTATTCTCATAAGAATATATTTTCATGGTTCTAAGAGTTATGACGAAGAAGGCATTTACTCAGTTTGTAAATCTTATATTTATAGACAATTATTTTGCAAAACATGATGTTCTAATTTTTATCTCAAGATAATTCCATTAATGAAGGACTGATCGCGGTTGGCACTAACTAAAAACCGTTCAAAGAAACGAAACTAGCAGTCCACAATAGACTGCTGGTACCTACCTTGATGTACGTCAGTGAGGCATGAAACTGGCAGAGGAATGATGAAAGTGAACTGAATGCTGCAGAAATTAGATCCCTGACTCGTACGTGTGGTAAAACCATGTGTGATCGTTTGAGAAATGTGGAGATCCGCAAATAATGCAAGGCATATGGAAACGCAAAGAGTAAGATTGAGAAAGGGACGCTCTGATGGAAGTTTGTAGGTATAAGACGATGAATATATAGTTCAAGAGTTAGCTTTCTTAATTGGCATAGAAATCCTTGAAAATGTGTATTTCACTATTTTAGTTTTGCGCATAGTATCATGTTTACTACTGTGATAATGTTTTTATTTTATTTTTTATTTCCTTTTTTTTATATTACATTTGGTTATAATAATGACGTATTGCCCATCTCACTAGAGTCACTAGGTGTGAAACGCCTGTGTTGAGATGGCAATTTACAGAGTGGTTATCTAAGATTTTGTTTAAGTAAAAATATTATGAAAATGACAGGTTGATATAAAAAAAAAAGATTTTTCATTAAATATACAATTCAAGTATGTTACATACATATATAGAAGATTACAATAGGTACATGGTTACATACATACACACAGTAGGTATAAAGGTAAGTAGGTATGTCATTAAATACTTGTGATGGATATGTTTTTTTTTATTGAAACCTAAAAAGGTTACAATTTTACAACATAAAGTAAACATCAATATTTCAATCACTCTCCTAATGAAGCAACTGCTTGTGCTAAGGAGAGGACAACTAAAAAAATTACATTTTTTTAAATTAAAACAAAAAATATTAGTAATTTAACAAAAAATATTAGTGATTTTATGAGAAAATACAGATAAAAGTAATAAAAATATAGGTTGGTTAATAAATGATTTAAAGTATTGATAAAGCAAAAACGTATTTCTAAACAATAAGTAATGTTATGAGGTGGTACTAGAGTATTTTAATTAATTTATTTTTTTATATTTTTCGTAGCTTTCTTCCGATCGTATATCAAAGGGTAATTTATTAAATAATTTTATACCCTTGAATATACAGGGTGTCCGGGGGTAAAGTGCATTAACTTCGGGAGGTGATTCTACATGATAGTATAAGTAAAAAAGACAATTAACTTTTTTCGAAATTCCAACTTTTAGGGGTAGTTTTGTGGTAAAAACATAAAATTAGACCGGCGTGCGCGGCCAGCTTTATTATTTTCCGCTGTTACGATACGGGCCAATCAACACTATACAATGTTGCCACGATCATGCCCGGCAGGCTCCCGGAAAGTAAGATCATACCTCACACTAAGGATTTTTAGTAGGTAGATCTTTTTGTAAGGGAAAAAAAATGTTGGAATTTCGGAAAAAGTTGTTAATCTTTTTTACTCCTACCATCATATAGAATCACCTCCCGAAGTTAATGCACTTTACCCCCGGACACCCTGTATAGTGATGCTGTGCTTCGTACTAGTGGTACGGTTAATCCTCCAACAAATATTATTCTTTTGCTTACATTTAATTATTTTTTGCTAAAGAAATCTTTATGTATTTGTAGAAGGGCAATTTTGTCATAAATTTTTGTAAGTGGGGGAATGTTTATTTGAGGTGATCAATGATTTTACTTTTAAATGCACTTTTGGTTTGCGTGTTTCTAATTTCAGGAGGTAGAGAATTGAACAGCTTTGTTGCATTATATTTAAAACTTCTTTGCCCATAACAAGTTTGACAAACTGGGATGTTAAAAGATTTTACATTTGACTCTCTTTTAAGGCTCTTGTGCTTATTCGTTCTACAAACATGTGTGTATTTTTAAATTGATGTAGCTGGATATTTTTTTAATACAATTTTTGCGGGTTAGGAACATTTAGTGTCTTAAAAATAAAATCAGTGCTCGTTCTCAACGAAACTTGTTATAATTTAAACAATGAATGAGGAATGAGGCAAGGAGTGTGTGCCAAGCTCCAATTGTTTGGCGGGCCGACCTTTCTTTTTTTTTTTTTTTTACAGTGAATACCGCACAAGAATCTCAACTGCTCCCGTCTGGAGCCAGTGAGACTATGGCATCCCCAATTGGGTATGTTGTGAGGCGGAAGGTAGTGGGGAGGGGAAGGAGGTGGGGAAGAGGAAGGTTGGGAAGTACCTGGCTATTCAGATCTGGTCACCAAACACGGCTAAAGCCATTTTCAAGCAACTTTTCAATTCGGAATGGTGGTCTTACACCAGGGCGATACTGATAGTATACTATATATTATTTTAAATTAATGAATTGTGAAATAACACAAATTAATCAAATAAAATTTATTTGCGCATGCCGGGTTCGAACCCGCGACCTCCGGATTGTTAGTCAAGAGTCTTACCCCAGTGGGTAGTCCAGTGACTACGGAGGTCGTCGACGACCTTTCTGCCGACGGCTTTCTGAAACGGCGTGATTATTAGTTAGTTAGTAATGTTCTCATTAAATTTTTATCGATTATGTTATCATGTTTTAATTTTTTCATAACATTACTAACATTAATAAATCATTAAAATGAATGTGGTATAGTGTGAAATTTACACGACACACTCCGAAAAGTATTCAGAAATCATGATTTATTTTTGGGGTATTATGCCGTGTTGCGCTACCTCCTTCTTTAGCCAGCGTTTCGGACAGCTTTACAGTCTTTACATCTTATTGGGCTGATGTGTAACCATGAAAATTAAGTTAAAACTTTAGAGGCGGGAATGGGTACCGCCGCCCCGTAATTTTATTTGTTATCCAACACCGCACCGCTGCAATAGGTCATTAGTTACTAGCTACGTTTCCAGTTACGTATGTGCTGCATATTACGAAGCCTCACATCTCACACCTATTCCTTGCCACTATCTTGTCATTTTCTCTGAGGTCCTAAAATCCTGAACTCCTAGTTGTGTTACCGCAGTGGTCGCCAAACTGTTGGTCGCGAGCGAGCGAGAACAAACGGTGACGGATTTTTTTTTTTTTTACATGAGCTCCCACAGGAGGCCCCGAGGAAAATAATTTCCCTCAGGGCCTATGTCATCTTTAGGATGCTGTGTGGAGGGTTTTTTAAGAAAAGGAAGGAGAGGATAGTTCTGGGAAGGAAGAGGGTTTAAGGGGTGGGTAGGAATATGGGGTTCAGTTTGTCCTGGTCATCCGTCTCCAAGACCTAGACAAACCTCACCCCGTGAACCCGGGCACCTCTGCTAAATCACCAAACGTAGCGAACCACTTGGGGTGACCCATGACAGAGGTGTTGGTTATCCAATAAAGGTTCCCGGGGCGGCGGTACCCATTCCCGCCTCCCAAATTGAAATGGCCGCCGGATTATCGCCGTATCGGTTCGCGAAGTGAAAATTAATTTTACGCAATTGAAAATTAAAATGCATCATTTTCCGCCGCCCGCGATGCAAAAAGTTTTCTTTTATAGTGATTAAGGCGAATCTAAAGTTTTTTTTCTAAAAATTATTCGTAATAACCACGGACACTTCGATCCAAAATTTACCTAATTATTTTTCGCCCTAAGTTCATATAAAAAAAATTGGATAAAATTGAGAAAAGCCTTCTTCTTATTTTGCCCCCATGTTGGAGGTTGGTTATCAATAGGACAATATTCACTCTGCAGACTGCAGCTCGGAACTGCACTCGCACAAAGCCTAAGTCATACGATGCTGCATCTTATTACGTAAAAAATGTAAAAAAACTTAAATTTATCGACATCTGGCGATTAAGAGCGTTTAACCAGCCAGCGGACGAAAATCCACATTTCGTCGAAAGTTGTTCTTACGATCGTGCAGGGCGGTTACAATGAGAAAGATTAATTATTCTCCGTACCAGCTTTTTAAAATTATAACTCAATATCGAATTTATTTCAATTCAAATTAGCTTTAATTTATACCTTCATCCAAAAATGCTGAAAGGCGTGATGATAAAACTATTAAAATAATGTACTTTTTGTAGTTATTTTTGATTATAAGTATTTATCATTTTTCAATAATGTCTAAATTTAATAAGAATGTTAAAAAAATCTGTAATATATTAGTTTGTAAGTGCGCAGATAAATACACAAACGGACCAATTTTCGCCAAGAAACACATGTACGTACATATTTTTTAATGATTTTATTGAAACTAAAATTAAAATTCTAAAACATACGTTTGCTGGATAATGTATTGATTTATTTTACTGCATGATTTTATTATTTGAAATGGGTGTGGTATAATACAAAAACTTTTTTGAAAATTGAACAAATCTGCCAACGACCTATGGAATAACCTTATTATACTAAAAATTTAAAAAAATTCTCAAAATTTATTACATACGAATGCTAGATAAAAGAACAATCTTTCGAAATCCATTTATAATTTTTTGTGGAAAAGAGTCAATACGTCTAAAAACTTTTTTGAAAATGACGTATTTCCGGTTTTCTCTGGTAATGCCCTCTTAAGAATATCATAGTATATGTGTAGCAATCTTATTACTTATTATTCATTAGACACAATATTAGGAACTCTCAAACGAAAATTTGAATCAGAAAAATTGAGAAATCGAACCCAGCACATTAGCTTTGCCAAGGCTCTGCTCTAACCTCTGAGCTAGTTCGACCCTATCCCATTCGGTAATATTTAACCGTATTATACTTCGACTAAGAATTATCGACATTTTCTTACTTTCATATCGCAATCTTTTAAAGGCTGGTATATTTATGTACACCCGAAATAAATGCAATCCGTGCCGTGAATAAATGCTACCATTTTTATTTTAATGTTCGACATTTTATTTGCAATAACTTAATGAGTAAATTCTCACAATGTAATATTTAATCATTGAAGACAATATTAGCGACTCTCAAACAAAAATTTTAAACAGAAAAATCAGAAAAAGATACAGTCACATCTTGGAATTGAACCCAGGACATTCGCCTCGCAGGGGCTCTGTTCTAACCAATGAGCTAAATGATTCATGTCACAATTTGAGGTTTTCTTCATTTAGTGTCGTCTGTCTCAACAAAAACCTAAACCGTTTGCTAAGTTTTAATTTTAACTAACGTTTAGGTAAAGTAACAAACAGTAACAAGAATTTAAAAAAAAGGACCACGAGCTGCTTCAAGCGGATTTTTGCTAAAGTAATAGTTATTAGCGTAGCCAGTCAAAAAATCAGAATATCCCTCAAAATTTGAAAAACGCACCGCACTATTTAAAAATATATATATATATATAAATGTACACAATACATAAAAAAAATCTATGTTTCCCTTCATTTTCCTGATCAAAAATGGAGTATTTCACTCTACCGTAAAGATTAATTGGAGGTATTAATCACCTAATATTATATTTTTCAATTATAACTTTCACAAGCTATTTACTATAAAATCTTATTTATCTGTAAAAATGAATATTATAAAAGAACAGATTTCCTTGTCAAAGAAGAATAGAAATAAAATAACGGCGCACCATTCTGATCCTTTAGATTAGTTTCACCTCACAGATAAGCTTCAAAACCTCATTTAAGGTTATTATTGTCATCTTAGTGTGACCTATTAGGTACCTACTTACAAGATAAATCCCGTTTGTGGTAAAATATTGCAATGTGACAAATAATTCACCTAAAACTTAAAAATCAAAGGCAGCACCTTCATGAAGTTCGAAGACCACTGGTTTAATATTGATAGACCATAGACTGATACACTAAGGGTGGTCGCTGAACGACATAATTGAGTTGCTGCTGCGGCGACCATTCGGCGCTAAGAGCCAAGATATTGGGACCTACAGTCACAACACATGCCATAACAACACCATTACCTTCAAGGGAAACTTTGCATCTTCAACCTATCCATGATGTTTAATTTATTATCTTTATTTTATTCTTCCTTGACAGTATACTACCCTACAGTATAGTACGCGCTTCCCATAACCGCATAAGGTCGCTGTACCATACAAACAGAAGTGCTGCCATCTATAATTTTCAAAGAGAACTGTTGCAAATAATGCAACAATCAAAGATGTTTCCACGGAAATGATTTACACCGCGGAAGAAATGAGTCCCTATCACAAGGAAGATGAAATCTCTGGAAGAAGAAATAAATTGTCCAGGAAAAAAAAACTATTCTTTCGCTTGGTTCAGAGATGGAAAAATATTGGCACGAAGAATTTAGAGAATAAAATGCTTTATCTGGGTCTAAGTATTCTACGTAAATCTTCCGAGATGACCAACGAGGTAGCCAGTTAAGAATTTTAATTCTGTATTATTGACATTGCCTCTTTTTACAACAGTTGTAACTGAATTGATTTTTTTCCCATCTGAAATTTATCAAAAAACTTAAAGGAGATACACAACTCTTTAAAAAAATCAATGAAATAATGCGTAAATCTAGCCATATATAAAATATTAAAGCCTCTTGGCTTTTACATGATATATCATAGTATCAGGTATAAATTACTACAACATAAAAAAGATAGCTCTATTGAGCTTGTAAAACAGCAAGAAATTAAAAACAGAAGTTTAGAAAGACATGGTTTCATGGCGATACTGAGAATATCTTACACTCTGGAAAGTGCCGCAAATACACTATATATTATTTTTAAGTGAATTAATTGTGAAAAAACATAAATCAATCTCACGCCGGGATTCGATCTGGTGACTATTGGATTCCGAGTCAAGAGCTTTAGGTACCTACTCCTGGACAATGCCGCCCGGCCGCGTATTTACAAAACCTATACCGATTCAGTCGCGGTAACGACAATTTACATTTTAAATATACCTCTATATTGGTTATTTTTTATCACATTGCAAAAAAAAAATTGTTCTCAAATCTAAATAAAATAATCTTTCTGGTGTGTATATTAGAAATTAATAATTTTATTTCTAAATATTTAAATTTTAATATTATTCCCATATATTGTAAATACACCTCTATATTGATAATTTTTTATCACTTTGCAAAAACAAAAGTTGTTCTAAAATGTAGATAAAATAATCTTACCAATGTGTATATTAGAAATTAATAATTTTATTTCTAAATACTTAAATTTTAATATTGAATATTTAAAGTGACTGAAACGCGGTAGGGATTGTAAATACGCCGCCCGGCCGTCAAATAGACTACTCGTCTTTGTACAACTCGTGCCAAACAAAATAAATTAAATAATAAATAATAATTCAACTGTCAATGTTGATTTATATCTTTTCTCTTCACGCTGCCAAAGAAAAAAGAAAATTTAATTTTGAAGGATGAAATTAGGTTAAGGTGAAAATTCTCTTAAAAAATAAAGCATTAAATTGTTGATGTGTTATTTAGTACTTCAAAATGAATAAAAATACATATTTTTTTATTGGTGTTTAATTTATAACCTCATCATTCTATATTTTACTTCATAAAATAAAAATTTATTTAAAAAAGACTTCAAAAAATTGTTCGTCAAAAAGTCTAATGTTAGCTTATTGAGGTACAAAAACAATGTTAGCTATCTAGGGTTAATGTAAGGCATTATGAATGTTCGGCATAATTCGAGTAGGAAATAATCCATCCAGATTATGCAGCCGATAATATCGGGCCCAGGAGTAGCTAGTAACTTTACTATCCTATAGAACTATGGATAGGGTATCAGGGGGCCACGAGAGCGAGGAGTCAAGGCGTGGCCCAGCCTCGATTATGAACTATGGGACCATGAAATTGACTACGTGCATACAATGGGTCCATACAATGTATCCCGACAGCTAACTACGGCACCATTATGATCCTTGATCAATACCTGACTGCGCGGAGACAATATTTTAAAGCTCAAAGTTCAAAGAACTCTAAACAATATATTGTAGAATTTTTATTAAAGTTGTTATAATGTTGTCAGGCTTTCTAGCTTCTTGTTATTCATTCACTTTCAGAAGGAACTTATACTTGCATTCATCTGATGATCTCCTCACTTAAAGCAACTTTGTAATTATTGCATCATGCGCCCACTTATGCATTGGCTCCCGCTTTATCATAAATGTGGGTATAATTATTATGT
This sequence comes from Limnephilus marmoratus, assembly GCA_917880885.1. Lineage (NCBI taxonomy): Eukaryota > Metazoa > Arthropoda > Insecta > Trichoptera > Limnephilidae > Limnephilus > Limnephilus marmoratus. The sequence goes on from OU862911.1 coordinate 5,826,106, forward strand.
CGATCGTCCAGTTAGTCAAACATCTCAGTAGAATCGAGATTTGAGTTGAGTAAGCAGTTACATGTAAAAGTGTACCCTCTATCTGGTACAATATTTAGGTTATTTGTAAACACCACCAAATCAATTATAATGCAGAAAGGCTTGTAGCGATTTACAGAATTAAACAAAATGTTGGGGTTTTCCTACTACTGAGTTGGATATTTCAAAATGACATACTAACATGTACCAGACCGTTATGCCTCCCGGTGTTATTTTATATGTAAAACACAGACACGTTTATTAATATTTGATTTATAGCGAGCTTTTAAATGTTGGTTTCCTCATTATCTAATAAAATTTAGTTCTTGGAGATGTCTGACTAATCAACTGAACGATCGATGTATGTGCATATGTTCCTGCACATGTATATATTTGTATTAAAATATCTTTGACATATACCTATATAGGGTGTCAAGAGACGTATAGTTTGGCAAGAAAGTGTAGAAATTAATTCAATTGGAACTAAACGTGTTCATTACTATGGCAACACCGAATTATATGACGTTTCTTATGGCTGTCATATTATGTGTTATCATATTGTGTGTATCAACGTGTTACGGTTGATTTATTGTCTTAAATCTGAGTAGAATATCGCTGATTTGATAATATTTTTATTCATTGTTTGCCTGAATTTAATTAAAATGAATAAATTATTACATAGTGATACAAGAGGGGTTATATTCTGCGTTTTTCAACGCAGCCTAGCCGAGTGTCACGCGAAGAACCTTCTTTTTAATTTAGAAGATGTTTGCAAACGAACTGCTGAAATGACTGGTACGTAGTATAGTTTGTTTAATAAATTTCATTAGTATTACAAGATTTATGCCAATTTTCGAGCGATAATAACCATTACAATCTGATTTGAGGTTATGGTAAAAAAATCTGATTTTGACACTTCATTTTGACAGATAATATGCGGCCACAAGAAAAAGGGAATAAATCAATAAAAAAAATAATATTAAACTCGTAGAAAAGTTACCTTTTTCTCGTTTTCTCTTTCTTTCTTTCCAAGTGAATATTATCTAGTGTGTGTTTTTAAAACTCCCTTATATAATAATAATTTTAATGATTTTTCACACACAGGTAAATCTGAATCAACGGTAAGACGAATTGTCAAGGAAGGGGAAAAGGCAGATGGAAAATTTGAAACACCGGGAAAACAGAAAATGGGCATTATGTAATAGCATAAGTGCTGATGATTGGAAAAATTGTTGCAAACACGTGATGAAAATTGATGCAGAATATTATGCATGAGGCAGTAATATATATGATATCGATGAACTGCGCTTAGATGAAGATGAAGATACGGAAGAAGAAGAATCACACGAGGACGAAGACAATAATTACATGTCGGGTGTTGAATTAATAGACTTAAATTTTTAAGTACCTACGTTTTTATATCGGAATAAAAGCCCACTTAAAACTTGTTTTGTTTTATTTTGCTTCTATTAAATTACAGTTTTTTGTGCAAATTTTTTGAAAATACAAATACGCTATGAAATATGCATTTTGCCAGAAGTGTTTTTTTAAAACATACGTTCTTTGTCTTATGAGCCATCTTGGTGTTGCCATTTAAAACTAGAAAACGATCGCAGCGCCATCATTTATTTTCTACACTTTCTTGCCAAACTGTACTTAACTTACTTTAACCAGTGATTCCTGACATTATTTGGGTAAAAAATGTTAATGAAATTTTGGTCTCCGGTGACTTTTTCGATCACTTTTTTCCTAATATTTTTGATCAAAATCAAACAAAAAAAAATCATGACGTCAATGGTCACTCAGCCGAGTAACCGCCAAACCTCTTAACCCGCCCCCAACTGTCCAACACCTACTATTTTTTTATGTTCTTGAAGAAAAAAACATCACAAACGTCACCGTTACATTTTTTACTCCAAATAATGTCAGGAATCACTGGTTACGTCCCTTAACACCCTCTACATATATATCTGTATATATTTACTAATATTTGACTTTGATCTTCTTTTTTTAAAGTATTTTTAATTAATTTAATAATACTTATTGTAACTTATCGTTGCACAAAGAATGTTGTGATGAAAGGGGTTCTCGCATATAATTCATCCCTTGCCCGGAATAACTTTGTAACCAAAAATATGTTGCTTTGGGAATGATAAGAAAAACGAACCCAGTTATGTTTAATTATATTTTATATTTAAAATGCAATAATAAAACAATCCTTCTGAGTTTTAAATGAAAATTTGCGGCAATTACATTAGAATTCCATCAACAACTCCATATTGATAGTTTTGAAGAATACAATGTTCTTGAGGCCTTAATTAGAATCATTGCTTTAACCAAATTGAAAATGTTATTGTGTGAAGTATTGGCGAGCCAATCAATAAATAAATAAAAAAAGTACCATTTATTTTGAATCTCAGTAATATCAGCCTATTTAATTTCTTTACCTGGATACCTTTTTATCCTAAGTAGTTTTATCGATGACGGTATTTCTACTATCGTGGTACGAGAACACAACAGAATGGAGTTGGCAGGAAAACACTTCTTTTTCTTCTTCTTCTTCAGCACACTTTATTTAATGTAATAAATACAGTATTACAAGAGGGTCTATCTACCCTCACTCGGGTGGTCCACGACCACACCACACTGACAAATATCGAAGTCTCTACTTCGATCTCTCTATTGTCAGTTTTCCAATACTGAACCGTAGGTATAACTCGTACCTACCAGCTTCAGTATAATTACACAATTGAAGGCACACAGCATGTACCTTCTAGTTTTACCCTACTAGCAAAACTAACGCAAAGGGCCTATCTTCCCTCTGCGCAACTGAAGATACACCTCGTATATCTTCCAGTTCAACCGCCATAACAAGACTGACTTCTCTGTTCCAAAATCACAATACTTAAAGGAAATCATACAAAAGATGCATGAGACAAAACATTTGAACCGCTCCCACATCTGGATTTTAAAATCCCGCAATAAAACAATTACCCGAGAGTCGGCAAAAAGGGCCACCAATAAAATTAAGTACATCATACAATACTGAAATGGAGAAATGGCGAAACTAACATTAAAAATTCCCAGATCTCAAATTCTTAAATTTAACCCCCAATAAAACAATAAAATTACTTTTAAAGGTTTGCCAAATCGGGCACACCATTAGGTACAAACTTACTTAATGTTAAGGTACATACTTAAAACTAAGAGATTAAGTTAATTTAGTTTGGGTCATAAAATAACCGCCAGCACCCTTTCTATTTTGGCGGCTGCAATAAACATTCATGTGTTCTATTTGAACTGTACAGGTAAACAAACCTACTTAAAATAAACAATTTAACAAATTAACCCTTTGTTCCTTATCGGTAAAGGTATGCCCCCATATAATATCAGGCCGAATACATTTATTTCTATAGGTTGGGAGCTTACTTGAAAAACCCAAGGAAGAATTTTATTTGCAAAGGTGAAAATACGTTTAACTAAAATGACTAAAATAACACGAATGATACGACTAATTTTTATTACTTAAAGCGAAATGGATAAATCGCATTCTGGAACAAACAGACGGATTTGAATGAAAATATATTTTATACTTTTATAATTCGGTGGTACGTCCTATTTAAGTAGGTATACCGTATTTTCTCCAAACCGACTGAATATTGTATGTAAGAATGGCGGGAGCCAACTATTGGCGATCAACCATCATCGAAATATTTCATATCGTCGCGATTCTGAAACATTAAGAAGCTGTAAAAAGCCCAGTAATAGAAATAAGAGTAGGTACTACAATCCTACAATCAAAATAATTTAGGCAGACCATGAGAGCGTTTGGTGGAAAACATTCTGGTGACCCAAACTTTGTCATACAGAAAAGGGTGAATCTGTACCAAAGCTGAATAATTATTGAAAATATATTCATTCAAATATTATTACAATTATTATGAAATACATTCGTCAAAATTGAATAGTGTTATTATTTTTTGTCACCGCTCGTCGGGTAGCAGCGGTTTGCAACACTTCTATAGAACAACAACACTTTTACAGTTTTGTAGAGTATATTATGAGGTTTATAGCTAATGTGACCACACGTCCCATTTTGAATGGGATCGACCCGTTTTTGGGGACCCTGTCCTATAAATGTCCCGTATTCATAAAGTGGGCGACTTACAATATCAAAATAAGAATGAAAGATTATCTCAAATATTATTATAAATATATAATTTACATATACTTGTAAGATTGGAAATAACAATTGTAAGTTAAGAAATACCTAGTGTTTTGTAGTCAGAAAGCGAAATGTGTATGCATACTTCTTTAACTCTAATACTCCACAGTCATCATTACTGAAGACCTCTCGGACGATGATGGTATTGAACGACAGAAGAGAAGTATCAGTATACTGTCTAATATGATTGCATTGAAGATTCTTCCAATGCAGCAGTAATATAAAAAAAACTTTTACAGTTCATTGTGTACTAGCTTACACAGTGTGAAACATGGTGTCACTACCGAATCAGCTCGATGAAACGACTCCGGATTACAGAAGGTACAGCAGCCCATCGACAATGTTTACGGAACTAGAACCGAAAAGATTCGTTGGCCTGATGAGACACCGGGTCACTGGAGCCAGGAAGCGGCTCGAACACGGTGGTGAACGCAGCCTCCGATACCAAGCCACTCCTGACTGAGCGCTGGGCCCGAGCTCACTCAAGAGCCCACCCAACATAACTGATCATTATTTATTTTTTTATATTACATATTTTTAAAAATATTTATTGGATTTACATTTTATTATACCTACTATCAATATGTATAACTATTTGGGATGTGTAGGATTGTACCATCCTCACCACATCCCGGAATAAAATTATTATTATTATTTAAAAAAAAATAGATCTCGTCATAGAAATACGAATATTATTAGGATTGTGATATAAACCGATTTGAAAGAGAAAAGGTGTGGTCAATTATATGTATACATATAAGCCAAAAGACCTTTCGACTCCTAGGTCCCAGGCAGACAACAAAATTTGCATATCTGTTCTAGAAAGACTTTCGAAATTCGTAAATGTTGTATTTATTTGGGAGATCGATAAAATTGACCTTCATTTGGGGGTACAATACACTTCCACCGTTTTATCCGTGCAATGGTTATCATGGATCCAATTTCTAGAAATGACCCAGATCACTAAGGTCCCGCAACCGCGCACAAAAAGAAGATAATGGAGAAATATGAAATTACGAATGTAGGAGGAGCGCGCTTGTGAATGTAAAGCGACAAAATTGATGCGAAAATTGTGAAAATATTTAATAAAACACGACTCGTTTAAAATAGAGCAAACATCTCGCGGGGGTTGTCTTAAACAGCATTTAAAGAAACACTGTGAATTACATATAACTTGTAAACTAACTGAAACAAACGTATTTATAATAATTTTTAGAACATATTTTACGATTTTTTTCTATCGAGGTAATTTTATATAATTTGCGTTTCGGCGCGACGATATTATTTTCAATAATAAGATATATGTTTTTAAGAGCTTAAAAACTTCAAATGTTTAAGGGTGGTTTGCAAGAAATCGGTAGAAATTCGGGTAACGGCGTCTTAAGCGTGGGGTGGGTGGGGGTTCAAAACCAAATTCAGAGTTTTCACAATGTACCGTTTAAAACTCATCCAATGTACCGTAAAAAATCAACAAAATCTGGTCACTTTATGCATAGCATAACCCATAAGAGTAATAGTCCATAGACCAGTCAGTGGTGATGTTAGCTGCGCGGCCAGCCGTATCTCCGGCAGGATACGGGAATCAACTATTCAATCGAATTATTCTATTGCAACATACATATCATTATTATTACGATCGAAAGGTAGATATAATAAAAAGTGTATCGACAATTTTAAAGCATCGAATTTAAAACATTAATTTCAAAGATGGTGTATACTAACTTCATAAACCATGTACGAACATAGTACCTACTTATTATAAATAAAACAAAATACATGCTCATAAGCAAAAATAACGCATTGGATGAAAATCATTATACTGCTGGAACAAAACTAGAGAAGGTGCAGAGTATTGTATACTTGGGCTGCAATGTAAATGATAGATGGGATCCTTCAGTTGAAATCAAATGCCGCATTGAACAAGCTCGTGCAATCTTTATCCGCATGAAAAAAATGTTCTGCAGTCATGATTTCAACCTTGGATTACGAAAGCAAATGGTCAGATGCTACGTGTTTTCGATATTATTTTATGGAGTGGAAGCATGGACGCTTACTGAAGAACTAATTAGGCGACTTGAGGCATTCGAGATGAGGATCTACAGAAGAATACTCAAAATAAGCTGGATGGACAGGGTTACAAATGAAGATGTTATGGTTCGAATGAATAAAGAAAAGGAAGTAATTAAAACTATAAAAATCCGAAAACTTCAATATCTTAGACATGTGATGAGACATCCAGAGAAGTATGAGATCCCGCATCTCATACTGCAGGGAAAGATTGCCGGAAGACGGGGCCCTGGAAGAAGGAGAACCTCATGGCTGAAAAACCTGAGGCAGTGGTTTGGCCAGTCTACCGTGGAGCAGTTCCGGGCCGCAGTAAACAAAGTCCGCATAGCCAACATGATAGCCAACGTCCGTTGAACGGACAGGGCACAAGAAGAAGAAGAAGTACTTATAAGATGAAATAATATTTTTAACTCCTTGGTACTTACACAAACTTTAGCGTAGATTATAAGAACAGAATATATAGATGTACTAATTTGTTTACCCCTCGTGACTCATGACTCGGGCATATTCTATCAGAAAGTCAGAATGTTTATATACGTTTTCAAATTTTATTATTAGATATAACCATATACATTTTAAATCATTTATCATTTATCTCCCACATTAATAATATAACCACTAAAGCGATGCAAATGCTGGGTTTCATTTTAAGAACTTCAAAAGATTTCAAAAATTTAAAAACTTTAAAAATATTATATTCATCCATTGTCAGAAGTCATTTAGAATTCAACTCAACCATTTGGAATCCATTTTACAATATTCGTGAAAAATCCATCGAGCGAATCCAACATAAATTTTTACGAAATATAAATTATAGATTAGGAATTCTTATTGAAAATATTAGCTACATGTCACTGTTGAAAATTATGGACCTCGCTACATTAAAAGAAAGAAGAATATGTACTGATCTATTTTTTCTGTATAAAATTGTTAATAACATGTTTGACTCCCCTGAACTCCTTAGGCTGATTAATTTTCATGTGCCTAGTAGAACGGTTCGTCAGATTGTACCTTACCATTGTAACAATTCAGGTACCAATTCAGAAACTAACTCAGTAATGAACCGACTGCACAGTACAGGGAATAAATATTACATGAATACCAACGGTACTGAAAGTCTATCAACTTATAAAAACATTGTCATTAAATCTGTATGTCTATCTAGATAAATTTGAAATGTTTATAAATTTTCAATATGTGTCGAATATATATGAATGTGTATCCTTTATTTTATTCTGTTGCTTTTAAGCTGCAAGAAAATCACTTCTTTAAATGTATATGAATGTGTATCCTATAATTTACTCTTTTGTTTTAAGTTAAAAAATCTATACTTGATACTTATTTAATTGTTATCTCTTAATTCTTTGATTATAACAAATGTATTTTTAATTTTATCATATGTAAAAGCCCTAATTGGGCGTGTACAAATAAATAAATAAATAAACAAAAACATATTTTTTTTAATGCAAACTTGAAAAAGTTTTAAAAATGGCTTACTTTACGTTTTTTGTATCTAAAATTACTGATAACGAAAAAATATAAAAGCACACAGACGTTTTATTAGCCAATTATAAACGTTACTGTCGCCACATATTTTGGTGGTTTCATGTAAAAAAATATCAAATCACTTTTGAAAACTTTGGTTTCACATAGGAGTGCATTTTAATTCTTCTGTGGTTAACTGTTAGATTTGAACATCGCGTGGTCTCTCTTCCTAATGCCGTTAAGATCATATTTCTCACCATGATAGTAAGGGAGACAACAATTTCTATGTGACTTCCGCGAGCTGTTTATAAAAGCGAACAAATTAGCCTGAGTGGTTAAACCCCAAAGACAAAATACTATTATAAATACTTGTCAGTTCTTTTGTTGATTTTACTTCACTGGTCAAAAATTCAATTATATAGTGTGTCAGTTATGGAGGAAAAGATTTCCTTTCTAGAAAAAACTAAATATACTGCCGAGAAATTTTATTTCGTTCTGTTGTTCCAAGTTTATTAGCAAAAAACCTTTACTTGAAAATCTACAAGAATTTTATTTCGAATGAAAAAACCCTTGAGTATTATTTTAAGAAATTTTGTCAAGTATATTTTTAAGATCACATTTTAAAAAATTAAGAATGCAGAGTAATTATCATTATTGGATTTTTTAAACGGTTTATTTATTTTTAATTTTTGACATGTGTATCACAATTTTAGTAAAAAAACATTGATTTTACAACGATTTAAAAAATATATACTACTAGCTGGTACCCGGCATGCGTTGCTATGCCATTTAATAAAGAAATTGTTTCTCCCTGCCCGTCCTTTCCCATTCGTCCCGTTCCTATCCGCCTCCCCTTCCTCTCCCGCGTCTACTTCCCCTCTCACGTTCTCACTTCGATTCCGATGGTAGGTAAAAAAGATAACTTAACAAATTTTTTCGAAATTACAACTTTTTTTTCCCACACAAAAATACGTACCTACTAAAAATCCTTAGTGTGAGGTACGATTTACTTGCTTAGAGCCTGCCGGGCGGCGTATTTACAAAACCTATACCGATTCAGTCGCGGTAACGACCATTTACTTTTTAAATACACCTCTTTATTGGTTATTTTTTATCACATTGCAAAAACAAAAATTGTTCTAAAATCTAGATAAAATAATCTTTCTGATGTGTATATTAGAAATTAATAATTTTATTTCTAAATATTTAAATTTTAAAATTATTCCCATATAAAGTAAATACACCTCTATATTGATAATTTTTTATCACTTTGCAAAAACAAAAAATGTTCTAAAATCTAGATAAAATAATCTTTCCAATGTGTATATTAGAAATTAAAATTTTTATTTCTAAATATTTAAATTTTGATATTGAAAATTAAAAGCGACTGAAACGCGGTAGGGATTGTAAATACGCTGCCGGGTGCCCAACTCGACTGTGATTGGCTCGTATCGTAACAGCGGAAATAATAAATCTGGCCGCACACCCCGGACTAATTTTATCTTTTTACCTCAAAACTACCCCTAAAAGTTGGAATTTCTAAAAAAGTTATTTATCTTTTTTACTTGTACCTACTATCATGTAGAATCACCTCCCGAAGTTAATGCACTTTACCCCCGGACACCCTGTACATTTAAGAACAAAAGCAAAACAATCAGCGCATTTGACATTTTTGAATTTTTGGAATTCACTCACTACTCAAAATTATACTTATCACAATATTCCCGCAGCTCTGTGGCTTAATGGAGGGGGGACGGGGGGAGGAAGGGGGGAGGGGGGGGGGGGGGGGGGGGGGGGAGAGGAGGGGGGGGGGAAGCGAATATGCAGGCGAAGCCGGGGGCAAAAGCTAGTAGTCAATAAAGCGTAATATAGCATTGCTGTACTTCTTACTTTGTATTTATTTTCCATCTAACTGTCCAATACCTATCGATTTTTTAAAATGTTTTATATTGAAAATATACAGGCAATTATAAAAATTGCCCCCCTCGTAACCAATAGATTGCTTACTATATAATATAATGGTGTTTAAATTTATGTTATCGTGTTGTAAAGTGTGAATGTATTTGGGACGTTTTAACGGTTCTGTGTTTGTATTTATTATTTATTTTGTTCATAAAGAGACATGTATTATACTAAAAAAAGTTTTCTTAAAGTTATTGCATCGTTGAAGAAGAAGATAATAATAATAATCTAAACGAAAATATGAAAGACAACAAGACACAGAAAATACAATAGTCGCAACTGGGACCACGTTCCGGTTAGACGTGAGGTCTGGGTCCCGGTTGACACCATTGTCTTTTTCTGTTTTTCTGTGCCTTGTTCTCTTTCATATTTTCGTTTTGATTATTATTATTATCTTCTTCTTCAATGATATATTATATTGATGGAAATAACCTTCAAAAGTTATGAAAAGAGAGCTTTTCTTATAAAAATTAAGGTTTTTGGTTATCGCATATATACTTTTTCTGTGGATGTTCAGGATCTGAAGTAAAATAGTTATTTAAAAACCTGTAATTAATTTTTATGTATGTGTCTTTAATATGCATTTCCCCAGATTTCAATCAAAAAAAATATGAATGTGCGAGACTATTATTTAAACCTTTTTGAAATATATTTTTTATGAGTTTGACTATGCCTTAAAACAATCAAGTAGGTGAAGCGAAAAGGAAGAAGGATTACATTATATACTATTTATGCTATATAAAAAAAACTCAAACTAAACAAGTAATAAGGAACTCCAGTGAAAAATATTATGGCTTTAAAAAAATATGTTCATATAGACTATAGACCAATAAACGCTGAATCTGAATATATAAGTTTTATTTAAAAATAAACGCAGAGTTTTTAAAAATATATTAAAAAGTCCATTTTTAATCGGGTCGTAAAAACACGCCGTCAAGTTGGCATTATTGAAATGTTTATTGCTGACGTCACTGTTCGTCGTGTCGTGACGTCACGGTAAAGTCATTGTATGGGAATTTAGGTATGACACAAGCTATCGTACTAATTTATTCTTTATTTATATACTGTTTATAGAGATTTAGTTGTTGTGTTTATTGAAACATTACTTAGGCCTAAATAATGTTTCAAAAATAAAGGCATCTCTTATTAGTTTATCTCTATTATTGAAAATATTCAAAAACTACTGCACAAAAAAATTGTAATGCTACTTCTAGGGAGAATACTTCGAACAATGAAATTCAAAATGGCGGCAGTTGATCAGCTGATTGCCCGATCTTATAGTAACTTTTCAGGAGTGATAACGTCACACAATTCACCATAGATACGGTGGTTTTCGGGGGATCTTGAAAAATTAAAACTTTGACAATTATTTTAACTATCAAAACTAACTCTAAAAATAAAAATGGGTGGGTGGAGGAGGAGGGGGTTTGATGGGGAAGTAGAGTGGGGAGAGGGAAGTTGGAGGAGGCGGAGTGGGAATCCCCTAATACCATGCGAGCGAAGCCGCGGGACAAAGCCAGTCAACAATAATTATTGGTTGTCTTGTTTTCTATTTCTATATTTTACTAGCATAATAGACCTGTAAAAAAACTGGACAAATCAGTTCCAATTTTGAAAATGAGGTACCTAAATTATAAGAAGGTGCCTACTTTATAGCTTTTTGAATAATATTTTCAATTTTATTTTCTGTTGCTTAATTGAATACCTTACTCCCATATATAATTTGGGAGGCGGATATAGGTACCGCCGCCATGGGAACCATTTATTGGATAACCAACAATTTTGGAAAGTGGTTCGCTATGTTTGGTGACTGACCAGGGATGTCCGGATTCATAGGGGAGTGTTGGTGGCGGATGCGTCTGATGCTGGAGAGACGGGTTAAGGGAGACTTGTATATTATGTATAATGGCACTGGAGAAAAAATTGGGTGGATTGCAATTTTTTTATAAATGCGCTCATAATATCATTGTAGCATGTTTTTGTGATAAGTATAGCTTCATCCAATTTACTCCATGCAATTTCAACTTGGGAGGCTGGTATGGGTACCGCCGCCCCGTGAACTATTTATTGGATAACCAACACCGCTGCCATAGGTCACTTAGCCAGGAGTGCCCAGGTTCACGGGGGTAAGGTTTGTCCGGGCCTTGGCGACAACACCAACAGCATGGATCGCCGGATCGGGAGAGACTGGTTGAGGGATATCTTTTGACCTCTTCAGCTGAATCTCTAGATTCATTACCTTGCACTGCAATGGGTCCATCATTTCTAGACATATTGATGCCCAGATTCCTACTCTCCTCTCATCCTTTATTCTTCCCAGAACTACATCTCCTTCCTTTCCCTAAAAAGATACTACACATAGCATCTCCAAAGATGACATAGGCCCTGAGAGAATTTTTTTCCTTATGGCCTCTTGTGTGGAGCTAATGTAAAAAAAAATCCTGCCGAACAAAGCCAAAATGAAAATGCTATTCAAATAATGTTTCTCGTTTCGTGCAAATGCGGCCGGCGTAGTACAGCGGTAAGGCGCTTGACTCGCATTCCGAAGGTCGCGGGATCGAATCCCGGCGTGGCAAATAAATTTTATTTGATTAATTTGTAAATTTACTATCACTAAATGGTGATAAAACATTTGTAATTCCATTTGCAATACACAAAAATGATACCCCTAAAAACATTGATATCATCATCCATGATAATTCCAAAACACATAGTAAAAATTATTGTATCCAAAACTGCACAATATTAAAAACAACAAACACAATCAAATATTTAGGAGTCATTATCGATAAAAATTTGAAATGGAAGGAACAAATTTGTCAAGTTGTAAAAAAAATTAGAAAATTGATTTATATATTTTTAAGAATCAGAAATTTTTTATCTGTAAAAAACTTATATCTAATATATTACGCTTTGGTTCAATCAACTTTACAATATGCTATCATTAGCTGGGGATCCGCATACAAAACTAATCTTTCCTTAATTGAAGTTGTGCAGAGGCTAATAATTAAAATCATATTAAAAAAACCTTCTGACTACCCAACGGATCAATTATTTAAGGAATTCCAAGTACCATCTTTCAAAGATCTATACAATAGAAATGCATTGATTCAAATTATAAAAGAAAAAGAAAAATATCAATTTATAACTGAAAACCGTACTAGACATAAATATATTTTTTCATGCCCAAAATTAAACACTTCCTTTGCACAAAATTATTATACTTATCAAGGAAGACTTATTTTCAACCGATTACCGGATGAAATTAGAAAAATAAATGATAAAATCCAATTAATAAACACTGTAAAAAAATATTTTAAAGATAATCTCAAAAAAAAAAAAAAAAAAACAGTTTCCGACTAATCTAATCTACTTATAACTCAGTTTCCAAGTGATACTCCATTCTTCAAATAAGTTAAATTTTGTATTGTTTTTAGCAACTAATTACAATAATTCTGGACACATTATCCAAACAGTAAAATTGTTTTGATAGTAGATAAATACTTATAATCACATATCACCGAACTTACAACTTATTGTTTTTTACATTCACATTGTAATTTAAGAACTTAAATATAGCATTAAAAAATGTACACTACTCTTCCAGACACAAGCTAACGCTTCCATGGAAGAGTGGTATTAACATATTTGAATATGAACATGTAAGCAAATTAATACATCATCTAAATGTACATTATATTTTATATGCTAAAAAATAATAAATAAAAAAAAAAAAAAAAAAAAAAAAAATTCACAATTTATTCATTTAAAAATATATATAGTATATTTGCGGCACGTTCCAGAGTGGAAGATACTCTCAGTATCACCCTGGTGTAAGACCACCATTCAGAATTGAAACGTTGCTTGAAATGGCATTAGCTGTGTTTGGTGACCAGATCTGAATAGCCAGGTACTTCCCCGCCTTCCTCTTCCCTATCTCCTTCCCCTCCCCACTGCCTTCAGCCTCACAACATACCCCAATTGGGGATACCATAGTCCCACTGGCTCCAGACGGGAGCAGTTGGGACTATGTAGTAAAAAAAAATGTGCACGGCCCTGTGCAGGAATTTTTAAAGTTGTTGACAGTGTCTAAAAAAATAACCAATAAAATAAATTGGTTACTGCATATGACGGTAGGGGTTTCAAAAATTCATTACTGTATGAAAGAGGTTCGCTGGAGCGTGCCGACAATGGAGGCTTTAAAAATAAAAATCCATTGTAATACAATAAGTATAGAAATATGCCGATGTTTGATTGAATACAGGTACCTCCATCAACACCCAACTCCTGGTCACCTGTGCTGTGATAGTATTTGCAGCTTTTCCAACAGATGGATGTTAATTTAATTACTTTGCACTGTGTGATGGAAAGCTAGTTCAACGATTCAATCAGTTTTAAATTAATATAATATCAGATTAAATCATTCGATGAGTTATCATGTTAATATGAACACGGGTAAAGTTCACGTTTTTGCGTGTCAATAACTATAGAAAAAAATTGTATTTGTTTTTTCACACGGTGCCAGTATTTTAGTATTTTAATTTATTTATTACAAAAAAAATAATTTTCTAAAGTTATATGTTGTTAATTATAAATTACTAGCTGAACCCGACCACGCTTCGCTGTGACTTTCTCTGATTTTAATTATTAAAAGAGTTAACAAAAATTGTCTAGCAACTGTGCATTTTCCAAGAAAACACATTGCTTAATTGAATATCTGCTGTGACTATGCTGTAGTGTAGAATATAAGGGAAGAAAAAAAACATTCTTAATTTTTTTTAAATTACTGATCATTTTGATCTCCCATGAAATATATTTGTAGAAATTTATGTTGATTGCTGTGAAAAGGAAGCAAAGAGCCAGCTTTATGGTAAATTTGTCCCTGAATTTTAAACGTCAGCATAAAATTTTCTGTTATAACGTTAGCGCCAAATGAAGTCATCTGAAAACATGAATTGTATTTTCAAATATTTTTGAGGAAATGTTTTGAATCATCAGTAATTCTTTCCAACAAATTTATCAGTGGTGCTATTGGCTGACCAATTTCAGGTAGCTTCACTTTGCCGCTCGCACAACACATTCCTTGAGTTTCTCCTTTAAATTTCATCGCTTTGCAGTGTGGACAAACTTTATCCATTTTATCGATTTGAACAAATTTACATGAGGTATTGTATTGAATATCTGGTTCGTATGAAAAAGCAATTCGATGGTACATAGCATGGTAATTTAAAAGTTGCACTTCCATTCGTCTTCGGCGTTGATCTATTTCTTCTTGACGTTGTTCAGATGAATGTGCTGCTCGTCTTCTTCGCGCTTCTACTCGTAAGCTTTTAAGTCTTTCTTCCCGACGATTCGCCAGTTCTTCTGCTCGACTCTGAATAATTCTAACTCGAACATGTTCATTATCATCTAAACGTTCTTGATAAGTGCGATTTGATCTTCTCTGACGATCTGCGTTTGCGTATCGAGTACAGCCTATGTTTGAACGTGAGCGAGGCATCCCACGAATGGTGATCAACTTTGAAATAACTTACACATCAATCAACTGGTCACAGTTACACTTTTTCGACCCTTTGAAAATTTGTCATATATAATTCGATTTGTTAATCTGATTTTTTGTAGGTTTTGCAAAGTTACGAACTGACATTCAGTTCAATTATGATTAAATTTAAAACGCACAGAGAAACAAATGAGTGAAAATAGTAATATGATTTGTTAGATATAATTCTACTTTTAAATCCGATTAAATTCTTTTAATTCCTAATTGTAGGTATCATAAATTTTTGTAACTTTTAATAAAATTAATAAAATGCAACACTGTCTTGAACTGTCATTCCGTTGTTTACTATGACAAATTATGAGTCAATTTAAAACGCATAAAATTATCCTTTTCCTTTGGAACTTCCAAATAAAAAGTATGTAGAAACGCTCTTCTGCTAAAATGCAATGTTCTGTGTGAGTCAATCCATCGATTACTTTCCGAGATTAGCGAACGCAAACATACGGAACCTAAATTATGATTAATTAGGTATAGATTATGATTAATTTTAAAACATTATATACATATTATATATTATATACCATACATTATACACTATATATTATATAATAATCTCTGGCGTTATGAAATTATTTATCATACGTTTTCTGTCCCTAACAAAATCGATTTATTGTAAACGTCAGAAAAAATGCAAACCAATTGTCACCTTGGAAACGATGTTTATTTTTAATTAGGCAATTCACCCTAAAAAGAGTGCTTTGTTGGCGTCGTACTTAATAACTATCTCTAAAAATGAATCACCGAAATGTATGTATGCGCATAAACCCGAACGACTGCACCAAATTGGATAATTATTTTTTTTTGTTCGTCATTTTGTACAAAACTACCGTTGAGTTCTGGCATTATGAAATTAGTATAAAAAATTATAATAGGTGGCACGCGAGCAGTTTGAAAACTGAATGTATCGGTAATGAATGTGTGGAATGCGAGAGGTGAGAGAGGGGAGTGGGGAGGAGGGGAGGAGGTGTTGGGAGGGTGTTGGTGGAGGGGAAAGAGGAGGGGGAGGAGGGTGGGGGGAGGGGCTAGGGGTGGGAGAGGTTGGGGGGAGGGGCTAGGGGTGGGAGAGGGGGGAGGGAAGGAAGGGGAAAGTGGAAGGATGGAGGATGGTGTGGGGAGGGGTAGGGGGTGGGGGAAAGGGGGTTGATGGGGAGAGTGGTGTGGATGGAGAGGGACTGTTGAGGGGTAGAAGGTGAGTGGAGGGGTGGGTGGAGGTAGAGGGGGAGGGTGTTGATGGGGGGAGTGGAGTGGAGAGAGGGAAGGTGGAGGAGGCGGAGTGGGGTGGGAGAGGGGGGAGGGACAGAAGGGGAAGGGGTAGAGGAAGGTGAAGGGAGGTGGATTGGGGAGGGTTGTGGGGTGGGGGAGGGGTCGGTGGAGAAGGAGGGGGAGGGAGAGGGGGTTGATAGATGAGTGGAGTTGGGAGAGAGAAGGTGGAGGGGGAGGAGTGGGAGGAGGGGTGGGTGGAGGGGGAAGGGGGGAGGAGGGTTGATGGAGGGGAGCAGAGTGGGGGAGGGGTGGGAGGAGGGGGAAGGGTGGTTGATGGGGGGAGTGGAGTGGGGAGAGGGAAGGTGGAGGAGGCAGAGAGGGAATCCCCTAATACCATGCGAGCGAAGCCGCGGGAAAAAGCTAGTATATATATGTATACTAGCCATATACACATATCGAGAAATATATATAGATTTATATTTATACATTTATATCTCTATCACCACAACAGGGGTATGTGCCTAGCATGGTGGTCGACAAATTCTCAACTTATCTGATTAAAAATAATATAATTAAAGAAAAAAAAGATTTTATTCCATCAGATAAATTTGAAACACTCTCGAAAAAAAGATTAATTTGATTCGTATTTATTCATTTTCAATTGACAATTTTGAATAAGTACATGTGGCAGTCGAAAATCCACGAAATAAATATTCGTTTATTTTTACTTGGGTTAGGTTAGGTTACTACTAAAGTTATAAACAAAGGGCTAGGGACAGACTCCGCTATAAAAGCTCCAGCGTTATTGATTTGACTTGGCGTATTTCGGCATCTCGGTCGCCGTATATTCCCAATGGGCAAGCAACGTGCTGAAATAGGCCAAGCCAAGTAACGCTGGCGCTTTTAGAGCTGAGTCTGCCGGCCCTATAAAAAAGGAAATAAAATTTAAAGTATTACATACGGTGGCGTAGCTAGCATGGGTGGCACCCAGGCGGGTAACGTGGTGTGACCCCCCCCATTAAAGTTGACTTTGAGAAATTCAAAACGCAAATTTTGACTTCATAAAAAAAAAACATTACTACCTAGTCAAATGTGTAAAAAAAATCATCCTGGTGGGGCCCATCCGACCTACCAATCGTAAATTTTGTAGTCAATTTTCGAACGCCCGAACTTATCATTATAATGCCACCTACAGAGACTTCTGTAAATATCTTTTGACATACGTCACAACGTAGTAAAACTGCAACCCATGCACTTTTTCTCTTAAAATTGCATAACTGTTTTGTGGAGAGCCCGTAAAAATAAATAAATAAATATAAAAACCTTCGCGGGCGCGCGCACAGCTATTCAATCAATAAATGCAATCGGATGAATGGTATAGGAAATAATTTCATAACGCCTGAGCTCATTATTTTCTATAGAAACCTTCACGGGAGTAGGCACAACAAAACATCAAAGCTTCATCGCAGTCTTTTTTTTTTTTACATTAACTCCACACAGGAGGCCTTGAGGAAAATAATTTCCCTCAGGGCCTATGTCATCTGGGATGCTGTGTGGAGGGTCTTTTTGAGGAGAGGAAGGAATGAACATTGGTCTTGAAGAGACCTATGTTGTAGGAAGGAGGAAACGCAGAGGCCGGCAAATTATTCCACAGCCGAGCTGTTGAACATAAGAACTAGTCGAAGACACGACCCGTTTCTCATGTGACAAATGTCAACCGTGTACAAATGTTCGGCACGCGTTTGGCGTGTTTCCCGACTATGCACCGGTGCCGGAGGGATCAATGATGCTAGTTCCCCCCCCCAGCATCTTCCATTGTAATACCGGTAGAACAAGGATAGCATTCCCACCCGACGCCTGTGCTCTAAAGATTGCAATCCGTCTGTTAAGATGGGAGAATCTATCAAACGGACCGCCCGTTTCTGCACAGAGTCGAGGGTATTTTTTAGGTATTTTGGAGCTCCAGCCCAGAGGTGGCTGCCAAATTCAACCGTGGGGCGCACTTGCTATTTGTACAGGATTAGCAGTTGTGCACTATTAAAGTATCTGCGGGCCCTATACAGTACGCCCAGTTTCTGGGAGGCTAACTTTACTCTGGCTTCGATGGAGCCCCCATACCTGAGCTGGTCACTTAGGGTTACACCAAGCATATCAATGGAGGGCCTGTTCGGAAGATTGCTTCCGTTGAAAGAGACTAGATTTTCATTTCGATCCCTTTTAGAGGTAATCAGACAAGATTGGGTCTTTGAAACATTAAATTCAACGAAATTATTTTTACCCCAAGAGAAAAAACTCTCGAGGTAACCGTCCATTCTTTGCTTCAAAGCCCTACGAGCTGATGGAGTTTGTGAGCCCTTTGGGGGCTTGTCAAACAAAAAGCTATCATGATCTGTACTGTCATCCGCATAATAGTGAATTGGTGCACATGACAAAAGGTCGTTGATGTGCAACAAAAACAAAGTCGGAGACAGAACCGATCCCTGCAGGACGCCAGCATTTATCGAGTGTGAGGAAGAGGTGAAACCATCGACTACCGTCTGAATCGACCTCTCCCTCAAGAAGTCGACAATCCAAGTGCACAAGGATGCGGGAAGTCCGTAAGAATGCAGTTTGTTGACAAGTCCTCGGTGCCATCCCGGTCAAAGGCCTTGGAGATGTCCAGTGCAACCGTTTGGGTCTCACCGAAACGTTCCAGGCATCGCCCCCAAACATGTGTCACATACGCGAGAAGATCACCGCACGAGCGGTTCCGCCGGAATCCGTATTGACAGTCGTTAATAATTTTGTTCTTCTCGAGGTATGTGAGCAGTTTGTCGTTGATCACACGTTCCATCACCTTAGACAGAACTGATGTGATCGCTATCGGGCGGTAGTTGGCCGGGTTGGAGCGGTCACCCTTCTTTGGAATAGGATGGATAACCGATTTTTTCCAACCAGAGGGCACAGAGCCAGTCTTCAGGGACATTTTAAAAAGCTTCGTCAAAATTGGAGCTATTTCTGCAGTACCAGGGCAGGTATTCCGTCAGGCCCACTAGCTTTATTAACATCATGCCCTTGCAAAACATGGAGTACTTCCCGATGCCGGATCCTCAGCTTTTTCATACGAAAACCGCAGTGAGGAAACGATGGCGGGACAGCACCTTGGTCATCGAGGGTTGAGTTATCCGCAAACATTTTACCTAATAAGTTAGCCTTTTCGGTGGCGGTGTTTGCTAGTGAGCCGTCAGGTCTGGTAAGAGGTGGCAGACTGGATTTGCAGAAATTGCAACCTATTGAGCCCGCAAGCGACCAGAATTGCCAGCAGCCATGCGGGCATGCAGCCAGCTTTCTGCTGATCTGCTGGTCGTGCTCAAATTTTGATCTATTTATGATTCTCTTGGTTTCCTTTGCCATTTTGTTGTAAGCTGTTCTGTCTTCGGATGTTCTAGATGTGTTGTAGGCTCGGTAAGCCGCGTTCCTACACCATTTGTAAGTCTGATAAATGGTTTAGGAACGTATAGGAGACACATAAAGAAACATAATTTTTTTGTATATTGTTGTGTATCTACAAAGCTTCCGCTTTTTAGACACAGATGGCGGTGATAATAACTGTCAGTAGATTCCGCTAGATGGCAGGTAGCTTAGTACCTAAGTTGCCCAACAGAGGGACGGGGTGGCTGAGAGTGTGTGATGTCTGTAACACACGCTTTAGAACCAATTTAGCTAGCTCCAAGTTAGGGCGACTAACGAGGTCCATATTGTGTACGCGAAGTATTAATAAAACCAGATAACAGATCAAAAATCTGTGGCGACGCATTATTTTTCGCTATCAGAAAGAACGAACGAGAAACATCTGATATTCGCGCGGCGCTGGCAAGCCACTCACCTATGTACCTATCTACCTACGTCAGACGGATTCCAAGCGGTCCGCACTAGAAGTATTAAGGGAGGAGGTTTTCTCCTGCAGACATCCAGTGCCGGGGGGTTGAAAAATATACAGAAAGCTGCCGAGAAACTCTCTGCTAGTGGTATAAAAATGATCAGTCCACAGGGCCGCCTACCCAAAATCGTACTTTACGACGTCCCGAGGGGTGACGTCTCCAAAGATGCCGCCCTATTTGAGGAGATCTTCGTAAATAATATCACAGGGAACTGCACCCTCACTAAGGACGACCACCTCAGAACCATGCGGAGGGTATCACTTTTTGGTAGGAGGGATGCCCCTACCATGAATATGATTATTACATGTCATCCTGACTGCAGGAAGGTTCTAATAGACAGCGGACATTGCTACTTTGGGTGGAACGCCTGCCGTGTTCGGGATTATCTGGGTGCAACGAGATGCTATAAATGCCACTTGTATGGCCACGTGAGCAAATCTTGCACCCAGGAAACGACAACATGCCGCCACTGCGCCGCAACCGGCCATGACTATGAGGATTGCCCCAAAAAAGCACTGGCCGCTGTCTGCGCTACCTGCTCAAGGTTTAAAAAGCCGGCGAACCACTCTACGGGAGATCGTGCTTGCCCTGCCCACAGAGCGGCTATAGAGGTACAAGTACGTATGACGGACTATGGCGGGCGCTAATTCCCTCACCATTGGTCAGGCGAACCTGCAAAGGTCTCGGGTGGCCACCCTGGAGACTCAGCGGGTGATGTCTGACCTCGGCATAGACATCATGCTTATTCAGGAGCAGTACGTGTGGCAAGGCAAAACTCCTGGAATTAATAGTCCGGGTGCGGTGCTCGAGGTGGGTTCCTCTCCGGGTGCGGGTGTCCTGGTCAATACTTCCTTGATCAGACCCCTCCTCTTGGGAGGGCTCTCAAACGAGTACCAAACCTGTGTATCCATTAAATTAGCTAACACGGAAATCATCGTGATCTCCGTTTACTTTAAGTACGGTAATCCTGTTGAACCGCATATTTTGAGCTTAACGCGAGCCCTTCACAAATTAAGAGGTCGAAACGTAATTATCGGTGGAGACTTCAACGCGCGATCGCCTCTCTGGTTCGACTATAACGGAATTCGGACGGAAAGATCCTTTGCTGTCGAAGACCTTATTGCGGCGCAAGGTCTGTTCATCCTCAATGAACCGGGCATGCTTTCTACTTTTTCAGGACCCGGAGGCGAAAGTAACATTGATCTCACTCTATGTTCTAGATCTGTTGCGACTAAAATATCTCAGTGGAAAGTTCACGAGTGTGCGTTAGTTTCTGATCATAGACTCATAACTTTTTCTGTGGGTATTCCAAAGACAGAAACTCCACGGTCTACGTGGAATTTCAGAACCACAAGGGCGGATTGGGATAAATTTGGGGAGGCGCTACGCCAATCATTAAGGGGCTTTCACGACGTAGCAGCTAGGGAACCGGACAATTTGGGGAATTTTTTCAACGCGGCGGTGGTATCGGCCGCAGAAGCCTCTTTGGGAAGAACTAACCCTAAAAAGGCTATTCGGACGCCGTGGTGGACACAAGAGCTGACTTTGCTGAAGGGTACATTTAAAAGCGCTTACAGGAATCTCAGTGTGGTCAGGCAGAGCTTATGCTCGCCCGAAGAGGCTATTGTCCTCCAAGCCCGCTTTAGGGCCGCACGAGGTGCCTATCGCTCGGGTGTCCTTTTGGCAAAACGAGCTGCCTGGCATAATTGGGTTAATGAAGTGGGTAACGCCAACCCGTGGGAAATCCACAGCGTCGTTGGAAAAACGGGAAAAGGATCTGAAAGTTACTTGTCGAGCGTGGTGCTCGGGAACGTTGAGAGTGTCGATGTTACCTCCACTCTTGAGACACTTCTGGGCAAGTTAGTTCCGTTAGACTCAGTAATAGGGGAAAGTGTTCACCATAAACAGATTAGAAATCTGTCACGGCTACCACCTAGTGAGCCCGCCCAGGGGAACGGCATGCCACCGTTAAGTCGAATTGAAGTGGAAATAATAATTAAGGGTTTGGGTCCGAAAAAGGCACCGGGATTTAATAGATTGAATGGAATAATTGCGAAGAATGTCTGGATCCACGCCAAAGAGGAGTTCTACCAGGTGTTGGAGACGTGCTTGCGTAGGGGAAAATTTCCTACGGAATGGAAGAAGGGCGTGCTCCGGATTATACCAAAGGGTAACGGTAAGCCGAAGACGGACATAGGAGCTTATAGGCCTATAACATTATTGCCAATTCTAGGCAAAGTTTTGGAAAACATCATCAAGCACCGACTACACCTCACCCTAACGCCGCCCAGCGATCTTCAATTCGGCTTTGTCCCCGGCAAATCCACGGAGCACGCCATTAAACATGCGCTTGAATGGGTGAGGGTATGCCAAAAGAGGTACGTTATAGGCATCTTCTTGGATATCTCGGGTGCCTTTGATCACGCGTGGTGGCCGATGATACTTACCAAGCTGAAAAGCAGGAACTGCCCGCGTAAACTGTTTGAGATTATTAGTGACTATCTAAGTGGTAGGACAGTTATCATAGGGCACGGGGACGTTTTAATCACCCGAACAGTCGACATGGGATGTCCGCAGGGGTCGGTTCTCGGACCCGACCTGTGGAAAATCTTGTTCGACGACTCCTCCAGGTTGCCCTTGCCTGAAGGTTGTATATCGGTCGACTACGTAGATGACAAATTGTTTTTGGTCTCTGGGGACAGTAGGAGGGAAGTGGAATCTAAGGCTGAAGAAGGTTTACAAGTGATCCTTGAATGGGGACAGAGAAATAGACTGAACTTCGTTCCCCACAAGACCGTGGGCCTCCTCATGAAGGGCATGCTCAGCCGAGGCAGGAACCCCTTCATCAGAATGGGAGGCTCATCCATCCGCTTTGCAGAAAACACCAGGTATTTAGGCGTAATTTTGGACAGATCTTCTTCATTCCTGGCCCACGTCAAGAACGTCTCCGAAAGGGCACAAGCCCTGTTTCAGAAACTGAGAAGACTCTCAACAGCCGAATGGGGATTGCGCTCTCCGGCGATTCGCCTGCTGTACAGAGGGGTATATGTGTCGCAAGTATCATATGCTGCCTCTGTGTGGGAGCATCGCTTGGATAACGTCTTGATAAACTCTGCTCTTAAACGGGGTCAGCGGACTCCCCTGTTGGCGCTCTTGGGCGCTTATAGGACTGTGGCCTCAGATGCACTACCGGTTCTGGCCGGCATTCTGCCGATTGACCTTGAAATTAGGGAAATATTGACCAAAAAGGAACTTATTAGAGGCAGGGCTGCTGTCCACCTGGGAGTCGAGCTGACACCGGGAGGAGTCGTGGCCCTCCCTGGCTTGCTCAAAGCGATGCGCGAGAGAACGCTGAGTGTATGGCAAGAGCGATGGGATAGGTCGACGAAGGGCAGATGGACTTTCTCCTTCTTCCCTTCAGTTAAATTCAGAATGGAAGGGGCATACATTAAACTAGATCACTATGTGACGCAGATGCTTTCTGGGCATGGGGAATTCAGAGGTCGGCTTCATAGCTTGACCCTCTCTCCTCACCCAAACTGCGCATGTGGTGATACTAATCAGGACGCCAGGCACATTCTGTGGCACTGCGAGTTGATGAAGGAAGCACGAGAGGAAATGTTGGATGGCTTGCGCGGAATAACAAGACCAGCGTGGAATGCTGACCTTGTGTCGAACAAAGAGAATTTTGAATGCTTGAAAAAGTTTGTCAAGTCCTGGGTAGAGAGATGGCCTGTACTTAGAGTCGC
The DNA here is from genome assembly GCA_917880885.1 of Limnephilus marmoratus. Lineage (NCBI taxonomy): Eukaryota > Metazoa > Arthropoda > Insecta > Trichoptera > Limnephilidae > Limnephilus > Limnephilus marmoratus. The sequence continues at coordinate 5,850,295 of OU862911.1, forward strand.
CGACCTAGATTAAATTCATCTTTGTTTCAGGTGCCACACGTATTGCTCCCGTCTTCTTCTTCGGTCCTCCTCTATTACTCTTTATTTAGTGAATATGCTTTGAACTATCTATAATATAACTTATGTGACCTATAAAATATTGATAACATCTGTCTATTTTTTTTTCTTCTGATCTCTGCTAACAATGATTTATGTTTTTACCTCGACAGGTCATGTTGGTGTTGGTGATCGATATTAGTGATGACACTAATGCTCGATATATTATCACTCTGAACTGATTCTGTAATTATGTTTCACATGTATAAATGCTCTTATTATTTTCTATTTTTCTGTATTAGTTTTGGTTTCCATTCTTTGGTGGCGCAACTGAACTGAACATGTTATGTATCGTCATTCCCCCATAGAAAGGGGGTGGGATAGACCCTGTCCATGCACATTGCCAGACGAACACACACCAGAGTGGTCTTCCCGCGATCCGCCCGCGCCTCCCCCATCGTCATGCGTAGGCCTGAGGCGTAACCGTGCGGTCTCGATGTCCTTCCGTCCCCCCTCCGGTAACCCGACGCTCATCTTTTCCTCAAGGTCTTCAAAATCTTCCCCTTCTCTCCCAAGTGCATTTCTTCGAGGCAAAATCGGGGAACCGGCTAAAGGGCGCGGACTTCGAGCATCGTCTGCGGTTGGGCCGATAGCTATACGTATTCTCATTGGGACTGCCCGGTGGTCAATGGAATACTTTCTCTGGCTCTTCTTTTTATATATTTTATTTTCTTTCCGCTATTATAGTAATTACTTACATTATAACATAATCATATAACTGTTTTTTCCTCATTACTTATTTTATTTACAGAAGGTTTCTTCGACTGGTCTAGCCGTTATTTTTATTTTTCTTTTACTAACACTGTTTTCTCTTATTGATGTTACCTATTTCAGAAGAATTATTCCACGGGCTGCTACTTCTATTTATCTTTTGTATAATTTTAATGTAAGTACTTGCATACTGCTTACTAACCCCGTATGCATGGACATTGGAGGGTCTAGAGTCGTTCAAATAAATGTAGCTTCGTTCAAAAAAAAAGTAGAGTCTTGAGGTGTGCGGTGAAGGAGGAAACCATATGTTTCCTTATAACGCCGTTGGGAAAGTGGTGGGTCCCCTCCAATGTTATCTACCTACGACGGCAGGATGGACTTTGGCCGCCTGCCGCGCCGATGACGATAATAATATCGCCACCGCCTAGAAAGGTCTAGAGTTTGCAAGCCGCCTGAATATTCGGCACCGCGTATGTTCCAGTACCTTCCAATGTGCACATTGCCGGCGAATGGAAAACATTACTCCACCGGTCGCGCTGGTATATAAAAAGCGACTAAACTCGGCGCTAGCTCAGTCAGTCTCACACTAACCGTCGGTCAACAGCTCGTCGTAACAGATCTCCGCACAAGTGCTCCTGCAGTGCTCTACACATCCAGGGCAGCTTCCCGAGGTTCATCACCACGTCTCAGCTACAAGGCCCATCGTGCCTTCAGCTCCTGAGAACAGCTAGGTACATCCCGCGACTTATAAGGTTTGACGCCACCTTCAGCCAAGGAATCAGCTCACCACTTCATGGCACCCCGAAGCCCACCGTGCTTCGCTGCCATGGAAACACGCTCCGCCTCGCCAGGACTACCTGCTGGTGGCTCAGCTCACCGAGCCACACACCGTTCATATCCGCGACTTAAAGCGTCGAGCAACGGCCTGGAAGATAGGTCATCTCCACCGCCATGGTGTCGAGCAACTCGCTGACCTTCACCACACCATCTCCATCACATCCGTACGCCTGCAGCATCTCATCACTGCACCCTGCATACATCTGGTTACTGCTTCACCGACCCTCGCTACGTAGCCCAATAAACGACTGACTCACTACATCGAATTGACGCCTTTTATTTCTCGTTCTGTCTCCCGCTCCCTCAAATCTATTAATTCCCGAAGTAATCTTCAGACTAATTATTTGGAGAATCTGTTAGTATTGCTACAGATATCAGAACACTACATTTATCTAAATATAAATATTGTGTACTTTATTATTTAAAATCCTTTCAAAATATTTTTCCATCGCACTGAATGAGTAGTTCATTTTTATTTAGTTATTGCCTTTGTTCCTTGTTGCCTTGTTTGCCTTGTTCCATATTGCAGCTTAATAAAACTGAAATTCCAATTGTGCAACTCAAAAACGGAGACAAAGAAAAAATTGAAATGCAATTATTTTTATTAACAATGTTGGCAGTCCTATCAATGTTGTTATTATTGCACTGCAGTCCTTATCAAATTGACGCAGGCTTTTTTAACGGACCTCTGCACAAATCTACTTTTCCATAATGGGTTTGTTTTAAGCTCATTTGGAAAATCAAATACCAATGTTTGTTAATCTGCCTCCAATGTGTGAAAATGCATTCATACTGCTCCTGTTGTAAGGCGAATTGATATTTTTTTGTTCAAAAGTTCATCAAAATAAACGTCTATTTAAAAGAATTCATTAATGAATAATGGAACTCTAGAAATTTCAAAATTTTATTTCATGTTTTAATATTATACGTACACTCCCTTTAGATTGGGTAATTTTGTCCAAAAATCTTCTATAATGCGATTTAAGACAAAAATAAAATACATCATTATATTATAACTACATACATATTTTTTTATCACATCCACCAACAGCTTCATATCCACAATTCTTAAATATGGCTTAAAATAATTAACAAAAGATTTTTTTAGAAGTTCAATCTCGACAATATCACGATAATGTTATTTTATACGAATTTTCCTAATTTATATAAATTATTTTAATGTATGGCGAATTCATTCACCGCCCTCCTTTGCACAGATCTAGTAGGTTTAACAAGTATTGAGGGGCTCCAGCCCAGGGAAACTGGTATTATAAAGTTAAAATGGAAGGACAGACAAACGCTAAAAAAAATGATTTCCCCGCCCCAAATCCAGGACTTATATATTTATATATATTCTAGCTGGTTCCCGGCATGCGTTGCTATGCCATTTAATAAAGAAATTGTTTCTCCCTGCGTGTCCTTTCCCATTCGTCCTGTTCTCTTTCGCCACATCTTCCTCTAACGCGTCCCCTTCCCCTCACGAGTTCCTACTCCGATTCCTTCATCTTCCCTCTCCACACTCCACTCCCCCCTTCCCCCTTCCCGCGAACCCCCCTCCGAGTTCCCCCCCTCCCAGGTTCTCCTCCCCCCTCCCGTATTCGCCTCCCCCCTCCCGCGAATCCCCCTCCAGAGTTCCCCTCCCCCTCCCGAGTTCCCCTCCCCCCTCCCGCATTCCATACATTCATTCCTGGTACATTCAGTTTTCAAACAGCTCGCGTGCCACCTATTGCAATTTTTTTATACAAAATTCATAATGCCAGAGGTCGTATATGTTATTCTGATGTATGAGCTATATTATTGTAAAGTTTCATTAAAATCCATTAAGTAGTTTTTGCGTGAAAGAGTAACAAACATACATCCATACAAACTTTCGCCTTTATAATATTAATTAATTAATATTAGTAAGATACATTTTTTGGTTTTTTTTCAAATACAGTAGCAGAACAATTACTTTTCTAATGGCTGTTTCCAGGCTGATATGCTCCTTTCCAGATATCTACAAGACACACACTCGAATGAAATCTATAAAACATACACAGCGGAGTAGTGACGTGACCAAGGATAGTCCAAAGGATTTTGCCATAGTAGTCGTATCGCACGTCGTCAATCCCCGCGTTCTTTATGGTAAAGGTCTCGAAAATCCACGTGGAGACATTGAGGACCACGAGGAAGGTAACCAGCTCTCTGCCTGGTTTAACCCTCTGCAATTGCCTGGAGTTGCTGCATCTTCTGAGGGCATCTGTTATGAAGGGAGTTTGAACCAGGACTTGGAGAGACTGCAAGAAAAATTCACGAATATAGTATCTGTTGAACGAATAAAGAAAACAATCACGAGGAAGAACATCAGGTAGACGGGTTCCTTGAAAAACCAAATTTAAATGAAACGGAACATAGCAGAGAAAAAATAAACATTTTACAACTTCGGAATAAATTATTAAAAAATATCTGCAAACATGAAATGGGTTAATGAGGATTTCAAGTCACTGCCCGCTCACTATAATTGAGCAATATAACCAAATCCTTGTAGAAAAGTAAGAAAAAAATAAAATAAGAAAGAAACATATTTTCGATACCTGGAGAGTCACGCTGTAGTAACAAAAGACATCGCCGATCATCCAATGATAAACTTCATGAAGGGCATTGGTTAGTTACTGTCAAAAGAAAAAGGTGAAATGTGGGACATAGCACACAGGCCAATGTTCCGAATTCGCATGGAAAGTATTTCACAGATTAATAATAAACAGCAAAAAAGGTTACCATGGTAGATTTGGGACACTACGAGCATTTTTTTAATTAGCTAATTACATATAACAATGTTACTCACAACGATAGAAACGATGATAAATTGCATGAAATTTCCGTAGACCACAGCCGGTATAAATGTGAAGAGAACTTCCATGAAGAAGGCCGGGATGCAGATAAACAGCAAGAGATCGTCTAACAGAGAGACGGGATGCTGGTTGATATCCAGTTTCTTTATCTGAGAGTAAGCTAGCAGCACGGCGATGAGCATTATCCCGTGAAGAGTTATCTCGGTTATGTCAATTACCAGGACTCCAATTTCGATGAATTCACTGGAATCACAGATACATGATGAAGGATTATAAATTATTTTCAGGTTTGATATCAGAGACGAATTGATATTACGTTAAACAACACGTGTTGAATAGGCGACAATTTGCACAAGCTTGCGATTTAAGGCGGAAACACACTTGTGTGGTGTGGTGTGTCGTGGCGCGCCAGAAGCACATCCGTTTCATACATTTATTATGGTTAGAGACATATTTGTAGGTTGTGGCGTGTCGACAAGCGACGACGATGATTGGTTAATTTGTAGTCACGACACACCACACCACACAAGTGTGTTTTCGCCTTTAGTCTTTCCGAATTCTGAAAAAATCATTATTGGGTGGTCACGTTCAGTATTTACTCGTAGGGCCAAAGTTCAAATTGCTTTGTCACCTCGAGGACAGAATGAGACAAGCTTCGGTTTCTGAAATTTTCCAAATAGCGTTTTCGAAATTTTACTGAAAGTCAATAGTTTGGAATAATCCGGATAGATATAACTACTTACCCGCTGTTTACAGTGATAAAGCACATGATGATACTGGCCAACGTGAGAACGATGATCAAGATGCCACCGAAGAGTCCTTTGTTTGAAGAGTGGCAGTCCACGTGGATCACCAGGTTGCTTACGAGGCCATTCTCTTCCACTGCCGTAGGAAGCCTGGAGACGAAAAATCATGTTTATTTGGCTTTCTAATTATCACAGTTGTCATATTATTACTAGCGCTTTATACTCCCGTGAGACCCGTGAAAAATCATGGGATATAATAATTGTAGGACTGATAATTGCATTTTTGCTAAAAAGCGTAGACCCTTGAAAATCGCGTAATCTGAATTAACGCCAAGAAAATTAAGCAAATGGATACACATTACAACCATAGAATCAAAATAATTTCCCGGAATTATGTTTTTTTAATAGCACAGGACAGTGAAAAATCATGAGATTTTTTGTAGGTACCTACTTTATCGCTTGTCAGAATTTTAAATCGTCACCTCCAATTTTGAAAATGATAATTCTTAAATTCAAAGCAAATCCGAGTTCTGGAGTTCATTGAACCGGGGAGTCAGACGTATTTTTAAAAGGTAGGTACTTTATCGCTTGTCATGAAATGACAATGTCATAAAATGACAATTAAAATAATTTTCTTTATGAACACCACTTTTATTTTTTATACTTTATGCCGACAGGGTTTCGCTACAACCGTAGCTTCTTCAGGGCAGTGTTCTACAGGTCTACTGGGCAGGTCTACTGTTTACAAAGTTATTGTTTTATTTTAAATTATAACGTCACGTCACAAAGTGTCACATGAACAAAAAAATTAATTATTTTTCATTAAAACAATTATCAAATTATGAGTTTTTGTCGCTTTAATTATTGACACACTCCGTTACAATTTCGAAAATGGCACTTAAATTCGAAACAAATCCAACTTCATTTTTTATTGTTGTCTTTTTGTTTTTAATAAAAAAATGTAAAAAAAATTTTTTTTCGTTTATACACATTTTTTTTGTTTAAGTTTTTTTTTTTCAGCTTTTGTTGTGTTTTGAATTCTTTAAAGTTATTTATTATAAGGGATTTTCTAGTCATTTACTGAAAAAATTGGTCCTACGTAGTTCTGTTGAACCAAAGTTGGGGTAAATATATATTTTTGCGTGAGATTTATTGTGTTTCCGAATGGTGCGACTTGATTTAAAACACCAATATACAAATATCATAATCACTCACTTGCAGGGGTCATTCTCCCACGATCCTTCGCTTGCCCATTCTTCTTTGTCGTGGTAATCTGAAGAAGGTTTTGCAGGATCCTCTTTCGCGCAATTGCCGATATTTTGCCAAAGGATGAAGAAAATACCAACTAGAAAAAATAAAATGTTTGAAGGGGAAAATGACAATCTAAGGTAAATATTACGTAATGTTACTTTGTAATGTAAAGTTACGTAATGTGATTTTTTTTGATTTATTTTTCCTTCGCATGGCAGGTATTATTATTCACAATTCAATTTTAACCTCATTAGGACAAGCCCGTGTTAATAATTAATTAAAGTAGTAAAAATAACACAAAATAATATAGGTATTAAAATTAAAATATTGTGACATTAATATTTCTTACGAAAAAATTGGTAATGCGCTGAAAGAAGCTAATAATGGGTACTTCGCTGAAAGAAGCTAATAATGTGTATTAAGCTAAAAGAAGCTAATAATGAGTACTAATCTGAAAGAAGTTAGTAATGGGTACTTAGCTAAAAGAAGCTAATAATGTGTACTAATCTGAAAGAAGCTATTAATGGGTACTAAGCTGAAAGAAACTAATAATGTGTAATAAGCTGAAAGAAGTTTATAATGGTTACTAAGCTAAAAGAAGCTAATAATGGGTACTAAGTTAAAGGAGGCCTATAATGGGTACTTAGCTGAAAGAAGTTGATAATGGGGACTAAGCTGAAAGAAGCTAATAATGTGTACTAAGCTGAAAGAAGCTAATAATGTGTACTAAGCTGAAAGAAGCTTATAATGTATACTAAGCTGAACGAAGTAAATAATGGGGACTAGCTGAAAGAAGCTAATAATGTGTACTAAGCTGAAAGAAGCTTATAATGTTGTATACTAAGCTGAAAGAAGCTAATAATGTGTACTAAGCTGAAAGAAGCTAATAATGTAAACTAAGTTGAAAGAAGCTAATAATTAATACTAAGCTGGAAGAAGCTTATAACGAATACTAAGTTGAAAGAAGCTAATAATATAAACTAAGTTGAAAGAAGCTAATAATTAATACTAAGCTGAAAGAAGCTTATAACGAATACTAAGTTGAAAGAAGCTAATAATTAATACTAAGCTGAAAGAAGCTTATAACGAATACTAAGCTGAAAGAAGCTAATAATGTAAACTAAGTTGAAAGAAGCTAATAATTAATACTAAGCTGAAAGAAGCTTATAACGAATACTAAGTTGAAAGAAGCTAATAATGTATACTAAGCTGAAAGACGCTTATAATGTATACTTAGTTGAAAGAAGCTAATAATGTAAACTAAGTTGAAAGAAGCTAATAATTAATACTAAGCTGAAAGAAGCTTATAACGAATACTAAGTTGAAAGAAGCTAATAATGTATACTAAGCTGAAAGAAGCTTATAACGAATACTAAGTTGAAAGAAGCTAATAATTAATACTAAGCTGAAAGAAGCTTATAACGAATACTAAGCTGAAAGAAGCTAATAATGTAAACTAAGTTGAAAGAAGCTAATAATTAATACTAAACTGAAAGAAGCTTATAACGAATACTAAGTTGAAAGAAGCTAATAATGTATACTAAGCTGAAAGACGCTTATAATGTATACTTAGTTGAAAGAAGCTAATAATGGGTGCTAAGCTGAAAGAAGCTAATAATTGGGACTAAGCTGACAGAAGCTAATAATGGGGACTTAGCTGAAAGAAGCTGATAATGTGTGATAAGCTGAAAGAAGCTGATAATATGTGATAAGCTGAAAGAAGCTTATAACGAATACTACGCTAAAAGATGCTTATAATGGGCACTAAGCTGAAAGAAGCTAAAACATTATAATGTAAACGTGTATGGTGCTGAAATTTCATTTAATATTATATGTATACATCTATTCTCCATCAACGGAAGCAATCTTTCGAACAGGCCCTCCATCGATATGCTTTGTGTAACTCTAAGTGACCAGCTCAGCAGGTACGGGGGCTCCGTCGAAGCCAGAGTTAAGTTAATTAGTTTTTCAATTAAAAAAGGTGCTCCCGGGTTACGAATAACCTGACAGTATTTGAAAACCTCCTACCCATCACTGAAAGCGGAAAATGTTGCTTGTGTCGTGATGGGCGACCTAGCCAGCTGAGGAATCAACCACGGGATGCCTGGGTGGGACCCAAACGCGATGCCAACTCAGCCACCGACCGGTCTATATATATTTCAATAAATTCTTACCTATCAGAATGCTGTACTCGATGGTGAAGGGGTACAGGTGTGGTGCCAGATCATTGAAGATGGAATCGAGGCCCACCTGGGCTGAGCAGTTGTCCTTGATGGGGGTGATGTTGAAAGCGCTTCTCAGGTGAAGCGCGCCAGGCATCCGGTATGAGGTCAGCGGCAGGGCCATGGGCTCGGCCTGCTTGTATGACATCTTGGACCAGTTCACGTTAGTCCAGAGACCCTCTGGAATTTTTTGTTTTTTCATTTTTTTCTTTATATGAATACCGCACAAGATTCCCAACTGCTCCCGTCTGAAGCCAGTGAGACTATGGCATCCCCAATTCGGGTATGTTGTGAGGCTGAAGGTAGTGGGGAGGGAAAGGAGATAGGGAAGAGGAAGGTGGGGAAGTACGTGGCTATTCACCAAACACGAGTAATACGTCTGGAATATCAGAAGAATAAGAAAAATGATGAAGGTTGGTGCTTTTTTAACAAACCCAGTTGTTTCGCAGACGTTAATATAATAATAAATCTTTAGATTTATAACAAAAAAACGTACATATTCAGTGTTAATGTTTACAATGGTTTATATAAGTACAAAAGGTTAACAACAGAAAATAATGTAAAAATGAACAGTAGGTACTTGAAGAATAGAAAATAGTTATAAATTTAAGATTTTCGTAATCCGCCTCACTAGGCTAGCCTGTGTTGAGGCAGTAATTTTTAAGTAAAGTTATATTACTTATTAACATACCTACACTTATATTAAAATATAATCATTCAATAGATTGGTTGCATTAACAATAATTTTGAATAATAACAATCAGTACATTGGTTTAATTTCGAATTTGGGTGAGCGCGCCGGTAAAGGCCCTATCATTATTTTTTTTCCAAATTTTTAATTTGTTCAATTATAACATTGTCATCAAATACCATTCAGCGTCATCTTGTTTTTTTTTGACATTTGAAAATTCTCCGTTCCCCTCAGGCTTCGACCGTATATTTTTAGATGGTCAAAATATTTCCGTTTTACAATAAAATCCAAATAAATGTAATATTTCTGAACGTATCCGAAAACTAAAAACTGTCTTTGAAAGTTGGTAAAATAACCTTTAAAATTTTATGAATCGGAATAAACATATAATTTTTGAAATGCACGCAAAAATAGAAAAAAGATTTAAAAATTGGGTTTGCGTTTTTTCTACCTAAAATTATTGACAACAAAAAAAAACACAAATATTTTTTTCGTCAAGGATGTTTATTTTCACGTCATGTTTTTATCGATCCAAAAACATTTCTTTTTCAACTTTTCCAACACCTTTCCGAATAAAAACATTTCTTAACGATTCATGAATAATGCTATTTTTTTTAGTTAATTTCGACTTTAAATAAAGTATAGTACACTAACCTGACAAGTAATTTCTAAAAAAAATGCTCATTTGTGATAGTCGCACACGAGCTATACTCTCATAATATATGGCGGAACAGGCGAAGCACAGATTATATTATGCATATATTATGAGAGTACAGCGGTCGTATGTGATTGGCATCACTATACTTTTTAAAATAATAAAATATTAATTTGCTTATTTGTAAAAAGCACTAATTTTGTGACTCGCCATAATTTACAATAAAAAAACACATAAATTTATTTAAGACCACTTTTATTTTAAAACACTCTACCGGTTTCAGAAGCACCCTTCCTCAGGAGTATATATAACTAGTTATAATATTCTCCTGACGAAGGAAGGGTGCTTCTGAAACCGATAGAGTGTTTTAAAATAAAAGTGGTCTTCAACAAATTTATGTGTTTTTTTATTGTATTAATTTGCTGTTTATAAAATTATGTACGTATTGATATTTTTCTGCAGTTACCGGGAATCTTTTATTTAATAACCACCAACATCTCCGCCATAGGTCATCCCAAGAGGTTCCCATTTGGTGACTTAGCTGGGGTGCTCGTGTTCATGGGGTGAGGTCAAGACCTTGGCGGCAGATGCTTCTGCTCGATGATAGTGGTTGAGGGAAACCGTTTGCCCTCTCTAGCAAGACTCTCGACCAATCGCCTTACACAAGGGGTGGATTTATACTTTCCAACCCTCCTACCCTTTTCCTTCCTAGGATTTCTTCTCCTTCCTTTCCTTACAAAGACACTCCACCCCAGATCATGTGTGTGAAGATAATGTAAAAGAAATACTGTAATTAAATGAATACGTGTATTAATTAAGGCGCTAAGTGCCCAAAAAATCGAAAACGATGTTTTTACAGAAATGTATTCTATGTACCGATGCCAATAACCCTAAATAGGATTCAAGTGCCTCAGGCAGTTCAAAAAAATACAATGAATTGATGAAGTCTGGCATCGCTGTAACTCCGTTGGTATGTTATCTTTTAAAATGGTTTAAGTGCCACAACAGTGTTCATTGACATTCCATATAAAATGGCTGGAGATGGTGTGTTGACAGTCACGAGCTTGCTTGTAAAATGCCGTCAAAAAGGTAAAGGAAGTGTGCAAAATGCGAAAAAAAACCTAAAAACCAGTGGCCAAGAGTATTCCACACTAAATAATAAAGTCATTCCTGCCAAAAAACCACCAAATTCTGAGGTATGTGTATAATATTATTTTTCTGTACATTTTGTTAGTTTTGGTACTGACGCGCTAGTGATGTGCATGCCTATCGTAATAATAGTATTCATTCATTTTGTAAATATTAATTTCGAATCCAATCATTTTGTAAACAGATAATTCTTTTAATTCCACTGTTTTTCTTAAGTACTCGTAACTTTCAATTTATTATACCTACTTATTTCATGGAAAATAATAATTAAGTTTTTTGGTGTCATTATGTTTCATAAAGCCGATTCCAATGATATATTGGTCTTTCGTGATGTTGATAACAATAATATTAATAAAAACATGCATTTAATGATATGACCTTCAATCTTTTATTAATCAAAATGCATGATTTCACAATACATAATGGGGTTGGCCATGCAAAGTTAATTGTAGATGTCGCTGTCGGTGAAGAGTGTCAACCAAATGTCAAATACAAAATTATCTATGCTTTTTCCATGCATTTTGGTAGTTTTTTACATGTTTGTTGGAGACTTAAACCTCAAAGGTTAGCGAAGCGTTTTTTTTAAACGTACAGCCTTAATAATGTATACATCGTGTTGAAACAACGCACATAGTCATTTATATGTTTTTAGCCAACAAACAAAAATTAACAATAAATCTTGTCGGTTTTCGTACGTTAATATTACGATTTGACAGTTTATTGAAGACCCTTCGATTATGCGAACCTGGCGGGATAAAAGTGCAGTAGCCAACCCCATTGTTTTGACTGTAACTAGATGTTATTAAATGATTGTTGGCTGACACTGTTTTTTTTATTCTAAAAACTGTTTCATGCGTTCACTTTGCTTTCATTTTAATACTTTTTTATGAATATTAATTTAATTTTAATTTTTTAGTCAATTAATTCAAAAGCATTTCTTGTTATATTCATAATGTTTAATTGTTTTCAGGTGAAGTGCAAATGCAAATACTCGTGTAAAACTTTAACTTTTGAACATAAAACTGCTTTGTTCACTGGATTATATTCATTAAAAAAGGAAACCTGCCAGGGGACTTATTTAATGGGTCTTATGCAGATCGCGGAAATAAGACGACGAAGACATGGACAATACGATGACCCAACGAAAAGTCGAAGGCAGTTTATCGTTTACTATACAGTTCCTGATGGAAAAGGAAATATCGCCAGTGTTTGTCGAGCTACTTTTGCAGAAATATTTGCATTGACTCCGAAAAAGCTTGAAAAAAAATTAACTGAAAAAAAGAAAAACGGTTTAACTAGCTATACTGAGAACCGAGAAAATAAACATGTATTTCGAAAATATACGTTACAGAATCGCCAATTAGTCATAAACCATGTCAATTCTTTTCCCAGGGATTTAAGTCATTACGGGCGGTCAAGACCACAGAAGGAATATTTAAGCCCCGATCTTAATATTAACAGACTATACAAAGCATTTAAAATTGTACATCCACAATCGTCAAGCACATACAGATTTTATTCCAATCAGTTTAAAAGGGAATTTAAGAACCTTAAATTTGGTAGCAAACGGACTGATACATGTGCTACTTGTGATTTTTATTTCGCCCGAATGAAGGCCAATGGGAACCAAGGAAACGATAAAACGATTCTCGAGCTACATCAAAGAAAAGCCCAGAGAGCTCTTTCAGACATGAGCTTAGATATTTCACGGTCTCAAATGCCAACCAGTGGTACTTGTACAATTGGAATAGATCTCCAGCAAGTGTTATTAACACCAACACTAACGCATTCACAGATGTATTATTCCAGACAATTGTCGAATTTTAACCTTGGCATTCATATTGGAGACACAAATAATGCCCACATGTGCCTATGGCACGAGGGAATATCGGGAAGAGGTGGCAATGAAATAGCATCATGCCTATTCAAAGTGCTCACATCAAATATTACAGAAAAAAAAATTCTCACACTATGGTCGGATAATTGTTGTGGGCAGAACAAAAATCGTATGATGGTGTTTTTGTGTATGCTTCTAGTAAGCAAAGGCGTATTTTTTAAAATAACTCATAAGTTCCTGATATCTGGCCACTCATACCTTAGCTGTGATAGAGATTTTGCCATTATTGAGAAACGGAAGAAAGTAACGCACGCCATGATTCCAAAAGATTTGGAAAATATGATTAAAGAATCAAAACACATAAATCCGTTCAACGTATTGCCCATAAAACCGGAGGATTTTTATGATTTAAAAAACGCGGCTAATACATTTATCAATACTACCACATTGGGTATTGCTATTGTGGTGAATGTTCGTGAATCATTAAACGAAATGGAGGCGTGGAAGACAACAAGACTTCTAAGAAAAAATAAGACGATAAACAATTTAAGAATATATAATCTTCCCAATCTCCAATGTTCCAGCAGAATAACAGAAGATAAGAAAAAAGACTTAAGAAACATGATACCCTATCTGCATGAAGATCAACATAAGAAATTTTACCAAGATCTCACTTAATGAGCACTTGAGCAGCACTAATGTATCGATATTCAAAAGATATCACTTTTTTGGTTAATTTATTGAAGTTGAATTGAATTTTCATTTCAATTGAATTGAATTTTCGATTATGTCTTGTTTTTTTCCCTGCTTGTGAGACACTTTATTACATATAAAATGTTTTTAATGATTGTGTAACAGGTTACATGTTACTATGTCTGTTTTTCTTGAAACTTTTAAAATTAATATTTGTATTTTTTTCTTTGGTAAAGAGGGTACCTATTTGTGAAACACTTTATTGCTTTTTAAAATAATTTGGTAGGTATTGTATTATTTTCTTAAACTGTTTATTATAATTTGCATTTTGTTTGGTAGAGCGGTACCTACTTGTGCAACACTGTATTCCTTTTAAAATATGTTTATAGGTTTTATGAAAAGTTATATTCCTATGTTTAATTTTCACACACCGACACTTTTTATTATGTTTGAATCATTAAAATAAATATGTACTCGTACATCAGAATATTTTTTTATTAAATTAAACAAATAAGTGATTTGTTTTATTTATATGCACATCCCTATTCCCCATGTGAAGGTTGTGCACTTAGATCTGCCAGAGCCCCTGAGTTGGCACTTAGAGCATTAAATAAAATTCCTATTGTGGAGCTTCACCGTAACCGTCGTTGTCCGTTTTAAACTTTTATTGTGTAGAAATGCAAAATTAATTTATACTTTTAAATTATGGAAGCCGTCGAGATTGTTCTATACTACTAAGTAACATTTTTACAAAGGGTAGGCCACATATAATTTTATTAGACAAATCAGTATTTTGTTTCAGCAAGCAGTTCTAGTTTTTGGCACTTAGCGCTTTAATTAATACATGTATTCAAATAAGGTCTTTTATTTACCATGAAAAATATGATGTTCGCGTGTTTCAGCCTTTTTATTCACATACATTGCAAGAGAATCCATTGTTTCTCTGATTATCGTCCAAATCCAAAAGCAAATGCTGCTGGCGATGCAATGCATTAGAGCGAAACGACCAACCTCCTGAAAATAATAAAAAACAGGTTGGGAGAAATTCAAATAAAACATTATCATCAAATGAATGCTACTAAAGTGTACCTTCAAGAATAAAAAAATAAATAAAAAAATTACCATCATTTTGTTTATTTTTGGCATTTTAAAGATCCCCATTAAATTATAGCGCTAATTACACAGGTCTACAAAAAAATAAAAATTGAGAGCTGTTTTTTTGCGTAATTCTTATGTTTTTGGGTGTGCTGAATCCGAAAATGACTTTCATCTTGTCAATGCAGGTATCTATGTTAAATAAGTTATCATTAGACATCGGATTATATGCACTAACAAAGTGCCAAAATACGCATGCAAATATGCACTAAAAAAGGCCGAAATATGCACTAAAAACTCTTGATTTGCCCAAAATATGCACAATGCAAAATCAAAAAACCATTTATACTTTTATATATTTTAATTAAAGACCGTACAAAAACAGCGAAATATTCTTAAAATTATGCATAGTTTTTGTGATAACATACAACTAAGTATTTTTCCAAATTTTCGAGCTCAAATTTGGGACGTTTGTCACCCAGTATTAATTTGTACGCCGAAAACGACCCCTCTATGTCAACTGAGGTCATTGGACAAAATTTAAAATTTGGCGCCATTTCTGGAGATACCTGTTTAGGCAGGGTATGCCGTGCCGTTGCCGTGCCGTGCCGGTACATGTGCCGTTGATGTAGGCATTAATGTTCTTCGTGTCTTCAAGACTCGGGTTTTTAAGCAAAATATAGTTTAACTTTTTACGAAACTTTTCTGATATTGAATTAGGAAGGGCGTTGGCGAGTTCGATCATTGTTTCCAGTATTTCTATTGCTTTAAATAGAGGAAGGTTTTTTGTTTCCAAAAATGGAAATGTGTTGAGATGAGGGCGATATTCTGTTTAATGGATGCGTCTTCAAATGCTAGCTTGCTTGAATGAATTGCAATGGCCTCAGAACTGTCAAATTGCCCAACTACTTGTTTTACGGCCTCAAAATTTTCAGCATAGAATAATACTGCCTTTAGCCAAGTACCCCATCGAGTAATTATGGGTTCTGGCGGCGATGCTAGATTTGGCAATTGCTCTTTATAAGACTGCACACGTGACGGTGCTTTTAAAAACACTTTTTTTGTAGAGGAAATCAATTTATTAACATTCCCATACTCTTGCCGTATCTCTTCTGCAAGGCGATGAAACCCGTGAGCTAAGCAGGTAATGTGTAGTAAATTTGGATAAAAAGTTTGCAAGGCTTGGCCAGCTTTCACGTCAGCCATCGCGCTGGTGCCCTACGCGTCATCGTCACCTTGCTCCCTATACGTAGATGATACCTCCCGCTATTAAACGAAATATGCACAATTTGGGAAAAAAGGCTGAAATATGTATTAACGTCATAATTAGAGAGTTATATGCATTTGCATATGCAAATATGCAAATGCATATAATCCGATGTCTAGTTATCATCTTAAAATAAAAGATAAAAGACTAAAAAAAAATTTTTTATTTATAATTGCGTAACAAAACTAATTTTTTTAATCTAAAATACACTGATTAGTAAGCACTAAACACATTTCTTTTTCCTAGTGAGACTCCTTTTGGTACATTTTCGCTTGTAGGAAGCATCTGAAAGGTCTCTCTGAAGCGTCCAACAGTAGTCTACAATCATTGAGATGATCCATCTTCCCAGGTATCTTTTTTCCATCTCCTTAATATCTTGGTGAAATCGTTCACCTTGCTCTTCACTCACATATCCTAAATTTTCTGGAAAGTAGTCGAGGTGGGAATGAAGAAAATGTACTTTTAAACTCATTAGGCAACCTAAAGCTTGAAATGCTTTTAACGATTTGTTTGTAGTTAGGGTCTTTGTTATTGCCTAAAAATTCAGGTTACCCTCCCCGATCCCTAGTTTTTTTTTTTTTTTACAGTGAATACCGCACAAGAATCTCAACTGCTCCCGTCTGGAGCCAGTGAGACTATGGCACCAGGGCGATACTGATAGTATCTTCCACTCTGGAACATGCCGCAAATATACTATATATTATTTTAAATGAATTAATTGTGAAATAACACAAATTAATCAAATAAAATTTATTTGCGCATGCCGGGTTTGAACCCGCGACCTCCGGAATGTGAGTCAAGAGTCTTAGCCACTGGACTACTATTACGTATCCGTAGTATATTTTGTACGCAGGATTTTTGTTGCGGATATTTTGTCGCGGGATAAAAAGTCGCGGAACCGCTGTCCTCTTTTGTTAATCACAGTTGTTCAAAAGCCTTATGGCCGTTATACACGACATCTTTTTCAGCCCGATTCCAGTTAAAGACAAAAGTCAACGTTTTTCGCTCTACGCGATCGCTATTTTCATCTTTATTTTTATATCTACGATTTCAGTTGGCATCACAGCAAACAGCGTGATTCATGAGTTGTTTGCAATGATGACAATTGAAATCGTAGATATGAAAATAGAGATGAAAATAGCGATCGCGTAAAGCGTAAAATGTTGAATTTTGTCTCTAATTGGAATCGGGCTGGAAAAAGACGTCGTGTATAACGGCCATTAGAATCGGCATTTTAACCTTTCAACTGTAAAAAAAAAACAATTTGGCGCTGAACGGCCATTTGATGACAATGTTACATTCGAATTTCTGAATTTCTCAGCGGCCATTTGATGACAACGTTGAATTCGAATTTCTGAATTTCTGAATTTCTGAGAAACAACTCAATATAAATAAATTAAATGTATATAGTAAAGGTATGATCAAGAATTACTGCGTCAAAATTCGGCAAAACCCTTCCTTTATCTTTTATGTAAACAACAGGATGATACATTGTTGTGACACATTTTTGAGTTATTTTGCCGTATTGTGCTTTAGTCAACAGTTACAATTTCCATCATCAGGGTAGATTTGTAGATTTTGGTGGGGCGTGTGTTTGTGTACGTAGAAGTGGTACAATGTTGCGCGCAGTAATCACTAAGTCCGGTATATCATCATAATATTTTTTCAGCGTTTAGTTTTGGTTTAACCATCAATTTTTAAAAAAATCTGAAAACGTTACAAGAGTCCCAACTGCTCCCAACTCCAGTTGGACTATGCTCACAACATACCCAATTGGGGTATGTTGTGAGCCTGAAGGTAGTGGAAAGTGTTAGGAGATAAGGAGGAGAAGGTGGAATGTAACTGGCTATTCAGATCTGGTCACTAAGGCCATTTCAAGCAACGTTTTAATTCTGAATGGTTGTTTTACACCAGGGTGATACCGCAAATATCTGGAACGTGGCTCAAATATATGTACATAGGTATAGTATTTTAAATGAATAAATTGTGTAATAACATCATTCAATACGCTACTTTCAGATTGCTAGTCGAGAGCCTTACCCCTCGACCAGAGAAGCCGTCAGTCACCAGTACCAAGATACCAGGTTACCAAGAACTAGTTGAGAGTTTGAGAGCCGATCGAACCAAGAACAGATAGATAGGTTGGTTACAATGGAGCTCTCAACGGCAGGATCGTACTAGGTAACTTAGTGGACTTGCCTTGTTACGCAGAATGACCACGTTTGAGTATTTGAAGATGAAGAAGAGTTGGCAGAAGGAGTAGCAGGGGTAGAGGATGTCCAGAATCAAAATCACAACGTTACCACAATTGGTATCGGATCGAAGGTACACTGCTTGGACGCTTAGTAAAAGAGCCGAGTGCACCAAATGACCCAAGCAGAAAACTGAAACAAAAAAATGTCCAACATTTTATTTTATTTATTTATTTGATACAAAAATATATTAGCAGAATAAGGAAGCTTTGACTGTCCAACAAGGCCGGTTTAGGAAAATCAAATGGGGTATTTTCGCAAACTATGAATACCGAAAAATACGTGGAAAAATAATTTACAGTTAATTTTTCTGATTCAGATCATTGTACTAAAAATGCGTAATTTTAATATTTTATCATAATAGGCCACTTGCATGGATTTCATAACGATTTGAAAAAATCGTGTGGATAGATTTTTTTACTAAGATTACGAAAATATTAGTAAATTTTTTTAGAAATGTTCAGTTTTTTTTTAAATAAATAAATCCATTATATGGGTTCGTGACGTCACTACATGAAAATGATGACATTTAACATTAACTAGATTTATCGTTTGTTCTCTGCGAACATTTAGTTTGACGTTTTGACAGATGTTACGAAGTGAATCCAGTACATTTTATGCTTTCTGTACCTGTTTTAGAGGTGTAATGGTAACTGATTTTAACAAAATCAAATTTAATAATAGGTTATTATTATTATAATTTACAAGTACAAGTATATTACATTGTGAATGATTTTGCGAGAAGTGTTTATGAATGATGGGTTTTGTGTGAATGAATGTCGAAGGACCTTGTTTGTGTTTTTGAGTGTATGTTAGGACACTGCACAAGTAAAATGAATGCACATAAAGGAAGGAAGGGACTTACTGAGGAGTCTTGTGGTATCTACTTCTCTTCTCTCATGAGTGGCCTTTGTTCATACACTTGTATTCGCGGTATTTTACTTTCATATGCGGGTAGAAAATGCGGAGCGGAAAATTGTACGCTTACGCGAGGTTCGATTGACGACACACTGATTTGTTTAACTGATTGTTATGGTAACAAAAATTGACAGGAACGTAGGGATGAGATAGAAGGGTAAAAAGGATAGGGATGGATAAGTAAGGAATATGTGACAATCAAAGCTACAAGCACAGAGTCTATGATATATGTAGATGTATGTAGGTTAGTGTAGCTATGATTGTAAACGCCCAACCACATTGGATTTAGTCATATATAGACGTTGAACATTTAATGATTAATTATCAATAGGATGGATCAAGAAAAAAATATTTATGAGATGTAATATTTTTGGTATGCCTCGTTATTCTCCTGTGCCATTCGTGTGGAAAACCTCCTTTTTTAAATGATTTTCGGCTTTGTAATTATTAATTATCGTTTTTCCAGTTCTTTTTGGTTTATAAAAATTGGTCTGATTTTTCGGATTGAAATTTTCAAAAAATCGCCAGGGTTTCAAAAATACGATTTAAAAAAAACGGAATGTCTTGGAATATTTGCATAAACCGGAAAAAAAATTAAAAATGTGATGCAAGTAGCCTATTGTTGACTTGAAAAAAACCGCACATGGTTAATTCTTCGAAATATTTGTATTGTACTATTTGTAAAGTAGACAAGATTGGGGAGGCGACAAAGCACTGCACAAATAGACCACCGATAGGCTACGAAGCACCGCACAAAGAAGAGACCGATTATTATATCTCATTCTCTCATAGGCTAAATCCTATAGATGTACGTGGTTGTCTCTTTTTAGTGTCGCTTTTTCGTTCATCGAGTTTCAAATCACAACGGTGCTAAAGAATTTTTCATTTCTAAAGGAATTGAACGCGCCAAATTACGGAGGCTATTAAAATCTACAAAACCCTTTAAATATTATTATAAAAGGGAAGACGCCGACGGTAGTGCTTGGTGTCCGGTTTTAGACAGCTACACCAAAACTAAACTTAGAAATCTACATTAAGAGACTGTAACCATATAAACACATACTTCCTCACAACTTGCACATCTGCCCTGATGATGGAGACAAAAGTCAGCTAAAGGAAGAGATGTAACACGGCGAATAAACAAAAAACCAATCTCGATTAAACATGTTGTTTTATTTTTTGGGGTATTATGCCGTGTTGCGCTACCTCCTTCTTTAGCCAACGTTTCGGACAGCGTTGCAGTGTCCATCATCAGGGCAGATGAGTAATAGTTAGGGGTGATGTTTGTACTTATCTACTTAGGAGCGATACCGTGTCGCCAGCTCCACTCCTCTACGAGCTGGCGCTACAATATACTTCAACATGATTTTTTTGCGTTTAGCCTTGATGTAACCGTCAATTACCGGATACCAAGAACTTTTAAAATTAAGTTCACAATGGAGCTGGAAAATGACTCTAAGATCCTACCTTTTCTAGATGTGGAGGTGATGCGAAAAGAAGATGGTAGTCTAGGACACACAGTGTATAGAAAACCTACTCATACAAATCGGTATCTACATGCTGATTCCCATCACCATCCAGCGTAGAAGAGAGGACTTATCCATACGAAGACAGAATTGAACAAGAGTCAAAGGGCTGCGCTTTTCTGCCTTACGTTCACAATGTGACAGACAGAATTGCCAGGCTATTGAAAAAAGAAAGCATCAAGACTGTCTCCGGAACCACGACAAAAATACGAGACTTTTTGAGGCCTGCAAAGACCAACTTTCCTCTGGAAACAGATGGAGTGTACAAACTCAGCTGTTCTGGATGTGACTAGGTTTATGTAGGCCAAACAGAGCGGACGATCTCCAAAAGGATATCAGAACACTTTCGTGCCTGTAAAATCGGCAATCGCCGAGCACTTAATCGAAACCGGCCATTACTTTGGATTTGTCCCTGAGGTCCTGGGAAGACCCAAAACTCATAGACCACGCCTGATTACGGAGGCAATTGAAATTCACAAAAAACCTATAAATATTAATAGAGACGACGGAGCTAAGCTCAATAGTCCTTGGTATCCGGTAATTGACGGTTACATCAAGGCTAAACGCAAAAAAACATGTTGAAGAATATTGTAGCGCCAGCTCGTAAACGAGTGGAGCTGGCGACACGGTATCGCTCCTAAGTAGATAAGTACAAACATCACCCCTAACTATTACACATCTGCCCTGATGATGGACACTGTAACGCTGTCCGAAACGTTGGCTAAAGAAGGAGGTAGCGCAACACGGCATAATACCCCAAAAAATAATAACAAAAATATTTTTGGCCGTGAAAATCTAAAATCGTACACGTTGTTTTATATATAAATATATTTATTTTTCATATATAAATATATTTATTTGACGCGCCAGCTCTTTAGTTCAATAATGTTTCAATTTCCTTTCGGATTCGTTCACGAATTACAGAAATTGAAAAGACGTCGTCAAAATCTTCACTTTATAAAAAGGTTACCGGAAATAAAATATTTACATCATTTAATGAAATTTAACGTTTCGACTTTAGTCACAGTAATATTTTACAAATCAGCTTATTAAGTGTTGATAGAGAAGGTATTTCATAAAAGTTTGGGTAGGTACAACATATTTTGAAATCCAAGTGTGCAAGCCAAAAAGCGATTTTTTATGTTTTTTTTATTATTGTTAAATTGCATACAATTGGTATTTATTACCCGCTAAGCTACTAAAAGTACCTATCTTGTCAGCAGGAGATTAGTTACGTCAACAAATTAAATAATCATAAACGTATCAGCGTAGCAACAACATACACATATAACAACATATAACATGCCTACCAACATTGTGATATGTAAGTATTGAAAATAATTCAGATTTTTTTATGGTGAAAAACAGTGGAATAGGAAAAAAATATATATATTTAAATATCATGAAACAGTTGAGAATGCAATACATTAGCAAAATTATAATAGCAATGCATTAGTATCACATACTTGCAATTTAATGCAATGTAAGGATGTGCAAAATATAATCTTATTAAATCTTCACATGTAGCAAACACTTTGAGGGAATACATAATTATAATAAACACAATTAAATAACTTTGTTTCAATTCCACTTTCTTGTTTCTTAATCCAACCGGTTTCGGTTTATCCTGAACCTTCCTCAGGGGTGAATAAAAATATATTGAACTTTTTTTCTTTTTTTTTACAGTGAATGCCGCACAAGAGTCCCAACTGCTCCCGTCTGGTGCCAGTGAGACTATGGCATCCCCAATTGGGGTATGTTGTGAGGCTGAAGGTAGTGGGAAGGGGAAGGAGGTGGGGAAGAGGAAGGTTTGGAAGTACCTGGTTATTCAGATCTGGTCACCAAACACGGCTAAAGCCATTTTCAAGCAACGCTTCAATTCTGAATGGTGGTCTTACACCAGGGCGATACTGATAGTATCTTCCACTCTGGAACATGCCGCAAATATACTATATATTATTTTAAATGAATTAATCGTGAAATAACACAAATTAATCAAATAAAATTTATTTGCGCATGCCGGGTTCGAACCCGCGACCTCCGGATTGTGAGTCAAGAGTCTTACCCACTGGACTACGGAGGTCGTCAAAACATAATACGGATATACATGGTATTTAAAAGAAAATTAGAAGAGGGAGACAGAACATCAACTTAGGTGGGGGCGAGAGGGAAGTGCATAAGAGAAAGGGATAAACGTGGACGGGGGTAATCGAAATATTTAAAAGAATGGGGGTGTTAGACAAATCTAATTGTTTATTAAGTAAATTAGTTTTATTTATTTTTAACGACTTTTTTATTTCAAGGGCTTCAAGATTAAGGCGTAGACCTATCCCATTTCTGTAGTCTGAAAAATCTATTCAATGTTATTTTAAAGACACGAACAGGAGTATGGTTTTTTGAAAAAACAAAATACTTTCTTTTCGCTCTCCTAAACAATAGGCTACTTGTATCACATTTTAAAAAAATACGGTTTAAACAAATATTTTAAGACATTCTGTATTTTGTTTAATCGTATTTTTGAAACCCTGGCGAATTTTTGAAAATTTCAATTCGAAAAATCAGACCATTTTTTATAAACCGGAAATACGGAACTTAATTTTATGGGTGCGAAAAAACGATAATTACATAGCCGAAAATCATTTTAAAAAAGAACGTGTTCCACGAGAAAGGGCACAGGAGACTAACGAGGCATACCAAAAATATTACATCTCATAAATATTTTTTCCTTGATCCATCTTATTGATCATAAATCATTATAATGTTCAATGTCTTCATTCTTAAATCAAATGTAATATACTTGTACTTGTAAATAATAATAAGAATATGTAAAATTTGATTTTGTTAAAATAAGCATCACTACCATTGTACCTCTAAACACGTACAGACATCTTAAAATGTACGGGGTTCTCTTCATAACATCTGTCAAAAAGTTAAACCAAATGATAAGTTCGCAGTAAAACAATAAATCTAGTGAACGTTAAATGTCAAATTAAAAAATTCGCCTGAAATCAAAGTGTTGCCATATAAAAAAAAATAAATCAGTGTGGAATTTACAAAATTAATAGCAACATTTTCGGAGACAGGATATTTTCATGTAGTGAAGTCACGAGCCCAAATAACAGATTTATTTATTTAAAAAAAAAAACTGTACATTTCTAAAAAAATTTACTAACATTTTCGTAATCTTAGTAAAACGATCTATCCACACGATTTTTTCCAAGTCGTTATGAAATCCATGCAAGTGGCCTAATAAAATTTTGTCTTTTACAGCATTTCAAATTTGTTTGATTGATATTATAAACGAGAATTTATTGTTATTACTCAAAACTTGGGACCTGAAAATTTCGCGTTATTTTTCGGTGAAATTAGCTTTAATTTTTTTTTTTTTATTTCTAGGAAAAGCGGTACATTTTTCAGAAAAAGCGATGTTACGTAAATTTAAAATGGAGTATTTTGATGCAAATAAAGATGACGGATGCGAATTAATAATATTATTTCTTTTTGGAATGCGTGGGAATGCACTAACCTCCTCACATACCGGAATAAACATTTAAATATATGCTTTCCTACTTGATATACCAGAAAACCTCCTGAAAATATGCATTTTCATTCGATTCTGCCTTTTTTTCGCCTGTCGCCTTTCGCCTTTCCATTCGATTTTATAGTACCATGAAAAGCCGTGTAATATAATAATAGTGTTAAATATTTTTGTATAAATATATATTTTTTTTTTTGGTTTTAGGTAATTCACCCTGAAAAGAGTGCTTTGTGTCGGTAATAGTTAAAGTGGATAAAAAAATTCGGTTAATCTATTGGTAAAATAATAAACCAAATTAAATATTGGACTCATTTAGATCACTAAAACAAATTAAATATTGAATTCATTCAGGTTAATAAACTTACATAAAGCTGTATGAACACGAGAATTGTTAAGAGATAAAAGGTATGAAATGTTAAGGGGGGACTGGTGTGTGATTTTAATAAGCAGGCGGTATATGTTCTTGAAAGATGAATGGTTTTTACAGTTAAAGAAAACGTGGTCGAGGGTTTCCTCTTCCACACCGCACTGGCAGACCGGATCATCTAAAACTCTAATTCTAGACAAGTGAGATGCAATTGAACAGTGACCAATTCTCATTCTCGAAATACATGAAATGAATCGTTTTGAAAGTTTTTTACCGTGAAACCATGGCTTAGCAGGGATATGGTTTTGAATTCCAGCATAGAAAGATCCAGTTCTTATTTTGGAGACTGCCCAATTTTCTTCCCAGGCACGAGTCATGTTGGATTTAAGAATCGGGAAGACATCGGAGATAGGAATTCTAAAATTTAGTGGGATAGTTCCGGAATCTGAACCAGATTTGGCGAGAAAATCGGCCATCTCATTACCCTCAATACCCAAATGGGCAGGGACCCAGGCCAATATCGTCTCAAACCCAGATTCACTTAGAGAATTGAGAAGATTTTTTATTTTACATATAATATTGTCTTCCGGATAACATAGAATATTTGACCTAATTTTATTTAGAGCACTTAGCGAATCAGTACATAGTAAGGCTCGATGAATGTTGAGAACCTGGATTTGATTTAGCGCTTGTTCAATTGCAAAGCATTCAGCTGTAAATATGGAAGCTTCTTTCGGTAATTTATAAGAGAGATTGATGTTGAATTCTGGACAATATATCGATGCTCCACATCTTTTATTTTCAAATTTGGAACCATCAGTGTAAAGGATGGAAAATCCAGGGAATTTTGAAGCCACAATGCTTTTAAAACAATCATCCACATTTTGAAATTTATTTGGGGAAGATAAAATATTCTTGTGAAAGACTGATGTTATTGTGTTGGGCATAAAAGTGATTGCCTTAAATGGAATATTGTATATAGGGAGATTGGGAACTTCTTGAAGATATTGGAGGGAAGATGAGAGAGAATTATAGAGATGAAAACTTTTAATTAGGAGAGGAAAACATTGTTTTTCTCTCAATCTTTTGTTAGAATTCAAATTAACACTTAACCGATTAATACTTTGTTTAATAGGATGATGTGATAAAGATAAAGCCTTGAAAATATATTTATTGGCAAGGAATTGCCTTCTGAAATATAATGGAGGCTCCCCACATTCCACCTGAAGCGCATTAATTGGAGAAGACTTCATAGCTCCAATAATCATTCTGAGGGCTTTTGATTGGATTCTTTCCATTTTCTTATCTAAATATTTAGGGAGTGGGTCAAAAAGGAATGAGCCATAATCCAAGTGGCTCCGAACTAGGGAATTATACATTAATTTAAGTGTGGTAGGATGAGATCCCCACCATACTCTGGAAACTGCTCGCATCATATTAAGTCCCTTTTCACACTTTGTAGAAATTATCTGAATGTGTGGAAGCCAGGAAAGTTTATGGTTCAAAAGAAGACCAAGGAATTTGATTTGAGTAGCGGTTTGTAGAGGCACATTATCAAAAGAGATTGAGAAGTGGGGAATTTTTCTTTTGCGCGTGAAAGTCACGACCCTTATTTTAGATTCCGCCAGATTCATCCCATTTATTAACAACCAGCTTTTAATATATTGTAAAGCCAAATTCATTTCCTTAGCTGCAAGAATAATATTTTTATGTAACAAATATATAAGGATATCATCCGCAAAGTAAAGTCGCTTGATAGAAAAAGGAATTACTGAGTCTAGGTCGCTTATATAAATATTAAACAACAGAGGACTAATAACAGAACCCTGGGGCAAACCTCTCCATAGTTTGCGCCTTAAGCATTTAGAGGAAGACTCAATAATAATGGACCTATCTGAGAGCAAATTAATAATAAATTGGACGAATTTCGGGGGGATTTGTTTTTTAATTAGCTTTTCTTTCAAAACATCCAGTAAAACATCATCGTAAGCTGATGAAAGGTCAAGGAAGGTGGCCAATGTATAAGAATTTAGGGATTGAGAAACTCGGATATCAGTTGTGAACAAACTTAAATTATCCATTGTAGACTTCTTTTTCCGAAAACCATACTGATTTGGTGAGATAATATCTTGACTTTCAACAAACCATTCTAATCTGTTTTTCATCAAACGCTCCGCTACTTTCATCAAACATGATGAAAGAGCAATAGGCCTATAAGACGAAATTTCAGATGGATCTTTTCCAGGTTTTAAAATGGGAATGATTTTTTGAGTTTTCCAATCATCCGGAATTAGTCCTGTTTCAAACATATTATTAATAAGAGATAAGAAATAATCAACCGCCATATCAGAAAATGATTTAATGAAACTATTAAATATTCCATCGGGACCCGGAGCAGAGTCAGAAAGGGATCTTATAACTCGTTTCATCTCGTCAATGGAGAAAGGAGCATTTAGCCAGTTAGAATGAGGTGGATATGGTTTAATAGAAGGCATTTCTTCACATCCGGCCACCGATGGGGGGGCTATTTTATCCGCAAATCCTATAAGAATTTCTTCTGATATATGTTTGATTCTCGGCGGAGAATACGATGATCCGAATTTTTTTAAGCTAGACCAAACTGAAGACTGGGGAGTTTCCGGAGACAGGTTCTCACAGAACTTCCGCCATCCAGCGCGTTTTTTATTTTTCAAAATTCGTTTGGTTTCTGCCTGGGCTTTTTTAACTGATAAAAAATTTTCTAGTGACATGCACTTACGAAAAGAGGAAATTGCTTTTTTACGAGAGTTGACGGAGCGAGTGCATTCCTCGTCCCACCACGGAGTAGAGTGTTTTATTTTAATGTTCGCATTGTGTTTCGGGATGGATTTTTCTGCTGCATTTATAACCATAGAGGGAAACGTCTCGCATTGCATTCTGATGTCTCCCGGGGACGATTTTGTGAAATTAATAAGGTTATCTAGTTCAGAAGAGAAAGTGCTCCAATTCGCATCTTTTATTCTAAATTTGAGATTATTTTTAACTGGGGGGGGGACAAGTGTTAGATTGATGGTGGAATCGGATTATAATTGGGAAATGATCACTAGAGAGGGGATCGTTTAGGATGTCCCAAGAGTATTTAGATGCTAACGAATACGAACAAAGCGATAAATCAACAGCACTTTTCCGTTGATGAGGGGGGGTGAATCTGGTTGGAGATCCGTCATTTAAAAAACATAGGTTATGGGTATCAATAAAATTTAAAAGATTGCGGCCAGAACGATTTGTTATTTTGCTACCCCAAGAAGGGGAATGTGCATTAAAATCTCCAAGGATCATATAAGGGGAACAAATCTGGGTTAAGATTGGTGCCCATTCATTTTCAATAAAAGTTGTAGAGGGAGGAATATATATTGATAAAATTGTGATATCAGATAAGACAGCTGCTGTTATCTGGATATCGTCGGAGGGAGTATGAATATTTATTTGTTTAAACGGGATAGAATTATGTATTATCAGAGCCGAGCCGCCTTTACCATCCGGTCTGTCGTGTCTGATACAGTAATAACCTGGAATTCTTAAGTGAAAGGAGGGTTTTAACCACGTTTCAGAAATGGCGGCTACTGAAACGTCGTGTTCGTCGAGTAATTGAATTAGGTCAGATTTGTTAGCGAAGAGGCTTCTACTGTTCCACTGAAGAATTTTGTTCAGTTTCGAAGTCATTGGGGAGGCAAGATAATAAAGATTTTATGTAATCGGCAGCGTTGGACGGTACAGTATTGTTGTTTGTAAGGATTGAAATTAAAAGGGTAATTAAAGTTTGTATAAAAGAATTATTATTCATTATTTCGGGGAGAGCAGGAGGGGAAGTATTACCATTAATGGCACACCCATTGGGCGACTGGGATTTGGCATTCCCATTCGGGCTGGCCAAAATATTATTCAATTGTTTTTTATCAACTTGTTTGACTGGCTTGAGAATGGTTTTTCTGTGAGAAGATGATGATGAATTTAAAAAGGTAGTTGTTTGGAAAGGAGCTGAGGACGATGTCATCTCTGCGAATGATTTTTTCGCAGGAGAGAATAACTTTGAGGCCTGGAAGTACGAAATGTTGTCGGTAGCCATTTTATGTTTTATGTTCTTCTGTCTTGATAATTCCGGACAGGCTAGACTGACCGCGGTATGTGCACCCGAACAGTTAATGCAAATGGGATCATTGGAAGATTTCGGACATTGATCAAATGGGTGACCTTCTCCGCAAAAGTAACAACGTGGAGGGGAGCGGCATACGGGTTTTGAATGTCCAAACCAGCAGCAATTGAAGCATTGAATAGTTGGGAATTTATAAACATCGACGGGAAGCGAGGTATAATAAATAAAGACACGAGACGGTAGGGATTGCCCTTCAAATGTAATAACGATAGATTGAGAAGGTTTCCAGATCGTGTTTCCATCAGAAGAATCCTTGTAATTCAGTCGACGTACTTTTAATACTTTCGGGGTTCCGTGGGAATTATTCAAAGCATCAACAATTTCAGCCTCTGGGATCTCCGCGGGAATTCCTCGCACAAGACCCATTCTCGTTAGGTTAAATGTCGGGATGAACGATTTATATTTATGGGTTGAGAGTGAGTCAATTTTTTTTTACAAATCCATTTGCGGAAGCGGCAGTATTAAACTCGATAGATAATTTATATCGCCCTTCCGGTTTAATTGAACCGTTAACAATACCAAGGTTATTATTTTTTGAGTCAAATATAAATTTTCCAAAATCTAAAGGATGAATAAGTTTTCTTTGTTCAGTTCTCTGAACCATAACGATAAAAGGACCGGAAGCGGAAGCAGGATAAAGTAAGTCAGTATTTTTTGTATTATCGCTAGTTAAAGTACTTGTCTGGGTCTTACTATTGGTGTTAAGGTCGTTAGATGTCGAGGTTTGTTGAATCGGCGGTATAGATTTAACTTTCGATGGAATGTGAAGACTATGCGATGGTCGCCGTTTACGAGATGGGAGCGTAATAGAAACCTGGCTAGTATTAGAATCTGAATCAGAAAAATCTAATATCGACCCTGGGTCGGGAGGCCTATCTTCATCTTCCTCCATTATATAAAAAAAACTTAACTTTTAAAAATTAAACTGAAAAAATAATACGCAGTCTATTTCATTGACTGTACAAACAAAAACGGATTAGCCGTAAGTAGGAAAGTAAACAAATAGGTATACGATAAACACAATTAAATGAAATGTAACAATAACATATTATCTGTATGAGGCTCAGGAACGGGCGAACGGCACTAAGCGTTAGGTAAGGTACACACAACCACTGTTGACCGCGGCTCGAATCGGACTGATTTGTATATTTGAATCTACGAGTTTTTTTTTATTATTTTCATTGTAAAGCACCCTTCAAATGATGATAAGTGGTGTTTACAAAATCGGCTTTAAAAAATGAACCAAATATGGATTTCTCTTCCAAGAACATTGTCAGGTACCTCTCGGCTACCTCAGGATAAACGTCACATCAGGCGAATTGTCGTTTGCCAAATGCAATGTTGTAATGCAATTAGGGCTAGTTAAATTAGTGTCCACTTTACCAGCGGCCCCAAGTTTGAGGTAGAAACTGCCCGCGTGGCGTCCCTGGCTGAAGCAGTAGGGGTGCTCCAGGGGGCTGACTGGGGGTGGCAGTTCGAGGGTGTACGGGGGCTGGTTGTCCCCCCGCTCCAAGGGGCTGTCGAGCGTCTCGTCCTGCTCGAAGGGGAGATTTGTCAATAAACAGATCACTGTCAAATGTATAAACTTATTATTTAATTATATTCTATAATTGTGATGGCCATATTTTTAATCGAAAGAGATTTAAATTTGTAACAATATATCTAGAAATTATTGTTTATTGATATAAAGTATCTTTGCTTTAAGTGGAACTGCTTTGGAGCCAAAAGACTTGACCAAATGAAAAACTAGTATTTTAATCAAAAGGTCTGGCAAATATTTAGTAGGTACGGGTACGTGCTATTTTATTTATTTTTGTTGCAAATTATAAAATAAAGGCCAAAAGAATTTTTTTTTTCGTAATTTTAGACGCAACTTTGGAAATTGTTTGGGGAGATGATAATTATTTTTAAAAAAAAATTTGCTCTACCTACTATGTAAATATAATGAAATCTTCACTAAGTATGAAATGAAGTCGCTCACGCCGTATGTGCGCTTATATCTTTTAAACTACGCAACGGATTTTCATGCGGTTTTCTCCAAAAGATAGTGTGATTCATGAGGAAGGTTTTTAGGTATATAATTTGTCAAGGTTTGGTGTAAATTGGTTGAAATACGTAATATATCTAACCGTAAAAAACCGAGCAGCCTTCTTTTAGCCTTCGAAATTATTAATGTACCTAATTTTAAAATTGCATTTAGTTCAAGAGTACCCACGTACCTAACGCCAATCGAATCGAAAGGTTGTGGTGAATGGAGGTAGAGTCTGTTAATTAAGAGTAGAAAATATAAAAAATGGAATTACAAAATTTGTGTAAAATTTAACTGTAAAATATTCTTTTAAAGTGCAATGATGCTGAAAATATAGAACACGGTAAATCACATTTAAAAAAAAAAAATTGATAAAAAGAAAAAAAAATTCAATCGAAAAAGCACTGTTGTTGAGGTACCTACCCACTTAATGACATAAATTTGATTAAATTGTGTTTTTTAGTGATTTGCCTTCATTTAATTTAACATAAATTTGAATTTAGTTACACTACTTTTAGATTTAAATGAGTTAAATATATTCAGATCTAAAATTAAGAGATTTATTTAATACTAGCTTGATACTAAAGCTAGTATTAAATAAATGTGAGCAATTTCTAAACTGTGCTTTATATTTTATTACAATATCGTTATTCTTCAATTGCAAAGGTATAATAATAATATACCAATACGCAATTCTAATTTTGAGATCAGTGGATATTGCAATGAAAAAAACATTTATTTCATTTTCATGCCATTTTAATTTTTTTATGAAAATGTAGGTTATACAGCTTTATATTGCCACAATTAGTATTGCCATTTAAACACCAGTGGCGCCCTCCTATGTTTTCTACTCTTATTTGACAAACTGTGTATTGAAACCCCATTTACTTCACAACATAATATTCCCCTATTGGGTTCCAATGTTCCATTGGCTTCAGGCATTGGGGCTCTTAGTGTCACATTTAAAAAAAACTGTGTATTTGTGGCTTTAATATTACGTAACAAATATTACAATGTAAGAGATATTATACCTCCGTCTGCCTCATCATGTTGTCGTAAGCTGCTTCTTGTAGTCTTTTCTCTTTGTGGTGGATTTTTGCCTTATTTATGTAAATTCTAATGTCAATCAATAGATATAATATGTAGAGTAGTCCAACGAACACTAAATAAAGGCAGTAATACTGAAACAGAAAAATACATATATACACAATCATGAAATTAGCCGATGTCCAACGTACACAGCATGATAAAATTATCTCTGCAGGCGACCTAAAAAGGAACTAACGAACGAACTATTTACAAAAAAATGATATCTTCGAAATCTCCATATACGACCCCGCCTCCCCTCCCTCTCTCACAACTTCATTTAGAAGTATGTCGATCTGAGGAGCGATTCTGTATTTTTTGTGGACACGGTAAAGATCCTATATGGAATCGGCTATCAAATCTGTGTGATTTTTCTATGACTTTCAATTGCTTTTTCCATGGGTGTTATGGGCCTATGGTAGCTGCCGCCAATTTTAACGAGTTTAAAATACTATAAATAGGATAAAATTGAAGTGTGAGTGAATTAAAAAATTCAAATAGTCAAACGTCAACGCGCTGATAGTTTTGCTTATTTTCACGATAATTTATTGTTGCCAGATATACGTATTTTATTTATTTATTTATTTGTTTATTAAGACATACACAGTACATATAAAACAGATTATAAGGTATGGTAAATTAAATTATTACATGGTTATGTACCTATTACGTAAGTCCATAGAATGTGTGGTGTCTTGGGATCGGGTAGTAAATATAACATCTGTTAATGTTACAATGTTTATTGGTTGCCAGATTAATATGGAGAGAGCGCTCAATAGCAGTACATCCCTTTTATACTTCCCATACTCGCTATCTCGCTCTCATGCCGTCACCCTCATACACATACGTCACACCCCCACACTTAAAACCTAATTACATACATTTCTTTATTCACAAATTTATACAAAACAAAATATCTAAATATTTCCATTCCATAGTATATGTAATTTTTCTTGTTCTTCACGTGTAGCGTGGGCGTTGACCTCGAGGGCGTAACCTCCCCTCCCATGGTGTAGGTGACCTGCAAAAATTAGAGGAATTAGGAAATTTGGTCATGTCCACATCCGAGAGTGGACCCAGGTCCAGCAAATCATCAGACCTGTCACACTCCCCCCACCTAACCTTCCTCTCTGAAATCTGATCATGGTGGCGTTTCCAAATTTGTCCCGTAGACATAATTTTAACTAAATAAATCCTATTCCCCAATCTTTTAAAAATTTTTCCTAAAATCCATTTATTATCATTACTTCTTAAATCCCTGGTTAAAACTTTAGAACCAACCTCAAAGTACTTTTTAAATTTTCTTCCTCTATAATACTTTTTCTGTTTATGCTGGCTCAATAACATTTTGTTTTTAACCGTGTTGTCAATTCCTTTAAAACCTTGACTCTCAACATTATCCACTATTGGAATAATCGTATTAAAAATTGATCTAATCTTCCTACCCAACATTAATGTACTAGGCTCAATGCCCGTAGACATTGAAGGCGTATTTCTAATATCAACTAAAAACGTCAAAAGTTTATCTTCAAAATCAGTAGGAAATTTATTATTTACCATAATTTTTTTCAAAAAATTCTTCACTGTTTTAACCCCATTTTCAGCTAAACCGTTAGAAGCAGGATGCTGTACAGCTGAAGTCAATGATTCTATATTATAATTATGACAAAATTCCTTAAAAACTGACGATGTGAAAGCTGTACCATTGTCACTTACAATTTGTTCCGGGATTCCGAACATAGAAAATAATCTTTTCAAAACTTTTATTGTACAAAACGAATCTACCTTATTTACAACATGACAGTCTATCCATTTTGTAGTTGCATCAACAATAATTAAAAAATTATGACCTCCCAACGGTCCCATGAAGTCAATATGCAATCTACTCCAGATTAAACCATTTATTGGCCAAGGTGCCAACTCAACTTTACACGGAGTAGGTAAACATTCCATGCATCGAGCACACTGTTTCACAGTTACTTCTATATCATTGTTCATTCCGAGCCAAAAAAAATAATTTCGAGCAAGACTTTTCGATTTTACAATGCCTAAATGTGATTGATGTAAAAAATTCAATATAATTTCCCTTAATTCCCTTGGAACTACAAATTTATTATTATAAAATAAACATGAATTATAAGTCAATAATTTATCCCTAAAATACCAGAATTTCAATAAATCATCCTTTAAGAACTTTTTATCCGGCCAACCATTTGCTGTGAACTCGATAATGCTCGCTATATTTACATCATTAATCGAAAACTGTTTCATCGTTTCCGCATTTAATGTTGTTTCTGACTCGATTATATTCACAAACTCTGACTCAACCGTATTCACGTTTAAAGAATCAATATAATTTAAAAAATAATCGCTAGCATCAATATCGTCGCTACACACAACTAAATTATCCTTATTATTAATCGGCATTCGTGATAAGAAATCCGCTTTGTTATCACCTGACTTAATATGCTCTATACTATAGTCAAAAGTCTGGAGTATTAGGGCGTACCTCTGCAGACGGTTAGCGGCCAAAACAGGTACTTGCTTATCCGTGTTCAAAATGTGTACTAACGATTTATTGTCGCAAGCCAAAACAAATTTATTGCCGTATAAATACTGAAAGAATTTCTTCAACCCAAAAATTATAGCACACGCTTCCTTATCTAAAATAGAGTACTTTAATTCTGTTTCTGACAATAATCGGCTAGCAAATGCGATAGGTCTCTCTAAACCATTATCATATACATGGCAAATCACCGCTGATAACGCTTTTTCAGATGCGTCTGAAATAAGTTTAATTGGTAAATTAGGATCAAAATGCACTAAAATATTATCTGACGTCAGCAGTTTCTTAACTCGCTCAAACGCAATATTACATTCCTCAGACCACACATATTTTACTCCCCTTTTTAACAAGTTATACAATGGAGACAAAATACCTGAAATATTATGAACAAAAGCTCTATAATATGAAATAACCCCAAGTAAACTCCTAAGTTCTGAAACATTTTTCGGTACTGCCATTTGAGTAATCGCACAGATTTTATTTTCTAAAGGCATAACTCCTTTCCGCGAAATTTTAAAACCTAAATATTCTATCTCAGTTTCTAGAAAAGAACACTTATTTTCATTAATAGTTAATCCACAATCACTTAACTTGCTAAGTACAGATTCACAAATAGAGAATAATTCCTCTTCAGAATTTCCAAACAACAAAATATCATCTAGAAATATACGAACGTTACGAAGTCTACCTACTACCGCCTGAATAACTTGCATAAATATAGCCGGGCTTGTGGTCAAACCGAAAGGCAACACTTTAAACCTGAATAAACCTACATGCGTACTTATCACACATAATTTTCTCGACTTCTCGTTCAACGAAATCTGACCAAAAGCATTACGCAAATCTATTTTAGCAAAAAATTTCGCACCATTTAAAGATGAAATTAAATCTTCTATACGCGGCAATGGATATTTCAACTTCGCTAACATAGGGTTTAATGTGGTTTTAAAATCAGTACAAATTCTAATTGAACCGTCTTTCTTTTTTACAACAACAATCGGACTAGCCATATCACTTATTTCTACTTTTTCAATTATATCTTCACGTAACATCTTATTTAATTCCTCCTCTACCTTTCCACGTAAACTAAAAGGTAACGATCTTGGATTCACAAACTTTGGCCTGAACTCCGAAATAACTTCGATGTTAGCTTCATAACCTATAAGCCTACCCGATTTTTCTGAAAACACATGAGCATATTTTTTCTTTAAACTATCACGAAAATTTAATTGATTATCACAACTAGTCTCACTGGTATTTACCGCATTTATTCCACTTAATCCGATACCGAAAACTTGTAAAAAATTTCTACCAACAATCGTAGAATTACCGTTTTTAATTATTATAAACTGCGTATCTACACTTTTATTTAAAAATAACACACTTAAATTAACTTTACCTACAATATTTAACCGTTTCCCGTCATATCCTGACAATTGAATATCGCATCTTTCCAATGTACAAGAAACAAAATCTTTTAAATACACTTCATATGGAATTGCATTAATCTCAGCGCCGGTGTCAACAATCGCTCGCAGAACAGTGTTACCAATAATGAGATCTACGAATATCGGTTCCGGCCCCGTGCCGTCATGCAACATAAAAACCGAATTTAATCGTTTATTCTTATTACCTACATTAATTTTACTGTTTTTACACACATTACTAGGATGACCCGATTTATTGCACCGATTACAAAAAATATTCTTCCAACAATCTTTCTGCAAATGATTCGTTTTTCCGCACAAAAAACATTTTTTTAATGCAATATTTACTGGCGTCTTACTACGCACTGCACTTTTAAATCTGATCGGACTATCCGACCTGGATTTACGGACAACATTACTATCCTTATGCACAACATTTAAATTCGTATCAACTTTCTTAAAATTAACAACATGTTCCCATGAAGCTGCTAACTGAACGCATTCCGAAAAAGAAGTATTTACCCCCTCAACGAACAACTTATGTTTCAATTTTTCATTGAAAATTCCAATAATGAATATGTCTTTTAAACAAGGTTCCAACCTCAATTCAAAATTGCACGTCAAACTCAGTCCTCTCAATCTAGCAGCGTAATCTTTTATAGATTCGCTAGCTAGCTGTTTACACTTATAAAACAACTCACGCGACTCGAAAATATTTTGAATAGGTTTGCAATGTGAATCAAATAATTTACATAAATCATCAAAAGAACAAACAGAAACCTTTTTAGGGAAACATAGATCACATAATAAAGAGAAAGTTTCTTCGGTGAGGCAACTCAGCAAAAATGCTCTTTTGCGTTCTTGTGATAACACTTTGTCATCATGTAAAATGAGGGCCTGATCCAGTCGTTCCTTGAACAATGACCAGTTTCCCGTTCTGTAACAGAACGTCCCCAAATTTTTACAAACACCCTCCATTGGGGGAAGAGCTGAAACAAAATAATCAAGACTACTTATCTCAGCACTTCCAAGAAGGCTACACTCCGAGGTCCACGTTCCACGTTCCACGTGCACGCCACCCAGAGCTGTAGATCACCGTCCCCGTCTGGCTCCGTCTCCCGACAGCTGCGGATCCAATCCCTACTCCGAGGTCTTCCTTCCCAGACTGCAGCGACGGAAACCAAGTCCTGGTTCCCGGCTAATCCACACGATGATCCAGTCCTTGACCCGATCCTTGATCCGGTCCTTTTGTACCCCGTTACACGGTGTACCCGAACGACAATAATTTTGTAATTTGTCGGTCCCACACACGCGAATAATTGCGTGTGGCTGCTCCAATTTCTTCCTAATGCGATCGCTTCCT
This sequence comes from Limnephilus marmoratus, assembly GCA_917880885.1. NCBI lineage: Eukaryota > Metazoa > Arthropoda > Insecta > Trichoptera > Limnephilidae > Limnephilus > Limnephilus marmoratus. The sequence goes on from OU862911.1 coordinate 5,887,640, forward strand.
GCGATCGCTTCCTGCAATCCTGACAACAATCCGTCAGATCCCGAAATCTACCGCGTAGATTCTTCCAATTTACGTAAAAATTTACGAACTACCGAGCTGCGCCAACTGTGGTGTCTTGGGATCGGGTAGTAAATATAACATCTGTTAATGTTACAATGTTTATTGGTTGCCAGATTAATATGGAGAGAGCGCTCAATAGCGGTACATCCCTTTTATACTTCCCATACTCGCTATCTCGCTCTCATGCCGTCACCCTCATACACATACGTCACAGAATGTCATTTGGTAATTACGCCTGAGATATGAACCGGTCTTAAAACTTAATTATTGAATAAATGAGTAATAATAATAAAAAGGAAGAAAAAAGCGGGGGGGGGGAGATAAGGAGACATTTTAAAATCAAGAATTATCTGCTCACTAATTGTAATTGACTGATTAAAGTTTAATGAAAAGTTAAGTGTAAGTAATTTTAAAACAATTATATCACGCCAAGAAATTTAATAAATTGGTTGATGACATAGGAGGCATACCTGACTTATTAAACATGTAATGCTGCAGCTCTTTCTTAGATACTAAATAATAATAGTCGAAAATGAGACAAACGGTGTGAGTAAACGAAAATTGAAAGAGAAAAAGACACAAAAAAAAACAGAAAAAGATAATAGTCGCAACTGGGACTCGAACCCAGAACACATGGAAAACTATGATAAAACTACTAAACCTATGTAAAACTCGATTGAGATTCGCTAATATTGTCTTCATTTAATTAAATATTACAATTTGAGGTACTACTCATAAAGATAATATTAATTTTTTACGCACCACATTTAAATGTCCTGGTTAAATTTACCCCACAGGAAAAACTAAACCCTTTCACACACTTCCCAAATGATCATCTAGTCAATCCACGCTATGGAATTGCACTATATAAGTATCATAAATACAAAACAATACAAGAACAACATGTCAACCTACCAGAGACCAAATGAGAAAAAAATTCACCGACTCCAGATATTTTCATATCAGAGGGTTCGGCTCCGTGGAACTCCTAATTGAACCTATAAATCCTACTGATCCCTCAATATAAATATTTAAAAAATCTTTTGTAATCCTAAATATATTTATTATTATAAATGAAGACAATATTAGCGAATCTCAATCGAAAATCTGGTGACAGAAAAATCAGAAAAAGATATTAGGCCAGGACCTTCTGCTTACATAGCAAAGCATGTGTAATCAGAAGGCTCTGGGTTCGAATCCCAAAGGTGCCAATATCTTTTTCTGATTTTTCTGTCTCCAGATTTTCGATTGGGTTTCGCTATGACTTCATTTAATTTAAAAAAGAAGAAAAGTATGAATTTAGGTGCATTCCTAATCTCCAATTTCATTAGTAATTGCAAGAACTCACTTTATAATTCAAGAACAAATAAAAATTGTATCCTTACCTCCGCTATTTCTGTATTTATAAATATGTCGAAGATAAATATGATGAATCCCGAAGTAACCAGGAACACTGCGTAAATGCAGCTTAAAATAGTCGTCAAATTTAATCTGGAAAGTCAGAAAATAAACATGAAATTAGTTATCACCCATTTACACGAAATTAAATTTACACAGTGACTATAAAAGAATAATACTAATTCCGTTTGTTTGTGCGTAGGTAAGTTAGAAGTAAAGTTAAAGTCAGTCCAAAATTGTAGACAAACATATGAAAATGGACAGACACATACATAGGTGAGCTTGTTAAGCGCATTAGGAAATGTATCTATAAATTCATTAGATTAAATAAGAAATATTCTCAAGTCAAACAACCTAAAAAAAGTTTACTACGCACTAGTCCAATCAGTAATTCAGTATGGAATCATTGGATGGGGAGGTGCATATGAAAAAATTGTAAGTCCTGTAAAAGTGGTACAAAAACTAATTATTTAAGTAATTTTGAAAAAACAACCAACATTCTCTTCAGCATCAATGTTCAAAATTTTCGAAGTAAGTACCAAAAATTGAAGACCTCTATAAAAAAGATTCAATATTACAAATATTCAAAGATAATGCAACAAAAAATTTAAACTTAACTAATAATTAAGGCATAAATTTAACATCCAAATTGCTCTATTTCCAACACTTCAAATGCACAATAATTATATATACAAAGGCATAAAATGTTTTCATAGTCTTCCCGAAGAAGTAAAAAAAATAACAGACTTCGTATCATTCAAGAAAAAGGTCAACTTAATCTTAAAAATTAACAACCATAACATCACCAATCAAAATGTTATAACTTCATTTCATGCCATATTAAAATTTTACGTCACAACATCCTAGAACTTAAGATTATAATTTATTGTACACTATAAGCATGTAAAATTATACAAATGTACAAAGATTTTTTAAATATTTATATTGAGGGATCAGTAGGATTTATAGGTCCAATTAGGAGTTCCACCGAGTCGAAACCTCTGATATGAAAATATCTGGAGTCGGTGAATTATTTTCCCATTTGGTCTCTGGTAGGTTGACATGTTGTTCTTGTATTGTCTTGTGTTTTTTATACTTATATAGTGCAATTGCATAGCGTGAATTGACTTGATGATCATTTGTGGAAAAGTGTGTGAAAGGGTTTATTTTTTCCTGTGGGAAGATTTAACCCGGACATAAAATCTGAAGCCTGAAATAACTCCTACGCCAAGCTCAAGAGCCAGCACTCTTAATTGGAGTAGAAATTCATTAAAATATGTATTTCACTATTTTGCTTTCAATGCTGTAACAATGTTATAAATTAAACAATAAAAAAAAATAAAAAAATGTAAACATATATATTTTTTAATTTTTAAAGAAAAAAATGGTTTAAGAATTATTTCAAATAAACAAAATTTAAAAAAATCTGTTAATCAAGTTATATTATAATTTCATCATGGGCCGGTCGTGTCATAATACTTTGTAAATAACAGAACATGTGTAATAGTGTACTACGCTTTATGTCAATCACAAATAGAGTACGGGATAACTGGATGGGGATCTGCCTTGAGCACTCACATGGACCGGCTCAATATAGCCCAAAAAGGAGTACTAAAGATAATTTTGAAATTATCGGTAAGAACTCCGACAGAAGAATTGTTTCAAAGCATTCAAGTCTACAACATACAAAAACTTTATGCAAAAAATATTTTATTTAAAATTTAAAAAAACATATCAGAATACTCCACTGTCCAACATAGATACACAACCAGGGCAATAAACCAAAATATTCTGGCTACAGCCAAATTGTAAACAACTTTTAGACAAAGACATATGAAATTCAATGCGACAAAACTATAAAACGCTCTACCAACTCAAACAAAAAAATAACAGAAATAAATAAATTTAAAACAAAAGTAAAAATATGGTTGAGAGAACAAAGTGAAAATGAACTATCAAACATACTGAACACCATGTAAAGACAACTGGATACTAAATACAAATGTGGAAAAACTACAGGCCGCCTCAGAACAGAAAACCCTAGTGAGGAGGACTGTGAAAAAAAAATAAAAAAATGATGTACTTTATAATACCTTAATCTTAATATATAAAACAAAGTCGGGTTAGTTACACTATTTATAACTCGAGATCGGCTGTACCGATTTTGATGATCTTTGATTTGTTGGATTTGTCTCCGCTCCGGATAACATAATAACTATTAAAACATTGCAAAAATTAACTAAAAAGAAAGTTATGAAGAAAATTAAATTTTTCATACATTTTATATGGAACGAATTCTCATATTTTGAAAGAACTGCAGCATTATTGTGATAGGTATTTTCCAAAAATTCAAAAACGTCAAATGTCAATGCGCTAATTATTTCGCTTTTGTTCTTAATCATATAATGCTGCCCCTCTTTCTTACACACTAAATGTCAATAGTCGAAAACGAGACAAACGGTGAACGTATGTCTCTGCACCCCTCCAAAGGAAAAATACAATAATATGATTTCTGAAATAAAACGCATTTTTTACGTAAGCTCCACTCAGGACCTATGTCATCTTAGGAGATGCTGTGTGGAGGGTCTTTTTAAGGAAGGGTAGGATGTTCTGGGAAGGACAAAGGTATGAGGAGTGGTTAGGAATCTGGAGGTCAGTGTATCCGGGAGTGAATCCATCCCTCCAACTGCGGTGCAAGGACATTGCCTTGACCAGAATTGACCTTTTACCTTAACCTTTCCAGCCGGACCCTTTCGACCCATTGGTCGAGAGAATCCGGCTGGAAAGGTCAAAAGGTCAAAAGGGAGCTCCCAGTCTCTCTCGATCCGGCCCGCCACGCAGCAGGTGGACAGACGCATCCACCACCAAGACCCGTACAAAAGTCACCCCATGAATCCGAACCCCAGGCACCCCTGCTAAATCACCAAACATAGAAAACCACTTGGGGTGACCTATGGCTGAGGTGTTGGTTATCCAATAAATGGTTACCGGGGCGGCGGCCCCCGTACCCGCTTCCTTTCAAAAATTCCCGTGAGTGGAAAAGTAAGAAAATCTCAAAAAATATAAATCCGTACACAACGCCATCTCTGATACTAAGCAAAACAAAACACGGACAGTTGGGCATCGATAATTGCTTCATTGTGTAATTTTTAACTTAATAAAAAAACTTAATTTAATTCAACAGTTATTGATTCTAAGGCGGTACGAAGTTCGTCGGGTCAGCTAGTATAATATAATTTATAAATTCATTATGTACAAATTTTGCTATAGATACTAATAAAAAAAATAGAACTTTAATATTGACTTTGAATTTATTTTTTTTTTTTTTTTTATATTTGTGAAAGAACCCGTCTTTAATGTAGTTATAAATTGATTTAATTAGTTTGATACCAGGTTGGAGTTTATTGTATAAAGTTAAAATACTTTCCACCAAAGCAAAGTTTCGATTCTGAATTTTCTTTGAATGTTGAATACCTGCCGAGTATATCAAATGCCGAGTTAATAGGAATATCACTTTTTTAATATCGCCTGGTATAATTACCTAAACATTTTTGTCCTGTCCTGTTGCGTGGTAGAAGGCAGGTGATGACCCAGAGAAGCGATGGAGGTGGTGTCTCTCACGGAACCAGCAGGCTTGCCCACAGATCTGAATTCTGGACTGAGGGGATTTCCTCTTAACCCAATTGGACCTTCAAAATAGAAATTATTTAATCATAGGTACACAGTCGAAAGCAAAATTAAATTTATTATATAATTTATTTTTTATTATTCTTTATTCCTAAACATATAAACTATGTTTTTTCAGGTATACAGTTTTTCAAGTTTTTCGACTGCCACACTAGGAGCTTGCCCGTATTATGGTAGTCGTTCACATAATTTAGAAAATAATGTAAAGTGGGTGACCGCACAGTTAACCCTCCGATGGTTAATTATAGTTAATTCTTTTAAATTTAAATGATTGTTTGATAATGTTATACTTTTACATTAGTTCCCAAATTGGAAATTCTAGTTTAATCCCTTCGTATTGATGGTTCAGCGTGGAATATGTAATAAAAATAATCCATTCGAGATAATAAAATATTTTTTAATGGTTTCCCTTATTGCTTTTCGAATATGAACTCAATTATCGTTAAATATTAATTTGGTATTTAAAAAGATAATATTCACATAAACGGCAATCGTTATTTTTTTTTGTTTAAATATTACAATGTTAAAACGCTAAAAGGGCTAAACAGCAACAATCAAACATCCTCATTTCGGTTGTCTGATATTGCGTTAGTCCTGCGTACCAATTTACTCTAATTTACTTTGAATTTAAAAAAAATATCATAAATTAGGTTCCAAATTTATGTACAAAGTAAGATAGGTACGCTTTTTTTATTCTGCTTGATAGGTTCATACCGACCTGCGATATATAGTGAAAAAAAACGATACAGTATAAAACAGAAAATTATTTTGATTGTCGTTTTCAAAATTGGAATTATAATAAATACCCCGTGATTTTTCATGGATTTGGGCTAGTTGAATGGTATAATACAATCTCTTAACACAATTGAAAAGGTAACGTACATTGTGGTGTATAAAGTCTAAAACAGGTGATGTAACTTGACCGTTACGATTACGGTTAAATGAAAATGTGGTTAATTTTAAGATACAAACAAAGGTGCGCATCCGCGCGCTCAAAAAGAAGAAGATGGAGAGATATGTAATTACGAATGTTAGAAGAGCGCGCTAATATTAAAAGCGATAAAATCGACGCGAAAATGGTAGAAATGTTTAATAAAACACGACTCGTTTAAAATAAAGCAAAAATCTCGTGGAAGGCGTCTTAAATATCATTTAAAGAATTGTTAATTATTTCACAAGTACCTATAACTTGTAAAATAACTGAAACAAGCGTGTTTTTAATAATTTTCGGAGCATACTTTGTGATTTTTTACTATCGAGGGAATTTCATATAATTTGCGTTTCGGCGTGGAACGCAATATTACAAAAATAACATATATTTTTTTAAGAGCTTAAAAACTTCAAATGATTAAGGGAGATATGTAAGGAATCGGTAGAAATTCGGGTGGTGGCGGCTTAAGTAGAACCGGAATCGCCGCAAGTTATCGAAAGACAATTCCTCGAAAAAGGCGTTAATTTGAAGGTTAAGGATAATGCTTTATAATCCTAAATTTAGTAGTTAACAAAAAGTCGTTAATTTTAAGGTTAAGGACAATTTCTTATTCCTAAGTAGAACTGGAATATCCCATAATTATCGAAGAACTCGTTAATTTGAAGGTAAAGGATAATTCCTTATTCAAGTACAGTCGGAATCGTCCTTCTGGTCCCTACCGCAGTTATCAATGACTTCATTGCCTTTCTTTGCTTTTTCAACTTAGATAGATTGAAAATAAATTAATAACGCTAAATGAGTTTTCTAATATCATAGCTTATTGATTAGTAAATTATTTTAGTAGTAGAACGCTTGCATAAAAAAAAGTAAGCATTTGAATAACACAGAAATGACTCAATCCGTGACATCGACCTCTAGCCGCATTTCATGAAACTAGAATTACCTGCAATTAGTAATAGCAACAATCGCTAAATCCTACCTACGCAGATTATATAGGTATCAACAGTGTTTTCCCAATATCAGATGAACTAGTTAAACTTGGACAGCTGTTTTCGTACTGATGCAATAGAGAAAGCTGGATTGTTTAATAGTAAATAATTAGCTCGAGTGACTTCAGTTGCACGCAAATAAAGCAAATTGCTATTTAACTAAGACGTTTTACCGTGAAATGCGAACATTTTTTTCTGTGGAAGAGCGTTACGGGTGTTTAAATTAAAACTTGCTGCACAATATAACTGGCAATCTATTTCATTATTATTTTATTTGTTTATGCGAACTGAGTCGATATGATTGATGATCCGAAATGATGCTGTTTTATTATTGGCTCAGAGGGTGCATAAAATTTGGATCATGGTTTTATCTGTGACAGGCAAAGAAAATATCTGTGTTAGGTAAACATGAATTAAATTACAGAAATTTAATTGATTTATTTCATACTAGCTGGTTCCCGGCGTGCGTTGTAATGCCATATTCAAAGAAATAAATTGTTTCTCCCTGCATGTCCTTCCCCATGCGTCCCCTTCCCCTCCCGCGTTTCCCTTCCACCTTCCCCGCCTTCCGTCTCCCCGCTCCACCGTTCCACCAACTCCCCTCCCGCGTTCCATACATTCAGTTTTCAAACAGCTCGCGTGCCACCTATTACAATTTTTTTATTAAAATTTTCATTTTTCATACAGTACAAATTTTCATTTTTGTTTATTATAAGAACAATACATCAAATTTGATACCTAATATAGGTACCTATTTAAAATATCTGTAATAATTCGTGATACAATTCAAAGTGTTAGGCGAGTAGGCACTTTAAATAAATTCATTAATATAAAGAGTTTCAGAAAATGAATTTTGATTTAACAATAATTGTTTTGCAAAATATCATTCTCAAATTTTGACAGTTTCGCATGAGTTTTTGTAATGATTAAAAAACTTTTCATATGTATTGTCATGTGGTTGTAATAATCCAGAAAACTCCGCGGGGATTTAAAGTAGGTATTTTGAAAGTTTCAAACATTTCCTATGATTAATACAGCAATACTTAAACATCTCGTATACGCATATAAATACATATACCCAAGAAAGCATATTTTGATTTTCATATCTTCTTATAATAAAAATCTCGTGTCACGGTGTTTGTGGTCGCACTCCTCCGAAACGGCTTGACCGATTTAAATGAAATTTTTAAATGTATATTTGGTGGATATGATAATAGGTTTTAAAGTATATTTTAAAACGCTAGGTGATTAGGGTGACACGATC